>CM049839.1:30916989-31600489 GCA_027422415.1 Schizothorax lantsangensis | reverse complement strand
GTGTGAGGTTGTGTTTGTCCATCTATAAATAATGCGGCTTAAATTAAATGTGTTCAGTGCTGCTTTTGCCCATGTTTGTTATCTCTGGCACCCTCTTCATGCGTTTTGCATATTTGCTGCAGGACTGTTAAGCTGTGGGACCTGGAGAAATTCAACATGATTGGCTCGTCAGAGGGCGAGACGGGAGTTGTGAGGTGGTTATCTGTTTTCCAGTCTGGATATGTTTGTTTTTCTCTGTTTGACCCCTAGTTGAATTCTCTGCCTTTTTCCCTTTTCGCAGGAGTATTGTGTTTAATCCTGATGGTAGCTGCTTGTACAGCGGCTCTGAGAACACACTACGAGTGTATGGCTGGGAGCCTGACCGCTGCTTTGATGTAGTGCATGTAGGCTGGGGCAAAGTATCTGACCTGGCCATCAGCAACAACCAAATGGTTTGTACTTTTATACATGATCTTTCTTTTTCATTTTACATACAGACGTGAGTGGGAGATATACTATTTTGTGAACTTGCGTTCCTCTTGCTTTCTGGGATGATTAAATGAACCTGTTTGGTGGGAGAGGTCCGTCGTGACCATTTCCACTCTGATCTCTGAAGACGTGTACAGGGGCCATCTGACCAGAAGCGCTTTCTGAGAAACTCTTTTGGAGGAAAGCTTTAAAAGGCATTTTAACAGTTTCTATCTGTCATCTGTCTCTTGAATAGATTGCGGTGTCCTACAGTCAAAATAATGTGAGCTGGTACATTGTTGATCTCAATCGAGTGAAGAAGTCAGGATCTGTGATCCAAGGGCTGATTGAGAACAAGCCGATCCCAGCTCCCGCATCTGCAATGGGAACAACACTAAGGCGGAATTACGAGCGACCCACTCCATCCTGCACCGGACAGGAGTGAGATTTTTTTCTTTTTGTCTTTGTCTGATGTATGTTACATCCGCTCATGTAGACCTTGGAATGTCACTTCTGGAAAAGAAAGTCAGCATGGTGTTTTTATGCTTGCTGTATCTTAAACGGGGCATGGCATTAAACACTCTAAAGGCCCCGATATACTTCAAACGAAATCGAAGAGCGATCTGATATGACGTCATTTCAAACAAAATCAGGCCGAAACAAAGTTCGTTTCGGCAGTTCGAAACAGCTCACCAAAGCGAACTTTCTGGGGGAGTTCGTTTTGGCTCCTTAACCCCTTTGAGCTACCATTGGTCCGTGGCGATTACGCAATTGGTGGGTGTGTTATGGAGCTTCACCTTCTTTGACGCGTGTTTTTTTTTTTTTTTTTTCGTTTCTCATTCAACAGAGGTCAGGCAGGAGAACAACATCTCCAAGTCACTAGCAGCATAAATACACTGTCGAATAGCTGAACTGCCACAAATATATCCGCACCTGTACGATCACTCGCGGAGAGACTTTAAAGATTCAGAGAAAGCATTTAATTCCTAGAAAGAAATTGCAACAAAGCTTGGTGTCTACGACCAGGAGTTATGCAAAAAGCGACGTAGAGAAACATCAGATGCAAGTTTTCCAAAGCCATGAAAATAATGAAATGAAAGGGAAAAGATATAAGGTAGCAATACCAAATACATGTTTCAAATAAATGTTACACCATGCTGCTGCTGTTGTTGTTCTTACAATAAGCAAATTTAAAAGGTATACAATAAATGAAATGCCAAAAGAACATACAATAATAAACCTTTTTGTTTTAATCAAATTATGAAGATGCATAAAATATTAAAAACGTGTAATTTATCCAGTTTAATAAAAGACCTAGATACACCAATGCATCAATGTTGTGTTTAGGGCATACACGCGAGCGTCGCGACACGTTTACATTAATCTACACCCCGCCTCCAGCAACGCAGGGGTGTTGGAATGTTTGAAAACCGTAAACCGTCGCTCAGCCTTTTCAAACTTTTTGCCCCCAAACGAAGAACGAAAATGAACTTTGTGAAGTATATCGGGGCCTTAAGTGTTCAAAGGGTTCCCAGGGAGTGCATGAACCTAGAAAATGTTTAACTTGAATGCATTTGCTTTAATATATAAATTAAAATCTTAAATCCAAATGATGTGTTTTTTAAAAATTCTTATTATTTAAAGATTCATTAAATTAATCAGTGACAGGAAAGGCTTTTACATTGTTACAAAAAATATATATTTCACAAATGCTGTTCTTTTGAACTCTATTCAAAGGATCTTGGAAACAAAAACAAAAAAACATTACAAATACATGTCTTTTGTGAGCATAAGAGACTTCTTTTAAAGTAGTTTAAAAATCTTACCGAACTGAAACTTGAATAGAATCTATATCTTCACATATATAACAATGCAAAAAAAAAAAGCTTATGAGTAGGGTTGTCTGATATTTTCAAATGCATTTAAGGATGCTGATCTTCTGGGCTTGTGTAGGATGAAGCGGAGTTCAGAGGCTGATCGCCGGAGTCCAGAAGGAGAGAGGAG
Source organism: Schizothorax lantsangensis (assembly GCA_027422415.1). Classification (NCBI taxonomy): domain Eukaryota; kingdom Metazoa; phylum Chordata; class Actinopteri; order Cypriniformes; family Cyprinidae; genus Schizothorax; species Schizothorax lantsangensis. Next base: position 31,598,038 of record CM049839.1, on the reverse strand, counting down.
AAGTCCTAGCAGTGAGGATGAGAAAGAAGACAAAGAGAGCAGTGCAGAAATCACCAACCCAGAAGATTTTAAAGAGATCTTTCAGCCGCGCAGTGTCATCTGTGAGTTTTAGATGCACAAAATACAATAGGTTAGGGCTGGGCGGTATATCGAGTTTGTACAATATATCGCTATCATTTTTTTAAGCGATACGGTGTGAAGCAATACCGTTAATATCGATATAGGCTACAGTATTTTGATACGAGCGCATCTGAAAAAATATCTAGGGAGGACACAGACTGAACTGCTGCGGAGAAAGTGCATAATACAATTTGTTCTAAACATGTGACGAGCTTTATATGAAGGGCTTTAAAAAAAAAAAACTTGTGTGTGTATATATATATATAGTAACCTATAGTTTCAGTTTAAAGCGGCTCTGACAGAAAGGCTGCGTGTGCCGCTGACAGAGACGCGCTGTTTAATGTGTTTGAGATGTGCTGTTTTCCTTAATGCATAACTTGCATTTCACAGGTATATTCTCCATCTGTAAATGTTAGAAAGCCATGGAAATATTTCCATGTTGCTGTCAGAAGTGCGTGAGCCTTCTGCTTTGTGATTCTCCGCTAAACTTCACAGACTTCATTTAGAACGAGCGCCACCACGCGCACCAAACAGACAGAGCTCAATGAAATAGGAGCACAATAATTCTGACTAAAATATTCATTTTGCTGAAACATTTGTAATTGGACAATAAATCTGACGTATGTAGAATTGTATAATTAAGTGTATTTGTATGATAGCACTAACTGTAAAGTGTAATGGGGTAATCAAAATAGCCTTTTTACTAAATTAGTCTGTGCTTTTTTATTATTATTACATTTTTAGTTTAGTAAATTTAACTTCTGCTTTAAAATCATTATTTTTGGTTTTAGATTGCAATGTTGGAATGTTATGTGATTTTTTTTTTTTTTTTTGCACACATGCCTACACTCTTACATTCATTTTATTTGTTTAATCCAAACACAAAATACCGAGATATATACCGTATACCGTAAATCAGCCAAAAAATACAGAGATATGAATTTTTGCTCATATCGCCCAGCCCTACAATAGGTTAGGCAATTTTCACACATGCTGCTTTACATGTGCCATGGTATATAATCTAATTCTCTTTTGTTTCTTGGTCATTGCTTTTCCATCCTTTTCCATGCAGCACGTACACCACCTAAAAGAACTGAACCCTTCCCAGCTCCCCTAGACCACTCTTTCTCAGAGAGTGTACTAGAGAAACCTGGCCCGGCAGTTAAGATTGTAACTCCAGTAATGGACAGGGTAGGTTTTCCATTTCTTAAATGTCTCTTGATAGTCATAAGTGTAGGTTATTTATGATGACTGTATTTTCAGGCAGGACAGTTGAAAGGTCCCATTACCTCCTCTACTCCAGTACAAAGAGTTGAACCAACTGTGATCGCTGCTGCTCCCCGTCCAGTAGCTGTGGTGACCACATCAGTGACCTCTCCCTCTCGTGCTGTGGTTACGACCACCAAACCTAAACCTTCTACAGGAATCATCCTCTCGACACGTAATGAGCCAATTGGCCTCAGTGCAGGGGAGTTCCTTTCTGTGAGTTCAATGGATGTTTAATGTTACTGTCTAACACTATTGTTCCCTTAAGATGATTCACTTTTGTATTATGCTGCATTCATGTCGTGTCTGAATTGCTGTAATTATTAGATAGAGATTCTTGGAGCTGCTGGATCTGTTCACGTCCTTTTGATAATTTTCTGTTTCTATGGTAATGTTCATAACCCTAAATGGATCCATGTGTGGCTTTGTTGATAAAGATAGCAAAATACTTAATCACTCCCAATTTGTCTCATAAAAAAAATACTAAAGAAGAAAGTGCGCTAGGATATACTGTATGTTCATTATTATAGCCAGAGTCAGCTGTCACCAGTCCAGGGTGCTATTCATTTGTGCGTTAAGGTGCTCTCGCACCAGAGGAAACTTTTCATAGTTCCTAAGAACTATTGGCAGTAGTTCCCGCTTTTTGGCATGTTCGCACCACAGGAACTAGGAATGTAGTTCTAGCAACTCTATTTGGAGGAACTAAATTAAAGTAACTCCTACTTCAGAGTAGGGTCTAAAAACGGTTCTATAGGAACTACCAGTGACGTAAGTGTACGCTGATTGGGCAAACGCATATGAAACACCAGCTACCTGGCTTTTTTTATTTTTTATTTATGGGCTTTTATTATGCCTTTATTTGGAAAGGAAAGTGAAGAGTAGACAGGAAAGCATTGGGTGAGGAGAGATGGGAGCGGGATCGGCAAAGGACCACGAGCCGGAATTCGAACTTGGGTCGCCGTGAGCACAGTTGTACTGTATGTCAGTGCACTAACCGCGAGGCTATTGGTGCTGACCTACCTGGCATTTTTAAAAAGCAGTGTAAAAATATTTACTCCACAAACATGGAAAACGGCGATTAACTGCATGTTTTCTCAGCATCGATATATTCTGCAATTTGTCACAGGAGATTTAGTCAGATTTTCATGCTCTTTCAATCGCGTAAATTCTCCGTTATCACGAAACGCACAACAAAAACAACTCTGGTCACTGTGTTCTCCATTCACTGTTGTTGATGTTTGTAAATCGTCATTGTCGGCCGCTTCAGAGTTCCTGCTACAGGTGCGAATGTAATCAGGAAAACGGCCCGAGGAAGAAATTGGTTCTCTAGGAACCACCATGCTGGCTAGTTTCTAGAACTAAGTTCCTAGAACGATGCGGTGCAAAAAAAAAGCACCTTTATTTACCTCTAAAGAGTCCATGTTAGTACCTTAAGGGATCATAATACTTAAAATGCACACATTGGTACCTTTTAAAAGGGCACTGTACTGACTGCTTTTGTACCAGTATGTAAAATGCTGAGTGATTCTGAGTAATGTGTCTGTTTTAACAGCATGCACGAAATGCCAAAGCCGGTGTGATGGGAGATGATGAGGCATTAGCACAGATCCGGAAAGGCCATGACACCATGTGCGTTATGCTGACCAGTCGATATAAAAACCTGGACACCGTACGCTCCGTGTGGGCCAGTGGTGATGTCAAGGTAAGTGCAACAGCACTCAAGCTGATGAGCTTTGATAAATTGTGGGACAGACAGATCGTAATGAGAGATCTGTTACTGGCTGATGGATACATTTACTGCTACACATCGAAAATGTATTTCTAATGAAATCTAGTAAATGCTGTTATTGAAAGCAGCAGTACACTAAAAGCAGTGTTTGCATTTCCCTTCATGTTGCCCAGACTTCCCTGGATTCAGCGGTATCTATGAATGATCTTTCTATTGTGGTGGACGTCCTTAACATAATCAACCTCAAACCGTAAGCATCCACACACTTTATCACTCACTTCTCTTGTCCCACCATCATTTTAGCAGAAGTTATAATAAAAGGAGTTATTATTTTTCAGATCACTGTGGAAATTGGACCTCTGCACGTCCATCTTGCCACAGATTGAGGAATTGCTGCAGAGCAAATATGAAAGGTGACTTATTAATTATGACCTGTCTATGTCTATAGTAATAATAGTCTCTATAGTAGGGCTATGATAAAACCAATAAGGTTAATTATCGCGATATAATTTTCCTCCATAAAACAATATCAACCGTTGTATATAATATTATATAATACAGATATAATGTTTATGTGCTGAAAGCAGAATGAAACGGCACTGCTCATTTGAACCACACCACTCGGACCGTTTATCCACTCGGCTCAAAGTTAAAACGGCAGCACGAGTTTACTAGAGCATATGCGTTTAATTGCGTTTTAACACATTTGCTTTTCATTTTAAAGTGTCGGTCAGGTGACCACTAAACAGCGCTGTGAGATCCAGTGTAAAGCTCTTGAATTCAGTGAAGAACACAAATGACTCGCTGATTTAAACTAGTTTAAATCCAGATGAAACAGTGCTGAGAAACGCTGTGCAATGCTGTGCAACGATGATACAGTTAGAAAGCTTTTTAATCTACAAATCGCCATTTACCATGGATTTACTAACTGCACCATGCTTTTGTGGCAGAAATGTGGGATATTCTTATCGAATTTTATAACATTATTGATAGACTTGTATTAAAGGAGTAATGGAATCTATCAGTATTTTCTGATTAAGCTATAGCGTTTGTGCATTTACACTAATTGTATTTAGACTCAAGCTACTACTGCGGTCAACTCAAGCTACTGTCAAATGTGCATTTCTAGGAGACAAAAAGTGTAATTAATATCGCAGCCTGCAGTGCAAACTGCTGAAGATGCACGTCATCAAAGTCAGCCAACACAAACCTGTTTCATGATTTGAAACTATCACTTATTAGAACTTTCAGAAGCTAAGAAGTTTTTTTTTTTTTTTATTAAGGAAAAATGACTGGAAAAGTGTAAAAAAAAAAACTAAGTGTTTATCATGTTCTGATCATAAAGAGTAGAACCACAATTAACAGTCTGGTTTCTACAGCTTTCACTTTGGAGCAAAAATCTGCCTTTAAACTTGAAAGAAAAAAGATTTGAAATGTATTGTGATAATTATCTTTATCGACTGATATGAAAGATTTCATATCAGATACTGATATAAAGATACTGATTTTTTTTTTTTTTTTGGCCATATTGCCCAGCCCTACTCTGAACGTTATTTTGATGGAGTGTGATGTGTTTTAACACCTTTAGGACCTTAGATTTTTATATCTATAAATTGTATTTATATACATATTACATATATTGACAGTACATTTATGGAAAAAACAGTGCAAGGTTTTGAGATGGCCATTTATCAGAGTCATGTACAAATGCAGTGATCAAGTAACACATTCTCCCTGTCCTTCTACAGTTATGTACAGACTGGTTGTATGTCTTTAAAACTGATTCTGAAGCGTTTTTGGCCATTAATCTCAGACACGTTGACTGCTCCTCCATCAGTAGGAGTGGACATTACTCGAGAGGAGAGGTTAGTACCTAACAAACACCCATGCTGTGTGGTGTGCGTTTTTATTTTTTTTTAAATAGCCTCAGTCTCTGTGTTCGTTTACATTCCTTATATACAGCACACAACAGTGGCTGTTTATTTAAACGAGAACTTAAACCATGTATCAGTTTTATTCAGCATTAAATGTGTGCTGGCTGATCTACTGATGACCCTCAGTTTAGTCAAATTTTAGTTACATTGTTGGCCATGGGCAAAGTATGTTTAATTAAAATGTTAATGTTAAATTTTGCCTTTTAATGAGCCACTAGATGCAGATTAAGCAGTTTAAAAAAAAAAAAAAAAAATTCATGGGACTTGAATAGGTTTTTATGGGACTGTTGTGCTGTTTTTCAGGCATCAGAAATGTAAAGCGTGCTATAAGCAGCTGAAGAACCTCAGTAATGTAGTGAAGAACCGGGCAGAGCTGGTTGGTCGTCATGGCAGCACTTTCAAAGAGCTACAACTTCTTATGGCCCCATTGGACTACTGACACACGCGGGCGATCACACACTCCTCAATCTCCAAACACGAAGCTCAGTCAAAGAGTCCATAATGAGGCAAAGTACTGAGCTTCATGAATGAACTTGAATGGACTTTTCACTTAGCACTTAAGTATGTGTGCTCACACAAGCACACTTTGGAGTGAAGTATTTATGTAGGCTTCAGGTGGTTATTTTCCTAGTGGCTTAAATTAATTTCTTTTTCATTTCTTTGAGATGCATTACTTGTTTTTGTAAACCGTTGTCAACAATAAAGGAGAACTTTCATTTGAAAGAAATTCCCAAAAATATTTAGTAGTCTAGTGACTTTTTATTATTTTTATATGCTTGGTGTGCTTTATTCAATATAATATTATTATTATTATTATTCAAATATTTACCATGGAATTCAATCACTTATAACAGCAAAAACAACGGTGTAAATATGTCAAAATTCATGGGTGAAATCCAGTCTTTTAAATGGGAATCCATGTGATCAAGAGTTGTGAGGACAAAAGTTCTCGAAGCAGATCTTGATCCTTTTCAAATTTGCCACATTGACCAACTGAAAATTGCTTGGTCTGAAACTGACTTCTGTGTAAGTGGTGCTTCATGTATTACTGCACTATTGAAATATTTAAGGTATTTGCATGAACACTGCAATAAATGCAATGCATTTCCTCACATAAGCACATCATGTATTAGTAAGAACACAATGAAGTCCTGAATAACTGCAAGGTGTTAGAGGCTCAAATGTATATGTGCCTTTTTAAAGCAATTGTAAATTCCTCACATGCTACTGTGAAAACTAAGTAAAGCATTTTAGATTTTTAGATGCTGCAGACATTTGAGGTCATGCTTGTAAAATTGAATACAGCCTGAGCAAAGAAATCCGATTTAAAGCAAATGTTTATATAGTTGCGTGTATTTTTAGAGCCCCCTACACTCAAAGGGAATTCACGGTCATAATTAGGGGATTACAGTATGGTTTTGAAACTATTTTTTTCAATCCATTATGCACTAGTTTATTATAAAGAGGCTAACATTTTCAGCTGTGTAAATGAGAACAACCTACTAAGGCTGCATTTATTCAGAACATTTGTGTGGTATGATATTAGCAAAAAAAAATCTATGATACTGACTTTGGGGTTTAAAAAAGAATGCAGAAACAGTCCTATTTGCGCGTATTACATAATCTGAGACAGCCTTCCGAATCACCAAAGTTTGAAGTAAAGCACAAAGGTGCTTGTAAATAATTCAGTTTCATATTACTTTGCTATAATCTTGTTCTATGATAAATGCTTTGTGCAGAGACCTTTGCTTGGTCAACAGAGAAAATCATTTTTGAGCTTCATAATAAAAATGCAGAGTCAATGTTTTAGTGCAGATAATTGTTCATGTAATTTTTTTTAAACTCGTACACCTTTTATGGTCATTACACATAAGCTTCATAATACAGACATGGGTAGAAAAATATACCACAACATTCCTCTGTAAGCATAACAATCTCCATCTGCAATTAACTAATATATATTTTGTCCAAAGTTAAGACTTGTAACATCACCTGTAAATGCCTAAAGCATCGCTATGTTCTACATTCTGGAGAGAATAGACTTAAATGTCACTATGTACAAGGTGTAATGGTTGCTTAAGATATAACATATGTCTACATACAATACAATAAAGCATCTCGCGGTAATATACAATTCCAGCATTATGAAAATCTGCCTCTCGGAGAGAACTCAGAACACTTAAATGGCATCACTTTGGCACTTTTACGGCAATGAATTATCTAGAGAGAGGAATGATTATATAAACAATGACATCATTCTTATCTTATATCATCCCATTTGTATTGAAACCGGCCTCAACATTCAAGCAATCAAGCGTTTCGGCGCATATTGCAGTGCATTAAAATAATGTGCTTAGGAAGCCATTTACATGAAGGGTGATAATGGGTTTGGGTTTTGCCCTATGTGGGTCTCTTCAGTGTACTTGCATCCAGTAAACCGTCTTTAAAAAGCAGCAGAAAAACAAATCATTTTCCTCTATAAAGCGCATTTAGCTTTATTACGTTACTATAGATCCACCCTTTAATCCTGCCCTTTTTTTTTTTTTTTTTTTTTTTTACTTTTTAATTTTTTTTAATAAAAAACAGAAAATAAGTATATTAAACAAATTCTTAGGTCCAATGTCATACAAAAATGTTTTCATTTTTGTTCATTATTATTTTATGTAACTCAGATTAATATTTTAGTAGTTCATAAATCATTTCTTTATTTACTTGCTTCATATATTGCAACATTAAAGAACAAAAAAAGCTTTACTACTTACTGTTGTAAAACCTTGTTAATCCTAGCATTTGGTCTTCCAAGCGAATTTCCTTGAACATATTGATGACAGACTGGAAGAAAAAAGTACGTAAGGTGCCGTAATACCATTATAAAACACCACTTGAGAAGATGCTGGAGTAATAGAAGGGAAATGTCCACCTTCACCAAAACAATTTATCTCTTAAAATTCCCATGCGCCTGCTCTGATGCATCAACATGCAATACCTGCATGCATTGAAATAAATCCATCCTTCCATCCTTCAATGTCCTCTGCTTGATAACAACTATTGATTAATGTTGCTTTAGTTTAAATCACTGCAGGTGACAAATAACGAGGCATCACAGAACTAATTAACCTTTTGTCTATTCAAGCTATACGTTTTCACAGACATGGGCCTAAAATGTTTACTATTATGTTTTTAGGTTGATTAATAGGTTACATGATGTGTGTGAACTCTGCACTTGTATCTACGTTTTTAATAGTCTAATCAATGCCTGTACAGAGGAGATATCGAGTAATAACATCAAGCTTTCTAAGACCCTCCATAAAAATAGACAGAAATTTCCATAGCCTCACAATATTCAAGTAAACGTATTAGCTAATATCTCATAGAACTTATATGCTAATGTTCTTTACTTTTCTTAAAAAAATACTAAAAAGACCATTCAAAATGAAACCTAAAAAGGTGCTTGTATATGTAAGCTGGGGCTAGTTTTGATTTATGGAAGATTAATTGTTCAGTTTTGGAACTGCAGCCTAGCACATCCCCTAATTTGATGGATGCCTTTCATCTCCATATCATACATCCAGCATATACAAGTCCTGACTACAGTAACAGTCAAATTCATTTGGCTCTGTTTAGTCAAAACACCCTGGATATGCTAAAAGAGTGCCTATTTCTCCCAGGCAGCGGGAATGTGCAGAAATCGGCTTATATATGGACTTTCTTTTGAATAAAAGCAACATGAGACTGAATTAGCATGTGCATATAGGCTGGCTGGCCCTCTTTGGGGTGGGACTATATGGCTGACTCCATGTTCTCGCTCCAGGCGTGGTCATCTAGGTTGTAAATGAATTTGGTGCGGTTGGAAGGGTTCTGTGCAATGTCCTTGCCCAGATTGTCCAGGGTGAGATTGGAGGCGAACAGCTGGCTTGGGGTCAGGTAGTCCTCACAGTTCTTAATGTACCTGGAGTAGTTCTGACGCAGACACTGCCAGGTGACGGCATAGAGAATGAAGGCGCTGGATTTGAGAACGATAGCGATGCTGACGTACAGGTAACGGTAGGTTATGTTGTCGTAAAGCATGCAGGCCCCTTTAGTGCCGCATACGGAGCTCCATAGTAGGCAGGTGGAGTCAATCCCAATGCCAAAGATCAGAGGTGGAGGAATGAAACCTGAAACATGGAAAACATGGCTCACTGTGACTGTACTGTACTTGTTTTTAATACTTATTTCCAATGTCCTGATAAGATTTTTTGCTTTAATGTAAAAATGTGCTTTTATGAGCTTGACAAATTTGTTATCATTCAAGAGGTTTTCATTTTGAAAGAAATAATTTTATTTGGCAAGAACGCATTCTATTCATCAAAAGTAACAGTAAATACATTTTTTAATGTCACAAAAGATTTCTGTTCTTTTGAACTTTCTATTTGAAGAAACCTTATGAAATGTATAAGTTTCCACAAAAATATTAAGCACCAATGTTTTTCAACACTGAAAATAAAAATGTTTCTTGAGCACCAAATCGTATTAGAATGGTTTCTGAAGCATAATGTGACACTGAAGACTAGAGTAATGGATGCTAAAAATTCAACTTATATTAATTCAAAATATATTAAAATAAAAGTTAACTACTAATTGCAAGTGATCAAATCAGATTTGTGTATCCAGACAAAACAATCTATCTGCATGGGTTGCTTTGGTAATATAGGTGTACCCACGTATGTGATAAGGGAGGTGCTTCATCTTGCTCTCCAAATAAGCAACCTGTTTTCGTTGCCGTGCAGAACTCCTTTGTCGCACAAGAAAAGTGCTATATATATTGTGATGTTCCATTCTGTAGTCACTGTATGAATCCTCCTCGGCATTTCTGTCACTGGTTTTTACATTAGCATTGTGTGTTGCATTAAAAGTGATGCAGAAAACTATTTGAAATCTGATTTGAGCAGCCAGAGCATCCAGACTGAGATGCATCTGTAAAAACCTGACTGGAATCACATTTTAAACCACCTCCAAATGTGGTGTGATTCAGATTGGAAAAATCACATTTCATGTGTTCTTTTTTTTTTAATTATTGTAAAAATTATTTTAAGCACCAAAGTAGTGTGTACTGTGTATGTGTAGTGTAACCAAACTATAATATTATAAAGATGCATGCTTAAAATAAATGTAAACAAATTGTAAAATTATCCTGCAGAGACACTGTAGGTGTTACTTGTTATGCAGATATCTTACCCAGCAGCCGGAGCAACAGGAAGAGAACTCCAAGGGCGTATGACTTCAGCTCTGGGCTCACAGTTCTACAGACAACAACAACTGATGGTTTAGTACATTATAGTTCATTATGATGTGCAGATGACAATTTGACCGATTAAGACCCATTAAAAAAAAAATAAAAAAAATAAAAGGATGTCAGCAGCATTACCTGATCAGGATGATGACGGATGGAGTCTGGGCTATGGCTCCGATCATGCTGCATGCGCACACAACTGCTAAGAACGTGAGGAAGGCCTGCTGACAGCCTGGGCCGGAGCACTTTCCCGGCATGGCTGTACCAGGCCCGTCGCCATGGGCAATGCACTTACAACCTGTCAGATTCTGAGAAAGAGAGGAGGGGGAGCAGATCTGAGTGCATATTTCATGATGGATCTTGAGTGCTGCTCTGGGGATTTCCAGGCGACCATCAAGAGAAAAAACAACCTAAGATTTGAGACAAAGGGGACTATGGAAGTCCGTTTCCACCACTGAATAAAAAAGAAAAAATGGTAATTGTGACTTTTTATCTTGCAATTCTGACTTTTTTCATAGAATTGTGTTATAACACACAATTGCGAGCTGTGATTGTCATAGTAGTGCACCCTTTAAGCTCACCTTAAAATAATATGAAATCTTTAAAAATTACAGCACTTTAAAACGACAGACCAGCAATAAACTGTCAATTTATAATATTATGGATTTAAAAGTACAAGCCAGTAATGCCTGTGAAGTAATATATTAGGGTAGCATGCAATCTTGTACAGCTAGTCAGCTAACTGTGTTCTGTAGCATCTGTGCTATGTTGCTAAAACTATCTTTTGGATCTAACTCTAATTATTTCCCACATCCAAGTTCCAGGTTATAATATGCAAAAGTCTAAACATTAATCTCTTAATTTTACAGTAAGTAGTGAAACTTACCTTAAATAAAGGCTTAAACATCTAAGAAATGCACATTTAAGGGACTCCTCTTTTAGTGAAAGTTTTCAGACAGCTTTCAAAATGGCTGCCAGACAGTGTGAACACATGGAGTCTCAGTGTCTATATCTCAGTGTGCAATGATCCGATTGACTTGAAATTACAGGAGATATGTAGTAACAAACACATCAATTGGTTAAGACATCAAGTAGGATAATAAATATTTTTTTCTTTTTATAATCTGAGCTAAAAAATGGAAGTGTGCTTAATGGGTACGTTTACCCTATTTCCATTGTTTTGCAACTTGCTTCTGTTGTGATGTGGCTTGTTTCCGTTATGTTGCGACTTGTTTCCATTGTGTTGCAGCTTGTTTCCTTTGTGTTGTGCAAATTTTGTTGTGTTGAGACTTGTTTCCGTTGTGTTGTGGAGATTTCATTGTGTTGTGCACTACTGGGCCACCATACTTTCCTGCAATTCTGACTTTTTTTCTCACATTTGCAAGTTTATATCTCATAATTCTGGCTTCTTTTCTCTGAACTGAACACAGAACACTATAAACTCACTATTGCTAGTTATAAAGTCCAATTCTGAAGGAAAAAAATATTATTTTCTTACAATTGTCTTTATCTCAATAATATAAACTTGCAATTCTGACTTTTTTCTCAGAATTGTGTGATATAAACTTGCAATTGCAAGTTATAAAGTCAGAATTGCATGATATAAAGTCTCAGACGTGTTATAAAGTCAGAATTCCGAATATAAACTTGCAATTCTGAGAAAATTGTGAGAGAAAATGTCGCAATTACCTTTTTTATTTTTATTCAGTGGTGGAAACAGGATTTCTAGGGAACTTATGTATCTAAAAGAGGAAAAAATGAGCATGCTCAAAAGCTCTTATTTCAATGACCCCTGGAGGCAGATGTATGTCTGAGTTTATTGATCTGTATGAATATGAATAGATGTGGGAGGAGACTCACGGTTTTAGTGCAGCCAGCCAGGCAGGCAGAGAGGTAGGTAATGCCGTTGGAGCCACAGACGGGGCTTAGAGAAGACGTGTAACAATTACAGCCTGACAGACATGCGGCCTCCGTCCGCTCCCATGAACCTAGACTCCTAAATGGAGAGAATGAATATGGGATGAAAGAAGGACCACATGTTCCCCTTCAAATTCATAGTTTAGTGAGTCTGATCCTCTGTAAAATTAATGCTGCAATTCAGCTTAGTGCTTTTGTGATGTTAACACTAAAGTCTTTATACTCTGAGTGTCTGTATTTATTGCCAGTTGTTGTGGATCATTAAAAATTTGTGTGAGGCTTTTATGGAGAAGCGCTCTACTCACTCGTTGCCATAGGCAACAGTAACCCCAGCGACCGGGCCCGTATCACAGCCAAGGAAGAGGAAAGAGATGTAGCAGGCCGTAGAGATGATATTGACTAGCATAGCCAGACGAATAGCCCCTAATGCAGACAGATTCAACTTCTTCACCAGGAGCCCACCCAGGAAAATGCCCAGACAAGCACAGGGGATTGCTGTCATACCTGAAAACACACACATTTGATAGGCAGCTTGCACGGATTTCATCTGAAACAGCATTTTATGAGTCGGATGTTTTTGTGCAGTTTTGAAAATATTCAGCTTTTGTCTACCTAGGAGCTGATTAGCGGAGGACGTTGAGAGGTTGAACTGCTGTTCGAGATATTTCCCTAGGAAGGCAGCAAATCCAGCCACCACAGCGATTTCCATGCAGGCAGCGAGAATGACACAGGTGAAAACCGGGTTGGACAGCAGATGCTTAGTCACCTTAGGGATAACTGAGAAGAAATTAGACTCATATTAGTGGATGATCAGGAAAATATGACATTTTTAAATTCCCATAGAGAATTATGTAATCCAGGGGTTTAACATTTTTCATGTCAAGGATCTGCAAATTTGATGTCCCCTTTTGAGGGGTTCTTTTATTAAAATATAATGACAGCTATTGATTTTTATATTTAAAGATCCATTTAAACTGTGTAATAAAATATTAAGCTTGATACAATAAAGACAACACTTTCCAAAATTGAATTACTGGCCTTGTAGTATTATAAAGAACCTTATAATATTTACTTTAGTTTAGTTTATATATTTGTATTTTAATTTTATAAACCATTTTAGCATAAAGTTGCATAAAATTATTATTATTAAATTACTAAATTATTAGTGCTGGGCAATGATTAATTGCGATTAATCACATCCAAAATAAAAGTTTTTGTTTATATAATATACGTGTGTGTACTGTGTATATTTATTATTTACATATAAAAACATACACATACAGTATATATTTTGAAAATATTTACATGTATATATTTATATTCATATAATTTACATTATATATAAATATATTTACTATATAAACATTACACAGTTTTCTTAAATGTATACATGCATGTGTGTGTATTTATATATACATAATAAATATACACAGTACACACACATATATTATGTACACAAAAACTTTTTATTTTGGATGCGACTAATCACGATTAATCGTTGCCCAGCACTAATTATAATACAATATTTAATTTTTTCTACAGCATCCCCACAAATGTACATAGGACAAGCAGTTTGGAGAAAGGATGTATAGATGGATCGATGGGATGGATTTTTTTTTCTCTCTGGGGGGTCCCCAGACCCCTGTTTAAAAATCCCTGTTGCAATCTATTTACGTCATTTGGAGAGATGAGTCTTGTTCTAAAACTACTATAAATAATGAACTGACAAATCAAACAAAATTATTATTTATTTTATGTACGATTGCCTATAAAACCTAATGCATGACCTGTGTGTGTTTAGACTCTCTTTGTCTTGTCCTCTCTCTCACCCTGCAGGTGCTGGAAGCAGGTGAGCCCAGTGTTGATCTCTGGGTCATCTGAGGCTTTGACTCCTTCATACTCCTGCACCAGCTCAGCAGGCAGCATGGCCTGTTCACTCTCACCCCCCGGGTCCTCCCCAGGCTCGTTCAGCGACTGCGGGAACCCAAACATGAAAAGCGAGGAGAGGAAGAGGAAAAGGCCACAGATGATAAAGCCGCCCCACCAGGCACCGATCCAGCGCGGATCGTCAGGAGTGATGTCCAGCGTGGCTGTTAGGAGCGAACAGAGATCTGATGAGATATTTACTGAGACACTGTGTTTCATTACATGTATTGATTTAACAGCGTGCCTTTACCTAAAACCACTTACAAAAAATAACAAAAGTCAATCATATTTCAGTGTGTACATTTTTGATGCCGGCACTCACTTGTGTCAATGAAGACTGCATCAACATAAACTTTGGTGCACAGAGAGCCAAGAATAAAACCACAGGCTGGTCCAAACACCAGTGTAGAGAATAAGATACCTGTAATGCAATACCAAAGACTAGAGTCAAACAAGTTATTCAAGAAAAGCTAATTCATTCATGCAAAGTCTTGGCTAAACTGTTGTCATTTCACTTAAATGAAATTTGTTCAAACCCTTGACTCAAACCCTTCAGTTAACAGTTAACAAGGCGTTTACCGTTTACACTAACCATCTAGCTGCTTATGTAAATAGCCTCTTTTTAGGGCAAAATTTTAGAATTTATTATTATAATTATTACAGAAGGAGAATTATATCATATTCTATTCGGAGGGAACCTTAAGTAGCCCAAAGTAAAAGGGCTACTTAAGAGCTATTTCATTTAATTATTTTGTACATTTTAAATATTCTCTGGGTGAAACAGTTAATTTACATAATCTACATTATCATTGCAATAACCGGCACCTGATGCGTTTAGGTAAAAGCTAACAAATACACACATTTCTCCGTTGATTATCATATCTTGTGGGAATACTAAAAGAGTAGAGGTCAACATATAGATTGTGCATGTGTTGGTACAGGTTGTACCATCAGCTGTTCTACCCTTCGGTGAGTAATTATCTGTCCAGACACAGAAGCAGCACAGCATAATCATTAACAGAGAACACTGAAGTACACAAACAGCCATATACTACTATAAATTAACTTGAGAGATAATGAGACACAGCCGATGGGATAATCTTGTTTCATCCTGAAGGGGATTATTTTACAATAATGACCACCTGACTGTTCATTCTCTTATGCATTACATTCTTACTTACCAAATAAATACACTACCATTCAAAAGTTTAGGCTTGGTAATGTTTTTGAAAAAAGTATCTTATGCTCACCATTTGCATTTGCACCATGTGCTGCATTAATTTGATCAAAAATACAATAAAATCAGTAATATTGTAAAATATTAATTTTAAAACAATGATTTTCTGTTTTAATATATATTAATAAGTAATTTATTCCTGAGATGGCAAAACTGAATTTCTGATTTGGTGCTAAAAAAGCATTTCTTACAATATCAATGTTAAAAACAGCTGTGCTATTAATATTTCTGTGGAAACTGATACATATTTTTTTCAGGATTCTTTAAAAGTTTAAAAGAACAACAATTATTTAAAATATAAATCTTTTATAAGATTATAAAAGTCTTAGCCACGTTTGTTCAATTTAATGCATATTTGCTAAATAAAAGTATTAATTTCTTTCAAAAAAATCATACTGACTAAAATATTGTATTGAGCTGAAATTATTTTATAATTTAAAAAATTCTGCATACTGCATACAACCATCGGTTTAGACAAACACTGCAACAATATCACTAATGCTAACACTGAGATCCTCTAAGGCCATTTTCACTCTATTCAACAACTGAGATGCAAGATGTTGCCAGTTGTGTTTGTATGAACAAGAATAAGTGAGTCTGTGATGTGATACAAGAGACATGAACATAGCACCGGTTTCAGTAACCCGGAAGAACGGTCTGATTTATGCCATTGCCATGACTACAGTTAATAAGAGGAAACCTCAGGGTGCTGGATGGCACAATTAACCACCCAGAACCAAATAGTTACTCTAGAGAGCCATTTAATACAAGTATGTAAAGCTTAATGCACATTCACACCAAAAACTATAACTATTAGTGTCCACACCAACACACAATAATGTTTTGTTTATCACAAGTGTGCTGCAGTTGTCATCTGCCACTTTAAATGCTTGAGCTCTTTAAAACAGTATTCTGATTGGCTGTTACTGTTTTTATCATTTCATTATTGTGTAGTTGTGGTGTGGACTTCACTATTCTCATTGAATTAGATTGATTATTATAACTTTTTAGTTACCATTACAGTTACCATCTTTGGTGTGAACCGGCCTTTACTATGGAAAGAATGAACCTCACCTCAATGCTGTAAAGTTAAGAGTGCAGAAAGGTCTGTAACATGACCTTTAATGGTATATTTACTCTGATCTTTAAAAAGTGTTTTAGTTTTATCCATTAGCCTGGATGAAATTGATTAAGCACCTTAGATCATGTATGTCAGTCCTAAATAATGTTACCCCTCACAAGAGAATGTAATCCTAGACCAGTTCTCTTACTCTGGTATTCAGTATGAATACAGATGCTGGATAATTCACTTAAAACAGATAGGCCTTTCTGCTTGTGCCTTTGCGAAAAACCCAGAGCCTCTGTGATCAAACAGCTAAATAACTTGATTTCACCATGCCCACCAGCAATGACTGTCTCCACAGAGGATGTTCATGTTTGTGCTAGTTTATATTTTGCTAGAATGAGAGATAGGTCCAGTTTAAAGGCTAAAAAGGATTAAAAGACACAAAAGGAAGAGAGAAAGAAGCTTGCATGGGTTGCATAGACATTAATGCTCATAGACAGACAAGTCAGCTCAATGCAAAGACATCAGAAGCACTGCAGGAAAGGAGACAAAGCAGAAATGCTGTAAAAAGCACACATGGAAACCCACAGACATTCACAACTATCTTCTGGGCCTTTGAATGCTACTCAGCTATGATAGTCATACATTGATCAATTTCCATGCTAGGGTTTTATTTCAGGAGATTTTTAATACATTAAAGTCTGGTGTTGATCTGTTCCTTATTTGTATCAAATGTATGGAGAATCATTGTAGTCATGTAGAGCAAGAGAGTGAGAAGAATAGAGAGAGAGGGAGAGGGAGCTGCCTGAAGGATGACAGAGCAGCCAGCACACATCAGCTTCATAGCAGAAGTAACAGGCACCGAATGCCATTATTGCTTCTTGTTTACTCCTTAACAACATGGCAACAGGAGATTAAGACAGTGGCGCACTACACTAAACCAATGGGTTTAAGCTTGATACTTGGAAATTTCCCAAGTGAGTTCGCTGCAAACCTAAACTACTATAGCTATTACAGCCATATACAATATCTATGCTGCTTGTGTATCTTCATACAATAGCTTTCTGCCAGAGAGTCCTCCAAGATTCAGGGTGCACTAAGGATACAACCTTTTGTGGCTTATAAATCATTAATAATAGTAAGTGCTGTAATTGCTGCAACGGCAGGATATTGGCGGTACTGCTACATGATATACCCTAAAACAACAACAGTACTTTGTAGTGTTTCTTTTAGTGCCTGACCAGCACATTTACAGACGCTTTTGCAGGGGTTCAATTAGTGCCATTTGAGGGACTTTAAAATATAGCTTCTAAAACATATTGAGTGAGATATCCAAAGAGTCTTTCTCAGGCTACTGTGGTAACAAACACAAACTCTCTAGGTCCAACCTATTACACCTCTAGTTCACTGTTTCCTATTGTTTGGTGTAGATGCTGGTGATTGCACGGCACCTGGTTCAAATGCAAAAGGGGAGATTTTTAAGCAGGTGCTATTGTTCTCTCGGATTAAAACAGATTAAGGAAAATAAATCTGTTCAGAACAATTAATCTGTAACATTTTACAATACTGTTCTATATATTAGGTATTATGAACCAACATTGTAGGCTACAATTATACTTTTATTTTTGGTAAAACTTTACATTTGTTAATATTAGCTAACATGAACTAAGCATGTTAATCATAGTTCATATTAATTTAAAAATGTACATTATTGTTAATTATTACATTATTATTTACATTATTAAAATCAAAAGTTGTATCTGTTCATATTATTTAATTAATTAATTAATAAAACAATCAATCAATCAATTTTTACTTTACTCATCTTCTATAATAGACATATAAAGCTGAACAATTTACAACAATCAAAATTAATAATAATAATGATAATTTATTATTATTATTATCATCATTATTACTGCAATAATTATCATTAATCGTTTTAATTATTTTCATAAATGTTTTTAATAATAGGTTTAATAAAGTATATTATTTCTGTTCCTTATTAAGGTAAAATAACAAAATTATGTGTATAATGTGTGCATGTTTCATATATTTGTAGTAGCCCTAGTGAAAAATGTATATACTAAAATGTATTTGAAATACATTTATTTCAAATTTGTCCTAAAGTGGAACTACTGCAAGTATACTTTAGGTACACTTGCATTTAAAGACCGATATTATTCAAAGATCATGCAATCCACATCAATAGTGACATTAAAACACATTTTAGTTTAAGAAATGTGCATCGTACATGAGTAGTAAGTAGTACTCCAAATAAAGTTGAATTATCATTTTTATATTAGTAAGTCTCAAGCGAAATGTCAGTAAATATGGTAATAGATTTTAACTATACTATACTTTTTTCACTAGGGAGTACCTAGCAGTAAAATATATGAGCTACTGGCTAAGTTTGTCATCTACAATACCGATGATGTCAGGGCACTTTAGCCTTACTGATGGGTCTGAGGGGGTGTGCATAACACAAAAAGCTTGTGCAGATCACTCTCACCAATATAAAGGGAAGAGTCTTCTCGTCTGACGTGATCATCGATGTAAGACACTCCCAGAGGCTGCAGGGGTGTCGCTCCAATCCCCAGAAGCATTTGAGCTCCGATCAGCATAAGGTACATCATGTTGGTATTGGTTCTATTCCCACAGATGTAGCCAGGATCCGAGAGCCCTGCTCGACTAGTATTGGAGCACACATTCTTTCCCTGTCCCACAGGTCGTGACTCTCCAGACTGATATTCATACTGGTGGGTCAAGAACTCAGGCAGCGCTGACAGTAACGCTCCCAGAGCCATCACGATGCCCCCACAACCAATCAGCCGCGGCCGATGGGCCCTGGCCCCAAAGTAGCTGACGAATAGGATGAGGGCAAGGTTGCCAATCTCAAAGCTGCTGGCGATCACACCCACGTCAGCGCTCTGCAAGTTGAAACGTCGCTCTAGCGTGGTGAGGACACTGACCTAAATATAAAGAAACATACACGGTTACAAAGCTGTATGCACATTTGAACTGACACCAAATCACTAATTGTCTTTTAATTTAAAAATCTATATTCAAAACTCACAATATTTCATTCATGGCTTAGGGATCTTAAACAACATAATAGATTGGTGAGATTTTGTTGAGAACATAGATGCTGTATCGAAGGTATAAATCAAATGTAAACATCCATATGAGTGTTGACAAATTGTAATTGTTATGGACTTGGACTTTGAGTATTTTATACAATTATTTAAACAATTGAATAATGTGCCACTCAAGTCACCTTTCATACATAACATATTAAATACCTCAGATAAAGCACAAGGTAGGGCAGAATTGTTCATCAGGCAATTTCATAAGTCATCGCTAGGGAAAATGACAAATCAATCATATCACTTTACTCCCAACCCTACAGAGCAGATGCATTCATGTAGTGATGTAACTGTGTGCATCTTTCTCTTGTACTGAAAGCTAACATGAAGTCTAAGGCAGACCGTTTTAACGTTTATTCCAATAAACTAACTAGTATCTATGTTTATGTTAGTAACAAATCAATATTGTTACTGGCAACAAATTGCACATTTTTGTTACTGAATTCTGTTGTTTGGCACGGCTTTTTCAGAGTACTTATCCTAATTGTTATTAGTGACATTTCTTACCAAGTTACATTTTCTTTTTCCTTGTTGTACAGTATGTAATGACTAGTCAGCATCACTACTTTATTTCTTTAGTTCAGTTTATACTTTAGTTCAATTAAAAATGTTAGTAATAACCTATATACTAAGAAAACTAGAATATATAGCCTAATGTTAGCTGTTTGAATTTTTTTTAAACTAAAGAACAAACCAAAGTAAGTACCAACAACAACTGAAATACATAGTAAATAGCTGGAATCAAAGTTCCCCAATAAAATTTAATAGCAAACATTTTGTTTTTTTGTTATTGTTTTTTATCAGAGATGATGCACATTAATAAACATTACTGTAAATGCACTAGTAAGCTAAATAGTTTTCATCAGCCCTACCAAATTTCAACCAAAATAAAGTAAAAAAAAAAGACAAAATAATTAAAATTGTTATAAACATGCAAAAAAGGTAAGTAATTTATATTTAAATAATTGTCCATATTTACGGTTCCACAGTAATATTGTCCCTATATAGCGACCAGTCACAAATAGGGCCTACTAGACACTGAATATTAATAGAAAAGTTAATAGTGAAATTGAAAAAAAGTACTGGTTACGTACTAAATATCAGATTACGTCTAGTAGCCTAATTAGAAAATGAGTACTACAGTAACATATTTTAAGGAATAAATGCCAAAACGGCTTGCCATATCTGATCGCTCTGACATATCTGATCATTCTGACATATTTTTATGTGCATAAGTGGCTCAAAGACAAAATAAGGTAATCGTTCGGTGAGATT
This sequence comes from Schizothorax lantsangensis, assembly GCA_027422415.1. NCBI lineage: Eukaryota > Metazoa > Chordata > Actinopteri > Cypriniformes > Cyprinidae > Schizothorax > Schizothorax lantsangensis. Next base: position 31,577,150 of record CM049839.1, on the reverse strand, counting down.
ACCTTGGAGCCACTGATGCACATAATGTTAGAAATGAGAGAGAGGTGTTTGACCACTGGGCCACTCACTGGACCGATGATCATTTTTCATTATAGCGCCTCTAAATCATAAGGAAATAAAGCAGTCGCGATACACACGCAAGAAGCCCTATACCTCACGATGCTGTTTATTTCTATCGCTTTAGGGAAAAGATAAGCGATGCGCACCAGACACCATTCAATGTCATCCACATACAGTACGTACGCAGTATGAGCTGTGTGTTAATGGCTCGACTCACCAGATAGGCTCCTACAGTGCCCTGTGCCAACATTAAGGCACATTGCGATACGAGGAATATTTTGATGTTGGAGAAGCATGATGTCTTCTTCTGGCACGCGTCTGGCTCAGTGTCTGGCGTGCTTCCCTCCGTGTACATCCTCTGATGCGGACTGCAGTAAGCAGAAAGACAAGCTCGGACAGAAGGTGACCATTGAGGACGAGTGCAGATGGATCCTCAACAAGACGTGCGCGGTTCCATTAATATCGCCTCCGGTTCTGGTCCGCGTTCGAATTGAATCGTATGAAATGAATCTTGAGCGTCCTTAGTGCTGTCACCTCAAAAACTGCGCACTCGCGTCTGATCCGGTGTTCTGAATGGTCCAAAGGAACCGACGGAAGATCACGGCAGCCTATTAATAACCATGGACATCACCGACACACGGAAACTGCGATTCGGTGTTACGTGAGACGGTTACCGTGAGTCTTCCGTGAGGAGAGTTTGCCGGTGTGTGCGGAGGACTCAGCTCATGCGTGTCCTCATCTACACCAAAGCCTGCACCAAATGATGACCTCGCTCTCCTTTCCCTTTCTACTGGCTCTCTTTATTTCCTCCTCCTCCCACAAACACATCTATTAGATAGATAGATAGATAGATAGATAGATAGATATTATTAATAATTTGATCAATAAAAATAGGACTCCATCAAGAGTAAAAAAAATTGCTTAAGTATTTAAAATGATTGCAGTTTCTAAATTGTCAAAGTGATTATTATTACCAGACTAAAAATAACCCTCAGTATGTGTCCCCTGAGAGCAATGTGCCAAACTAGGGATGTATGAGCTGCTGACCAAATGATCACACAAGCCTATATTAAAGGTACAGTTTACCCTGAAATACAACGTCTGTCAGCATTTACTTGCCTGATGTTGTTCCAAAACCATATGACTTTATTCCATGTGACAGAAAATGTCAAGCAGAATTACAACTTCAATCATTCATTTTCAGTGTAAGGCAGAAAAAAAGGTGCAAAACGTGAGATAAATGATAACAGGGCTTTTATTTTTGAGTAAACTGCCCCTTTAACCCTTTGATGCACTATGGGTCTAAAGTGACCCGACTGAGTTTATTTTTTCTATATCTTTGCAAGAAATTAATTTCATCATTCAGAATTCTTATCACATATTCTTATTTTTATTTTTTATTTCTTACTTTTTGAATAAAAATCGTGTTTGTGTCTCTACCCTTCTATTGCACAACATGGGTCTAAAATGACCCGTATTTATTTCCTATGTTATTTCAGTCATGGCTGAGTGTTTCTTTGCTGAATCTTTAAAAGAAACACATTATATCATTTATTTTTCCAGGTATTCATTAAATATCTTGTTTTTGATTTCCACAAATCATTATGTTAATTTTTCCTTTCTCCACTTTATAAAAAAACACAGTTTTTGTATTTCTAATTCAATTTTACACACATGGGTCAAAAATGACCCATATCGAAACCTTTGATTATTTGCAATTTTTTTGCAAGTAGGAACATATTTACTGCAGAAAACTATTCACTTGCCCCATATTTCACAACTCAACATGGCTGCTTTTGTATAATTGATGCATTTAGTCTTATTTTATAATTTATTACCACAGAAAATATTTGATATACTGTGTTAGATAACTGGATATAATATTTGAATGTTAGGCTAAGGTTACCTTGACCTTGAAATGTCCAATACTATTAACTAGCTTGTTGTTGACATATTCCATTTTAGCTAACAAATGTTAGCTAAGTCAACAAAATAATAGTCAAAATAATATATTATATAGTATATACAAGTATATATATCATTGCTGTCAGGCAGAAATCTTGTATCTCCATATTTCAGCATTTTTATTTTTTGTCATAAATCAGTGCTATTGGTCACCCTTTATGTCTGTCAGTATTTCTGAAAAGTAATGATTTTGGACATACAAGGTTTCTGTCTGACAGCGACAATATATAATCAGTGTATACATGATCAACTGCTTGTTGTGCATTTGAACATTTTTCTTTTGATTTTCTTTATCTAGAGTGTTAGTATGGCTGATCCCGGTCATTCTAGATTAACGGCTGAAATGTTTGTAATGCTGCATGATGAGGAAGATCAGACAATTCTTAGTCCTGATTCAGTCTGAAATATCTGATGCTGATGACCTAGACTATGTGCCACAGGATCAATCTGGAGTTGTGGATGTAAATCCAGCTCTCCTAGATGAAGACTCTGTGATGACATTGAAGACTTGTCTGATGAGTCCTCTAAGAGGAAACTCAGACCCAGTCCAATAGATTGAGTAAAAATGGTTTGCACCTACTCATCTAAGTGAAGAACATTGAGGTGGCCCATGGTGCTTTGGAACTGAATGTTACACCCTCAATGCCTACACCAGGGGCGGCCAGTATTGGTCCTGGAGAGCCACAGTCCTGCAGACTTCAGCTCCAACCCTAATCAAACACACCTGAACAAGCTAATCAAGGTCTAAGGGTTACTGGAGTTTTTATCAAGGTTGAAGCAAAACTCTGCAGGACTGTGCCTCTCCAGGACAGACGTTGGCCACCCCTGGCCTACACCAACTTCACTGCACAACACCCTGATTACATGGGTGGTGTGACCAATGCATAACAGCTATTAATCAAGGAGCTGGTCAAAGAGCTTTTTGTGCCACATATGAAGAGGTGCTTGGAGGCCAGGCCCCACCTTCAAAACCATATTACAGAGGCAAAGGAAAGATGGGGGATAAAAACAAAACACAGCCACCACCCGGCCACAGATATACATCAAACAGAAGGATCAATCGAAGAGGAAGAGGTCCAGGATCTGCCCAGCTGCCAAAGACAGACAAGTCAGCAGCTGGTGTTCAGTGTCAGGCCTGTGTAAGGAGCACAAACCTGTAGGTGTCATTTGTGAGGCATGTAAGCACTGAGATGGCAGTTTGAGATGGCGCTGTACCTGTGTGATTTTATCTTGTTAGTTTTATTTTCATCTTTTCGGTCACATTCACTACAATTCACTACAGTTGCACTACAGTCTGCCGCTACAAGATGTGTGTGACAAAATGGGAAATAAACATATTTAAAGTGTTACACGTGTTGGTCTAAATAACTGCTAAAATAATTATTTTAACAAAATGTCTTCATTCTTGTTTTTTTCATGCTTGCATAGATGGGTCATTTTTGACCCATGTGTGTAAACTTGATGTAGTAACACAAAACCTAGGAAAAAAAACAAAATATTAATTTGTGGTCATTGTAAAAAGATATTTTGAATATTCATGGATCATGGAATTTATAGATCAGGGACTATTAAATGCTAAAATAAACTGATTTCAAAAGATAAAACAAAAAAATGCCCAGTGAAGCATGAAATAACATAGGAAATGAATATGGGTCATTTTGACCCATGTTGTGCATTAGAAGGGGTTTTCAAAGCGTGTGCATCAAAGGGTTAATTTTAGCATGTAGTGTGTTATGAAGTTCTTCCTCAATATTTTTGTCTTCAGTACAAATATCTAAACATTCTTAAAGCAATATACATTTAGCCTAATAAATATGCAAATTACATAAGATAGTCTTGTTTTCTGATAAATGCATCAAAATTAAGAGTTTTTTAATTTTTTATTTTGCTTAAAACAGAAAACAATATCTGCCAAAGGGTCAGAAAAATATTTTTTCCCCTTTGAATTATTTTTCTGGCATATATCATATCACCACTAGTTTTTCATCACTAGTTTGATAATTTTTTTTCAGAAAACAAGACATATTCATTCATGTTGCATTTCAAGTAAATGTATTTTGATTTAACAATATTGTGGTAGCCTATTTATACTTGAAAACAAGATGAAAAGAAAACATCTTGCAGTGTATATGATGTTTGATATATATAGATTTGTAAGTTCTTAGTCAGCAATTTAACAGTAACATTCTCCCCTAATCAAAGGGAAGGTAAATATTAATCATGTATCATGGATTCATTGTCAGTCTGAGCCACTGCACATCACACAGAAAAAAATGCAATCTTATTTAATTTATTTTAAATAAAAATTTAGTTTAACCTTACTGAATCAACCTGAATATATTAGGTGACACCAACAAAACTAAAGTTTAGAGTAAGATCAGGTAGAAATAGCTCTTTAACTTAACAATTACAGGACAGCACTTTTTAAAGTGTGGTTCTGTAATTAATGTTCTTAATTGTTCCTACTGTCTATAAATATTTGGAATGACTAAAATGCTCTAAATGCAAACAGAAGTGATCTTTTTAGTCATTTAGATAAAAGACAATAGCGTAGACTGCATCACACAGCAGTCATTTAGTGTGGCTATATTCACAGCAAGTGTGATTGTTGGTAATCACTGGTTTTGCGCTGAAGGTCTCTGTGCTTCAATACTCTGAGGCAAAGACAATTTACTGCTGCCTGGAGAATGGACTCAGCAATAGCATAACAGTATATCTTAGACTGTCTTTGGAGGCAGGGTTGATTTAGACACACAAGCACACGCACACGCACACACACACAGTATTGACTGGTTGTTTTTTCTTTTTTTATCCACCCTACAGAGCAAGACTCACCACGCCTTGTGTTTTCCCATCTGTCTATGGCGCTGTACTCAATTATAGCATCATAGACCCCTCTCTTTTTCCAGCACTTGCATCATTTCACCATCTTCTTGTCTTTTAAAATTAAATTATACAATTCAGCTAGTACGTAAAAGCACTAGTTGAAATGAATCTGGTGATTCTAGTTATAACTCAGTCTTGTAAATTCAACCAAGGTCATATACTGAAGCATACGGTTTATTTTCTTGCTTGATGTTTTAGCTTTAAATAATACCATATACTAATATTCATCGGTTGATATGATGATCTAATTCATAATTAATTTGCTGTAGTGGGCTGATCCACTGACTTCAGGCAGTGATATGAAATTTTTGCTGCAGGAACAGCCTGACTCTGAATGTCAATAAAACAGACAGTTTGTACTATTGTACTTAAAGAGACCCAAGAGAACTCCAAACATCACCTTTTACACAACACCTAATTTTCTATGCACAAAATTCATGCATAGAACATTTTATAAAATGAGCTATCCAACAAAACAAAATAAGCATGCTGCTTATGGTATACTGTTTATTTAGTAAGAAAGCATGTTTTATACATGAGTATTGATCACTGTAATGTATTAATGTGATGGCCATACATTGGTCTTGGTCTTGTCTTCCACATTGAGCCACTGCGGTCTTGACTACAATGTTCAGTAACCTTTAACCCTTAAAACCCGAGGTGTCAAATAGATGCTTCCAATGATCTTTTTGTAAGCTACATGAAGAAAAATAGAGATTGACACTTAAAGGGTTACTCCACCCCAAAATGAAAATTTTGTCATTAATCACTTACCCCATGTCGTTCCAAACCCGTAAAAGCTTCGTTTGTCTTTGGAACACAATTTAAGATATTTTGGATGAAAACCGGGAAGCTTGTGACTGTCCCATTGACTGCCAAACAATTAACACTGTCAAGGCCCAGAAAAGCATAAAAAACATCGTCAGAATAGTCCATCTGCCATCAGTGGTTCAACCGTAACGTTATGAAGCTACGATAATACTTTTTGTATGCAAAGAAAAAAAATAACGACTTTATTCAACAATTCGTCTCCTCTGCGTCAGCGTAGCGCCATTTAGGAGAATATCCGCTGGACGCAAGCAGTGTACGCAATTCTGTGTCAGCTGCACCACACGGGTACGCAGTTTTCGTTCAAATCAAAGAATAAACAAACGTAGAAGACGTATCCATGCAGCGCGGCTGACACAGAACTGCGTATGCTGCTTGCATCCAGCGGATATTCTCCAAAATGGTGCTACGCTGACGCAGAGGAAACGAATTGTTGAATAAAGTTGTTATTTTTTTTCTTTGCGTACAAAAAGTATTCTTGTAGCTTCGTAACATTACGATTGAACCACTGATGGCAGATGGACTATTCTGATGATGTTTTTTATACTTTTTATACATCTGTCAGGAAGCTGGTGATCCACTGACAGATGGAGGTGGTGACGGAGAGCTGTGTCAGTTTATTCTGAAGGGTGTCCGGGATGATGGTGTTAAAAGCGGAGATGAAGTCTACAAACAGGATCCTCACATAATTCCTCACATATATTCAATGAATATGAATATACACAGTATAATGAATGAACGATAGGTAAATTAAAAGGCAAAAAAGACAGCTTGGTGCACTTAGTACTGACTGAGTTTAGAGAAGTATGGATAAATGCTCTCAGTATGGAGAATATGGTGCAAGGGGGCATCTAGTGGTCTAATGATGTAGTACACTGCACTGAGTGAAACCACAACAGAAGAATTATTTATCTTTATTCAGTTTCTATAAATGTGTCATAAGATAATCTAGTTCATTCATAGTTTACAACCGCTTATGTTGACTTAGATTTTAATGCTGTAAGCTTTCACAACATTTTAAAGTAAAATGATCATATGTTCAATGTAAAAAAAAAAATCATTGTATGTGAGTTGTTTATATTGCTAATGTAAGGATGAACTATTTTTAAGCTTCTCACTGCTCATGCCTACAGGAGGGAAAGACAAAGAGAGGAAGAGATGTAGCTGGAATATATGCCACCTCCAAGGATGCAGTATGGGATCAGATTCCCGCCTAAAGTATTGCAGTCACGGATAAAAAAACAACAAGCGTGAAAACAAAATTTAAAAACGCAAGTAAAAATATATTGCACAAGATTTAAAAATGAAAGTAAAGTTTTCAGAATAGCAAGCAATGGTCACGGATCGAAAAATAACAAGCGTAAATCAAAAAATGTATAACGCATTTTTTAAAATAACAAGCATGAATCAAAACTGTAAACACATTTAAAATCATATTGCACAAAATTGAAATATTAATGCAAAATTATCTAACTTGCACACAAAATCAGGTTTTCCTTGGTTATATTTCTCAGTTTTTTCTGCTCTCATAAATTTTCTGCTCATATTTGTATTTTTTGTATGCTTATGCTGTTTTTCCCTTCGCTCTTGTTTCCATGTTCTGCGCTTGCTTTCCCAAATGTTGCGGTTAGAGTTTCATGTAAATCAGCGCGGGCTCAAGCATCTTCATTGGTCCACTAGTTCTCGATTGACAGCTCCTCCTCAGCCAATCAGTCGAAGAGGGGCGGTGACGTCACTCCAGTGCGCCTCATTAGCTGCGATGCTCAGTGTTCTGTTCACTTGTACAGGTGAAAATGGATTACTGTCAGCTGGGAAACATATTTCCGTACAGGACACTGTTATATGTGTCTGTCTGTCACTGCTGTACGCCTGCCTGGCGATCCGTTAACGAGTAAACGGAGTTAAATGAGTAAATTGGTAAATTAATTATGAATGAATGAATGTAATGTTTTTGCATTGACTAGGCTAGATTTGACTACTGATCAACAGTGATGGGAATAACAGCGTTATAAATAAATGGCGTTACTAACGGCGTTATTGTTTTCAGTAACGAGTAATCAAACTAATTACTGTTTCCCCCGTTACAACGCCGTTACCGTTACTGACAATAAAATGCGGCGTTACTATAATTTATTATAATATTATTATCATTTTATTTTTGGATGAGCAGTGTAGCTGTATTTGACGTACCGTAAACTCTAGTGTGAAGCGCACGGCTCGCCGTAGCCTTGTCTCACACACACACACACACACACACACACACACACACACACACACAAACACACACAGCGCGCGCACGCAGAGAAAGATACAGAGCGAGAGGGTCTTTCATAACATGCAGAATTGACGTGCTACATGTAAACGATATTCTTTGTTGTATTTTCCTGTCAAAATAACGGAGTTCCTTTGGAATTCTTCAGCTTTTAAGAACTCCGCTAGTGGGCGGAGCTACTGCGCAAACGACAATCTCATTGGCCGGCGCTCACCTATTATCGTCCCTGTTTTGATTTCAGCAAATCATTTCGAGCGAACCCATACAACGTGATTAATATTCATGAACCCAGCAGCTCATTAATCCTTTTTAATTAATTTAATTAATCCCATTAATGCGTTTTATATTGTTATTAGTGGTATAATTCGTAGTAGTTTTGTTATCGTATCAATTTTTTCCCTCCTTTTTTTATAGAAACACTAAATGACAAACAATATCTTAAGCACCACCACCAGTCCTAAGTTTAGTCAACATGACAAATAACTTGGTTATTCTAATTACTAAAGTTCTATCATCATATAATGCTAAATTATCATAATATCATATTATAATGATTGACTAACTGATGCTAAGTGTCAGTAGATAAATAGTGTTGATTAATGTACAATGTTTTATAATAATAATTTATTAGTGTCCATTTCATTCATTTAACATATTTAATATTGGGGCATCCAAGTTATTTGACTTTTTTTTTTTTTTTTTTTTTTTTAAAGTAACGCAATAATTACTTTCCCTGGTAATTAGTTACTTTTATAATGATGTAACTCAGTTACTATTTGTGAGAAGTAACTAGTAACTATAACTAATTACTTTTTTAAAGTAACGTGCCCAACACTGCTGATCAATGAAAGCGATAGTGTTACAGAGGAGACAGTTACAGAGGCCAGGTGGATTTGATGTACACAATGATTCATTTGCATAAGATTCATTTGTATATTGTGTTTATTTACATAAACACAATATGCAACAAGCTACATACATAATTGCATAACACTATCATATTAATGTTTTAAATATATAAAGTTACAATACAGCAACAATATGAAAGTAAAACAGCCAGCAGGTGGCGGCAAGGATCTTTAGAGTAAGACATTAAATCATTCATTCAAACGGCAGATTCATTCAGTGAGGAATAAAGTGAATCATTCAATATGAAAGCTGCTGTGTGTTGCTTGTAGGTGCTGTTCTGCTGTGGCTTTGTCAAAATAGAGCAAAATGAGAAAATAGTTACAATATTAAACTCACTCAAATTTTCCTTCTTGTTATATTGATTATACTACAGTTCAATAAAGATTTTCAATGGAGCTGATATTCGGGGAACACACTCTTCCTGATGTGATATTGCTTAATTGTATGTCATTTTCTAATCTCAGTGTAACACAAATTGTGATAAATCTTACAAAACCATCAACCTTATCAATTACATACTGTACATGAAAGAAAACGCTGCAAATAGCTGTTTACAAAAGACAATACATGACAAAAAAAAAAAGAAGCTAAATATTGCCCACATGAGCAATATACAGCAAACTAAACAATTGTGACTGGGATGTATTACTCTTACTCATATCATCCTCTCCTAACAGTAATAACCATAAGACTTATTATTAGTCAGGTATGGGTGAGCAAGACACATATAACGGTGACTTCACGAGGCCGGTGCATATTGTGGCTGCTCCCTTTCGCGATTTGGCCATATAGGCGAATAAATACAGGTGAATATAACCACGACGAGTCACTAGGACGGCTCACTTAACGTTAACGGATCGCCAGGCAGGCGTACAGCAGTGACAGACAGACACATATAACAGTGTCCTGTACGGAAATATGTTTCCCAGCTGACAGTAATCCATTTTCACCTGTACAAGTGAACAGAACACTGAGCATCGCAGCTAATGAGGCGCACTGGAGTGACGTCACCGCCCCTCTTCGACTGATTGGCTGAGAAGGAGCTGTCAATCTAGTGGACCAATGAAGACGCTTGAGCCCCCGCTGATTTACATGAAACTCTAACCGCAACATTTGGGAAAGCAAGCGCAGAACATGGAAACAAGCGCGAAGGGAAAAACAGCATAAGCATACAAAAAATACAAATATGAGCAGAAAATTTATGAGAGCAGAAAAAACTGAAAAATATAACCAAGGAAAACATGATTTTGTGCGAAAGTCAGATAATTTTGCCTTAATATTTCAATTTTGTGCAATATGATTTTAAATGTGTTTAAAGTTTTGATTCATGCTTATTAGTTTTAAAAATGCGTTATGAATTTTTTTATTTACGCTTATTATTTTTCGATCCGTGACCATTGCTTGCTATTCTGAAAACTTTGCTTTCATTTTTAAATCTTGTGCAATATATTTTTACTTGCATTTTTAAATTTTGTTTTCACACTTGTTATTTTTTTATCCGTGACTGCAATACTTTAGGCGGGAATCTGATCCCATAATACAGTTCTTTACTGGGCAGAGAAACAGGCGATCTCTCTGCATCTCAGCCAAGGTTGAACATGTCTCAGACACTCCATTCAACAGAGTTGCTGTTTCTGCTGTTCCAAATATCAGCACGATTGTGGGCTGGAGGCACGAGGCCGCAGGTTTTCACAGATGTGTTGATATTTGGTCACCGTGATACTGCATGATAGCAGTTTAAGAAACAAGTAGTTAATATTAAAGGGGTCATCGGATGCCCATTTTACACAAGTTGATATGATTCTTTAGGGTCTTAATGAAAGGTCTGTAATATACTGTGGTTAAAATTTCTCAATGGTAGTGTAAAAAACACCTTCTTTACCCTGTCAAAATCAGCTCTGTTTTCAGCACGCTGATCTAGTCTAGTGCAGTTTCTTTAAATGCTAGTGAGCTCTGCTGACTCCGCCCCTCTCTTCCATGGCGTGACGAGCAGACCATAGATAAGTGTAGTTTCCCTATTCGACCGCTCCAGATATACATTGACGCGTCAGTCATCTCGCATTCACCATAATAATCAATGAATATTCAAAGATATACAAGCGTATAACTTGCTGTTGTAGACGCACACAGTCAATGCGCTCAAAGATTTGCAGACCGTTACAAAAATGGCGGATGGCTTACGTATCGCGGCCCATAGAAACAGTCTATAATGAGGAATCTAGGTATATATATCTATGGAGCATACTAAACTTCAGCCGTGAAACTGCCTAACTAGCACATTATTATGAAAGGCGATTTGCAAAGATTCATAAAAACCCTTATACTCACTTCTTCTGTAGATAAAGCTGGATCACGAATGATTCGCGCGAACATAGATGCATTTATGTAGATCGGGGATCGACGCATTCACTTCAAAATGAAAGTAACGTTAATCCTCTGTGTCTTCAGCGGCTCAGATGTCAGGAGTAACTGACGACTGCTATATTCATTATTACATCCAACAACTAAACACTTGGGGGGGGTTCTGTGCAGAACTACGTCATTCTGACAGGAATCTCAGAACAGCCTGATTTGAGAAAGGGGATTTTAAAGTAGGGATTTAAAAAAAAAAACACTGGGTGGATTTTTATCATTATAGGATGGATGTGTACACACACTTCCAACACACATTTTTGTTCAAACAACTTGTAAAGTGAATTTTGTATCCAATGACCCCTTTAAGTAACTGACATTTTACACAAAGCCATTGTATATGTTTGTTCTATCAACAAAAATGGTTTCAAAACGAGTCCACATCAGCAAATCAACATTGCGACTCTGTACAGCATATTGTAGTCATGTTTCCTTCCTAAATGAATCAGTAGCTGCGTTTACATGGACCCTAATAATCAGATCGTAATAGGACTAGAAGCACAATCGGAATAAAAAAGTCAATAATAAAGTCAATAAAAATTGGCCAGATCTGATTTAAATTTCGATCGGATCGTAAGGGGTGGTTTATTCCTTTTGTAATCCGAACGAGAGGACATGTAAACACTTGATCGGATTGAAAACTGAAACTGGAAAGTACTGCGCATGTGCAGTGACGTAAAAATAGCGTAATGTTCTTCCTGGTGAATAAAGTGTCATAAATGAGAGTCCAGTCATTCTAAAACGCTGCTTTCACTCAGCATATGTGAAGTGGAGCAGGACAACGTCCCACCAGTCCTTGTTTAAGACTCATCCACAGACGACTGGTTTTGGGCACGGGAAGGGACACTTTTACTGCTTTCTAAAGTAAGCAGCACTGCACAATAGTTAATGTGCTGGTCGTCGACTAATTAGGACCCAAAGTAAATAAATATCAAGTGTGCTTTTTAAAACAAAACGCGACAACAGCGGAAAAAATTTTCATGCAGTGTGCGCATGTCAAAAGATTAAATCCGATCAGAAGCTTGTGACATATAAACACGCATATCAACCCGATCACTTTATTTAGCATTCATGTAAACACTACGTTCGGATTCGTCAATCAGAATGAATTCATTCCGATGGAAGCAAAAAGTGTCCATGTAAACGTAGCTAGTGTTTTGAATGAACTGGTTGAGTGAATGATACGAAGACTAGGAATAGTCCGTCCAAAAAAATAACAATTCTGTCACAATTTACAGACCCACATGTTGTTCCAAAACTATGATTTTGTTTTCTGCTGCTGAACACAAAAGAATATATTTTGAAGAAAAATTATAACTAATCAGCTTCAGTTCCCATTGACTTCCATTGAATGTATAAAATACAGTGTAAACCAATGGGAACAGAAATGGTTTGGCTATGAACAGAATATTAGAATTTATTTTTTTGGGTAGACTATCCCTTTAAGATGAATTTGGTAAATAAATCATTCAATGACTCAGTCATAAACAGTCACTCAGTCAACAGACAGTCACTTGTTGGCAGATACTGGCGATGATGTCAAGTCAAGTCAAGTCTGCTTTATTGTCAATTCTTCCACATGTACAGTACATACATACATACAGAGAATTGAAATTGCGTTACTCTCAGACCCTTGGTGCATACAGTTAACATTAAACACTGACAGTAGACGTTCAAATACAGATAAATACAGTTTAAACATATGAACTGTACATACAAACTATACAGATATACAAATGAGGACATTGTAGAAAAATAAAAAAGAGATAGATAACGTGGCATAAGGCACATGGCAGATAGAGTGCAAACCAGTTAAATAAAACAAAAACTGTACAGATGTGTAGTGCAAAAAAAGAACAGTCTTTTATCAGACTGTCAGAAGAGGTAGTTTACAGTCAATGCTGGATGAGGTAGAGATCAGTCCAGTGCTGCACAAAGTGACTGGTGCGGGTCACAGTTTGCAAGGGGGGGTGGAAGGTCCTGGGGATGTGGGAAGCTGGGGGGGTGGGGGTCGTAGTGTCAGAGTACGACCCCCCCCCCCCCAGTTACCTGATGTTACCATGTAACCTGATGTAACCTGAAGAAAGAGTCACTGAAAAATCTCCATGTTTATAGCACACAGTGACACCCTGTTTACAAATGGTGCAAAGTCCCAGTAACAGTACATAGTCCATAGGAACCAACACATTCTATAAACCCCTATGGAATATTTGTCTAAATAGAATCAGGTGCATTACACATGCATACAATATGGATATGGAATTATGTATATTAAAGCTGCAGTCTGTAAGTTTTGCCTCTTTGTCGCCATCTCTGTTTGAAAACCTGGAATTGCAGCAGCTTGCGGGAATTATCTTCCTTGCGTGGGTTGTGCTCCGGCACGGCTTCAGCGCGGATGAATCTAATGTTTTGAGGTGAATGTGTGGCAGTCAGTCACGCACCGGTGTGGATGTTTACTGTACTTCGCAATCACAGATTCTAGCCTACGTATTGGAATATATGACCCAAATAAGAATTTTCATTGTATATTGCCATCTGCACAAGTAACAAGTCTGCCACGTTTGTTCTGACCAACTGAGGAAAAAAGCATTACAATAAAACGCGCTACCAACAGTGATTAAATCTAACGATCGATTAGCTCATATCACATCAAACCGTACAAATTATTATTATTGTTATACTTTATTCTCAAATTATTAATGTTAACAACATCAGCATTGCGTGACAATGAGTATAGTGTGTATTAATGTGTAGATTTCAATTTCTGTACAGTCTAATCTAATTGTCATACCATTCGAATTTCATATTAAGAAATTATTTTAACCCAAAAAGCAAATGATGCTCCCTTCGAACTGGTTTTCTTTAAAATACAAATCTTGTGAAATCCCAGGCTATCTGTAATCAGAAGCACGTTTAAAACTGGAATATAATTTAATTTCATTCACATGTGTTTCATAAACACAATCCTTTCTGGATTACAATCCGCCTTTAACATGATACATTTAATCATTCTAGCTGCTGTGAGAAAAGGCTATAAACGATCCTCAATCTGCAGGATCCTCACATGTGATAGCCTAGCTGGGACAACTTCTTTATGTTTACAGACGTGACGTAATGACGCAGTGCCATGCTCGAATTTCCCGCGGAAATTTACCGTACCAGTCAAATTAGAAAATATTATTATTAGCTAACCGTTGTGAATCGGGCTAAAGTAAGGTGATAGTTTTGAACACTGGCTGGTTATGTACTTGCTCAAATATTGATTTCGGATCCAAAAAAAGTTACGGACTGCAGCTTTAAAATTTAGGCCTGTTAATATTTATGCTTATAAATATGTATTGATGTATTGTCACATCTCTTTCAGGTTAAATTAATTTTATGTTTTCAATTAATAAATAAAGATGACAAAAGGAGACATGATAAATCCAGTGCTGGAACATTTGGATAAAAATAAAGGATTTGGATTTCATAGAGATGCTTAATGTTCTCGTCCCTGAAACTGAAACGGTTTAAAGGCTACAAGGCTTTCAGAGTGGAATCAGTAGCTCGTCTGAGCTCAGCGTTTGTCCTGCTGTGGGACACTCTGACCTTCCTGACAACACTCTTTCACATCACATGTGTCTCTCTATTGCCTCTGAGCATGATACTTACTAAGCACATCACAAACCAAAAACAAAATCACTCACACACACACACACACACTTAGTGAGGACATTGTATAGACTTCCATTGATTTTATATCAGGTTAATGATATTTTCTGTCCCCTAACCAAACCTATCCTTCACAGAACCACGCGCAAAACATTTAAATAAAAACATGTTTTGGCTGATTCATAAGCCTTTTTAACTAGCCAGGACCAGTGAAAATGTCCTCACTACTGGGTTATCATATTGTTTCACTAGTCTGTATAATTTAGGACATTTGACACATACTGACTTTACGATGCAAGTGACTGAAAGGACACGTTTATCAGAGAAGCATCAAACTACCAAAACATCTTAATCTCTACCAGGCTTTTCTTGCACAGTTTTCTTGCATAGACTTTTCAATGACATGCTTTTATTTTACCTCAATCCCTTCTTTAAAATGCATTAGCAAACTAACCATAAGCCTCCACTAGCCAGGAGAGATCCTCTGATCACATTTGGCTATCATCTTAATTAAACACGCCTCCAGTGATGCTGCGATTCGTTTAGACACTTAGGACTGATGTCCAGCTCATCCAAATGACCACGCATCTCTGGGGTCACCAACGAGCCATGACCATCTAAAACAAGGTGTTTTTGCACGTTTAAGGATACTTTTTACGTTTCCTGTAGCCTAATCAAAAAGTATAGAAAATAAATAGTTTATTACCTGTCATTTAAAATAAGTAGGCCAAAAGTTTTTAAATCCCCTCTTGGGATTAATTTTCAGCGTCCACATGTTCACCAGCTCTTCACGTTGCTTTAACTGACCTGGCCTTTAAAGCACTAAAAACGAAGCACGAAAGCATGAACTCAACAGTTTATAACATCGAGGATGTTTCTCAGAAGAACTCCACTTGTAAGTATGACTTTAACTCGAGCAGCGCGGAGGATCTTCCTCATCCTCCTCCTCATCTTCCGCGCTTCACCGCCGCGGCTCAGGTCCGAGTGACTCTCACGCTCCTCCTGTGCGCGCTGTCCGTGTGCTGCAATCTCGCCGTGCTTTACTCAGCCAAACACAACCACAGAAAGCGGTCCCACGTCCGGCTCCTCATCACCAACCTGGCGGTGGCGGATTTGCTGGTGACGTTCGTCGTCATGCCGCTGGACGCGGGGTGGAATATAACGGTGCAGTGGCTCGCGGGGGACCTCGCGTGCAGGACGCTGATGTTCCTCAAACTCGTGGCCATGTATTCGTGCGCTTTCGTGACCGTGGTGATAAGTCTGGACCGACAGGCTGCTATTCTCAACCCTCTGTCCATCAACCAAGCGAGGAAGAGGAATAAAGTTTTGCTGAGCGTAGCATGGACCATGAGTGTCGTGTTATCCATACCACAGGTGAGAGACATTTTGAGGTAGTGTAAGATGCCCCTTCCCCACCTTAAAAAAGACCTGGGTGGCATGTTTTGCTATTGTTATTTTTTCATGTATTAATTATTGAATAATTCTATGAGTTTCGTGAATTACATGAATCGCAATGCATTAAAAGCTAGGCTATTGAGTGAAATCATCAATTTTGAATGCATAGTGATGCTGTTATGGCATATATATATATATATATATATATATATATATATATATATATATATATATATATATTTAATTAAAGATATATATATATATATATATATATATATATATATATAGTATACTACTATTAAAGATATGGGCAGTTAAATATGTTCATACAAATTGTTTACCTTTCAGATGAATGAATCTCTTTTACTGGGATTGTGCTTTGTCTGTTCTTGGTTAAATTATTTAACTAAATTGTTAAAATAAATGGAATAGCCTAGTTGATTTAGTATTTTACATCAATTACACTTAATGGCATTCTGCACATGCTAATCTTTTCTAAATATGTTACATTTTAAAAGTAAATGCACATTGTTTTTAAGGTGGGCATCTCCCCCCATCCATCTGTCTTTTTTCTTTCTAAAGTTATGATGATTTCCCCTGCTAAAAAGACTCCCCAATCTGGATTGCTGATTTAAGATGATCTTTCAGCCTAAATAGCAGAAAAGTGCCCCAAACCCCTCAAAAACCATCCAAAAGACCATCTATTTTAGGCTTGTTTAAACTGTTCATTTAACTGTTGTCACAATATATGGTGTAAGATGTCATATTGAAAACTGTCTGTTTATTGATTTGAGAATCTCATTGTGTGTTCCCTTTTCTGATGTTTATAATTATATTATTACTATTCAAATATTTCAAAACAAAAAAGTAGTAAGCTGTAGCAGTGTTTTTTTATACTATAGTTTTTATTAATAGTTTATCAGGGTCAACTAAACGCCGGATTTTCAAAAGTATGTGAAATATTTAAATTTTGCGGCATTTAATCTTTAAAATAAGAGTTTCACACACCGGTCTGGTATTGTGGCAACATTTCCACGCCCCGAAACGTGACGCTGAACGAAACGAACTGAGATTGGTTGTTTGACATGTCAGTCAAACAGCCTCTTGGGCGGGCCTTGGCCAATGATAGCTGCCATCTATTCCAGACCTTCAGCCTTCAGTCTGAAGGTCTGGCTATGCGAGACTAGTTAGTAGATGGCTTGCATCAGTATATCTGGAATATCTATGCCTGTAATATGCTCTTTGTCCAGGTGTTTGTTTTCCACGTTGTGGTGATTGATTCCCCCAGGCGGTTTATCCAGTGTACAACCTATGGCAGCTTTAGCTCACGCTGGCAAGAGACACTTTACAACATGCTTACCTTCACCTTCCTCTTCCTCTTACCACTCTTCATCATGATCTCCTGCTACAGCAGGATATTGTTTGAGATCTCCAAGAAAATGACAGAAGACAGCTGTAAGTTTTTTTGACAAAAACATTTCTAATGGTAACTTCTTGATCAGTTTGCAAGTAACATGACCCTGCAGTGTATTTGCTCTAACTTTATTACATGTCATCTGTCACGCTAACGTCTTGCTTCTGTTGTGATCTTTGTCACATCTAGTGCTGTCCAACAAAGTGCAGCTGCGCAGGTCGAAAAACAACATCCCTAGGGCACGCATGCGCACGCTGAAGATGACTGTGGTCATTGTGCTGTCATTCATGGTGTGTTGGACACCCTACTACATGCTTGGCCTATGGTACTGGTTCTGTCCTGCTGGCCTGGAGGAAACAGTGTCCCAATCCCTCTCACACATCCTTTTTATATTCGGCCTGTTAAATGCTTGTTTGGACCCCATCATCTACGGTCTCTTCACCATTCCACTATGCATGAGGCACAGTGAACATAACATTGTAGCCTTTGAGCTGGAGAACACTAATAACTCTTTGATGACTTCCATCAGAACTTCTACCTCCTCGCTCACTTTAAAGAGACTGACAGTTCAGCAGACTTCAAGAGAAAAGCTAGAATGGGACGGAGAGTATGTGCACAGGATTGGAGATGATGGGGCAAAGAATGGTGTTGCCTTTGCAAGTCATTCCACCTGTACAGAATAAAAGCCAAAACACATGAGTTGTATATATATATGATAGCCTTCCATTTAATTTCCATGAAAGCCATTAAGGGCACTTTAATCTTATCTGATATGTATAAAGGTTTCACATGTACTGTTTCAAAAAGGTTTTATTTATTGTAATTAGTTCATTCATATTGGTTAATGAGTTAAGTCTTTTGCACACTGAGCCTTGAGATGACCAGACAATGAAAGTCAATGGGGTCCAGCAATGTTTGGGAGTTTTATTATACAGACTAACAGATTTTTTTAAAAAGTTGCTATTTTTATTTAGCAAGGACATATTAATTAATATAAATGCAGTAAAGACTTTTTCATTGTTACAAAAAAGTCGATTTCAAATAAAGGCTGTTCTGAACTTTCTATTCATCAAAGAATCCTGAAAAAGATGCACCATGGTTTCCACAGAAATGTTTCCTGTGCAGCAAATCAGCATATTGGAATGATTTCTAAAGGATCATATGACACTGAGGACTGAATATTGACTGCGAAAATTCAGCTTTGCCACAGGAATTTATTGCAATTTATATATAAAAATAGAAAACAGCTATTTTAAATTATAATGCTATTTCACAATATTACTGTTTTTATTGTATTTTTGATCAAATAAATGCAACCTTGTTGAGAAAAAGTTATTGACGTATTTCAAAAAGTTGCTACCTTTGAATAATAGTGTATCATCCACTTTTTTTTTTGCATTTTAGGAGATACACCGCATCTTTTCAAACTGCCCTTTGAAATGCTTTTCATGTACTTTGTGAACTTGGGTTTGACAGATATTTTAACACATTAAATGCATTTCTTCTGGCAGCAACAAAATGAGCAGGGATCTTTTTATGTGTAGTGATTTAAAATGATAGATAGAAGGGTTGATATTGAGTATTATTTTATGCTTATTGTAACCCTGTTTTGTCTTGTAGTTTAAAAGTTGAAATTACAATAAAAAATAATTGGAAACTGAAGGCTTGAAGGGTTTGGCACAGATCATTAAATTCATACAGCTCATGAATATACAGGCTGTGACTCATTCAATGTTCCATAACCTCACAAAAATCATGATCAGCCTCTGAACTAACCATGGGCAGTCCAATTAAAGAAGAACAAATAAAAAAATTAAATAAAGACTGTATAAATAAAATGACATGAATAACTTGGAATGGTAGAGGTTTTTAATAACCCTGAGGAAGGAAAAACTAGTTACATTGATTAATATTGCAGCTCAAATTCAATTAAATTGATGTTCAGCACAAACGGTACTAATGTACTAATCGTGAAAAGATCCGCTTGCTGGAAAAGACTTAAGTGGAGCAAATCTGAAAACCAGTGCCTATGGCCTGTCTTATGAAATACATAAGAATAATAAAACCAGAAAAATTGTGTTGACATTCGGTATAATGTGTGGGAGACATGATTAGCTGTGATATTATATTAACATTTTCTGACTTCAGAACAGACCATGAGACTGCATAACATATATACTAACAAATATACTGAATTTTGTTTATTTGACCTTTGTTAAGAAGATAACAACTACTTACTGCAACTGAGCTGTAAATTTTGGAAAAACACTAGAATCAAGTCAAAATAAGCTTAATCAAATGCACGGATTACTCATGTATATACAGTATAAACATATATTAGGAAACGTGCATATACAAACACATTTGCATTGGCCTGGCTTCATGAAGAATAGCTTCTTGTGAAAAATTACATGTAAGCTCATAAATCCAAACTGAAATGAACTTTCACTTGAATTTTAAATGTACAGTATTCAATGGTATTTTTTAAATGACATTAAAAGTTAAATCGTACAATTTTCTCTGGCTGATTGATGAATGAATGCATGCATTTGATCCACATTAATATAGAAAAAAAAGTCTGTCAGCATGGCATGTCTGGATCTCTTTGTAGTATGTGAAGCTTCATTTAATGTCACGTTTCAAAAGCTGCTCCCATTGGAAAGGCACTTTTCTGTTCCTCTCTTTCCAAGAATCAGCTCTGCACACACAAAGACATTACACATGTAAAGTATACTCAGTGTTTTAAGTGACAGGCCAAATCATTGTAAAGGCCTATTAACACCAAGAACGATAACTATGAACATCAAGTAAAAAAATTCTTCTAGAATAGGAATGTGATGGAAATGTATACATTTTTCTTTATTTTCTATTTTCCATATTGTATATTCTCTATTTTCAATATATTCTATTTGCAGAGGTGTTGACCTTCAGTATTTTCTCTGTGTACGTGACTAAAACTTCTGTCAGCATTCCTCTAAAAGGGGAATGGCTATGACCAGCTAGAACTAATCTGAGAAGATACTGTTGAAGGTCACAGTCGATCCTTGGACAGCCTTTATCAGTATAAAAGAGAGTAGTCTTTCTAACTACAGAGCTTCTGTGTGTTGGATTGACCATTCTTGTAAGAATTAAACAGCCAAAGACAAATCCTATGACTGGTATTTCACTCTCAGTCTCACATTTAATAAAAGATTTAGAATTTTTCCATGACAAACTGCCGAAGAGGATGGGATCCCGTGTGTGATTCGTCTGGACCTGAAACGTTGGTGACTGATCATCCTAATATAAAAAAGAGGATTATAGCCCCTACCCCAGCAAAGCCTTCAGGGACAAGGGGACCAACGTCAGAGGGCCCGGACCTTCACCACCGGGGTCTCGATGGATTAAAAAAAGCATGCAAAGTGGTGAGACTGATTTTGAAATTCCAATTCATATCTTCAAATATATTTAAAGGATTGAGTGAAAAGAGTTCGATATTTCCAGACTTCAGAAAGTGTGAAGGGTTTGAAGGGCACATCTGGGGTAAAGTCTTGGATTAAAAGTATGGCATCTGGAAATAGCAAACCTAGGGTTAACTTAGAGGATCTGGACAGTCCAATTTATGAAGAAATGAAAAAGAAATATGAGGAAACAATTGTAGATGTGGTACCAGAATGGATAGAGAATCATGGGTTCCCTAAAAGAGGCACATTCCGTGTATCAACCTTAAATAGAGTGAAAGACAGTTTGGAGAAACATGAATGTAGGGTGAGAAGTAAAGGAAAGCTGAAGAATAAACACAAAGATAAGTTTCAAATGCATAAGAGAGTTATGAGTCTGTGGCTGGAAGAAGCAGAACAAAGGGAAAGAAAACGTGTGTTCAAGGAAATGCCATTTAAGGAAGAGAAAGGAACAGATTATACTTCTCAGAATTTTTCTTTATATCTTTTTAGAAAACCACAGTGTGCTAAGGTGTATCACAACGTCGACTCCTGGCCCCACCAACCACCTCCATCGTATAGTCCACCAGCAATGCTGCCGCTAGACCAAGATCAAACCCAAGAACTCGGACATCCAAGTCCGGAAACGGCAACCCCCTCTGCAGTGTCCGCATCATTGTCCACTCCACTCAAAATCACCATGCACTCTCAAAAGATCCCAACGGTGGAAAGAGGAACTGAAACAACTCATAAGAGACAACACATGACAACCGAGTCCATGACCAAGGAAGAACAAATGATTGAACCGGATGATTTGGATGAGGAAGGCCCAAGGGACGGGGAGGTCCAAACTGCAGGACCCAAAGGACCAATCATGGTGTTCTGTCCATGGTCATTGAAAGACTTAAAAGAAGCCATGACTCATCTGCCCCACCCCAAAGACTCTGGAGACAAATTCGCTGCCGATTTACTGGTCTTCTGTAAGGAATTTAGCCCCACCATGCAGGCCCTCAAACGTCTTCTCATGCTCAAATTGGGTGCAAAGGACTGGCAAAAAGTTAGACCACACTTTCCAGTAAACAATGCTGCCAGAATACATGTGGAATGGGCTCACGATGACAACAGACCATATCGAAATGCAGTGGAACTTTTGTGTCAGCGTGTTAAAACTGCATTTCCAGTGAGAGTGGACATTGCAAAGATTAACTCTTGCATACAGGGTAAGGATGAGCTTGTGATGGACTACTATATGCAACTGTATGAGACCTTCAAGAAGTACAGCGGTATAGCAGAACCAGTGAACAGAGGTGACCAACCTGACATTTGGGAATCATACATGAATAGCAGTTTTCTGAATGGACTGAGACCTGAACTGAGTGCTGCAGTAAAACAGAGCTGCATTGGATGGAACGAGGCCAGGGTGGAGATCATTAGAAAGCATGCAGTCCATGCAGAGGAACAACACAAGGAGAAACAGAAGAAGAAAAAGGAAAAGGCTGACAAAGAATTGCACAAGGCCATGTATGAAGCTGTGCAGATGAGTGCAGGCCAACCGAGAGGCAGAGAACCAACAACAGAGGGCGAGGACGCGGACGTGGGGAGAGGCAGAGGACGTGGAATGTGGAAAACTGATCCGGATATCTGTTTCCGCTGTGGAGAGAAAGGACATTGGAAGAATGAATGCCCTAACAACTGAATGGTGACTGAGGTGACTAAAACCAAGACAGACTGGAGGGGCTGGAGGAGAGGGGGTGACCACCAGCAGCCCTGCAGGAGTGAGGAATGAGACATGCAAATGAGAGTTTGCTTACTAACCCATCTGCTAACAACAGCAATGAAGACCTGCTTGCTTGCTTGAATCATTGTATTTCCAAATTAGAAGAAGCCAACAAAAAGGTAGGCACTTATGTTCATTTAGTTTAGCATAAAGACAACTGCCACAAGTAAGACTGTGGTGACTTTCCTTATAGATAGTGAAGCTGCAACTTCCCCAAAGCTTGCTACATGTATTAGAGATGTCTATGCCTCACAAAAACAGCTGAATGCTTTCTTGCCCTATGAGAATGATGGTATGTTTTGAATCCTAGCAAATGAACATGCTTAAAGTCAAATATAGGGAATGTACATACTGATGTGATCAAAAAATGATCGAAAGGGGAGAGAATGTGATGGAAATTTCTATATTTTTCTTTATTTTCTATATTGTATATTGTATATTTTCCATATGTTCTGTTCGCACAGGTGTTGGCCTTTAGTATTTTCTCTGTGTATGTGACTAAAACTTTTGTCAGCATTCCTCTAACAGGGGAATGGCTATGACCAGTTAGAAATAATCTGAGAAGATACTGTCGAAGGTCAAAGTCAATGCTTGGACATCATTCTTGCAACAATTAAAGAGCCAAAGACAAATCCTATGACTGGTTTTTCACTCTCGTTCTGACATTTAACAACAGATTTAGAATTTTTCACAACTGAAGTAACAACAATAACCACACAGAGGAACAATATCACTGGAATCACTTTTAAATAACTTTTTCCAACTAATGAATGATAAAAGCCATTCAAAATGGCTTCCTATTTTAAAACATATGCTGCAAATATGCTCACATAACCACTCTTAGAAAAAACATTATAAAAACGTTATAGTTCATTGGTGTGGTGTAATACACTAATATAATTATCATAGAGTATATAGTTGTATATAGATATAATTAGCATTGTCATTCTTGGTGTGAACGTGCCTTTATACAATTCCTCATATATCTTTTTTTTTTATCTCTTACATACACATTTAGTCCTATCTAATAATTTAACATTTGATGAACAGCTTGCATGTCACATTTTGTCTCATTTACTAAAAACTAAATACAAAAAGATTCTCAAAGTTTGTTCTTACTTCTACTGTTCAATACTGAACTACATTTCACCAACCTTTCCTGAAGGTAAAGGTTGCAGGCCTCCTCCAAATCTGAGAGAGTGGCTCTGGGCTCTTTTTCACTTACAGCTGGACTTGTGACACGATATAGATCCATCAATGAGCATTCTGAAAAGCTGAAGATGAAGAGAGAGCTCTCATCCTCTTTCCTATCAGTCATCTTCACCAAAGATGTTTTTCTGTCACCTAAAATAAATCAAGTGTATCACCATGAACACAATCCTTCTGTAACTGTCACTCAATAAATAATGAATAATATAAAAAATGTGTCACCTTTGATGCATTGCATCATAACTTGTATTAATATGTCATTCACACAGAACAATGAAAAAATGGAATGAAAAAAATAATTAAAAAAGGTCTAGAAATGTGTTTAAGTATTTTTTAAATGTTTTTTATGTTAACTTGTTGTCAGGCTCTCGGGGGAGCAAGGAGCGAGGAGACACGGAGATACTCAAAAATAGGCTTTAATAAAACACGGAAGACATTTAACAGAGAACCCAGGACACAGGAGACACTGGGCTTATAAACACAAGGAAATCAAACGAGGAAGAACTGAAACAGGTGGGGAGCAATCAAACACACAGCTGGGAGGAATGATAGATCAAAGAACATACTGGGAATGTGGAACAGGAAAAACCATATAAGGACATAGGAGGGAAAACACGTGACATGGGGAACATAGGTCTGACAGTACTCCCCCCTCCCGAACGGTGCGTCCCGCACCGAACACCATCCAACGGGGAGGGGGGGTGGGCGCTCTGGAGGCCTTAAGGGACATGGAGACAGGACAGGACAGGAGGCCTCCAGGGCGGCGCCCATTCTGGGAGCCATGGCGGAGCGGGGAGGTCGGGAGGCCATGGCGGATCAGGGGACTCAGGAGGCCATGGCGGGTCAGGGGACTCAGGAGGCCATGGCGGGTCAGGGGACTCAGGAGGCCATGGCGGGTCAGGGGACTCAGGAGGCCATGGCGGAGCAGGGAGCTCGGGAGGCCATGGCGGAGCAGGGAGCTCGGGAGGCCATGGTGGAGCAGGGAGCTCGGGAGGCCATGGCGGAGCAGGGAGCTCGGGAGGCCATGGCGGAGCAGGGAGCTCGAGAGGCCATGGCGGAGCAGGGAGCTTGGGAGGCCATAGCGGATCAAGGAGCTTGGGAGGCCATGGTGGGACCGCCTCCGAGACCGCGGCCCCAGCCCCCACCTCAGTCTCTTCGGCCGGAGCCCTACTACCCCCCCCCCAAATTTCCTTGGGGAAAATAGGGGCTCCATCGGGCACTTAGGGGTGAACTGGAGGCATGGACTCTTGGGTGCGCTCGGGAAGCGCGGACTCTTGGGGGCGCTCGGCAGGCGCGGGCACTTCAAGGTCAAGGTCAAGGTCAAGGTCAAGGTAGGTTTATTTGTCACATACACAATCATACAGAGTACAATCAGCAGTGAAATGCAGGGATTTTTTGAAGAAAAATACAGCAAACAAGAGGAGAGAGAGGAGGAAAAAAATAACCCCCAGACTATGCTCCTTGGGGAGTACAGTGTGAGAACAGGAAAAACACCTCAGCAAAAAGCACATAATACACCATAGACACACGACTTTGCAACAGGGGAGGGTAATCCAGCTCTGGCAAGCAGCCATCCGGTCCAGCAGCTAACCCAGCAGCGCTAGTCACAGACCCGCTTGTCAGGCTGGCGGTTCAAAGCGACGGAGGCGTGGGATCGGGATTGGGGAAGTGAATGCATATGTGTGTGTGTATGTGTAATAGTTTGTAATCAGTATGTGTGTATGTGTGTGTATGTGTATTCAGCAGGTGTCTGAAGAATGGGGGAGGAACGCAGAGAGCGTCTCCCTGCGGTGCTCTTCTCAGGGTTGATTTTCCAACAGCGGCCTTGGCCAAGGCCAGTGCTGGTAGAGGGGAGCCGGAAAAGATAAGATTGTGATTGTTTAGACTTAGGGCGAGTAACCGCATTCCAATTCCACGGCTACTCTTTTTGTCCGTTCTGGTCTCCGTCAATTTTCCTTTGCAAAGCCGTGAGCTTCTCCATGATAGAATCCATATTGCGGTTAATAGTCTCAGTCTCAATGCTGACCGCTCTTCCCACTGCTTCAATCATGACGGGCAGCCTTGTGAGGCTTTGAACAGCTGTTCCCGTTTTCTGAATTCTTCGATAACCCAGGGCAAAGCCTAATCCCATCAGCAGAAGACCTGTTATCATGGTTCCGAATAGGTAGATATCTTCAATGTCCTCCACGGAAAGAGCCGCTAAACACACAACACGCCACCTGTCCCACGCGTCCATCGTGTAGCCAGCGGTGAACGTTCCGTCAGGGCAGTTAGGTTCCCCAGAACCCGAGCTTCTCGTCTAGAAGATGGTGTCAATTGCGTTGAGAGACCAGTTGATCAAATCCATAATTTTTTTCCAGTTTTGGAGAGCAATGCAGAGAGAGTCTCTCAAGTATTACACGAGACGATACAAGAGAGCAGGCAGGGAGGGAAAAAAGGGCAAGGACGGGGAGCGAGAAAAAATGCGACCGCCTCCGTTGAGTGCCAAAGAGAAGAGTGAGGGCGCTTGGCAGGCGCGGGCACTTGAGGGCGCTCGGCAGGCGCGGGCACTTGAGGGCGCTCGGCAGGCGCGGGTACTAGAGGGCGCTGGCGAGGAGCGGGCTCTGGGGTGCGCTAGCGAGGAGCGGGCTCTGGGGTGCGCTGGCGAGGAGCGGGCTCTGGGGTGCGCTGGCGAGGAGCGGGCACTTGCGAGGAGCAGGCACTGGAGGGCACTTGCGAGGAGCAGGCACTGGAGGGCACTTGCGAGGAGCAGGCACTGGAGGGCACTTGCGAGGAGCAGGCACTGGAGGGCACTTGCGAGGAGCTGCCTCTTGGGGGCGCTCTGGAGAGCTGGACGGAACCAGCAGGGGCTCTGGAGAGCTGGACGGAACCAGCAGGGGCTCTTGAGAGCTGGGCGGAACCAGCAGGGGCTCTTGAGAGCTGGACGGAACCAGCAGGGGCTCTTGAGAGCTGGGCGGAACCAGCAGGGGCTCTGGAGAGCTGGACGGAACCAGCAGGGACTCTGGAGAGCTGGACGGAACCAGCAGGGACTCTGGAGAGCTGGACGGAACCAGCAGGGTCTCTGGAGAGCTGGACGGAACCAGCAGGGGCTCTGGAGAGCTGGACGGAACCAGCAGGGGCTCTTGAGAGCTGGACGGGACCAGCAGGGGCTCTGGAGAGCTGGACGGGACCAGCAGGGGCTCTGGAGAGCTGGACGGGACCAGCAGGGGCTCTGGAGAGCTGGACGGGACCAGCAGGGGCTCTGGAGGGACTGGCCCTGGAGAAGCGGGCACTGGAGGACGCTGTCGAGGAGCGGGCACTGGAGAGAACTTGTGAGGATTAAGGCATCTTGGGCTTGCCATATTCTTTGCCGGCAGGCAAGGAGGAGCCGCGGGCCGCGTTGGCGGGCTTGGGGGAGCCGCGGACGACGGCAGGCTGGTTCTGGCTCGGGCCCTGACACTCTCCAGACACTGGAGGATCCCCTCCCTCCAGCATAGTCCCTTGGTCCACGGACGATGGGAATTGGCCCCGTGCCAGAACAGAGAGAGGATGGTGGCGTCATCTAATGCCGTCGCCGCGGCAAGCCCGCAGAACTCCCGCGAATACTCCGGGAAAGGGAGATCTCGGTGGACAAGGGCGATGAAGCGGGCAGCGACTTCCATCGCCGCGGGAGCAAGGGAAAACAGGAAATAAAAAACTTTTCAAAAACGGGAAAACAAAAACGAGGAGAAACGCCGCTTCTTTCTGTTTTAGGTTCTCTGTTCCGTCAGGCTCTCGGGGGAGCAAGGAGCTACTCAAAAATAGGCTTTAATAAAACACGGAAGACATTTAACAGAGAACCCAGGACACAGGAGACACTGGGCTTATAAACACAAGGAAATCAAACGAGGAAGAACTGAAACAGGTGGGGAGCAATCAAACACACAGCTGGGAGGAATGATAGATCAAAGAACATACTGGGAATGTGGAACAGGAAAAACCATATAAGGACATAGGAGGGAAAACACGTGACATGGGGAACATAGGTCTGACACTTGTCCTCTGGGGTTTTTAGAAAAAGCTGTGTAAAGCATGAGACATTGCAAAAGATGCATGACGCAAATGCAACCAGTGTTGCCAACTTAGCAATTTTGTTGCTAAATTTAGCAACTTTTCAGACTACCCTAGCAACTTTTTTTTCCAAAAGCACCTAGCAACAAATTTTGCTATTTTTTAAATTTATTTGGCAACTTTTAGCAACTTTAGATTTTTAACACATCACGTGAATTAAGTTAGCTGCTATTTGCAATTGTTTATTTTAATAATAGTAAAAAATACTTTCATAATTTAATATTTGTTAATTTATAATACACTTTGTTAGTAGCTTGTACTTGCGCTTGTTGATCAGTTAGTACACTGTAAGAAAAATATCTAGAAAGATGGAAAAGGTACTAGTAATTTTCCAGGATATTATCCGTTTTACTTGTTTACTAGCTAATAAACAAAAAAAAACCCTGTAATCGTAATCGTTTCAAAAAATGTATGTATTTAAAAA
The DNA here is from genome assembly GCA_027422415.1 of Schizothorax lantsangensis. Classification (NCBI taxonomy): domain Eukaryota; kingdom Metazoa; phylum Chordata; class Actinopteri; order Cypriniformes; family Cyprinidae; genus Schizothorax; species Schizothorax lantsangensis. The sequence goes on along the minus strand of CM049839.1, from coordinate 31,548,440 downwards.
CAGTTATTTACATTTTAATATTATATTATGCATTTATATTATTTTACGAACAAATGTAAATTAACATATATAAAATGTATTTTTTGCTGAGATTTGATGCAGTGACAATTTTGCGTCGTGATTACATAATGACGTCATCGCGCAGTGACGTCACAATGTCATTTAGCAACTTTTAGCAACAAATCAACCTTCCTTTAGCAACTTCCCCTGAAAAATAGTTGGCAACACTGAATGCAACAGTCAAACATGTCCGTCTGCATGTTTACATCAAAAACAATGGAAAAGCACCACAGTAGAATGCAAAAAGGTGTTCTGTGTGAATGTCCCCTACAACAGGAAAAGGTGTCAATCATCTATAATCATCAATAACTAACATGACAGAACCTCATTTGTTGTTTTTCAGCTAAATTATTAATTTGTCTGAAGCTTACCTGTAATATATAGGTTTTGTTGGACTGGCTCAAGCAGACACACAGGTTCCCTGAGTGAGCCCAGCACATGAGTTGGAGGCAGGTTTAAGATAAATACTGGTGCCTCATCCTCCGTTTCCGATATGGATACTTGCCCATTTCTCTGCATCAACAAAATCTATAAACAATTTCAGGAATTAGTACTGAATTTACATGTAAGTTCTTGACAGATACTTTCTTAATAAAGTGACATAAGATCTTGAACTAAAGCTAACTACAACTGCAAACAAAGCTATTAACGTACCTGTCACAACCATATACAGTATATATATATATACACAGCAATCTGAAAGAATTAAATCCAGAAGCTAACATCTGTCAAATACAATATTATGCTGCAAAATTTTACTATACCAGACGCTTCAGGAAGGGCACAGGTTCAGCAACAGTGACAGAACTGCCTTGGCCTGCAGGTCTGATTACAGAAAGTCTTTATATTTATTTCAATCATGTCAAGTTTTAGCATGGTAATGGATATATGATGTTAACGTATTTGGTCTTGGTGAGCAAGATCTGCTATGCACGTCAATAAATACTGCTGTAAGATATGCTGCTGCTACATTCATAGGCATATATAAATCACGTAGCAGATTTAGACATGTGGAACTGGTGGAGGCAGAGGGTTTTAGAGGAACTGCAGGACCAGCTTACAGCAAACACTGAACCAGACTATTAGCTATTTATACACCATTCAGTATTTTTAAACCCATTTTAATAACTGTGTTTATTTTGTACCTTTCAATAAGTGCAACAGTGCATGTGTCTCCTCCTCTGCCCGCTGTCACACTGTAGCATGCCCCATTTCTGCAAGTAAGCACTAACTGTAGTGTGGGTAAAAAAGGACCCTGAAAGAGTGGAGTGACTGGCAATTGACTCTGCAAAAGGAGTTTCATCCTGCAAATGGCACCGTCTCCTGGGATCACAATATTGGCATATGGACACCCTGCAGAAGACATTCAAGGGTACGATTCCTTCTCTCAGTATGATCAGTAAGACATTGTATTGTGCCATTATATCATGGTTTATTCTTATAATTGAGAAACACACAATATATCATAAATAATATCTTAAATAATTAAACACTGAAGCAGACTTGCCAAACCGTCGGTCCCATATAGTAACCAGCTGACCGTCAAGCCCTAGAACAATGAACCGTGTGCAGGCACTGACGGCAGAGCAGAGGATTTCTTGAGAATTGGGCCACAAAACATCTGGTCTGGGTTCACTGTCTGATCCAGGAACAAATGAAAATATAATTAATAAACATGACTAACAAATGTGTCCTTGTAATGTTAATATACTGTATTTTCTTTCTTATCTATGCAGTATAAATGTATGAGTTAATAGCCGGAGTACCCTTCTCTTTAGGGGTCTTCAACAGAAGATAATGTAAGAGATTATGACTGCCATTCCACCACAGGCACACAGCAATGGGAATATCTTCAAAGATAATTTGAAGAAATATTATAAATGCATATTCAGAGAACTGACTGTAAATTTTGATCACACACCATTACAGGCTATATTAATCACTGAAAACATACATGTGAAATCATCTCTTGAGTTCATGACTCACCTCTAGCTGCCTTCGCTTCCCCAGGCATTGAATGAAACCCCTCACGCAGTAAAAAGTGACAAGTACAGTTGCTGTAAGGAAAAAAAAAATTGTAGTGTGAAAAAATAAGCCTCTAGTGGTGTGGTTCTAGTGTTTCAATGCACACTTTGCCAAATATTTCACATATGATCAGTTCAGTTCATTCCATAGTCGTGGCTGCAATTTAACTAAATTACAAGAAGGCAATGAATTAGAACAACATAGCCACAATTTAACTAAAACAAGTGAACAATTAATCAAACATTACCATGAATTAATAAAACATGGCCAAAAACGTTATGAGAGCAATTTCATAATTTGTGGTCACGATATCTATTTTTGTTCTGCATGTCATGGGACTCCCTACTGATTTATTGTTTACGTATAATCTCAACAATGAGTAATTTATCATGGGTTTGTTTGTCTTTCTGGCAAACATTTTGTTGCATTGCAAGTTGTACGTATAATTCTTACTGTAACAGCTCATATTACATTCTGGACATCACTGATTTGGAACACATCAGGTTGTTATGTCTATATAATGCGAAGATATTCATACAATTAAAGTGTCAAAATACTTTTTGGGCTGACTGTACAGTATACCGAATTACAGTATTAATCAAGCCTACCTTGGACCTTCTGCTTTTTGCTGTGGTGGTCTCACCGGGCTGGAGCTGAGGTACTTCATGAACATTTTCCTGAATGCCGCATCCTGGTTTTCCCATTGACGACTACTAATGAGGTGATTTTGGCCTGAGCCTATTATAGTGCCTTCCTCTGTCTTCTGCAGGACCTCAGATAGACTTTTCAGAGAGGTTCCTTGAAGACATGAACAGTAAAAGAAAGACATAACAAACTTATTTTGCAGCAGTGCTTTAAACTAAATACCTGCAGGGATTTCTGGAGGTTTGATCTTCATGAGTAAGACTATTGGTGACAATTTGGCTTCTGTGGTCTGTGAGGTTTGTGTAGCCTACGGAAGAGACAGAAAAATATGATCATCTCATTACAGTAATTTAGCAAACAATGCCAGAAAAACAAATCAAATATACATATATAAACAAACATACAGTAATTTGTATTCTGAAAAAACACAGTTAAAAATGTGCCTCCAAAGAAATTGTTAATTTTGAATTGACTTCAACAAATGCACCATATTAAGAATTGTTTAAAACAAAAAAATACAGTAAACAAGAATAGAAGGTTTACCAGATAACTTTCCAACGTAACTATAGCAATTACCTGTTTGGTTTCCAGCTCTTTGATCCACACATCTTGTGGGAAGCGATAGACATCCAGCCAAACAGATCCACTGGCTTCAATGAAAATACACCACAACAGCATTGATGAATCAGTAGTATTTTTAGTTTTATATTACATTTCCATATTTTAATAGGAAATTTACATGTCATGACTGCAGCTCCAAAGTCCCCACTTCTAGACACTTCAAATTTTGCACAGATGTTTCTTTGGTTTATATCTTCCTGTGAGAAAAGTAACACAATGTAATTCTAAATGTAAGTCCATTTTTAATAGAAAATCAACAGCATACATAAAAATAAGCTCTTAAAACGGTATTATGAACTCACAGTTTCGTTGATGACTTTAATTAAATAAATATTCTCCATGTGATGCACAAAAAGCCGCGCAATACCTTATGTGACAGAGGAGAAAATTAATATGTATAATTAAATACAGAAAATATAAAATGGGGAGTTTTTAATGTAAATTGTCTAAAAATGCCCCCCCCCCCACTCTCAAGAAATTACCCATGTCATCAACTGTGCATAAGAGGTGTGTGGTATTTCCCAGCGAGGCACAAGAGATGCTGGTAAGCTCCACTCTTTCATCCTGCCATGTTCCTACACAGGTGCGAGTGGATGTACTGATGACTGACAGACCATTAATGTGACCCAGAAACAGGTAAAGTCCATCCTCAGAGCACACAATGCTATTAGTTCTGCCTGGAAGCTAAGAACCAACAAATGAAAAAAAAAAATCATATGTAAATTGAACATTTTGAAACAAATGCATACAAAGCACATGTGCAAAGGAATATGATGAGGCCATATGATTGTACATGTTAAACATACCTTCATTACTTTAGTAGCACTCAGCACGGGAACTTGTCTTGCTGCTTGTTCATCCCTCTTGATCTTCTCCTGCTCTGATATAACTTCCCATGCATTGTCAACAAGGTTATTTAACAGCTTATTGATCACTCTCCCAGACTCAGGTAGAGTATTATCAGGCTGCTGCAGATCTGTGAAATAAGGCACATCATCATCTTCACAGCTGCTGTAATCTGATGGCTCTGGGATCTCCAAACCTCTTCTGACATTCACAGCCATCTTGTGTTATTTCTGGAGCGGAAAGAAGAGTATAAAACTGAATTGCAGAATGAATTTTTGGCAGACCATATTTATACACACACATATACCTGTACCTAAATATAAATAGTCAGCATATATAAAACGGACCTCAGAAAAACATGGTGTTTTTTTATATATGGTACTAAAGTAATATCATGTACCACCATAATACCATGATATTATTGGAATTAACTTCCCAGTTAGTATACGGTAATCAAACAGCACCATGGTATATAAAAAGGTGATGCACCACCCACATTTCTATTGCAAGAGGAAATTCACAATACCAATAAATAAATAAAAAATAGTAACGTTAATTCGTTCTAGCAGCAAGTACGTTACATTACATGCGAATTCTCAAAAGCGGGACCTCTTGACCTCCTTAGAAAGTGCTAATAAAAAGGTTGACATCTGATGATTTAAGTGGTTAAAGAGATATTTTTGAATACTTAATGTATACTCCTACTGTAACACGACAGTGATCTGAATAAATAATAATATCACTATAAACAAAACCGCTCACCGATGACGCGCTAGTGCTTTTCTTCCGGTATGTTAGGTTGTCATGACGACATCCCTGCATGGTTGTGATGAGGTGGGCGGCGCGTGCGGACTCTTCCAGTGATAAAGTAAAAAGTAATATATATATATTTCATACTAAGTATAGTTCAAATCTATTAACATACTTCCCGACATATTGCTCGAGACTTTGAGTATTACTTGTGCACAATGCACATTTCTTAATATTAAGCCTAAAATGTGTTTTAATGTCACTATTGATGAGGATTGTATGATCTTTGAATAATATATGCAAGATATTCAAAGTGTACCTGAAGTATACTTACAATAGTTCCACTTTAGCACAATCAAATATACTTAAGTATATCTTTATTTGGACTTCAGCACTACTTCTGCACAATTAAAGTGCATTAAGTACAAAATTAGTTATTCCAATTTAGCAGACTTTAAACACACCAGTTCAGTATACTAAAAGTACAAGTGCAAATTGTAAATACATTTGTAGTATACTTAGCAAGAAATAAATGTATTTTAAATACATTTAAGTATATTTATTTTCACTAGGGAAACCGTCTATTTTTTTTAAATAATATTAACTGATTCAGATATAAGAAGAATAGGCCTACATAATAAGCGTATGTCCCAACATCTTACAAAATATATTTTAAATTAAAATGAGATTTTTTTTCACGTCAATCATTTAACAGATAAAAATAACATTCATACTTGTAATGGGCCTTTTCTTAGCTCTTAGCAGTGACAATGACGTTTCATGTACTGCTGCTGATGGAAAAAAGCATATTATCCCAGAGAGAGAGCTCCATTATTCAGTTTGGTTTCCTGACACTGGACAGAATCACAACATCATGAAACAACACCAGTAGATTCCTGCAGACAATACAATAATCTAAACAAGCTTCATGCCACGTTTAATAATTCTGTTAATAAATATTACTACTACTGTTAATATGCTATTTACTAAGCCTTATAACTTTTTTGTTTGTTTTTCAGTTTCTACTCAGTAAAGTCTGAAACATAACAATGAGACATAATTTGGAAGCACATGCTCAGTTGACCATTATAAAGGATTATAAATTATAAACCATTATTCTTTTTTTTAACAGATAAATAGGCCTTAATAAATAGTAACCTTAGTTCAAAAAATCCACCAAGTTGTAGGTTTGGACATTTTATTTTTCAAACAATATACCCAGTAATGTTTAAATACAGTGCTCAGTGAGTGAAAAATATTCATACCAAATGTAGTCTATAAGCCTTCATTTGCAGTCATCATAAATGATTATGTGATTTTTGGCAACTGAAGCGAGTCTTCAGAAAAGTGCATTAACACATTAATGCTGCGATTAATGAACATTAATCCTGCTTCCTCTCAGCAGTCTTCACTCTGTGCTAGAGTAATGCACTCTGGTCTAGAACAATGGGGGTCCATAACCAATACTTTAAAAAAAAACTGACATTCTGAATGTTTCGTGTCGTAGAAATCAGGTGAATTGGAGTCGTTGCGTCAGTAACTCCGGGGGGAAAAAGTGCAAATGAGAGTGTGAGACCACTAATGTCAACAACTCTCTTAGTACAAATAAAAAGAACCATTTAAACACATCAATACACATTGAAGCAAAAAAACAAAAAAAAGTACTGAGCTGTGATCCCAGTTGATAGCTACCATCATTCCTTTTCTGAAAGAAACCCTCATATATAGAGCCTATTTTTGAGTTTTTTGTATATAACAAAATATTTGGTGTAATACACTTTAGAAAATAATCTAAATACGGTCTCAGAAAATGAAATATAAATAGATAACTGTAAAATATAGAAAGCTATCACATAAAATCACTAGATTTTTGGTAAACAAAGCAACAGAGTGCATCAGTATACAGTATACTAACAAAATGAGTTATTCACAGATCAGGTTATTTACATATACTGCAATGTTACATAAACAGTAACAAAACAACAATACTTCATGTTCCATAAGCTTCTGCTGCTGCCATTTCAGTAAAACTCCATTCAGTCTATGTTAATTTTAGCGCTTATCTCCATCAGCTTCATAAAAGGAGTGTAGATCTGTGACGGGCTGGTCCTCGCTCTAGGACTGGTGGTAGAGGACAGTTCTGAGGCTGCTGGAGATTTGGAGTCCCCGTCTTCATGGCTGGTCTGAACAGAACTTGAAGTTTGTGTGGGACTGGTTGCAGTTTCTTGTGTATTTACTGCACTGGAGCGCAGCATTGAGCTGTACTGACCAGGAGTGTATTTAAGAAGGCTATAGTTCAGTCTGCTAGGGGATCTTGGGGCCGATGAGATAGGGCTGGGTTGGACAGGAGCGACATACGGTGGCTCCTCAGATCTATGAACACAGGGAGATCATGTGTGTAAAGCCGTGGCCTCAAAAGCAGTTTTAAATTTCTTATGGCAAGGTGATCATGTGCTCATTACCTAATGGGGAGGTCACAGCCAACTCCAATGTCCCTGGTGGCTACTTTAATCTCAGATGCTCTCTGTATAGACATAAAATACTTCAACTTGTCTCCCAACTCATTATTCTAGGAAAAGAAGCAAAGCAAAGGACAGAGTCAGACCATAGGCATGGGAAATTAAGTAGAGAATTAATTTCACATATAAAGAGGACAGTAGGACACTGGACAAAGACCGATTCAGTTTAGATGTGTGAAAAATCTGAATGACAACCAAAGGGACTCGAAGAGCCCAGCTGACAGAATAGCAAGGGATTCAGGAATAGTCACATTCAGCGTGCTTATTCCAACCAATCTGTGCCTTTTTAGATTGGTAAAGATGAGGAGCATGCAAAAATCACATCTGGCTGGCTACATGGAAACAGTTGCTCTTACCTCACACTCCACAATGGCAATCCTGTCCAGAAGCTCAGTGATGAACATATCCTTCTGTGCAACTTTTTCTCTCAGTGTTTCAACCTGCAAAATTATTTGTTTGTTTTATAATTAAAAAGATTAAATTACAATAAACGTGTCATGACTTCTTGAACGGACATTTTGTGTACATGGTATTCTCTTTATGAACAGAACAAACAGTCTCTGTAAATCTTCACCTCCTCTATCATGGCCTTGACCTTCCTCTGTTGAGAGAACACCATGTCGTTGAGATGCTTTATTCGCTCTTTCAGCTCTGCTGCTTCCGCTTTCAGCTGCTCAGACCTGAGAAAGAACATTTTGCTTAGGAGAGATATAATATTATGCAATGAAATACTGAAATACAATGCAGTGTTATTGGGTATTGCTCAGTATTATTGGCCATCAGTATTACTGGGAGCATTTTTTTTCTCTGAGGGGACAAAATTAAGACTTTTTGAGAGGGAAAGACAAACCTAAAAACAAATTAATTGCAGACGTTAGTGTAATTAATCATGATTAAACTTAACTTGTTGAATTTGTAAACATAAATGTATTTTCTCACTAGTTCTCCAAATTAATGTATAAACAACAGAAATACAGTATTTTAAAACAATATTTTAAATATTCATTATATTAAATACTATGAATGAAAGTCAGTATCACTTATACCAAATCTGATGATTTATTTATTTATTTGTTTGTTTGTTTGTTTGAGCAAAATTAGTAATTATAGCCATTCATCATTACAGTATAATTAAAGACCAGGCCTAAACTACAAATCGTTTAAATCGTAATAAATGTTTTATTTATCATTTATTTACAATTACATAACATTGAAAATAGAACAACTTTTAATTTAAGTGAACCTTAAACAATATTCACACAAACCCATTATAATAAATGTCACATTTAGCTGTGTGTTTTATGCAGTGTGTTTGGTGATGTTTCTGCCTCTTTTAATAAGGTATCAAGGATGTAAGGAACATGAAGATGAAGATGTTCAAGTAGCATAGCTACTTAAAATTAAAAAGAATGCTCCATTAACTTGAGTTTCTTTTAATGCATCAAAAAGCAAATATTAATCACAGAAATTCATGCATTATTTTTCTTAGTCCTACTTATATACTTATACTTAGTTATGGTATCTGGTTGTTATAGATGTTAAGCTGTCCACTGAAACCATCCTGAATTAAAGAAACATGACATCACCACTGGTTTCAGCTGTAAACTTATTATACTGTAGGTACACATTAAATGTCTTACTGTTTGGCCACAGCTTTATCCGCATGGTCAGTTTCGTCCAAACCACGCAAGTGTTGTTCACATTCACAAAGCTTTTTTATCAGGTCACCCTTTTCCTGTTATAAAGAGACAAGTGTTGAATAAAGAGTTTCCTTCAGGGTAACAGGCAAAGGCTGAGCCACCTGATATTATTTACCTGAGCCATACAGTTTAGTAGCCTCTCCACCTCTGTAATTCTTTGATCCCTTTCAGCGATCTTTGCCTCAGCTATCTGAGCATTCTTCTCTGCCTCCTCAAGCCTCCTCATGTAGTCATCAAGCTGTGCCTGCAGACATACAGGTCAAAACTACAGTCATTTGTTTGCCTCTATTCATCAGTCATTATCATCATTCTCTCGGAAATCTTCACTATTACCACTAGGTGGCACCCTTACTTAGGAAAAAGTTCTCAACATTTTCCTCTCTTCCCTGGTGAATAACTACAGATGTTTCCTGTTATGAGATTGGAATCCTTACACCCTGCTTGTGAAGTATAATACAAATGTTGTCTTTTTACAGTGCGACAGTCTTTCAAAAGTCACACACATTAAAACAAATGCATTTGCTACATTATCATGCAGTGCAGTTCTTGCTGAACTAGTTGGACAGTAAGGCATTGTGAGTGTCTGTTTGTTTGGTTATATCTGTACCTGCAGAGCCTCTATCTCCTCTCTGTATTTCCTCTGCTGTTCCTGCAGCTGTTCCTCATATTCCTTCTGTAGCTTTGCACTCAGCTCTTTCAATGCTCGAGTCTTGGCCTCCTGAGAAGTCTCCACCTACATACAAAAAGCAATTTAGTTGTCACATGTTAATAACCATGCTATTTATGTAAAAAAGTGACATTTTTAACTTCAAACAAATTCACTGAAATCCATTGTTTCCTCCGTGGATCTTTAGATCTCAATACATGCTGGAGAACAAAAGCATCAGGATTGAGAAAAAAATGGACATTCTGAAAATGACAACTATCCTTTTAAACAAGTTATTGTTCTGATAATATAATTTGATTATAATATGTGTATTAAATAATACAAATAAATAAGAAAATGTTTATGTATTTCTGAATCACCTTTTAGCAGTAAAGATTACATAAATAGTTCTGGTGTATGACAAATTATTTTCTACTTTTGAAGTTTTAACTACTATTAACTTTTAAGTGCAAATATTCTGTGTACAGTACAGTCTTAAAAATAAAGGTTTCAAAGGAGTAAGGTTTTCAGAGTGATGCCATAGATGACCCCAAAGACCCTTTCAGTGAACAGTTTTCAAAAGATCCATTTGTTTCTGGGTGTGAAGAACATTTAATAATCTAAAGAACCTTTTTTTACTATAAAGAACCTTTTTGTGCAATGGAAAGGTTCCATGGATGTTGAAGGCTCTTCATGGAACCATAGTTGCCAATAAAGAACCTTAATTTTTAATAGTGTAGTAGTCTCTCAATTAATATAAGGTTTAAAAACTGTGTATACAATAATTAGAAAAAAGTATAAGAACAAGAAATACAATAATTAGAAAACATTATAAGAAAAAGGGGGAAACAATTTAGTCCAAAGTACCATGGTATTAGTATGTCTGTAACATGAAGGGTTTGAATGATAATAATAGTGTTGAATGATAATAAATCCACCTGATTTTTGAGAGAGCAGTTTTCAGCCTGTGCTGCTGCTAGTTGTCTTTCCGTTTCCTTGAGTTTCTCCTCTGTCTTCTCCAACGAGCTGCGCAGAGTTCTCATATCATCGCTGTTCCCCACACGATTTTGACAGCTTTCCAGCAATGATTTCTAAAAACACATTTACATTCAAAAGTTGACTAAAAAATGTCATGAGTTTCTCTGGACAGAACAAGCCTTTGTCAGTTGGCAGTGACCACATTGATCATACCTGTAGATCAATGTTTGATGATATGAGGGAGCTGTTCATCTGGTCAAAGCTATCCATAGCTGCACTTCTCGTCCTCACCTCTGACTCAAGGTAATGCTTATGAGAGTTGGCTGCCTGGGACAAACACAGTCAGCACATTGAGAACTTGTCATACCACTATAAATGCATTTTTATGAAGCCTGACAGGGTAAGGTTTGGTGGTAGATAATATTCTTGTTGTGTTTTGCTCACCTTTAATTCCTGACTTAATTTTTGCACTGATTGTTGCATCCCTCCAAACTGGCCATACATGCGCTCTCTGACATTTTCCAATGAGTCACGTACCTATGAGAAAAGAAGGATGGCTTTTAGTTCTCTGCTTGGATGTACATTCCTGAATAACATGCTAACTAGTTAAGCAATAACTAGTCTTCTATTTAGCTAGGTACCAAAAGAAATGTCTCTGCGTTTACCTCTCTGATGTACCTCATCTCATCCCTCAGGTGACTGACAGACCACTCGCGTGCCATCACTTCCTGTTGGTGGCTGGTGCCTGTGCTCTGCACCACGCCATAAACTCTGGACCCGTGCTGAGCAGGCTGTTCCCGACCGATGCCATTGGTCACAGAGTGCTGGGGGAATAGAACCACAGGGCTCAGATTTCAGCTTGTCAATATGTTTAAAAGGAGTGTGACACAGTTGTGTTAACAGCTGTGAAGACCAATGTCACCGCTGTGTGTCTGAGTGTGTGTACACCTATTGGAACATCATGGCTGATAAATAAGACTGATAGACTATATTTGCGAGTGACATGCTCTGGTATTAGAAGCATTGCTGCTGAGTGTTCACAATGAGAGGTTGGGATACAGACAGTCAGAATAGTCCTCAGCGAGGGTGTCATATTTCTGCATGCCAGTCGGAAAGAATGAAAAAAAAAAAGACTTATATCTACAGGTTCACCATGAATATAAGAAAGGGAACTTGAAACTTTGAATGCTGTTATATATATAACATTATATAGTGAAAGTACATTGAGAAAATATTTATTTCTTGACAACGCTAAAGGGAAAGTAAAGTGAAAAAGGTGTCATAATAGCAAACCCCAGGAGCAACTACAGCTGAGAAGATCTCGCTCAAGAGCACAGCGATGAGGATCAATGGCCTTACAATTTATTCTGATTCTGCTGCAGTGTCTAAAGGAGTCATATATCATGTTTTGCATGGTTTAAGAAAGCTCTTTTGTGATATGTTTAATAAGTGAACAAGCATTTTACTGTGCAAAGAAGCCCTGAAGCCACATTGTGCAGATACACTTCAGCTCATGCTTGCTTAGCAAACAATAACGTACTGAACTCAAATTTATTTTGGGAAACCGGCACCTGTGTTTTAAACTCACTAAACATCACTATCATAGATGAAATTACTCTGATAATATTACCGGGTGACACAAAAACATTCAAACATATACTAAAAACATGTCTACTATCATTCAAAATTTTAGCTCAGTAAGATTGTTTTGTGTTTTTTAAAAAGAAGTCTCTTATGCTCACCAAGGCTACATTTATTGATCAGTAAAACAGCAATATTGTGAAATATTATTAAAATGTTCTTTTTTTTCTATTTTAATTTATATTTTTAAATGTATTTTTAAAATTTATTCCTGAGATTGTAAAGCTGAACATTACTCCAGTGTTCAGTGTCACATGATCCTACAGAAATTATTCTAATATGCTGATTTGGTGCTCAAGAAACATTTCTTGTTATTATAAACGTTAAAGACAGTTATGCAGCTTAATATTTTTGATTTTTTTTTTCCAGGATTCTCTGATGAATAGAAAGTTCCAAAGAATAGCATTTATTTTAAATAGAAATCATTTGTAACATTATACATGCCTTTACTGTCACTTTTAAAAAAAAAAAATTTTATGTGTCCTTGCTGAATAAAAGTATTAATTTCTTCAAAAATCTGATTATTAATCTTGACATGGGTAATGGCATTCAGGTTTGTTTGTGTTCTCAGAGGCTGTCATACCTTGTCTTCTTGTTGAGGTGATTCTCTCCCAGGTGGTCTTTCTCTCTGCATGAGCCCATTTTTCTTTTTCCAGGAACCATTGAGCAGTTTCTCGCCCTGTGATGTAACATATATTATTTTCATAGGTCTTATAAAATGTTTAAGACACGTTGATGCTTGGGGTGATACTTGGTCAACCAATGTTGTGTTCACAGATTGCTGAGGTGAAGGCATTATCAGAGGTTTTGCCCTTGCCAAATGTCTTTATGCAACAATTAAATCCTACTTCTAAAAAGCTTTCCTGTTTATGAAAAACCATATTCCATCTTTTTCATGTGTGCTATTTTCACATCGTACTGAGGTGGAACAACACTGATGAAGTCCAGCTGTGATCACACGCTCAGGGTGCGGTATTCCCCTTTCTCTTCTCAGGACATAGTTTCTCAGAACTGTAATCTCATTCATGTCATGACCACACCTCCTCAGAACTCCTCTCCAAAACAAAACACAGAGCTTCAGCTTCCTCACTGAGAGAGACGGAATTCTGTCTCAACCTTAAGGGCGAACATGAGAATAACTCTTCATTAAAATAGAGAATTAGATGTTGAGAAAACATGATTAATGTTTCTCTCTGATTCTGACTGAAGGGGAGCAATGTGTGGGAGTGGGTGGAGATAAGACAGAACAATGATGCCAGTGTTGTTCATGGCCTTCTGCGCTGGACTTCACTGAACTTGACAGATAACCCACAAAAACACAAGCCCATGAGATTAAATTTGAGGCAGTCAAACAGGGGAGAGCTATTTAAAATGTTGAAAACAGGACCTCCAGTTTTGGCCTTTTGCGTAGTGATATGAGTTATGTATGTGTAGAAATGTTTGTGAATCATTTTGGGGAATTAATTTAGCCTAATAAATCTAACAGAGGGATTAACCTTCTGGGGTGGCCATTCTGATATTACAGCGCAGCGTTATTGCTTTTAAAAAATGGTTACTTCGTAATAAAATATTAAAGGGATAGTTCACCCAAAAATGAACAGTTCTGTCATCAATTACTCCAAAACCATAAAACTTTAGTTCATCTTCTGAGCACAAATTAAGATATTTTTTGTTGAAACCTAAAAGAATTCTGTCCATTCACTGAGAGTCTACTCCATTAAAATGCTGATGCTTTAAAAAGTTCATAAAATAAAATTTGTAAAAAACAAAATTCATAAAGACATCTTAAAATAAAGACACCTTCATTTGTGTTTCAAAGATGAACAAAAGTATTATGGATCTGAAACGACATGAAGGTGAGTAAAAGAGGACAAAACTTAAAATTTTGGGTAAACTTTAAATCTTTAAATTAAATATCAAAAATTATTACTCAAGCAAATTTGCTATAAGCACCATCCTTATGCTAGAAGATACAGTTACTGTTGTAAACAATGTGAGAATTGTATTCTCTGCATACAATGTACTTCCATTAAAAGTGCCTAAACATACAATGACAGACAACACTAACAAAATGCAGCTGCATTAAACTTTTATGCTCAGTTTGACAATATTTCTGTGCACAATATTAATATACTAATTTAGAACTATATATCTGTCATCTTAGCCCAAGTAATAAAAGCATGTGTTTTCCCCATTTCATATTCTACCTTGCTCACGTAATCTAACTGACTGAACTGAACACTATTCAATGAGCTCTATTGTTGTTGTATAAAGATGTGCTCGAGGGTGTAAACTCAAGTCTAGCATCTGTGTACAGAACAGTATATCTGTTTGCATGCAGTGGGTGGTGTTGGCACAGCTACCCACTCCAGCTTTGCTGAGACCAGTTACGTTGTCAATCTGTACCGTTTAGCACAGATGCTTTTATGAGAAAAACTGGCCCTGGGTCAATGTGAATTTCAGGCCTTCCTGTAATCCAACAGGTGTAACTCGGGCAATTCAGACCACAGGTAGACTAGTATCCCATGGAGGATAGGATTACACACACACACCCATCTTAATTTTGCAGTGGTTTCTTGTCTTGGTTCTTTGTTATGGCAGTAATAGAATATCTCAGTTAAATGAAATGCTCTCTAGATTTCGCACTTAACTATCCTAACTGTACTTTTCCCTCTTCTCATTTTGTCTTCCTTTGACCTGGTTTCAACTTTTATACAGTTACAGTATGCCACTAATTATGATGCAAAGGACTGCATATGAAAAGCCTCTATATTCAAAATCAATGCAAAACCCTGACATCACCCAGATACTAGATATCCATGCCTGGAAGGTTTTTCTATGCATAGCCAACTAATTAATATTAACATAAAGGCTAAAAAGTTATATTCTCAAATGTTGACAATGAAAGTTCCATGAAAGCTCATCTCTGTTGCCAAAGGTGCAGTCACATTAGCAAATTTTCAGTAAAAGTTCACTAGGAGAAAAAGTCCATAGTCCATTGTCAATAATGAAGCAATGTATGATGTACCACTCACTTTCAAACCAAGCAGCTTTCTGTTGGGCAGTGTGGCAAATTTGTGTGACCAGCTTGAACCCACTGTGAAATCTGTGTGGGGAAATCTTTGCCCTCGCTTGAAATGCCCAATCGCCAAATTCCAGATCGAACTGGCCACTGGCAGCTCATCAAGCAGGCCTGGGTTTGTGTATTGACGCTTCACACAGCAAAATGCCCACAGCTGACCCTTCCCATGAGACAGACACTGATAAGGCCATCAACAGTTTTATGTTGGCAGAGCTCCTGGATTTCTACTTCTCATTAGTATCTGGCTTATGAAAGTGCCTGATGTTCCCAAAGCAGCTCCTATCAGAGACCAAACAGGGCGGATATCAGTTGAACTTCAAGGACTAAAGAGCTGCAGGGTGCAAGTTCCAGGCCAAGGTACAGCTCAAAACTCTCATGTACATGCAGACACACCTCTCTTGACTTCTTTCCCAGCACACCACTGTCTGTAGAAGGCTTACAGCAACTACTGTCAAATATACAAATTAATTTGTCACACAGACTAAGCTGTATATGCAAACAAGCTTAAAATTAACTTTACCTCCCTTGGTAAATAGGTGACTCAAATTCATGAGCTTTGTTTCATGTGACTCTGAACTTGGGGGTCCGCTCAAGGATATTTATCTGCATGAAGCCTAACTTGTTTCTAAACATATTGGTTTTGTAATTAAAGTGACATCATTAAACTATGAAATCTTTGCATGTAGTTCCAAGAATGCATGCTTATCTGAATGTTTTTTATCAGTAAAGGTGCGTGGTATGTTACGGGCTACCAGTATGGACTTATGACGCAAAAACCAAGTGACAGAGCAAAGGGAAGGACACAGACTCTGATTTATCTCTACACTGACCCAACATTCACAGACAAAACAAGTTGAAAATTTCCCCTTTCGGAAATTCCATCTTTCACATCCTTAAAAATTAAGCCTAAAGGTAAATCCTTTAATTAAAGCATATAATTATTTTTTATTTTTTGTCAATTGTCTTGTCATATATATACAATATAAATAAATATAAAATATAAATATCCAGGGGCAGACTTAGTGATTTGGAGGCCCTAAGCAAATTCCAGGTATGGGGCCCCAACACAGTAACTAGGCCCTATGTGCTCTTTTACGCCTAACCTTTATTTTGTTCGCTCGCTCTCAATGGTTTATAGTTTAGGCTATTTATTGCTTCAAACCCAGTAATTAGTCAACCTGATGCTGTTCTAAAGCCATATTAGGCTCTTATTTTTTTTCCGGATCACAAAAGTAGTCATTATCAAAAAAATGAAAAAAAAAAAAATGCTTGCACTTGTCCATTTAATAAATTGCAAAAAATGTTCAATCTTTTTACAAATATTAAATTATCCCATGGAACTCATTCTATATTCCAAGAGTTCTGAAGGCATACAGTAGGGTTTGCCGAGAAACAATTTGAAAATGTAATCTACTATTAAGCAAAAATCTCCATCATTATTTACATCATATCTACACTTTGTTATAATGAGAGGATTCCCGAGCTCGCAGAACTCAGCACTTGACAAAAACTCGGCATTTTGTGCGGTGACTGGATTCTAACTTAAACACTTCTGGTCATTGTTTTCAAGAAATCAACAGATATGTCTATGATTGGCTATATTTGCTCAATACTGCAAATATGTTTCACCAATAACAGATGTGGCCCCCTGATTCTCCGGGGCCCTAAGCAGCCACTTACCTAGCTTAAATGTTAAGCCTACCCCTGTAAATATCCACACTACCACACAAAAGTTAGCAGCTAGTAAAACTTTTTAATGTTTTTGACTTTTATGCTCACCAAGGCTGCATTTATTTGATCCAAAACACAGTAAAAGTTTTAAAATATATTTAAAAAAAATCTAAAAAAGTGAAAAATGCAACAACATTTTTTTTAATAAAAAGCTCAATATATTTAAATGAAATTGAAAATGTCACATAGATTCAAGAAAATGTTTTCTACATCTTTTCCATTGACCCTAAAGAGTGTTTTCAGGGACCACAGACGCCAAGTTAATAACCTTGGATCGAGAGCATCTCTAGCTGATGTGTCATAACCTAAAGAAATCAGTCAGTTATGTTAATGATTGGGGATTGGGGACCGAGTTTTTGTCAATTTCCTTAAGTGCAATTCTGAGTGTGCTACACACAGGTGAGTGGGCTATACAAACCACCTGTAGTAACACACTCATCCCACTATATGTACACTAGACACTTTCTATAAACACTCCCTGCTACAAAGACTCAATATGATAATATATGTTTACTTGTGCATTGCACTACAAAATCATTTTGCACTATGCTTATTGAATATAAGCATATTCAATGATCAATGAAGCGCTCGGTGAAGAGTGTGAAGCGATGATCAATGAAAGCCAATCACAGATGTATCTGTTGAGCGCGTGAACAATGACCAATCAGCGCTGTTTAATAATCCGCTCAACAGCGCTCAAATTTTAGCTGGAAATGGACGTTTTTAAAATTTCAGTACCGATATCGAGGTCGGTACTTTTGACAACACTGGTACAAAATATATATTTTTTTGCACAATTTCATGTACAAATATCTCTTTTGCACAATTTCATGTACAGTATTTATGTAAAGTTTTTGTACAGTCTCAGTTTGTGTATGTTTATCTTGTTTAACTGGTATGTAGCACCGTGGTCCTGCAAGACACGACATTTCGTTCCACTATATGTCCACATATGTAGCAGAATGACAATAAAGCTTGACTTGACTTGACTTGATCTTGTTGAGCTTATCTTGTTATCAGAGCATAGTGTCATTTGTGGTGCTAGTCAAACAGATTGGTGACTGTGTGAAGTCAGTGAAAAGAGGAAGTTTGTTTATTATGACGTAAAAAGATGGCTAGCGCCAATCTGTCTGACAGCAAGAAGTCTATTGAAAGATGCTAAAATGATACTTACAGAGTTGACGGATTCATTCTGGGATTTTGGACTGTTCTCAGGCCGGAGGGTTAATCTGAGACGCCTGAGTCTCCTCTGATAGACATCACACATACACACAGAGAAACAAGCAAACAACAATTAGCCACAATCAAAAAGCTTTAATTAGTCAGACAATCTGATGATTGTTATCTCAAGATAAAATGGAAGCAATTTCACTGAAACCAAAACAAAAACTTTAAGTCCAGTCAAAGATAACGCTTATCTATTATGAGAAATGTCACGCATGAAAAGAAAAAAACAAGCTGCTCTATGTGATCTTTATCACTGAGACAGATAAAATAACAAAACTGTATTAAAATATGACTGCCCATAAAGGCTTCAAAGATTAACCACTTCAGATGTGGCCATCTATTCGATTCAAATCAATAACTACTAGTCAAAAATGTGTTTGATGCCCTCTCCGCCAGTTAGCGCCATCTGAGAGGGTGTCAGTTGATTAGCTGTAAGAATGTCTCTGAACGGCAGCTGACCACAGCAACAGCGGCTGAGCGCCAGGCCCTGATAAAATAAACATGACAGGGCCCTGCCTCCCAGGACAGTGGCTCTTATTACAGGCCCCTCTCTGAACAACACAACGCTGCCTCACACACGTCAACAGCGCTCGATTAGCCTAGATATGGACGAGCCATTAGGGCACAGTCCAATGCGTAAGTCACAGCCGAGAGACACAGAGGACAGAAACCGAACCAAACAAAGGCAATTGTTGAGAATATGCCTCTCTGACAATCACTTATAGTCAGGAAAACAAAGTTCAAAAGAGCAAGAAAACATGTTTTCTTGAGTGTTTCCTACCTCATTGATGTCTGGTATCTCAGTGGTGACTGTGGTGCTGATGGCACCAACCATGCCATTTTGCAGCATGTCTCCTTTTCACTGTCCACGCCACACAAACACTATCAACGTCTGCGCCCACCACTGCAGGCTACACACCAAAGGAGGAGATACGTGGTGTGTGTGTGTGTGTGTGTGTGTGTGTGTGTGTGTGTAAAAGAGGGGAAGAATGAAAAAAAGTTCCCTTCAACAGCTCTGCCAGAATTCCTTCCCCCGGATGAGACCGGAGACAGAAAGAGAGGGAGAAAAAGAGGCTCAGTATTCCAATGTGCAGAGGTCAGTAGAAACACAGCCCTCCAGTGTGCAGACAACTCCAGAGTGACAGCGTCCCATATAGACTCCTCCTGACTGAGAGAGAGAGAGAGAGAGAGAGAGAGAGAGAGAGAGCTGTCAGTCTTTCAGTATCTGTGCTGGCTACGTAAGCTTTGTTTCCCATCAGACCCGTCGAGCAACATTTCACCTGTGTGCGTTCTCCAGCTCCCACCTACCTGCAGCCGGCTGCTTTCGTGGGGTGGGGTTGATAGTGTTGGGGTGGAGCCCTCTCCATTTCTAAATGGGAAGGCGTCACACCTTAGGCGGGTTATGCCACTTTTGACTGTAGTGTGGCTTGAGTTATTATGCTTACAATTGTGGTGGATTTCAATTTAATTTAATTTAGTAATTGGATCATATCAGTGACTAACAATGAGAAGCAGGAACAAAAAGAAAAAAAAAACATGGTATAATTGACATCATTTGTTGTTATTGTGATTCATGGAGTCATAACTAAGAACTTTTTAAAGTAATAATTTACCCAAAAACAAAAATTCTGTCATCATTTACTCATACACGTCATTCCAAACCTGTTTGACTTTTGTTCTCCTGTGGTTGTTTTTGGGAAATGTCTCACAATAAATGTGTTTTGTCCAAACAGTGGAATTCAACAATCATTAATGTGTTTGGATTCCAATATTCTTCAAAATATTCTCTTTTGATTTCTGCAGAAGAAAGTCATACAAGTATGGAACGACACGAAAGTCAGTACAGGTGCATCTCAATAAATTAGAATGTTGTGAAAAAGTTAATTTTTTCTTGTAACTTATTTCAAAAAGTGAAACTTTCATATATTTTAGATTCATTACATGTCAAGTAAAACATTTCAAAAGTTTATTTTGTTTTAATATTGATGATTAGAACTTACAGCTCATGAAAGTCAAAAATCTGTATCTCAAAATATTAGAATATTTATATTTGAGTTTCAATAAATGACCATCCATACAGTATAAATTCTGGGTATCTCTTGTTCTTTTTCAATAATGGGGAAGACTGCTGACTTGGCAATGATCCAGAAGACGAACATTGACACCCTCCACAAAGAGGGTAAGTCACAGAAGGTCATTAATGAAAGGTGTGGCTGTTTACAGAGTGCTGTATCAAAGCATATTAAATGCAAAGTTGACTGGAAGGAAGAATTTGGGTAGGAAAAGGTGCACAAGCAACAGGGATGACCGCAAGCTTGAGAATACAGTCAAGCAAAGCCGAGACAAACACTTGGGAGAGCTTCACAAGGAGTGAACTGAAGCTGGAGTCAGTGCATCAAGAGTCACCACGCTCAGACGTCTTCAGGAAAAGGGCTACCAAGCCACTTCTGAACCAGAGACAACGTCAGAAGCATCTTACCTGGGCTGTGGAGAAAAAGAACTGGACTGTTGCTCAGTGGTCCAAAGTCCTCTTTTCAGATGAAAGTAAATTTTGCATTTCATTTGGAAACAAGGTCCCAGAGTCTGGAGGAAGAGTGGAGAGGCACAGAATCCATGTTGCTTGAAGTCCAGTGTGAAGTTTCCACAGTCAGTGATGATTTGGGCTGTCCTGTCATCTGCTGGTGTTGGTCCACTGTGTTTTCTGAAGTCCACAGTCAACGCAGCCATCTACCAGGAAATTTTAGCTGACCTTCTGCTGACAAGCTTTATGGAGATGCTGATTTCATTTTCCAGCAGGACTTGGCACCTGCCCACACTGCCAAAGGTACCAAAAGCTGGTTTTGGTAGAGAATCTATGGGGTATTGTCAAGAGGAAGATGAGAGACACCAGACCCAACAATGCAGATGAGCTGAAGGCCACTGTCAAAGAAACCTGGGCTTCCATACCACCTCAGCAGTGCCACAAACTGATCACCTCCATGCCACGCCGAATTGAGGCAGTAATTAAAGCAAAAGGAGCCCCTACCAAGTATTGAGTACATATAGAGTAAATGAACATACTTTCCAGAAGGCCAACAATTCACTAAAAAAATTTTTTTATTGGTCTTATGAAGTATTCTAATTTGTTGAGATAGTGAATTGGTGGGTTTTTGTTAAATGTGAGCCTAAATCATCACAATTAAAAGAACCAAAGACTTAAACTACTTCAGTCTGTGTGCATTGAATTTATTTAATACACGAGTTTCACAATTTGAGTTGAATTACTGAAATAAATGAACTTTTCCACGAAATTCTAGTTTATTGAGATGCACCTGTAAATGATGACAGTCTAGTAGGTACTACATTTGCGACCATTAAAAAAGTATGTTCTACATCAGGGGTGCCAAATCCTGCTCCTGGCGATCGACTGTCCTGCAAAGTTCAGCTCCAACTCTAATCAAACACACCTGCCTTTAATTTTCAAGCGATCCTGAAGACCTTAATTAGTTGCTTCAGGTGTGTTTGATTAGAGTTGGAGCTGAACTTTGCAGGACAGTCGATCGCCAGGAGCAGGATTGGGCACCCCTGCTCTACATAATATGAATATGGGTAGTATGGATGAAATCCTGACTTACCATGTTGTGTCATTTCACATCCAACTCCTCTCCCGTGGCCTCATGGGATAATAAAGGGTTAATCGGATGCACGCTTCAGAATCTCACTGAAAATAGTAGTTCATGTGGGTACTTGAATTTGGACATACTACTCATCTCACATACTGTTTTTCTCTTACTATAGGGAATCATGCATATTCAGACACAGAGATAATGTTTTTGGGTGAACTATCCCTTTAATAATTGTAATTATAATAAATTACTATTTTTGGTGTTGTGCAAAAAACAATTGTCGCAGTCAGACAAACTGCACTGCAGATGCCTTGAACTTGCTTGAAGAAATCTTTAATCTGCGTGATTTTGTTTGCTTAACATATTTCAAAGTGCACAAGTTGTAGGTCAATCATTAATCTAGGGAACAGATAGTCTACTACATGACTCAGTGTAATCATTAACCCTCCATATTTGTGAGATTCACCCCTTGGAAAACACATACAGGCTGTAAACCGCACTTATTGCTTTTTCCCCTCATCACAATAGACCTTGAGGCAATTTAATCAATCATCACAGGGATAAATGGGCCATTTGAGTAATTATCAATTTTTGTATGACAAAAGTCTTGACTAAAGCAGCAAGTGAAAGGTCACAGGGATTATGTTTCCAGCCTTTCATGATGGAAAACAGGATGCCATTGGAGTGGTCCTACTGGAAGAAGCTCTGCTAGTCCCATTCAATCCAATATAGTGATCAATATGAGGCTACAGAGAGGTACTTAAATAACAACCGTTCAGCAGCATTGTGTTCATCACTTTCTGCAAGTGAACAGTGCCTACATTTTTTTTTTTTTTTTGGTCTATTAAATGCACATTTATAATTTGGTCTATTAAATGCACATTTATCATTTGGTCTATTAAATGCACACATAGGTTATCTTCCAGGAAGTTTAGTTCTACATATACAAATATATACGTTTCCCTGGAGCACAAAACCACTCATAAGTAGCACAGTTATATTTGTAGCAATATTTAGATTTTTTGCACCCTCAGATTCCAAATATCCAGTTGTATCTCAGCCAAATATTGTCCTATCATAACAAAGCATACATCAATGGAAAGCTTATTTATTCAAACAATTTACCCTTATGGTTTTGTGGTCCAAGGTCACATATGAGTTACTTCCTTACTACAAATAAACAGATGTTTCTTAGAAAAGGTGAGTCGACTCGTGTGACTAACAAGTAGGAGGATCGATTCTCCTGTTCTCACGCAAACCTTTTCTGAGTTGGGCTAACTTACAGACTTGTCTTTCTAGTATATTTTATTTCACAGATAGCATCCCCGAAATTGTTAGTTCGCTTATGGTGTTTTTGGAGTGATGGTATTTTGAAAACAGTTTAATCATATTCACTTACATGGGCTGACTCCACTCATATCAGGAGACAAATAAACGCTGAATTATTTTACAGAGAGATGGGCTGCTCAAGTGCGTTGTGGGGGGCCTCCGTGTTGAGATGACATGACTAGAATAATACTCATCTTTAACTAAAAATAATACATTTTGGCAGCCAGCTTGCGTGTGAACATCCCCTATGCTATCAGAGTAACTGAAAACAATTGTGGAGTCCACTCCAAAAGATAAATCTAGTAGTAACTGTGTATCAGAATCGACTCCACTATACAGGTGCATCTCAATAAATTAGAATGTCGTGGAAAAGTTCATTTATTTCAGTAATTCAACTCAAATTGTGAAACTTGTGTATTAAATAAATTCAATGCACACAGACTGAAGTAGTTTAAGTCTTTGGTTCTTTTAAATGTGATGATTTAGGCTCACATTTAACAAAAACCCACCAATTCACTATCTCAACAAATTAGAATACTTCAGAAGACCAATAAAAAAATTTTTTTTAGTGAATTGTTGGCCTTCTGGAAAGTATGTTCATTTACTCTATACAGTGCACAGCATAAATGAGTACACCCTCTCTAATACTTAACAAATTCAGCAAATACTCTTTACTTAGATGACACGTTAGGGTTCTTTGGAGATATAATGTTCCAACAAGCCTGCTTGATCAATTACCAAAGAAGAATGTCAAAATTATTCATCAAAATAAGATTTTCTTATCAAAGTGATAAAATGTTGTGTTGCAAAAATGAGTACACCCTCCTGAAAGTTTCTAAAAAAAATGTTTAAGACTACTTTTGATCAACAGGTGAGTATATTGAACCAAAACTTTTAAAGACCAGTAATTTTCTGACAATTAAAAGTGTTACATAGTCCTCTGAATCATACTCAGACTTAATGCTGGCAGCAGTGGAACCAGTTGGGAGAGAACTACAAGGTGACTTATTCCTTAGCATAAAAGAGGACAATGTTACAAGAGGAATACCAAATTATTGTTTTAAGTGTCAAAATATAGCAGAAGTAGCATCGACATTCAAAAACAATGGACTTGTGACAAGGCTCCTGAAATAATCAGGTTTTACTTTAAGTTTTCATTTAGTGATGAGTGAATTTTTGTTAGAAAAAGAGCAGGAGAAATAACATGCAAGTGTCTCAGAGCCGGCAAAAGCTATGAAAAGAGTGACACTTTATCTCACAGAGTATGACGCAGCCTGCAGAAGTGACATGCATGGTTGTTGTCACCACTAGAATTACCCTACTGTAACCAAAGCAAAATAAACTCATTTAACCTCTTCCACGGCCCATATCTACAAAATAGAGACTTCTGGGAATCCATACTCTGGTCTCAAGAGACCAAGGCAATCATTTCGGATCCAAAAGCATCCAAAATGTTCTGTTGTTGCTAGAGGAGGAGTAGCAGTGAGAAGTGTTTGGTACCCACAGTGACATTCAGTGCTAGTAAAGCTCTTCAGTATAGGGATGAACGCTCTGAGTGCTGAAGGTGTGAGGGAGTTGTGCTTTATCAACGCTGTCATGAATTCACACATTAAAGACTACTGTGTGATGGAATACAAAAACTTGAAACAGAAGATGCTACCCTCCCCTCAGATTCCCTGCATTATTGGGCATTTTTTCAGCATGACAATGAAGATATTCATTCTCCCAAGGTGAAAATCCTTCAGTGGACATGTATTTCAGACTCAGTCTTAACGCTCTTGAGCAGCTGTGGGGGATTCTGTAGAGAGTTCGAGCTGAGCAAAACTTGCCAGTTAAAGACCAGAGCATTTAAGGAGGTCGTCCTCATTTGCAGGAGTTAAACAGGACAGATGTGAAAATTTGTCATGAACTTGTACACTCAGTGCCAAGAAGGGTCAGAGCAGTATACTTAAAGTTCTGGAGGACATACTAAGTACTAGAATATTATACATTTGCTGAATTAAATCTAGGGTGTACTCATTTCTGCAGTCCTTCATTTAAACTAAATTGGCTAATTTACTTATATTAAAGAAAATGTTGGCATATATTTTGTCATTTTTATTAAGTATATGTTTAATACATTTCAATTTTGCCATCTTTCCATTAATTATATTTGTGATCATTAAGAAAATACATATTTTATATTTATTCAGATGGGGGTGTACTCATTTATGCTGTGCACTGTATGTACTCAATACTTGGTAGGGGCTCCTTTTGCTTTAATTACTGCCTCAATTCGGCGTGGCATGGAGGTGATCAGTTTGTGGCACTGCTGAGGTGGTATGGAAGCCCAGGTTTCTTTGACAGTGGCCTTCAACTCATCTGCATTGTTGGGTCTGGTGTCTCTCATCTTTCTCTTGACAATACCCCATAGATTCTCTATGGGGTTCAGGTCAGGCGAGTTTGCTGGCCAATCAAGCACAGTAGCACCATGGTCATTGAACCAGCTTTTGGTACCTTTGGCAGTGTGGGCAGGTGCCAAGTCCTGCTGGAAAATGAAATCAGCATCTCCATAAAGCTTGTCAGCAGAAGGAAGCATGAAGTGCTCTAAAATTTCCTGGTAGATGGCTGCGTTTGACTGTGGACTTCAGAAAACACAGTGGACCAACACCAGCAGATGATATGGCAGCCCAAATCATCACTGACTGTGGAAACTTCACACTGGACTTCAAGCAACATGGATTATGTGCCTCTCCACTCTTCCTCCAGACTCTGGGACCTTGATTTCCAAATGAAATGCAAAATTTACTTTCATCTGAAAAGAGGACTTTGGACCACTGAGTTCTTTTTCTCCACAGCCCAGGTAAGATGCTTCTGACGTTGTCTCTGGTTCAGAAGGGGCTTGGTAGCCCTTTTCCTGAAGACGTCTGAGCGTGGTGACTCTTGATGCACTGACTCCAGCTTCAGTCCACTCCTTGTGAAGCTCTCCCAAGTGTTTGAATCAGCTTTGCTTGACTGTATTCTCAAGCTTCCGGTCATCCCTGTTGCTTGTGCACCATTTCCTACCCAAATTCTTCCTTCCAGTCAACTTTGCATTTAATATGCTTTGATACAGCACTCTGTAAACAGCCACACCTTTCAGTAATGACCTTCTGTAACTTACCCTCTTTGTGGAGGGTGTCAATGTTCGTCTTCTGGATCATTGCCAAGTCAGCAGTCTTCCCCATTATTGTGGTTTCAAAGAACAAGAGATGTCATTTATTGAAACTCAAATGTAAATATTCTAATATTTTGAGATACTGATTTTTGACTTTCATGAGCTCTAAGCTCTAATCATCAAAATTAAAACAAAAAAACTTTTGAAATGTTTTACTTTACATGTATTGAATCTAAAATATCTGAAAGTTTCACTTTTTGAAATAAGTTACAAGAAAAAATGAACTTTTTCACGACATTCTAATTTATTGAGATGCACCTGTAATACTTGATTCTTTTTTTGCTAGTGACTCGTTCTTATATAGGATGTTGTGATTGGCTAAAATTGTGAATTGGCGTTCCAATAACCAATCACATACCTTAGATAGCAATCTTATGGGTGGGACACTCTGTTTTGTCCTAAAGTAAAATGTCAGTGGCAGTGTGTGTTGGTGTTATATTTACTCGCTGTTTCTCCGTTATGCTGTTCGAGGATTGTTGCCTAGCCTAGCTATGTCGTTTTTGTATTGGACTATGATTTTTTTTTTCTTCCGACCCAGTCTGTTTCTTTTGACAAATTCCAATAGTGTATCGTTAATGCTATAACGATCCAAATCAGCACAGCATAAACAATTTGGTCTTTAATATTTTCCTATGAGCCTTTATGGTCCTTAAATATTAATGTTTTATGTTAATAGTGCAATTATTATGGATGTAATTTGGCAGAACCACTGTATTAACACCACTGTATGCAGTCTACAGGCTTGTAAACAGTGCTCAAGTATTAAAGCACACAGTACCTGCATAAAATTGAATGGCTTTATACAGTAACTACATCAATTATTCATGGGAGCTATTGGCTGTTTTAGAGACAACAGACATTACAGCATTTTCCCGGATGAGGTTTTCCTCATTAATGCTAAAACAGGATGTAGCATATGGCAGATGAATTCTCCCCTAGTCTGACCTGAAGATAAATCTACAGTTGCTTTGTCTTCCTAACCATGTGACATTATTCAAGTTCACGTACACCATTTCCCACAACACAGTATTACTGGTAAACATTGTTACATCCATTAAGTTCACCTTAACTGCAGTTTATGCATGATTGTTCTCACATTTAACAAGGAAAAGAAAAGGTGAGTTATAAGCCTACATGTACCCATTGTGTTATTTACGTATTGTCACCTTGCTTACCTGGTCTTACTAGATAGGGTGCGTTCCCTGAGGTGCAGATCATTTCTGAGATGAGGAGTGACAACAGGAAAAGGAAGAAAAACAGAAAGGGAGAAACAGAATGCAAATGTTTATATGTCAGGAAATGTAGTGGACATAAAATGAAGTCAGTTACTATCACCAGACCATTTTATGAAAGAAAGTCAAACAGCAAATATTAACAAATAAAAGGCATGCCATTTTGAACAGTTATCTGCTAGGTAGAAAAGTAGTAACAATAAAATACTGTGTTTTATGGCAGAATTTGACCATAGGAAGAGGACTAGTCTGAATATTACCGAAGGAGCGATTATGTTATATTGTGTTCAGGTTGATTCCACCATTTAGGTTATGTGTGGTCTAGTTTTGTATAGATAACATAAAATATCATAGAAGAACCTATTTAAATTTGCAGGCCCACACTTTTTTTTTCCAGCGCAAATGGCACATCCTGCCTGAAACAATGGCATATGGCATAGTGCTTTGCCTTTTTGTAGTGTTCTCAGCCTTTTAACATGGTCTGTGACAACAGCACATGACTGGCTGAGCTGTATTATGTTATGCAATGTGACACTACATTCACTATTAAACCCACATATATTAAAAAAGAAAGAATTAAAAAGTAAATTAAAAACAACAAATCTCGGAAGGCAATTAAAAGATGTGCATTATGGCCTACTGGTGTTGTAACAAACAGCACGTATTGTTTAGCCAGCAATACTGCTGTCTTGGAATAATTGCCTTGTTGTTATTCATCATGGCTCATGCGGCAGGTTCACCTGCGGCTGACAGGTGAGTAATTACAGCTGAATGACTGTCTAACAACATACTCTGTGATGATGTCCACACAGGAGACAAAGAAAGAGTCCTGAGAACTGGTTATTTGACATTTATATTAAGTAATACTTGGGAACATGTTGTCTGTGAGCGTAGTAGAGGTAAAGACCCACTTGTGTGTTCTGTCAGAGCAGATGTTTTGTGAGTCTTACACAGTGAGTTTGACTCATTAAGGTTTATTTTTTATTTTTTTTATAATAATAATAATTTTATTCAGCAAGGATGCACTGCATTCATCAAAAGTGACGGTAAAGTCATTTTTGTAAAGTTACAAAAGATTTCTATTTCAGATAAATGCTGTTCTTTTGAACTTTCTATATAAAACGGATCACAGTTTCCACAAAAATATTAAACAGTACTGTTTTCAACATTGAAAATAATGGGAAACGTTTGTCAAACACAAAGTAATGATTTCTGAAGGATTAAGTGACACTGAAGATTAATTTTTTTTTAAATGTAATAATATTTCATATTGTTATGAAATATAAGATTTTTAACCGTATTTTTGATCGAATAAATAGGCTACAGTCTTGGTGAACATAAGAGACTTGTTAAAAAAATATATATGTAAAAACAATCTTACCAACCCCAAACTTTAAATGGTATTTTACTACACTGAACAGTTTAATAAACTGAGAATCAATAGTTTTCCTCTAAATGAACATGATTATGGGCTTAATTAACCAGCAGTACACAGAGAGTAGTTTAAGAGCACTTGAGAGGATAAAACAAAAGTTATAAATGATAATGGCATTAGATAAAGGCATGATAAAATGCAATCAAACAAACAAGTCTCCCAAAGGAAGGCTCACAGAGAAAACAAGATATTTTACAGAATCACAGATATACCAAAATGTGTTGCTATTCAAATACAAAAAGGATAAAATGATTCAAGAAGAATAAGTTAAAGAATAAAGTTAAAAATGTGGTGAAAGAAAAAACCTGAGAGTGAGAGGAAAATGGAAAACCAAAGACAGAAAGGGCAAGAGAAAGTCCTGTTCTCCTGTGCTCTGTTTACTCTCTCTTTGTGAATTTCAAGACACAATAAAGACGAGGACGTCCCCCAGTATGAGCAAACAGTGGTGTGAATAGATGAGTCTGAAATACAAAACCAGCTGTTGCAGCCAAACAACTTCCTGTTCTCATTCAGATCAGTGATGGACCGGCCCCTGATAGAGCCTGTCTGCCAGGGGCCACTGCACACTATTAGGATTCATTAGTCTATTTACCATAAATTTTGACTCCCGCTAGAGATAGGACGTGCCCCTGATGACTGTTAAATCAAGCATAACTAATCCTGTGTATCTCTAGTCTAATTATTAGAGATGTTCCTGGACGCTCCAGAAGGCAAGCATACTCCAACAAGACAATGACCCTGCAATTGCACATTCTTAGGACTTAAACCCAATACTGGAGAGATTTGTTTACCATCCAAACAATGTCCTCCCCAAACCCAGTGCTTCTCAAAAAGGGGGCCACAGGATGACCTAAAAGATGCAAAAACACACAAGATGATTAAATATATATATATATTTTAAGCTAATATTTTCCACCTCAATAACTATTATTTTTACTAAAAACACAGAATCAGAATCTTGAGTATAATGGCAATGAGTTTTCTGAAAAAGCACAATTCACATTTGTAGTATTATTTTAAAAGGCATACAATCTGTGACTAATGATCATAAAAGTTATGTAATGTACAACCCCAAATCAGAAAAAGTTGGGACAGTATGGAAAACGCAAATAAAAAAAGAAAGTAGTGATTTCTAAATTTACTTTGACTTGTATTTCATTGCAGACAATATGAACACAAAATATTTCATGTTTTGTCTGGTCAACTTCATGTCATTTGTAAATATACATCCTTTCCTGTCATTCAGACCTGCAACACATTCCAAAAAAAGTTGGGACAGTAAAGCATTTACCACTTTGTAATGTTGCCATTCCTTTTCACAACACTTAAAAGACGTTTAGTGACTGAAGACACCAAGTGATGAAGTGTTTCAGGTGTAATTTTGTCCCATTCTTCCTGCAAACAAGTCTTAAGGTGGGAAACAGTACGGGGTCTGCGTTGTTGGATTTTGCGCTTCAAAATGCGCCACACATTCTCTATTGGAGACAGGTCGGGACTGCAGGCAGGCCAGTCAAGTACCCGTACCCTCTTCCTCCACAGCCAGGACTTTGTAATGTGTGCAGAATGTGGTTTTGCATTGTCTTGTTGAAATATGCATGGACGTCCCTGGAAAAGATGTCTTCTTGAAGGCAGCATATTGTGCTCCAAAATCTCTATGTACTTTTCAGCATTAATGGTGCCATCACAGAAGTGCAAGTTACCTTTGCCAAGGGCACTGACACAACCCCATACCATGACAGACCCTGGCTTTTACACTTGCTGCTGGTAACAGTCTGGATGATCCATTTCTTCTTTGGTCCGGTGCACACGGCGTCCATTCCTCCCAAAAAATACCTGAAATACTGATTCATCTGACCACAGTACACGTTTCCACTGTGTGATGGTCCATCCCAGATGCCTCCGAGCCCAGAGAAGTCGACGGCGCTTCTGGACACTGTTAACATAGGGCTTCCTTTTGGCACAGTACAGTTTTAACTGGCATTTGTGGATGTAACTACGTATTGTGGTACTTGACAAAGGTTTGCCAAAGTAGTCCTCCTGAGCCCATGTGGTGATATCACTTATAGATGAATGACGATTCTTGATTCAGTGCCGCCTGAGGGATCGGAGATCACAGTTGTTCAGCTTAGGCTTGCGCCCTTGTCCTTTACACACTGAAATTCCTCCAGATTCCTTGAATCTTTTAATTATGTTATGCACTGTTGAAGGTGAAAGATCCAAATCTCTTCCTATCTTTCTTTGAGGAACATTGTTTTTAAACATTTCAATAATTTTCTCACGTATTTGTTGGCAAACTGGCGATCCTCGGCCCATCTTTGCTCCTAAAGGACTAGACCTTTCTTGGATGCTGCTTTTGTACCAAATCATAATTACAATCATCTGTTGACATCAACTGTTTCAAATCACATCATTATTGAACCAATTTACCTCATTACTAGCCCTAAATTGCTCCTGTCCCAACTTTTTTTGGAATGTGTTGCAGGTCTGAATGACAGGAAAGGATGTATAGTTACAAATGACATGAAGTTGACCAGACAAAACATGAAATATTTTGTGTTCATATTGTCTGCGATGAAATACAAGTCAAAGTAAATTTAGAAATCACTACTTTCTTTTTTTATTTGCGTTTTCCATACTGTCCCAACTTTTTCTGATTTGGGGTTGTACTTTGTAAGGTTGACTGACTACCAGATGGTGTCATTATAACGTGTTTATGTATTTGAGTCAATTCCTCAATTATACTGTGATTAATGGCCATTAGCTAAGGTCATAGTCTGATCAGTGGGGTTGTGAACTTTTATTAAATACAAAAAACTGAAAAGAACAAGGTGTGTTACATAGTCACATTATTTACATCATTAGCTGCAGGCAAAAAAAGTTGCTTTTGATACATGTTTTCAGAATATTTAGTTAGTTCCAAAAGGTTAACCCGTTTAATTTCCCCAAAAATTTAACCCAAATTTTCCCCAGACATGAAAATATCCAAATGATGTGTCATTAGTAACCTTTGAAATAATCAATAATTTTTATTTTATTTTTTTTTTAATAAAATTGGGGGGGAATTGTGTGAAAAATTGTGACCGGTGGAATAATGTGTGTACTGAATTAACATATTTCTGCAGTCATAAAAATTGTTATATATCTTAGCCCAGTTATTTTAAACTGTTTGATCACATTCTAGGGTTACTATTATGCATAAAAAAAACTTATACAACATTGATAGGAATACTGAGATAAAAGACAAAAAAAACAAAAAAAAAAAAACCATCAATGTTTTTCAAAATTGTTACTTTTTTTTGTCAAATATATCAGCAAATTTGTATATTAGTGCTACCGGTATTATAACATGAATATTTTAACTTATTTGTAACATTTGAACTTTTAATTTAGTGCAATATTTTGTCATTGCAACATTTTAGTGTAATTTTCACTAACAACTGCAAATGGATTTATATTGAATACCTAAGTTCACTGTTATCCCGCCGGTCACTATTGTGACCATCAACATGTTTACTCATTCTATGACCAATATATGTGAATCCATATATTAATAATAGACACCTTAAAGATAATGTGTACCAAAAATCTTTGGCATATCTTTATGTTAACATACTTTACTAGCCTTTTGTTTTAAGAGCTTTGATCCAGTCATCATCTTCTCAAGGTGCAAACAGGAAATAAACAGCTTTGATCATGTGACAATTTGCGCTAATCATGTGAAACTGCACATATTTAATTGAGACCCTTTATTTTTTTCCATATTTGCAGGAAGTGCACTAAAACATCAGTCAGTAAGGATTTTAGAGCTTTATAAATGAAAACCTTTTTACGGTCACTTTTATGACCGGTGGGATTAAATGGGTTTGTCTGTACTGAGCGTCTGTACTGCGTTGACATTGTTTACAAGTTCAACCCTGCAGTACTTCTTACTGACCAGAAGAGGACGGAAGAGAGCTGTTAGTCGGCACACCTCAATGTTCAAAAAGCAAATTGTTTCGAAAATTCTGGACTAAAATAAGAATATTTTGCCATAGCCTATGAAATAAACTGTTTAGATCACCAAAGCACTCTCTCTCAATTTTTTTCAATTTCAATTTAAGTGTGCTTTATTGGCATGACAAAAACTATACATTTGTATTGCCAAAGCAATTGCAGCTGGGCTGCTCACAAATAGTGCATATATGTATTAACAGAAAGAAAAAGAATAATAATTGTAATAATAATAATATATAAAAGTATTAAGCAAGTAGTGCAAAATGAATTACTAATGTATGCAAGTATATAAACTAGAAAAAAATAAAGGTAAGGGATTAGATTTACAGAAGCAAAATGTACATGTAAGTAATATACAGAGTAATATGGTTTAATATAATCTAGATGTGTGGGAGCATCAGCTCAGGGCAGGTGGAGTGTCTTCTCTTCTGTGGTGACAGAGAGACACATTTGAGCAGCAAACACACAGCAGGTCTTGTGTTCTCCGAGCAGATACGACAGTTTCTCCTGGTCTGGAAGAGTTTTAAATGTGGGATGGATCTGCTGTATTTTGTTGTAGAACACTGTCCGTTATCTGTGTATTTGAGCATTCTGTTAGGAAGTGAGTTCTGTTTCCGTCTGATTCAGATCACAGTGTGAACACAATCTCTGCTCGGGGGGAGCCATGTTTGTCTGTGCTGCCCGTCTCTATCATCAGCTTGTGTCCGCTGAGTCTGTATCTGGTCACGTGCTTCTCAGTTTCTTATCTGACACTGTGTACAGGTACTCTGCCAACTGTACTCTCTCTTTAGGGACAGAAGCATTGCATTTTACTCTGTTGTTGAGTTTGGGTTTGCCAATGAGTGATGTAACTCTGTTTGATTTGTGCAGTGATCTGATTGGTTCTGATGTTGTGATCAGAGCATCAGTAGATTTAGTGAAGCATCAGGATGAAGCTCTGGATCAGATGGAGGAAAGGGCTTGCTTTCTTTGCTCATCTCTTGGTATTGCAGGGCTTTATAATGGTATGATTGGGGGTCACTGAGCTTCAGATGTTTCCAGAATTTAATAGCCCTTTTTTGTATCTTTATGATTAGAGGATATTTGCCTAATCTCTCTCTCTCTCTCTCTCTCTCTGTGTGTGTGTGTATAGTCTTGTTTATGCTACATTGTGGGGACCAATGTTTTTTGACATTGTGGGGACCGACCTGCGGTCACAATGGAAACAGGTTTTCTGTAAGGGGTATGTTTAGGGTTAGGGTTGGGTTAGGGGATCAGTATAAAAGTAATAGAAGTCTATGGAAGGTCTCCACAGTTCACAGAAACAAACGTGTGTGTTTGTGTGTGTGTGTTTGTGTGTGTGTGTGTGTGTGTGTGTTTGTGAGGAGTGGGTTCGGAATTTCAGGAATCTTGGATCTTCACTATAGTCCCCATGTCAGCCCCACCCTCATGAGTGAAGGTTTTGCCAAGAATCTCTGCACAGCAGGCTGAGATGCTCCTCTCACATCAGGAGGTTAGTTTGTTTTGTGCTGCCACAATACAGACCAGATCTCAAGACAACAGCCAAAGGATTTATAATGGGCTCAGGGCCTCTCCTCCACAGCTCAGTTGTGTATAGAGATGCATATCACACAAACGCAGCCCTCTCTCAACACTGGGGGAGGCTTCTTGCTCTTCTAGAATAACTATATCAGTTTGGTTTCTCTAGATAAAGGCACAACAGGATCAGGATCTACAGGTGCATCTCAATAAATTAGAATGTCGTGAAAAAGTTCATTTTTTCTTGTAAGTTATTTCAAAAAGTGAAACTTTCATATATTTTAGATTCATTGCATGTAAAGTAAAACATTTCAAAAGTTTTTTGTTTTAATTTTGATGATTAGAGCTTACAGCTCATGAAAGTCAAAAATCAGTATCTCAAAATATTAGAATATTTACATTTGAGTTTCAATAAATGACCATCCCTACATTATAAATTCTGGGTATCGCTTGTTCTTTGAAACCACAATAATGGAGAAGACTGCTGACTTGGCAATGATCCAGAAGACGAACATTGACACCCTCCACAAAGAGGGTAAGTCACAGAAGGTCATTACTGAAAGGTGTGGCTGTTTACAGAGTGCTGTATCAAAGCATATTAAATGCAAAGTTGACTGGAAGGAAGAATTTGGGTAGGAAAAGGTGCACAAGCAACAGGGATGACCGCAAGCTTGAGAATACTGTCAAGCAAAGCTGATTCAAACACTTGGGAGAGCTTCACAAGGAGTGGACTGAAGCTGGAGTCAGTGCATCAAGAGTCACCACGCTCAGACGTCTTCAGGAAAAGGGCTACCAAGCCACTTCTGAACCAGAGACAACGTCAGAAGCATCTTACCTGGGCTGTGGAGAAAAAGAACTGGACTGTTGCTCAGTGGTCCAAAGTCCTCTTTTCAGATGAAAGTAAATTTTGCATTTCATTTGGAAACAAGGTCCCAGAGTCTGGAGGAAGACTGGAGAGGCACAGAATCCATGTTGCTTGAAGTCCAGTGTGAAGTTTCCACAGTCAGTGATGATTTGGGCTGCCATGTCATCTGCTGGTGTTGGTCCACTGTGTTTTCTGAAGTCCACAGTCAACGCAGCCATCTACCAGGAAATTTTAGAGCACTTCATGCTTCCTTCTGCTGACAAGCATTATGGAGATGCTGATTTCATTTTCCAGCAGGATTTGGCACCTGCCCACACTGCCAAAGGTACCAAAAGCTGGTTCAATGACCATGGTGTTACTGTGCTTGATTGGCCAGCAAACTCGCCTGACCTGAACCCCATAGAGAATCTATGGGGTATTGTCAAGAGGAAGATGAGAGACACCAGACCCAACAATGCAGATGACCTGAAGTCCACTGTCAAAGAAACCTGGGCTTCCATACCACCTCAGCAGTGCCACAAACTGATCACCTCCATGCCACGCCGAATTGAGGCAGTAATTAAAGCAAAAGGAGCCCCTACCAAGTATTGAGTACATATACAGTAAATGAACATACTTTCCAGAAGGCCAACAATTCACTAAAAATGTTTTTTTTATTGGTCTTATGAAGTATTCTAATTTGCTGAGATAGTGAATTGGTGGGTTTTTGTTAAATGTGAGCCTAAATCATCACAATTAAAAGAACCAAAGACTTAAACTACTTCAGTCTGTGTGCATTGAATTTATTTAATACACGAGTTTCACAATTTGAGTTGAATTACTGAAATAAATGAACTTTTCCACAACATTCTAATTTATTGAGATGCACCTGTAGACTTAAACAGTGGTTCTTCTCAGCCTTCTGAATGTAAGACCCTCCCCTTATCTAAACTTAGAAGTACCTCTGGTACTTTTAGTGTAAAAAACAAACAAACAAACATATGTCAGTTTAATGCTGTATATCTTTATTTATAGTGTTTTAGCACTTTAAGACTGTAAAAATAATATTTTAATAATTTTCAGATTTATTTGGTCCCCCAGTAGTTTGCAGAGGCCCCCTTGAGAAAAACTGGATTCGAGAAATGACAAAATACTTGGGGCCAGAATCTCATTTTATGCACATTATTGACATTACTGATGGTGAATTACTGCCGGTACATTTTAAATTCTAATACAAAATAAAAAAGCAAGGAATATAAAATAAACAGAGCATCATGGGATTAACTGTGGAGTTTATTTCTCTTTTTTTATGTAGATGTGTACAGAGAGGTAGGTTTCATTTTTGAACCTTAAAAAATCCACTAATAACTAATAGCGCTTTTGTTCCACTAAACAACATTTAAGCACCGGACACACAACGAGTTCACTTCAACATACAGTGCAAATCATCACAGTGTTCTCATAGGGTGATTGTCAAAACATTAATATACAAGGTTTGCATAAGGAAAAAGGATATATTTCTTTTCCAACTCTGAAACTACAGGCACACAGATGCTTTCACATTTGTGCAGGTACAGGGCAGCATCCCATGAGTAGCATAAAGGTACAGTGAAACCGATTATAAATGCTTTTATAATACAATAGGCTCATATGGTTTAATCCATAACACTGTTTTGTGTTTCAGAAGGAGTGAAAACTCCTGGAAACATAAATGTGTCAATATAATGTAACAGGTCTACAGACTGGTGCAGCCAGTTGCTGTACATTTTCATGGCGCTGTCTGGAATAATGCTAAAAAATGAAATGAACATTTACAGAAGTGAAAGCAGCTTAATATGAATAGAAAAAAATAACATTAAATCTGCTTGTTCATCAAGTAAAAAAAAGTTGGCTGTAACTGTATGTTTATATTTAAAATGTCCCTCATACATACTTCCCTTATTATGTATTGTCTGAATTATCTTCAGATCTGTCAGTCCTTCACATTCCGGACAGTTAAATATCAAATAGAGTTTTTGCATCATTTAAAGGCTTTTTATGTCAGTGGATTTAGTAGAATTGCACAATTAAAATATTTAACAGTAAAGATAGAAGAACAGAAAGAAAAAGAAAATGCAGTTGACAAACATTGTATTTTACGCAGATATACAGTGCTATACAGTATCAATAGGGTTGAACACATAAAAGATAACTTGTACAAAAACTTAGCAAAAATATATCATCATGGGAAAAGGCATTGGGATTGGGCTCATGGTTACATGAAATTGTGGCAAAGAGTTTATAACTGAGAGCGCACCTTTCCAATTTCCAGTAGCGTTTTCACAGAGAGAATTTGGAGACGACGGCGTCCTGACTGCTGGAGCGTTTGTAGCGGGATGAAGAACTGAAGTAGATCTCGCCATCAGTGCTGATATCATCATCATCATCGTCATCATCATCAGCATTCAGGACTGGTGCGGAGTTGTTCTTACGCCTTGTGGATTAACAACAAAATGACCATTTTTAGTTAGACTAAGGAATACGAGTATAATTTTTTATATGAAACAAGTCTGTCCATTGTGTATATGTATAAAATATGTTCAAGGGCTGATTTTCAATTAGTAATAATATACACTACTGGTCAAAGGTTTTTATGTTTTTGAAAGAAGACAAAAATATTAAGCAGCAATAACTGTTTTCAACACTAAAGAAAATTGACAAATTCAGCTTTAAACAGGATCACAGGAATAAATTACATTTGAAAACATATTAAACCATTTTAAATTGTAATGATACTTCACAATATTCTTTTAATCAAATAAATGCAGCCTTGGTGAGCATAAGAGACTTCTTTCAAAAACATTAATTTTTCCAAAGTTTTGACCAGCAGTATAAATAACTTATCACTGAATGCATTTACATGTACTTAACAACTTTGATGTAAACAATTATTAGCTGTTGTAGCTAATGTAAATGCTTTAGTCTGACTGAAATTGTACCAGTTTGAATTTTTGAGCATGTATACTTGCTAATCAGACTACAACTGGCTTCTGCTTTATGTCTTTATTATGAAAAGTGATGTGCAACGTGTATTTAATCCTTAAAATATAAAATTACACATTGTGTCATGTATACTTGGACAGTGAGATGAACAGCATAGCTCGATTTGAACTGTACATACTGTGAAACGTCATTCCTTCAGTGGTAATGAAATATACTCAGAGTTGAACCCGGATCAGCAGTAATGTATTTATCTCAGTAGCGTTGGAATGGTTACCTCATCTCACTGCGCAGTGCTTTGAGCTGACTCTGGAGTTGTTCATTGGCCTCCTGCTGCTCCTCCAGGTCTCTCTGCAGTTTCTTCTTGTTGTGTTCCAGTCGGTCGATCTCCTCCTCCGCCTCATCCATCTGCCTCTTCAGAGCCTTCAGACGCAGGTTCAGCTATACACACACACACACACACACACACCCCACATCAGATAAGAACAATACTGACTACACATTCATCACAACTCAACATTGTTGCACAGTGTTGCAACATACCTAAAAGGACCCATTAAATATTATTTCCAAAGTTTAGTTTAGTTTTCCTCTCAGAGGAGGATGTTTACTGACCTGATCTTTCTGATCCTGCAGTGAATGATGCTCTTCATCCCCTTGCATCATCATTTCCTTCACTTTGCGGTCTAGTCGACGATTCGCCAGCTGCAGGTTGCCTCGTTCCCTGTTAAATATTTAATCAAGTTACTTTTTTTTAACTTAATACAAGACATTTTACAAAAATCCAATGATGTGATGTCTAGGACACACTAAATGCATTAGTTTTCTCATTTACCTCTCCTCTGCTTCCAGTCTTTCCTCGAGTTCCTGGATGCGGTTCTCCAGCTGGGCCACCAATCCTTCTTTACTAGGCTTGTTAGATCCCTCCAGATACGCAATCCTGCTCTTCAGATCCTTATTCTTGACACAAAAGGAAAAGGAATGTATAATTCTATATAAAGGGAGTTACAGGTGAAGAGTTTTGCTAGTTTGAGAGGTCAGGAGCTATAGGAGCAGATGATGGTTGGTTTAAGGCATCGATCAGAGTCAGAC
Organism: Schizothorax lantsangensis; assembly: GCA_027422415.1. Lineage (NCBI taxonomy): Eukaryota > Metazoa > Chordata > Actinopteri > Cypriniformes > Cyprinidae > Schizothorax > Schizothorax lantsangensis. Next base: position 31,508,746 of record CM049839.1, on the reverse strand, counting down.
GGGTTTGTTTTTACCTGTTTCTCCAGGGAGACCTTGTCACACTCCACATCCTGTCTGCTGGCTCTTTCCTGCATCAGCTCATTCCTCATCTGCTCCAACTGTCACACAAACACAGCGACACAACACATTACTGGCAAACCTCCACTAACGCAACACACCAACAATAACAAAACTCTCCTCCATAACTAAAAACATGATTGAAAAGAAATGGGTGATAAACTACTGTTCAAAAGTTTAGGGTAACATTTTTTAATATTTCTGAAAGAAATCTCTAATGCTTTTATTGACTGCATTTCTTTGATCAAAAATACTGTAAAAAAAGTTATATTGTAAAATATTATTACAATTTAAAATAACTGTTTCCATTTCAATATGTTTTGAAATATAATTTATTCCTGTGATGGCAAAGCTAGGCTAATATGCTGATTTGCTGCTCAAGAAACATTTATTCCACTTATCATCATCAGCATTATTATTATTATTATTAAAAACAGCTCCTTAGTATTTTTTGTGGAAAGTGTGATACACTTTTCTTAGGATTCTTTGATTAATAAATTCAAAATAACTTTTTTTTTTAAATAAAATCTTTTGTAACATTATAAATTCCTTTACTGTCAGTTTTGGTTAATTAAATGCATCTTAGCTAAATAAAAGTATCAATTTCTATAAAAAAAAACAACCTTGGTGTAGTACAGTGGTGTTAACAATTTTACATTTCTAAATGTTTTTTTTAGCTTGAATTGAAATGTCAAAACTTCATAGCTGATATAATACTTAGCCATAACATCAATATGTAGACATTTACTCTTTTTTTTATTAGCTAAATTAAATTTTGTTTTGATAACACTTTAATTAAAACCTTTACATATATAATGCATTATAAAGGGTTATTAAAGGTTTTAATGCATTATAATTATTAATAATGTGTGTTGTAATACATTACATCTGGTTGTAAATAATTATAACCAATTTTAAAATGAATGGTGTAACAATGAATTGATAAGTGTTATAATGTATTAACTGTGGTTACACTGATGAGATTCTTCAATGCATTATAAGGTGCATAACAAGGGATAATTAATGCATTAAAACTACTTTTATAATGCATTATACATAAAGGCTTTAAGTAAAGTGTTTTTCTATAATATCTCCAAAACATTTACAAAGCACCTGCCTGAAATTCTCCAAACCAAAAATATTTCTCATGGACATCTGTCTTCCAAAGCATGAAATGCACAAAAGATGTTGAAAATGTAGAGAGAACTTGCCTTAAGACAGTGGCAGTGAAGACAGACATAGAAGAAGGGATAAAAATTGAAAAGGAAAAATAGCGATCGATAGAGAGAAGATGGCTCTTTTTGTCTGCTGCCAGGCGCTAAGAGTGAATGATATTTTATGCCAATTAGCGTGTGACAGCGGGGCTCAGGGATGAGGGATGTGCTGCGTGTGCCGCTCTACCCTGCAGGGCGCTGCGTCAGCAGAGCAGAAAACACACTGAAACTAATCAAAGCACGAGAGCGATACAGACAGAGAGAGAAAGAGAGAGCCAGAGAGCATGTGAGCAAAGAGCGGGAGATTACTCTCATTGAGACAGCCGCTCGAGCACCTGCTGCCATGGACGCAGGTGTGTCCATCCTGACACCACCCCCCACTTCTGTAACCCACCCCGTCTCCACAGAGCCCTCTACTGTTTCCACACAAACTCACCTCGGCCTTAGCGTAACACTATTGTGTCATTATATTCGCCTCGATTCTCTATTTCCAGACAATTAAAAAAAGCTCACGCGCTCCACTCCTTCATAATCTATTAATCACATCTTCAGCCCTGATCTAGATTTGTCGCTTTTTAAGGGGTCTAAATGTGGTGCGACAGGTGCAATCGGACCAATGCGCCAGATTAGCTTTTGCAAACAATAAACGAGGGGAAAAATTTGGGCTACTTGTGAAGAAAGTTTTAAAAGGTCCAAGTTCAAGAAGTCATAGGTCTAACCAAATGATGTATGATCCTAAAATGGCTTGTTTCAAAAAATAAACTGCACATAGAAGTTTGACTTGCTTCCATAAAAAGCAAAGATCCAACATTTCAAGTCTGGGATTATAGAAACCAGACCTTGTTTCTCAGGAAACATGTATCATCTGTGCCTGAGATTGCAACATGTTTCCTTTACTTATTATCGTTCAGGAATGAAGAATTCTCTCCGGCCTCTTGCTTCAAACCTCTGCTTGGGCGATTCTGGATGTTTCGATAAAATGCTTTAGAGTAAGCTTTGCCACTGGCCGGCTTGAGATGCCTGGCCGCTTGCATATTTTGGCCGAAGTGGAGCTTTAGAGAAAGCACTCAATTGATGCCTGAAATTCGGACAGACACTCTTTCACCAAGAGGCAGGCTGCCAAAGAGAACGATTACGCAAGCTCCTCTTACAATGCACTCCCTCTCACACTCCATCTTTCTCTTGCTCTGGTGTGAATTAACTCTGAATCTCGAGTGCAACTTTAAAAAAGAAGAACCCAACAGCGGATCAAGCATTCTAGTTCAATTCCGTCACTTGTATTTCACCAGGAATGAAAAAGTGTGTATGTGGCTTGTAACAAAGTACTCCTGGAGAAGGACATCTTAAAAATACTACATTTTGAGCGGCACAGACATGATTTGAAAATTGTGCGTTTCTTCAGTTCACTTTAATGTAAATTAAAAAAATTCTGTAGACAGTACAATACAGATGCCAGTCAAATCAAAAAGGCTTACGATTAAATGTTTTACATTAGTTTGTTAGGCAAATAAATTATGTATGAATTTTACTATAAACTAATATTTTAACCATTTAAATGGGTGAGATAATGAGGAAAAGGTACATATACATGTGAACGTCTTCAATACTATTTAAAAAGCATCCCAGGATGCACCTCTTGAAGAGAGACATCTGGGATATGCCCTGTAATCTAGACTCTAACGAATCTAAAATTTAAGATTGATTTGTTCACTGCAAAATTCCCATATATCAATATATGTTAATGATTTAACTATTGATTATGGTAAAATATTAATAACAAAACGTGTGTCAAGAAGATCTCACTTGTTCTCTTCCTCTGTCTATTCTCTCCAACAGCAAGTCTCCATTCTGTCTCTCCTCCTCCAGCTCCATCTGCACCGCAGACAGACGGTCCTGTTGACAGATGAAAGCACTTTGTTCATTAGAACAACTGTACATTATAACAGTCAACAGTTCAAGAAACATTTGATGATGGTAAAAAGAAGACATGTCTCTATTGGTGCTGCACCTCCAAGAGTTTGACTTGTCTGGTTTTGTCGTTTGAATGGGCTTTGGTCTCGGTCTCGACCTCTAGTTCAAAAACCTTCTGCTCCAGGTCCTTCACTCTCTGCAGCGCTTCATCTCTGTCTTTCTGACACTGCCGCAGATCCTCCTGCACACGAGCCAGCTGAAACACACAAACACAGTCACATTTTAGTCTGAGAACACTTTTACATCCAGACGGATGGCTGGGAACAGGCCTAAGATAGAGATTTTTTGAAGGAGAAAACCTGCAGAATTCTATAGTGGATTTTGATTCAGTATAAATGTGTGTTAAACAGATCAGACAGAATTATACTCTTATTGGTATATGACAGCATAATTAAATTAGCCAATAAACATACAGAAGTGGTGAAAAGATTAATATTCAAAAGACTGTGGTTGGCAAGACTTAAGATTTTTGATAGCAGTCTCTTATGCTAACCAATGCTGCATTTAGTGGATCAAAAATACAATAAAAACAGTAATATTATGAAATATTACAATTTAAAGTCACTGTTTTGTATAGGAGTATATTTTAAAATGTAATTTATGGCTGTGACGGTAAAGCTGAATTTTCAGCATTACTCCAGTCCTCAGGGTCACATGATCCTACAAAAATCATTCTAATATGATGATTTGCTGCTCAAGAAACATTGCTGAAAACAGTTGTGTTGCCTAATATTTTTGTTAACCACATTACATTTTTCTTTCAGGATTTTTTCATGAAAACGTTTAAAAGGACAGCATTTATTTAAAACATTTTGTAACAGTAAATATCTTTACTGTCACTTTTTCAATTTAATGCATCCTCGCTGAATAAAAGTACTAATTAAAAAAAAAAAAAAAAAACACTTGACCCTAAACTTTTGAACCATAGTGTAAATGATGAGGGATTTATAATATATAATACTTTATATATCCTGCAACCCTACAGAGGACAAGCGGTGTGATACATGAATATTTTCATAATTTTACATATAATTTAAAACATCTGCAATTTAATTTTGTCCTTTAAACATCATTACCATTTAATTTGTACCATGATATTCATGCTGTGCTACATGTGTGAACATGATTTCTACATTTTGCTGTCCTGTTCCTGCAGTTACATTTTCATCCACAAGATGCTGCCTTTGTCAAGAGTGAACTCCTATGTGTGTACTGCATGTAAGGAGCATACATGGGTGTGATTTGGTTTTATAGCAGAGAGCAGCAGAGGTGTATCGCTCCAGAGGAAACAGCTGTGAGATTGAGGTCATGATCTGTATGAGGAGAGTGTGTCAGAGAGGAGAACATGTGTAAGATGGAATTCTGGGAGGATGAGGTGTCAGTAGGTCATCGCTCAGACCCAACACTCCCCACAGGAACACAGCATCCCTCTCTTCCTTCACACACAGCTGTGCAGCGGAGGACGTCTCACTGTTCCATCTCTTTTCACTGTTTGCTTTTCTTTGTATCTTTCTTCCTGACACTCTGTTCCCTTCTCCGCTCATGAACGGATATTTCACAGGCAGCAGAGCAGAATATACAGTCAGTCAGTGAGCGTTGAAAGCGGGCCAGATTACACTCTTGTTCTCAGCTCATAAAGTGTTAATGAGATTGGGGGATGGGTCCCGTCCCCACTGTTCCACAGGACCTCATTCACAGGGCTGACCAATAATGCCTGATTCCCATATCAAACAATAACATTCTTCAAATGCCACAGTGCTGACAGGGTTAACGCGCATAACAGCAGAGGTCAAAGGTTAGTCCCACTTGGGGTTGTTGACTATATAAACTGAAGGGTTGGATAGGGACTGTGAATAAGAGCTGAATTGATTGAAAAATATGATCTGCCAAAAGAATGTCGGCCGATGATTAATGGCGGCGAGAAACATTCCAGAGGTTTATTCAACACAGAGAGCTGATATGGTGATATTCATCTCCACAGAGAAAGAGATCAGATGAATAACATGGAAGTTATGCAAATTATGTTTAACGTGGCATTTGGCGGAGTTTACATTGAAATATATCTCTTGCCAACTGTTATGCTTCTTCAGAAACACGTAGTACATCTTTTTAAGAAATGCAAGCTTCACTTTGGCTAGATACACTTATTTATACCATATTTACATGATTTTTTTTGTGCTGTTGGATAAATAAAGCATAAAGTCTGAGGATAAGAGCTTAAACACTGACAGGCTTCTCTGTGTTTCACTTTCAAATGTTTACCTCAGATGATCCTACCAATGAAATGTGATTTTCCTATCTGTAGGCCCTATTCCAAGTCACACAAACTGCATAATGGAACTTTTTTGGAAAGTTACAATGGTAATACCACAATTTTGGACATATTTATGTGTTTTGTAGCACTAAGTATCAAAGCGTGCACGCCCGTTCATACCAAGGACGAGAACTATAATGATAATTATAAATTATTTTAAAAATCATTTTCAACTATGACAATTGGGAAGTCCGATAACGATAACGGCACACAGAAACAATATCGTTGGAATCACTATCAAAAAAATTTTTTTTACAGTAAAGACAGTGACAGCCAATCAGAATTTACCCAACTTTAAAGAGTGCATGCATTTAAAGCGGCAGACAAAATAACTGCAGCGTGTGCTTAACAAACAAAATATTAAAACTGCTTAATAAAGCAGTTGCAGCTCAGACCAGCTGGTTCTTAGTCTATTTCAGGATTTAGAAAAGATTTGTTTTGTTTTCAGGCTTGGCTTCAGGTTGGTGATTTTTGTAAAATCGTGTTGATATAACGGCCCTCCTCCACCCACCTCCTCCTGAAGGGTCTTGGCGGTAAGACGTGACTTCTCCAGCTCCAGTCCTCCCTCTCTCAGCTGTTTATGCAACTCTGCCATTTCCCTCCGGTTCTTCTCCTTATACATGTCTATCTGCTCCTGCAGCTCTTGAGTTGAGCTCTGAGACGCCTCCACTATCTCATACATCTATAAGACAGAAAGAGATACTGAAAATCCAGTAGGACAGAGGGGAAAAAAAACTTGCCAATTCTTCGGACATTTATCGTTTCTGTGACACCAATCACGCTAGTTAACCAGCTCAGGTTGTGCTCCTCGGTGAAATCAAAAGCATGTACTGAAAGCAACTTACTAATAAGCTCATTAAGACCTTTACATGATTAAAAAAGCACATTATTCTCACCTCCCGTTGCAGTTTCTCCACAGTCCGGTCCAGCAGCCTCCTCTCATCTTCAATCTCATTCTTGGTGTTTTTAAACTGTTCTTTCTGACTCCTCTCATCCTGTAGTCGCTCCTGCAGCTCATGGTGCTCTTGGGTCATTTTGGTCAAGTTTCTCTATGGATGGGAAAGCATCATTTAACACAGTAAAATATGACTTCCTTTAGGCCAAATATTGAAATAGTAAAGCTGCTTAGAACGATAGTTTTAAGATGTGTGACCTAAATGAAACATATACATATCTGAATCTGTAAAAAAAAATGACATTATTATTCAGGAATTTGACTATAATTTAGACTTCTACACTAATGTTCAAAAGTTAGGGTCAGAAAGATTTTTTTGAAAGAAATAAATACTTTTATTCTTCAAGGATACATTAAAGTGACAGTAAAGACTTATATTGTTATGAAAATATAATTTTATTTCAAATTAAAGCTGTTCTTTTCAACTTTCTATTCATCTAAGAATACTTAAAAATGTATTGTGGTTTTCACAAAAATATTAAGCAGCAAAACTGTTTTTAACATTGATAACACTAAGAAATGTTTCTGGAGCAGCAAATCAGCATATTAGAATGATTTCTGAAAGATCATGTGACACTGAAGACTGGAGTAACGACTGATGAAAATATAGCTTTACCATCACAGGAATAAATTGCATTTTAAAATATATTCTACAATCCTATAATATGAAATACATTTTAATATAATAATAATAATAATAATAATTCACAGTATTTCAGTTGTACAGTATTTCTGATCAAATAAATGCCGCCTTGGTGAACATAAAAGACGTCTTTCAAAAATAACAGCTTAGGGACCCCAAACTTTTGAACGGTATTGTACACAAAACAACAAATCAATAACAACTCAACCAAACATGATTTTTTTGCTATCTTAGCTCCAGCTCAAACTTGGTTTCCCAGGTCTCACCTGCACATCTTCTAGGCGAGTGCTAAGAGCCCGGTTTGCACGGGTCATTTCCTCTTCCTGTTCCCTGACCTCAGCAAGAGACTCCTCCAACTGCCTTTTCTCTTTCTAGTCACAAACAAACACATTACAGATGTTTTACATCTCTGTGTCTGCATTTCTAGACACAGATTAAGCCATTCCCCAGACTAAAGGGAAGAGTTAATGGGGATTCAAAGCTGATTGAATTCAAGACGGGACAATCTTAATCTTCGTCTTGGGAAACTGCCTCATGTTGATAATCATTAGAATGTAATATAAAACTAAGTGGCAGAAAATCTCAGCACATGAGAAGTTCATGTGACGTTTGCCTTGGGGTTGTGATTATAAATGTAAGTGTTTCTTTTTCACACAATCAAAGAGAGGGCTGAAGGTACCTCCAGACGGACAGCTCGCTCCCCCAGCCTGCTCTCCTGCAGCTTGGCTTCATCAATGATGCGGTTGAGTTTGGCAACCTCATTCTCCAGCTCCTGTGTCCTCTTGCGCAGTCTCTCCACCTCCTGAGACAGACGGCCTGCCTGGCCCTCGGATGCCTTCTGTGCCGCCTCCACTTCCTCCTTTTCCTTACTGGCTGTAACATTGTTCTAGAAAGAGAGGACAGAACAGAAAAACACAATGTTACATACAATTACAGTTATCTTGAAAACTCACATAGCTTCAGACAGGCTCCAAAATGAACACCAACTTCAGGCAAAACTGACGCATCCCAACACTGGTTCCCACTGAATTATAAGAACAACAGACCTATTCTCAAGCAAATGTCATTTGTAGGTTTATTTAGATTCTGGGGTCATTCAAGTTTTTGAAAGAAGTCTCTTATGCTCACCAAGGCTGCATTTAAATTGATCAAAAATACAGAAAAACAGTAATATTGTGAAATATAATTACCTTTCCAACATTAATTTCAATTTATCTCTGTGATTGCAAAGCTGAATTTTAAGCAGCCATAACTTCAGTCTTCAGTGTTACATGATCCTTCAGAAATTATTATAATATACAGATTTTCTTATTATTATCTGTATGAAATGAAAACAGTTGTGCTGGTTCATATTCAGGAACTATTTTTTTCTGGATTCTTTGATAATTAGAATGTTCAAAATAACAGAATTTACTTGAAATAAAAATAATTTATTAATAATCTTTTATATTTCTGCATTAAGCCTTCAGAATGAAAATACGAGAAAAAAAAAAAACACCACAAAGAAATTGATGTTTCAGCCAGAGACAGACTGGCCCATCTCGTATGAGATGTAAGCAGCACCTGCACTGTTTTTCAAAAATATGTAAGAAAAAGCATTAAATAACCCAACTGTCATGGGGCAAAATATATTTATTTACAAAAATCATGCTAAATACAGCTTAGTTAGACAGTTATAAATATTTATATATGGTTGTCAGTTTACCTACTAGTGAATTCTTGAGTTGTAGAAGCTGGTTTAAAGTTAAAATTTAGACTATAGTGCTGGAGTTGAAGTACTCATCAATGAACTCCTACAACAATGCATCTAATGGAAAAGTGTGTGTGGGACAACAGGCCTCTGACCTTTGACACCCCCTTAAATGATGTGGGCCAATATAAATGCAGTGAATCAGAGGCAACAGAGGTGAGGTTAAACTGGACGACCCTGTACGATTTACTAGCGCCGTCCATTTCGAGTCAGCTAAGCATGTCTCCTTCAGTTTCTCAATGACTCAACCTGACACATTATACAGTTTCCTGATTCCTTAAGTCTTTTGAAGAGTAACGGCTTCAGCAGCCGTCTCGGAACGTGAGCAAATTCCTTAATTAGGCTGTGCTCTGTTGATGGCTGCCTGTTTGTCTGGTTTGGGCTTTTCCTCGGCCAGTATTACAGAGCACTCGCCGTTCTTCTTCGCCAAGTTTTATGAATAAGCGAGACTGTCCTGTAGAGCTTCTGTACGTGTAAAATGCATTGTGTCATTCCAAACTCATTCTGCTATTAAGACAGCTATGGACAAGGACACCTAAAACAACACGTACAGAACTCCTTGTGAGGTTTTCAGCTCACAAACCGAGACAGCTGTCATGCACCGAAGGACTCTTTATCCTGTTGATGACAGCTCAAAGATTACACACAACACGGATGGCCCCAGAACCGGACGAGCAGGTAGATCGTTTGCTATGCATGAGGGAATGTTGCCTAACTGGTTTAACTATCCACTGTGAGCAACTGTGGACAAAGACAATACTCGAATTATAGTGAAACAAAAAGCTACTACTGAGCAAAATTTGTTCTGTCTGATAAATGCTAGCTGTAGTCGACATTGTATTTTCTACAAATTTCTAAAGTGCTTTTTTAAAATTCACAAAAGTAAATGACTTAGATCAGGATTATAGGTTACAGGTAAGATGGTGTCTGAAATACCTGTGCCCTAATGGAGTGGAACTACAATTGCAAACGCTGTGATCAACAAACATCCGGACGACAGCACAACTCTTTGTTGAAGTCAAGTCATTCCAAGCCTAACACAGCAGTGACTCAATAGCAGACTGGGGTGGATTTATGTCAGTTCTGCTTAGAGTTCAAAGTCCTGAAGCCCCTCTTTGAATCTCTCTCCCTCTCCGCTGCACTGACTGGTCAGTAATACCTTACTCATTAACCACAACACCACCTAAAATAACCACAGCGAACTGCCCCAAAACAAACCCAAACATCTGTTACGCCACACCACCACCCCTAAACGCCATCAGCCAGGAGGTGCTTCGCTAATATGTACCTAGCAAACGACAACATACTCTATGCTTGCAAAACTGCAGTAGATAACAAAGTTTAGTGAGGAATGACCTTTTAAAATTGTAAATATGACTGCTTTTGTCTTCAGAAAAGCTGCGGCATCACATGATGCCGCTTATCATGATGTCTGTGTCCTTCAGAGAAGGTTAACACGGTTTAATTGTTGCAATATCCTTTTGCCTTTACTTGAGTGAGGCATTTCACTGCTGATAAACTACAGGACATGGGGATGGTGCTGAGAAACTGTTGCACAGGGGAATCTGATGAAACTCTTGTTTGTATTTAATGAACATTCACACATTCTCTTTCCCTCTGTGCCCCAGTTCCCGCAGTCAGGTCTTTGAAGAACAGAAAGGGCCGAGCGGAGCAATGTTTCTGTGCTTGTTTTCTTGACAGAGGCATTACAAAGACTCAGAGAGATTTGAGAAAGCAGTGTGCTCTGAATGGTGTTCTAGCCTGCCCAGGCTGTTTATGTATAGTTGGGCATTAACCAGCATTGTGAGAGCGTTCAAAAAACTCAAGAATAACAAATGGCAGGAGAATCACAATCAGTTCATGAACTCCTAACAAGGACACAGAGCGTCCTCATGCTTTGTGCTGCTAAATCTTTACAGCACCGTTTATTGCCTAAACCATCAGAGAAACTAATAAACCTGCCTAAAGCCATCCCAAATTCACCATGATTTTCTCCTTCACATGCATCACAGTTTTTCCAAAGAGCTAAACCTCTCTAATCCATTCAAAAATCATTCAGGTTTACATGTCAAAATTTTAATCTGAGGGGGGACAACATAATCTTAGAGCCATCCAGAAAACCATGCAAAATTTAATCACAGGTCAACCCTGACTGTCATCGTCACACCATTTACATATATACTGCTCTGCAGGCAATGTCATTTCTCTTACACTAACAATTCATTTAATTACATATACTGTAATTCTATATATAAAATAGATACACATAAATATACATACAAATTCTTATAAAAATGATAATATAAACCAATAATATTTAAAGACCTGCTAACTAAAAAAATACAGCTGGCTTGTTTTATTTTTTGTAGATTTAGTATTTCCCAATAAAACATATAATGACCTTCATAAATACATCACGTATCAAAATTGTTACAACAAACAATAACTGTGTACAATGTTTCATTGTCTTGTACCCACACAGATACACTGATACATAACTTGTGCCTCAGCATGTGTAAGCAGTGATTTCATCTACATTATACTCAGAATGTACAAAGTTACAGGAAATCCTGCTTTCCTTGTGTCCAAAATTCAGCTCTGTTTTTACCTCAATGAAAACAACCAAGCTTGTGTTTTCACCGCAAGAGCCAAGACCAATTAGTCATCTATTCCTATGGTCAACTTTTCAATGTGACCTCTGTTTACATGCCAGGCACTTTTCTCAATAAAAGCTTGTGACTCGACAGAAAGATAAGAATACACAGCCATAGAAACATAAGCGACAGGTCATCCAAGGTACTTGCAACTTTATCAGGCAAGCACAAAGTGTTCAGCCTTTGAATACCACAGCAACACCAAAGACTCCAGCTTCACTCCAGCTCCAAACAACACCGGGTCTGTTTCTGCATCCTGGTGGTATACGTTACAATAGCATTGCTCCTAAACAAAGAGCACATAGACACAAATGTGCCGAAGCAGGACGAAATACTAAAGACGCGCGAGAGGTGCTCAAGGTGGAAATGAAAAAGTGCTGCTTGAAAAGCACTGGCTTCTTTCCAGCTGCATAAGACGCTTGTAATAACATCCTCTCGTCCTTCAGAGAAGGAGAGAAGAAAACATTTTCTTTGATTGAGGAAGGTATTGTTGATGGCTTGTAGGGTTTGAAGTGCACTCAGTTTTTAAATGCAGAGATGTCAAAAAGAGCAAATGAAATCTTGTGCAAGTCTTCCCCAAATGTTTTGATCAAGCACTTGTAGAGCCGTACCCTGTTCGCAATCCCAAAGTTTAAAACCATTGTTTTGGTGAAACGATTATGTGGCAAGTAGGTGGCCCGGGATGCATTAGGAAATATTACACTAAAAGTGGGATCACATGCGTTTCTGGTGATCAGATCCCAAAACTTTTTGGGATTTGTTTACACTCGCCCCATGTCTAAATATGCCTACTTCTCTACTGCCAAAACTACCCACAAAACCATAGAGATAAGTTGTTGTATTCGTAAATAGTTGGAAACAGTGACGCGGCATATGTCATGCGTCACATAACAATGCAAACATGGCGGATGTTGCACATCCAGATAATATCCCACAAGGCTGATGTTAAAACCAGCTGTAACCAGGGGTTAAGTTGTTTTCCTCCAATTTCTATGTACAGTACTTTTCATATATATTGTTTTCATGTTTTAACGTTAATTTGCTTTATTGTAAGCTACCAAAAGTTTGGCATCAGTAGATTTTTTTAAGCAATTATTAATTTTAGCAAAGATGCATTAATTGATAACTATTTTGAATATATCTTAAATGTGCTGAATAGAATAATTCAGCTTTGCCATTTCAGGAAAAAGTTACATTTAAAATATATTAAAATAGAAAACAGTTCTTTTAAATTGTAGCCTACTAATATTTAACAATATTACTGTTATGCTCTATTTTATATAGATAAATGCAACCTTGGTGAGCATGAGAGACTTCTTTCAAAAATATTTTTAAAAAAATCTTGACTCCAAACCCAACTGTTATGTAAATAAATAAAACAACTCCTTCACCTTGTAACTATGACTCTGAGAAGCAGGTTGGGCAAATAACTTTTCCAGCCACCTCCTTAATAAAAGCCAAATTCAAAACACCCCTTATAAACACTGGGACTGGGTGTGATTGTAACTTAAAGCGACTCATCACTTGTTTTCTATACACAAAGACACATGCCACTACCTTCAACGAACATTACAGATATAACTGCCATCATGTTCCACTCTCTTCCAACTTTAAAATCACTGCCAAGAAGTTTGGACTCAACTGGAGCCTGGGTTAAATCCTTAGCTTTGTGCTTCTGTGTTTGATCTTATAAAAGGCAGGAGCTCAGAGGGTCGGACCCCCTCTGCTGAGCTCATGGTGGGGGGTTTGTAGGGTTCCAGGACGCTACACTTCATGTGACAGCAGGGGACTTTGGCTCTGCGGGACAGTGAGAACAATGGCAGAAGAATCCAGGCCAGCGCTGGAGTGAGTTCAGCCTGTAGTTGAGGACCCTGCCATGGCCTACTTACACGCAAAGTGTGCGTCACGCATGAGGGCCGCTGTTTATATGTAGACTATGAACTGTCACAGTAATCGCTTACAATCATTGTCACTTTCCATCAAGATACTGCAAGGGTGCCGACTGAGCTTGTTGCTATTAGGCCGAAGGGTGAGATGTAGATGCACATAATCTCTTTGAAGCTTGTGTTTGATTTCATATGGCTTTTCTTCACTGTTTTTGTTCTTTTTTTCCAGTGTTGCACATCCCTCTGTCCCTCTATCTCCTCCTACGCTTCCCCTCTTTCCACTCAGGCATCCAGCTGAATCACCACAGAGCAGGCCGGAACAGTTTGCTATCATCACCTGAGGAAACACACCACGTCCTGTGAGACCGTCGGCTCCCCAAACAGCCCCAAGGAGACAGTAAGCACTCTCTATCAGCCACAGCCCACAAAACAAACAAATACAGCACAGCAACGCCGCTGCACTCAAATTCACCAAAGGCTACACATCCTGATACCGGCAACCAGTGTTGGGGGTAACGCATTACAAGTAACGCGAGTTACGTAATAATATTACTTTTTTCAAGTAAACTAGTAAAGTAACGCATTACTTTTTAATTTACAAGAAAATATCTGAGTTACTTTTTCAAAAAAGTAACGCCAGTTACTTTTTTCCCATTTGTGACCCTGGACCACAAAACCAGTCTTAAGTGTCATTTTTTTGAAATTGAGATTTATACATAATCTGAAAGCTATAAATAAATGAAAAGGAATAAATAAGCTTTCCATTGATGTATGGTTTGTTATGATAGGACAATATTTGGCTGAGATACAACTATTTGAAAATCTGGAATCTGAGGGTGCAAAAAATTCTAAATATTGAGAAAATCACCTTTAAAGTTGTCTAAATGAAGTTCTTAGCAATGCATATTACTAATCAAAAATTAAGTTTTGATATATTTACGGTAAGAAATTTACAAAATATCTTCATGGAACATGATCTTTACTTAATATCCTAATGATTTTTGGCATTAAAGAAAAATGGATAATTTTGACCCATACAATGTATTTTTGGCTATTGCTACAAATATACCCCAGCGACTTAAGGCTGCTTTTGTGCTCCAGGGTCACAATTATTGACTGATAGTGTGCTGTGTGAACATGCTGTTACTGTAGTTCTAGACTAAATGTGAATGTGCATTAATTCATCCCATTCGCAAAAAAAACAGATTTAGTATTCATCAAAATTAATTAAAACAGTGAAATGCAAACTCAGAATATGACGCAAACCTGCAATAATTAAATGTTAAACAACACAAATGTATCTAATCCCATTTTATTAACCAATGTCTTTGCTGCTGACCTTTGATGATCCAGTTCAATCATACTAATAAGCAAAAATGACTTTAGATAAACTAACAATTGTGCTTCATTGTTTTTTTTATTGCTGAAGAGTGTTGAACTTCTACTGTACAGACGTGAATTTACTCTTCCTTCAGCCTGAGGTTTATTCATTACACTTTTTGGTGTGAAAGGGCTTTACATTTGCTATAATTAGAACTTCTTGTATTAAAAACAATCAAGCCCTGCTCATATTTAAAAAGTAACGCAAAAGTAACGCAAAAGTAATGTAACGCATTACTTTCCATAAAAAGTAACTAAGTAACGTAATTAGTTACTTTTTTAGGGAGTAACGCAATATTGTAATGCATTACTTTTAAAAGTAACTTTCCCCAACACTGCCGGCAACCAACGCAAGATCTTGGATTTTCAGTAGTGCTTGAGTCTGACTGATATGAGTTGTTCATATGAGGGGCTGTAGGGTAGACCAGAGACAACTGTGACATTTTTCTTCATAACTTACACTACACTACACTTTAACAAACAATGTTACAAAGTGTTGCAAACAAATGTTACAAACAAAGTGACAATAAAGTTTTTTTTGTATATAATTTTAAAAGAACTCTACTTTAACTAAATGGTGTTCTTTTGAACATTCAATTCATCAAATAATCCTGAAAAAATGTATTACTGATACAAAACTATTAAGCAGCACAACTGTTTCATTGTTTTAACGTTGACAATAATAAGAAATGTTTCTTATGAGACACTGAAGGCTGGAGTAATAAATGCTGAAAATTCAGCTTTGCCATCACAGGAATAAATGACATGTTAAAATAGAAAATGATTTAAAAACTATATTAATTTGTTATAATATTTCACAATATTATTATTTTTTACTGTATTTCGATCAAATACAGGTTTGATTAGCATAAGAGACTTCTTTCAAGAAGAAATTATTAACTTACTGTAATATCAACCCAATGTATCTCAAAAGATATGATATATAACATGAAACAATCAAATTGCTTTAATTTTACTTAATATTTTGGTACTAATTCAGCAGTCAGGAATAATATGTGTTTAAAGTCGAAAATCAGCTCATTAACAGGATACACTGATAAAATAAAATTATGCATAGGATTGTTTATTTTTTAATTCAGTCAATACTAATTTTTATTTAATAACTAGCAATACAATTGCTAATGAAAATATTTTATATCTACAATTCATGGGAAATTTAATTAAAAACAGAGATATACTACACATTTATTGACAATAAATCAGTTATAAATGATTAATAAACACATATTTATCACAATCATTTTGAAAACAAAAACTCGTATCCATTCACAATGCAGAGGCAGAGGTAGAGGTAAAACTGTTGAATCCACCAAGTGGACATTTTGACAAATGGAATGGCCTCAGAATGGAAATAATTGGCTGATATAACGGTCCTTAACTAATCTTAGTCATAATAGTAAAGGTCTGGTTTTTGTAAAAGAATCCAGTTACGAATAAGAAAACAGGGAAGGCTATTGAAGCAGGGAGAGAATCCCTTCACAAGGACGCCTAACCGTTGAGAATCAGGAATCTCTTGCTGAGAGGGGGACACTGTGACCCCCCACTTCCCTTTCTGTTCCCCCTCCTGCTATTAGGGCAGAGCAATAGCTTTATATTCGGCCATACAAACGGACAGAAACAAACACCAAGTTGTACTGACCACCTACAATTTCTACATTGCTGGTAACAAAAGCCTTGTAGAAATATCCACATAAGGTGTACTGGGAAACCTGGGATCAGCAGTCTAAACTAATGCAAACTTTGGAGAATACCTCATGGGAAAAAAACAAAGGCAAACAAATCAAACTAACCTTTTTGTACAGACCTCCCCACATTGTGTCATCTGTAAGACCCCTTGTCTGCACGGTGACCCACTTATTGGCCATGTGCAATTTCCCCAGCTATTTGCATATGAAACAAACCCATCATTCATTTTCAAAGAATGAGAGAGAAAGACCAGCTAACCACCCCATCAGAGCCTCATTAGATTAGTGACGGCCTGCCACTGCAATTAAGCAGCGCTCAACTCCATTTAGTGCTTCACCCTTCAGTGTTCCTCCACATGGGGCCTTCCTATCAACACTAACGCCATAAAGAAGAGGTGCATGGTAATACTTGTTGAGCATGATGGCTTGGTTGCTCGCTAAGATATCCAGAAAGCCAATGTCCATAATCTGTCTCTTTGTCCACTTCTGAAAGATCCAAGGACAAAACCATCCACTATTCTCCCAGCATCTGTTAGTGCAGCTATTTCGAAAATAAGCACAATGAGCTCCACATCAGGTTTACTGTGGCACCTGACCAAGATTAAGCGCTTTGTCTGTTTACTCTTTTAAAATACATCTAAACTGAGACAACAATGGCCTCCTCTGGACAGGACGTTCCTTTGTTGCAGAAAGGAAGTGAGCTAAGAAGCAGGCTAAAGCAGTTCTAGTCACCTGTGGACACCTATCTGTCCACAAACTACCTCTTTCACTCCTTCTCTTCCTGTTTGTTCTATTCTGTAACTCGCTATGTCTTTAATGCTGCTCTTACTGTATGTGTCTCTTCAGAATTTGGGCATTCTGTCATCCGTTTTCCCCTCATCTGAACAAAATAATCATGGTCAACTACTGGAAGTTGCTAGGAACTCAATTCTTATGAAAACCGATGACAAGGCTGAAGGTGAACATTGTTTACAAAACAAGTCAAAAAGTGTCAATCATAATTTTAATATTGTGACATAATATTTATGTTGAAATTATTGTATTATTTGACAAATAGTACATGTGCGTGTCTAAAAATCTATGCTTGCATGCTAAATCTGCATAAAAATACTTCAAACCTCATATTTCCTTTGCTACATGGCACTTTTAGTGAGGACAGGAAATGATAGGGAGATAGAGAGGGAACAGGATCAGGAAATGTTTACATGGTTTCTAACATCACACAAACCTCTGCTGTCGCCAAATTATTAGTGAGGTGTTTTGGTTAAAAACTTAAAAAGGCAGATATAAATCACCTGTTTGGCTTCCCCCACAGCCGTTTGCAGCTTATGGATCTCCTTTTCATACTGCTCCCTAAGTTTATCCACCTCCTGATCGTGAGTTGCCACCTCCTCTTTCAGAGCTCCTTTGAGAGCGGTCAGCTCCCTCTCACGCCTCCTCAGCAGCTCCTCCTGCTCCTCTTTGGCTAGAAGCAGCTCCTGGAGGTCTAGCTTCAGTTGCATGAAGTCCTAGAGAGGACAGTACAATGTTAGAAGTTCTGCCATCAGTTTCAAGTCTTCATTATTTTGAATATGCAAAGCTGGATCTGTTATGCTACAGATTACTGAAGAGTACAATTTGAATTGGAAATATACAGCTTTCCATTAAATATTATAGAAGTTACACTATTGTTCAAAAGTTTGGGATCTGTATAATTCTCCATTATTTATTTGATTTAAAATACAGTAAAAACCAGCAATATTATAAAACAGTAGTACAATTTAAAATACTGGTTTTCTATTTAAATATATTTTATTCCTGTGATGGAAAAGCTGAATTTTAAGCAGTCATTACTCCAGTCTGTCACATGATCCTTCAGAAATCATTATAATGATTTGGTAATTTCAAGAAACATTTCTTATTATTATCAATGTTCAAAAATATGCTGCTTAATATTTTTGTGAAAACCGTGATACATTTTTAAGGATTCTCTGATGAATAGAAAATTCAAAAGAACGGCAATTATTTGAACTATAAATCTTGTGTAATATTATAAAATCTTTACTGTCACTTTTGTTCAATTCAATATCTGCTTGCTGATTAAAAGTATTAATGCTGTACCTCCATCATGGCCTCTTTGTCTGTGCTGTCTGTTTGAGATTGTTTGGCTCCATCCAGCTCATCGTGCATCTCTGAGAGCTGCTCCTGCAGGTCTCGGATCTCAGTCTGGTACTGCTCTTTCTCCATTTTCACCTGGAAGAGTCTGATATACACACACAAATACACTCAGAATACCTGCATTCTGAACTGAAACAAGAGCCAACACAGACAGGCCTGGTAATCTGCTGAGCTCATGTCCATATAAACCCCTGCCAATTCAAACCATGGTGTCACAGAGGATAATTTACACTTATTTTGACAACCTTAGACAGAGCCAGGATGGAGAAATCCCAGAAACTTGCATATCTGAGGGTAGTGTAGATTTTCACAGCGTAAGAAGGATTCACATCAGGGCCAACACCTGCAAGTTTTCCCTTTGCTCCAAAGTTCACAGTGAACACACAGACCGCTCATAAGCAGGGCCAGGCCGACATTAACCAGCAACTTCTGCTTTGAATTTGCGGTCAAATTCTGCAGAATGGATTTAAATATAAAATGTGCAGGCTAGAATTTTAACATATGAGCTTTTAACTGAATTTGTCAATTACAGGTGTTCTATTTTTAGTGAGTTTTCTACATATTTATTGTGAGTCTTTCCACAGGACAGTATCTTAGACTTAGCTCACACTGCAGGTCTTAATGCTCAGATCGGATTTTTTTTGCTGAAATCTGATTTTTTTGCACTGTTGTTCACATTGTCATTTAAATGTGACTGCTCATGTGTGAACCATATAAGGCCCTGAAGTGACCCGCATGCGCAGAAGAAGACGTGACGTCAGACGCAGCGCACTGTGTTTGCGGAAATAAAAATGGATTTGGATTTGCCTGGGCCTGATTTGAAAAAAATCTGATTTTTGTGTTGTTCAGACTGTCATAGGAAAATCAGGTATGGGTCACATTTGGGCAAAAAAGTCGGATTTGGGCCACTTTAGCCTGCAGTGTGAACTAAGTCTTACTCCTCCATTGTAGTGCGCAGGTCAGCCTCTGTTTTACTAAGCTTGTCCCGCAGTCTGCTGCACTCGGCTTGACTCTGGTCCAGCTCTCTCCTCAAGTCTTTCATTCCTGATCCCGCCTTTAGCTGAGTCTCGCTCAGATCACTGCGCTTCTGCAGGGAGAGACATGATAAGAAATGACAGTAACCTTACTGAACCTTAAAAATCATTGACTGTTTGAGACACTGGGCATCTTTTTTTGGATTTAAGGCCCAGTCTTTATAATAAGCCAGTAATTGGTTAATTTGATTATTGATCTTAAGGGGTGATAGGAGTGGGATTTTCCGTCAACACGGAAGCTTCTAACAGACTGACCAAACAGACAGAGCAGGGGGTCCAAGGTACAGTTGACGAGTTAAAGCTTCAGAGGTGTTAGTGGAGAGAGAGAGAGAGATAGAGAGAGAGAGAGAGAGGGAGGGTTTCACCGTTACCTTGCTTTCATCCTCAAGCTGTTTCTTAAGATCAGCGATTTCTTTTTCCAGTTCTGCTTTCTGCTCCTGAAGAGCTCTAGCCTGGGCTGCAAGGTCTGGAGACTGAAAGACGAAGGTTTATAAGCAACAGAGCTCTTTTTAGATCTATATGATAATGATTCAATACAGATTCACATACAAGCTGAATAAAAACAGCAGATTCTCAAGAAAAATCTTTGTTCTAATCAGAAATATTTCAAAAGATGGGAATTTATAATGCTCATTCACTCTAAGCTGGTCTTTCCATATACAAGATTTCATGATTTTGTAGGTGTGAGTGTTAAAAGTCTTGTCTGAATTTGCTTGTATATGTTTAAACATTAGACATGACCATGCTGTTCGCTGAGTAAATAGTCTCAGTCAGCCTTTATACTTTCTCCAAGAGATAGACTAAGTCTCTCTTATAAGAGGCTCACAGTCTTAGAGCTGTTTGTTGAACCCAATTACAATGCCACAACAACGGCTCACTTTGTTGTCGCCTTGCACGTTCCCAGAGGCCCGTGACTTCAAGGTCTGGATTTTTTCAAACACCAGGTTGACCTTCCTCTTGGTGGTGTCATCGTTATCATTGCTCCTGCAAAACATGACACAAGTGCTCATAATTCATTCAGATGGTTTGAGAGTCCTTTTCTCTGAGCCAAAATGTGTGTTGATAGTGTGAGTGTGTGTGTGTGCGTGTGTGTGTGTGTGTGTGTGTGTGTGTGTGTGTGTGTGTGTGTGTGTGAGTGACTGGATCAGAGAGTATAATCCCTGATATTTCTGGGAAAAAATCAGCCTGGCTCTTTGCCTTCATGGAGAGTACAGAGTATTCAAGCTTTGATGTGTCACCTCATGACCTGCCCACCCTAATTACTGCCTTCTTTTAACAAGTCACATGTCTGGGAATGTGTGTCTGAGCAGGGACGCGGACGCCCGCATGTTCCCAGGGCACTCGAGTGATGCATCAGGGAAAAGCAAAGAACATTGGGTTACTGCCATGCATATACAGATTAAAGTGTATCATTGGATTTCACAAAGAGAGAGGAGAAACCAACAGACCAGCACCGCCTCTCCTTCAAACTCACACACACCTCCCACAGAGCGGACTGTCATTAACGGTTTCATGACGCAAGCTACTGTCGCCAACATACGTGTCATGTCACAACACTGCTGACGATGTATTTTTGCTCCATTACAACTACCACAACCCTGGTGCATCTATGGCACGTGCCTCTGAATGGTAACTAACCACTACCTAAGTGTGTAGGGCTGGTTTCTAAAGGTTGCCATTGACCAGAAGATATCTGATCCTACATCTGCAAGGCTTCAGAGGGTTCACAGACACTGGTGTATAATCCGCTCTGCTTACCTCCCTCCATGCAGCACATAAGGAATGCAGAAAGGGTGGAACTTTTGACATCAAGAATATGGAGCTCAGGGAGGGCACGGGTTCAGCTATTCGCTAGAGCAGGTTGGGCCGTCAGGCACCTACAGCATGCGTTTGAAGCTGTGCAGTGATCATGCAGGATTAGATGAGAGCAGGAAACAGTGCTGTTTTGGGTGGAAATTTAGTCCAAGCAAAATAACAGATTTGAGTTGTTGGCAGTGAGGCAAAGAACGGTTTGGAACATCTAACAAGCAGCTTTTTTTAAATGACTTGCCATTTTGATGTAAGATGTTAGAGGAGGAACATTAAGAACCTGTTTATTTCCTTGAAAGGGTGAGATAAAGGTGTGGGAGTGCGAGTTGTGAGTGGATGATTCTACTGTACACAAATCAATGTAGGGGAGGTAAAATTCTTGTAGTGTTATCATTATGTGTCAGACTATGTGGAAACTGCCTTACATTCCAAGACAAATCTCACTTCTCAGTAAAAAGACTGAACACTATTGAGTAGGAAATAACCCTAGACCAATAAGGACACAATTGTCACTGTTTTAATTTATCAGAAACTTTAGTGTGTCAGATTAATGTTGTCTGGTGAAACCAACACGTAGCAGAAACAAATTATATGATATAGAGGAGCCCTGCAGACCTCCATGACTGTTTGTTAAGACCAATAATAATAAGATAAATAAATACTGCAATAAACAATAAACTGAAAATACTCCAAAAACATCATATATATGATATTTATGATACAAGTTATACATATGTATACGTATATATGTGTGTGTGTGTGTGTGTGTGTGTTTATATATATATATATATATATATATACACACACACACACTTTTTCCACTTGTAAAAAACAATTAAGAAATGTTTTTGAAAGCTCTTATAAATATGCGAGCATTAAATCTTCAATCATTAAAACTTCTTTAAAAAATGGTATATGCATTTTATTTTAGATTTTCCTTATCATGGACTCTCATTTGTCATTGACCAATTAATAAATATTTAAAGTTAATGTTTTTGACTTTTGTTGATATTATGTTTAGCAAATCCATATAAAACAATTTGCAAAGTGAACCCACCCATCTTTGAGGTAACTGAATAATATCTGCTTGGCAGTCTCTTCATTTGTTTGTTGTGAAAGCTCTTCTTGACCTTTCAGAAGATCAGGTGTCACCTGGGCAAAAATATATATATATATAAAAATAAAAAAATACAGGTCATGATGTGTATACACGCATAAAACAAATTACTAGTCACCCCATAATGGTGGGAATATATCATACACAGCAAAGAGGAAGACTATGCGTTCTTACCTGAGCATCCACTTCAGTGCTTGATGTTTTACCATTGACAACGGGACGAGAAATTGATCCCATTTTCACACTAGAGAGGTACTTCATACTCTGTGATGGTTTGGCCTCTTCATTTTTATTCTCTACTGGTGCTAAAGAGGGACGACTCTGGGGATTCTTGTACCCTAAAATAGCAGCTGAAGAGTTGGAGACTGTGCCCTGCGGAGAGCCTGGAGCACTTTTAACTTGTGTTGTGTTTCTTAGGTTTATCCTGGGTCCGACAGTGGAAGTTGGCGACATAGGGGAGGTTTTCACTCCAGCATCCTTCTGCAGGAGCAGTGATGGGCGAAGGAGATGCTCTGTAGACCTGCCTCGATTCTGACTAACTTCATCCAAGTAGTCAGAGTCACCCCCAAGACCAAATGGCAAGGCGCTATCAACACTACGGGAACGCTTGCGGTCTTCTGGGTTAAGTCGATTCCTCCGCCCTGACCGACCCCTGCGTTGTTGAGTCTCTTTGCTGTCAAACTTCTTGATGAGCTCATCCACACCTGGAATTGAACCAGTATCAATGTCACGCCCCGTGCCAGGCAGGAATGGGATGTAGCGCCGGTTCTTATGACGGTTGATAGTCTCTGCATAAAGCTGGTCCAACTGGTCTTCCTTGGTTGGTGTGGTGGAGCCCAGAGAGGAGTTTTGGGAGGAGGAAGACTGCAGAACTGGGCCACTGGAGTCAACACGGCGTAAGGGCAACACGTCCGGTTTACGTCGACTTCGTTCCAAACTGGAGTTTGTGCTACTTACTGAGCTGGAAGGTCTAGAAGAGGCCTTGGTTTGGTCATAGGGGTTGTTGGCTATTGTAGATGGCTGAGGAACTGGAAGGCGTTGTGAAGACTGAGATGGAGTCTGGTAGGGCACTGGCGTCTTAAATGGTGGCTTAACCTGAGGTTGTGTTTGAACAGGGGGTTTGACCTGAGGCTGTGGCAGAACATGGTCTTTGGCTGGGCCGGTTTGAGGTTGGACATTGAACGGGAGTGTCTGGGGACGAACTTGAGGTTGGGCATGTCCCCTGTCATCTGGTAAAGATGCTTCTGGGACCTGGCTGGAGGATCTGGCTTGGCTTACAATTGGGGAGTTGGCTCTGGGTAGGGATCCTGGGTAGGGATTTCGATTCTCAACTGAAGGCAGACTTCGAAAGCTATCGAGAGTATTGCTCTCAGGATTATATGGCTTGAGAATCTCTGGATGCTTTTGGAAGTTTAACAGACTGGACTGCTTCTTAGGATCTGAAGTCCCATTGTGAGGACCTCCATGGAGCTTTGGAGACATACAATCCATATATGGGTCTTCAGAAAGATTCTTCTGGCTTCCATTGAAATCATATTCATCATAATTGAAAGGGCTTTCAGAATCCATATATCCATTATTGTTTTGTGGAACTGCATAGGGGTTCGGACCTCTATCTTGGTTATTGAGGACCACATAGGGGTGTCCATCTATTCCTTGAACTCTGATACTAAGGCCATAAGTACCATTGGACTGGCCTCTTGTGCGGGAAGGCTGCGTATAGCCTTGTGATAGTCCAGTGTTTGGCATGCCACTAACTCTATAAGACTCCATCAGGAACACTGAGAGAAACAACCAAATCACTCTCTGTGGAGCGGCTCACCTCTGCAAACAAAGCATAATCTCATTATTACATAAGTAGTTTGTGATGCTTACGCTATCTTTGCAATTTTAAAAGACCACAATGAGACTGTCTGACAGCATTTGTTTATGCCATATAGTTTATCTTTTTAAGACTTAAAATAAGATAACTGTGCAAAAATCCAAAGTCAAAGTAAAGTCAAAGTAAAGATTTTAGCATGATCCTCCACCACAAAGAAAGGTTGTTTGGACAAAACAGGACCTTTCAAGCCTTTTAAACATATTCATTGCTCAGGGTTTGGAATTTATTCTGAGACAAACATTGACACAGGCACATGCCACAGTCTTTGTAGTTATTCCAAGGAACTTGAGTTAGATGACGACTTACAATATCTGATGCCATTTCAAACAGTACATAATGACCGCTAACTTCATATTAGCATGCCAAGCATGCAGAAAATTAAGTAACTGCAAATTAAGTAACTTCCAGCCCGGTTTCAGACTTTGTAATCTCAAATTAGGGATGTAACGATTACCGGTTTGACGATAAATCATGATAAAATTGCCCACGGTTAGTATTACCGTTTCATATTTTAATTATCATTAAAACCGTATTTGATTACCATGATTTGAACAACTCATGATAAATAAATACTGTCCAGCATAAAGCAAAGTTTTAACTAACAGTCACAGCACGCAGAGTAGTTTCGTTTTGAGTGAAAACAGGGTGGAAAAGCTGGGAGGTTTTAATAGAGTGCTATGGGAATTATACAAATTAACATATGAATGAATTAATTATATGAATGTACCTCTGAAGGTTCTGACTGTCTTCAGAAACGATTCGATGGCATTTTGTTTTCATCTTCGCTCCATGTAATACCTAAAGAACTGTTCTTAATCGCAATACTGCTTTGTTCACGGAGTTTACGTGAAACAGCTGTAATTCAGCTTTTCCATATAAAGCGCCACCTGCTGTCAGAGAGTGGATTTACAGAGACCACATTCAGTCTGTGTCCAGTTTCTGTCTGGACAAAAACGGACCGAATTTGTATGTCCTGATGAAAAACAAGCTTATGTGGATTCTACACATTTAAACAATTCAGATAAGTTATCTAGAATTATTTATGGAGCAGATAAAATACATATAATCATTTATTAATCAATTATCATTTTGACTTAACCCTTTTCTTTATTTAAAGGCTGAAATGTGAGGTTTACCTTTTTATGAAACTTTTTCAAAGCTTTATTTGAACATTTACATTAGATATTGGAACATGCTATTAAACTGTTGTTCGTCAATTTGTCATTTAAAATCTGAACATCATTGGTAATTTTATTGTTTTAGTGATTATGCAAACAAAGTCAGTTTATTTGTTGTTTGTTGATTTTTGAATATAAAACTGGGTGAAGTGATTTATGTGTCAGTACTTTTTGAACATCTCCAGCACATTTTAACAATACCGTGATAATACTGATAACCGTGATAATTTTGGTCACTATAATCGTGATAAGAAATTTTCATACGTTACATCCCTATCTCAAATCACACTGACATTGCTGAAAAAACAGCTTACAGAAAGTGCAATGTAGATTACATCTCAACAAAAACAAACATTGGCAAAAAAAAAAAAAAAGTAAATGTCACTGTACAGTATGGGGGCTGTGTTAGAAAGATAAGCGGAGGAAAAAACAGAGGAAGTCAGATTTAGTATTCAATTGTCTTGAAACAGCGGGTGACTAAATTGTCTGTCAAGAGCTCATATCTTTTATGGAAATAAACTAAAGTATAGCCGTGAAGACGTTTTCATATAAATTGGTTCTTTGAGTACAACATATTCAAAATGCTGCCAATTTTGACTGCAAATAATCAAAAACACCCAGTTGCACTCATACTATGTTCGACAGAGCAATCACGTCTAAATAATTTCAGTGACACGCAATGAGCAACAGTATTGTGCCTCAGGAATGGCAAAACACAAAGCTGCAAAAATATCGCCCCACTACAGGCATCACACAGGCAGCAGGCTATTATCAGTTTCTTCTGGACCCCACTGATAACATCCTTTCACCTCAAAGACAACAAAAGATTGCATGAGTCATATTGATGTCTTTGTAGCAACAGCTAATGGTGACCAAGGCATGCAGTGTATTACGATGCATGCAACCTGTGAGATCCCTGAGGGCTTGACAATGAAGAAAACAAAGATGGCATTGGTTCATTTTCAATGGGCAAGTAAAGAATCCGTTCAATGAAGAATGAAGGTGACACTAGAGACTACAGGTTGAAAGCATAAGATTGGAAGACCTAAAGTCTTGAGAATAAAAAACTACTACAAAAACACTAAACGAACATCATCATAAACAAACAAGCCAAAAAGGAAAGTTCTTCTCATCGTCCAACACACTCAAGAGAGCAGAAGAGACTCAAACTTTCCAGCTCCATAGAGGGGGATGAGAAAGAACAATAAGGGCAAGTTAAAAAGCGGCAAGCCCCCTTATCCACAAGGAACAGAGCTCTGCTGCAGAAAAAAGGATATGACACAATAGCCTCTTTCAGCTCCTGTATCACATGTACTATGTGCAGAGGGACTCAATGGTGTTAATGTAGCTCCTTTCCTCTCATTGTGCCCACTGGAAATGTGTAGCTCTGACAGGGAAGCTAACTCAGGCTGAGCCAACTCTTGCAGCAAGGCCTCCACCTGCATTCCTCTTCCAGGGAAACTCAAAACAGAGTTTTTCTGGGAAAACTGTGTCAAGTTTAACTCTAGCTACCAACTCCCAAACTTTGGCCCTGATCTAGACCAAAAACATGGCTATAGCTACTGAGCATCAACAACAACAACAACAAAAAAGTTCAACAATGAGGTTTATGGATAATCATTTTTTAGATGACAGAGCAAACATCATAACTCTGTCAGGAGGGATAACAGGAATACTCAGCCATCTTACAATTAACTTTATTTTGCGTTTACTTATCAGGCAGACTGAATGGATACTGTTTGACTAGATTAATTTCATGTTTTTAATGCAAGTGAATTAATTTACATTTAGTTTTACACTACACTGCAAATCTAATCATATTGAATAATGCAAGTATTTATTTTTGGGGTTGCATTTCTATGCATCTAAAACATGCATATGGTTGAGCCAAAAGTTTTATTTATTTATTTACTTATTTTTGGTTGAATTGCTTTCTGCATACTAATTAATATTTTGCGTAATTAATACCAAACAATCATCCTAACAGATGCTCCAAGCACTGCAGGTGCAGTAATAATATAGTTTGGTTTGCAATACAAGAACATTACCTGTTTGGCTGCTCATTAATGTTTATAAACTTAATTTCAATATTTTACTAAACTTTATTTTACCCACTACCATGTTACCCAAATGCCTCTAGAACAGCAAAGATTCGCACACTAATAAAAAAACAAAACCCAAAATCAGCACTTACCGCTCTGTCGTTTATCCTAAAAATAAGCGTTTATTTGCTGATCAAGCTCTGTAAACAGCTGTGACACAAAGCGAAAGCTCCATCTCCTCTGTCCTCTCAGTTGGTCAAGTCACTTGTTGCACGTCTTGTTTTCAGACTAGTTTTACTTCACGCACTCGGGTTATTGAAGAGCGCAAAGCCCCGCCCACACCCATCACTCACTCCACCCAGCGCCGCAGCCTGATCCACGATCAGCTGATCTGCTCCACAGGACTCCGACGAGCAGAGCGCAAGCTTCTCACCTGATCTCAAGACACAATGCGCAGAAACTGGGTGTAGGCCATCCAAGCCCTTGTGCTTCCAGTATCGGTGAAATCAAGGGTTTTCATGTGATAATGAATTATTATAACAGGATAGAGAAAGTATATGGACCATTTTCAGGATGATCCCTTGATTTTTCAGTATTGAAAAAAAAGTAAACCCTCAATACCCTAACATTGTATTAAATATCATGAAACGAATAATTCAAATACTTTCTATTCGTGCTAAAATACTTTTTTTTTCTTTCATTTTTTTTTATAGTTTATTCCAAATGGTTAATTTCCACAGCCTATCATTTGTGTATTGTTAATGTTGGGTGAAAGATTTATAATTTTTTTAATGATTATGGGCTAATATACTGATTTCCCCCATCATTCAGCATCATCACCACCATCATCATAAAATCATTTTGTTGAGAGTTTGTCTTGTGCTACAATAAAATAAGCAATAAAACTATTTTCAAAATTCAAGTTGTTTTTTTATGATTAGTAATAGTCAAGAAAAACACTTAGCCTGCATATATTTACCTAAATTAAGTTTTGCAGCGCTAGAGCGAATTTCGTTATTAAAAAAATACCAAAAATAGATGTCATAGAAATGTCAAATTACCTAAGAGCATTATGAATACGCAATAACATGTACTGTTGTATTTTTCCTTCCCCTGTTATCACTGACTGAACGATGCCCTGACAGCGCCATCTAGTGACAGAACACTGACAGCAGATTTACATAATACACATGACAGAATGACTCTTACAGTGAAGCCAAGCACACTTTAACACACTCACACTGCTAGAAAATATAATGAGACCAGAGTAATCAACCTACCTGATCAAAATTAAATTACAACTGAATAAAGTAAGCTTCAACAAAACAAATAATGACAAAACTGTCTACAGATGATGACTGTACTGGTGAAGATACACTGCTGATGTCTGTGGGTGCACGTGCAGTTAACATCCCATCAGATCTCATTTATGAAAATAAAGAACAAGATTTTCCCCAAGTGTTTCTATTATATCTCCAAATTTATGAAGAAGAAACCCTCCGTGTCCGTCAACCTCTTTAATATAATACGAGGAGATAAATGGGTCACGACTGGAGGAGCACTACGGGGTGGTAACTTCACCAGCAATCATTTATCAATGTTTGTTTTGTTTTATGTGCATAATTTGGTTAGTAACAGAACTTAATTATCCTGTAAACTTTGCATTTGTGCTTACAGACCAACCCAAAAACTAAGAGCAAAAAACAACTTGTGTGTATCTAGTGTAGGCCTACTGATGACTCCACCCTGTGTCGAGGGTCTGCAGTGTTTTCATTTCTCTCTCGGGTTTATGTGGTTTATGAGGACACAAATTTGTTTAATAACATGGGTATGACAGAGGTATTACAATTTGAAGGTGTTTTATGAGGACACTGCCTATGTCCCCGTAATTCAAAAGGCTTAAAAAACATACTAAATGGTGTTTTTTTGAAAATCTATAAATGCACACAGTCTCCTGTGAGGGCTAAGTTTAGGTGTAGGGTTGGTGTAGGGCAATAGCACATACAGATTGTTCAGTATAAAAACCATTACGCCTATGGAGAGTCCCCGTAAACCACAAAAACCAACATGTGTGTGTGTGTGTGTGTGTGTGTGTGTGTGTGTGTGTGTGTGTGTGTGTGTGTGTGTGTCTGTGTGTGTGTGTGTGTGTGCAGTCGGTCTTGTAGCTGTGAGGACTGTGGAGTTGCACAAAAGATTCTCTATTTTAACTGCCTGCAGCATGTTCAGCAGGGAGCGCTGTCTGTCCCCGGATGAGATCCAGCGATAGAGAGAGGCGATGCAGTGTTTTCTTCACGCGGCTTCGTACTTTCATTCAGTTGAACGTCTTTAGAGCTTACACATATATTAGTGTTATTGTACTGAATCTTATTATACAAAACAACAGCTATATATTTATTTCTTCACTTTAAAAATGTAATGCAGCTCAGTTAAACCCATTTTCACAAAAAAATAAGGAATTAAGACTAACTTTCCTCTATTTTGTCAGAGTTTTGCGGTTCGTATTGAAGATGCCATGACAAGTTAAAGTTTTCTTTAAACAGCGTGTCTCGAGACTGCGGTTTCTTCTACTCACTTCTGCGCTGTATTTAAACGCAAGAACGCGCGCTGTGTGAACGCTCCCTAATGTAGACATTAATAAGACGGGCAAATATTTTGTTTCAGCTATTTTAATGCAACGTTCAACATTTTGGATTTAAAATAGGGCTTGAAAATCTTACAAGATTTTTTCTCTATCAACCAGTGTCAGTTAAACAAATGTGTAGCCTGATGAAATGTTGATCATCGACCTCAGACTAAATGTTATATAAACTGTGCATTTGTCTGTTCATATCACTAAAAATAGTAAAAATAGATAAATAACATGAAAACAACTACTGTATGCCGAAATACTGTAGGTAACAGTTACAAATAATGAAGTTGCTTGCCTAGATCCAGATGTACAAACATTCATTTTTGATTCAAATTTGTTTATAATTAAAAATATTTGTATTACAGTCAACTGAATCAGTTCAACAGATGAAGCAAACAATGTATGATTTTGAATTGTTGGACTCCAGACCTCTGACACTGAACAGACCAAAACATCCATTTAACAATTAAAGATACTTTTCATCCAAGATTAATTTTTGTTAAGAATAGTTTCTCAACAGCTCTCACATTAAATACATCACTTAAAAAAGCTCATGGGACACCAAGTGAAGAAAATTTGTCTAGCAGCCACGGTTTGTCTGATAAGCAGAACTGCAGCACTGGTAGGCTATAATTTAAGCAAGTGTTAGTAATAGTATCGCATTAGAACCTATTTAGAAGAATTCAGTTCATGGAGTTTAAATATAAAATCTGGTAAATATAAAAGTCTGGTACACAGAACCCTAACCGCGGTCATCAAATGTAAACCCAACAACGATTTCACTGAAAGGAAAAGAGTCAGCAGGAACATCATGATCAAATGCATGTCAGCCTGAGACATCCTTGTTTGCGGTCCAGCAGCAGAAGCCAAGATGCTCCTGTCAGCAAGCCCTCATGACACTCCCTCGCTGGGCTGTCCCAGGCAGCCAGATCCACAGGAAGTCAGCTCGCAAACACGGTGGTCCCATGCTTATAAAACATTGCCCATTTTTCTAGCTGACTGCAAGTAAACACTCCAGGGTACGGTTTTGATAAAGGCAGGAAGGAATATGCACACAGTCACACAAAAACACACACCCACCACACACACACACAGGGAGGAAATGGGACAAAGCCTTCCCACCCAGCCAGCGGAGTTGGAGCGGCCTCCAGATGAGGTGTCGTGCTGGAAGACTGACAGAGTTGGAATTGGCCGAGGTCTCTCCAGCATTTAGCAACCTCTTCCCCAGTGCTGTTCCTGTCTCACAGCAGATCTGGAGCCCAACCTGTCAGCGCAGGACAAATCCAATGAGAAAGTGTCTCTCGCACACACGTACAGAGACATAAATTAGGGCAGATGTGTAAGCCAAGGAGACGAGTTCTGGGATTTAGTTTAGTCTTTTAATTGGACAGCCAGGACTGATGTCATTGTGTAAAAATGTACGGATGAGATGAAAAATGAGAAATAAACAGAGCAAACTGTTATTAGAGTTTGGTGAGGTATGCTGGAAGTTGCATTGCGCAGAAAGACTCTGACTGTAAACCATTCACCACTACTGGGACAAAACAGGTGCTCCCATATTTCATAACTGACACAGAAATGGGAAAAACAAATAATTTAATTAGGAAGCAAAGTCAATTAACACTGGGAATACGTGGGAATACGCACACACCCTGCAATGAAAGAGTTTCATACTCCAATGCTATTTTCCCATGATCATTCACTAGAGACGCAAAACATGTTTGTCTTTCAAGTTAAAGACAGATGTTGAACTCTTACAATTAAAATCTGAATTACTTTAAATAGAAAATGTTTTCTCAGTGCAAAGACTTTTTTTTCAAACAATAAAAGCTATACAGACTATTTTATAAAGGCAAAATAATACCTTTTTTCCCCTTTAAATATAGCATTGGGTTTTCAGACTGTACTGAAAACAGAAAAGGGTTCCATAATGCTTTAGAAAGAAAACTAACTGTAAATATGACAAATGAACAGTGTTTGTGCAGTTGTTTAAATAGACTTAATTGGAAAGTCCACACAAATATGAAAATTCTGTCATCATTTACTCACCCTCATCTCAAAAAAGATAATTTGATGAATTGATTACAGTTTCGATTTTCTTTAACTTCCATTATTTTTTGGCCATACAATGGAAGTCAATGGGAAATGTTTGGTTACTAATATTCTTCAAAACATCTTTTATGTTCCACAGAGGAAAGAAAGCCATACAGGTTTAGAATGACATGAGATTTTTTTAAGATTATTTGTATATGTCCAAAATCTTTTTGAAAAGCCAAGCAAACATAATGCCAAGCTTTGACTCAATTCAGATACGAGTGAAATGAAGTTACATATTTTAATCCATTTTTGCTGTATGAACTTGCAGATGAAAACCAAATGCTGAGACGATAAAAACCAAATGCGGAAAGAGTGAAATAAAGGCACATCCAACAGAGTTAAAAAAGATGGCACATTTATTGCTACATAAATGTTATATACATATTGTGTTTTCTGTTACAGAGACAGAAAAAAAAAAGAATTCGACTTCTTACTGCTGGTTTTCTGATGTGCATTGACAATACCTTGAATTCTGACATGGGTACAAATCGTTCACCAACCAACAATGCAGACTGGAGACAGAGATGGAGAGCACATCCTCTGGAACATCGAGCTCGTACAATACCCCATACGTACTAGACTGCGAGCTACAATCCTACTTATGTTCTTAAGATGCTATCGAGAAGCTTTTTTATAATAATGGACAGGTTATGGTAAATAACCGTACATTTTTTTTACTATCTAATATAGTAAAATAAAGTAAGAAACTTTTTACTCAAAACTTTTGATTTCAAAAATCTAGAAAGAGTAATATTTAGAATTCAAGAAATGTTCTTACAATATTATTGTATAAAAGACTAACTATAGTGAAAAATAAGCCAAATGTTTTTTTTTTTCCTTTTTCATAATTTTTTTGTTATGAGGGAAAGCATCAGGGCATACAGCAAAATCTAACATATCCAACAGAGGAAAAACAGAACACAGAAGAAAAAGGAAAAGGGGAAAAAACAGGGAAAACAAAACAACAGACAAAGAGATGACTCATAACCTCGATTAATTTTCAGCCGGCAAAAATACAAGCTCTTGAATACTGAAATGTATAACAAGGCCACAAAGACCAGTGGATTTCACGATAATTTTGTTAAGGAAGGAAACTCTCCACAAAGCAAAGAAAGAGAAAAAACACAGAAGGAAAATAATGCTGAATCTTTCCTTAAGATTTGTTCTTCGTATTCGAGAGAGTGGTTCATATGAGAACGTGGCAGTCTTGTTTCAATGGTGTGAACGCATGGAAGACAAACAGACAGGGCAGAAAAAGAGATCCAAAGCAAGACGGTTTAAAAAAAAAAAACATTTTTGGTCTTAAAGAAAAACTCATACATTATAAAACGAAAGTGGTGACTGCTGTTCTCTTCAGATTTACAAAGAAAACAAATAACGGCAGAGAAAAATCCTGATCCAAACTGGCTTTGTTCATCATTTCCACTGTTTGCTGATTTTGATGCTTCACAGCGTTTGAATTCATTTTTTCGAACAGACATTGCGCTCACATTCTGCTGATCAAGTATCAAGTACTTCACTGCATGAGGGGAAAGACAAAGCCATTCGAAGTAACTTAGAACATCCTTCTATTTTCACACGACAAATATACGCTTTACTATGAAGCCTAGAGAGATGCTTTGTATACAATTACAAACAAACATATAACATGTGGTTACTTTGAGTATTTCTTTTTTTTTCTCTTTTTTTTAAATTGTTAATGGTTTTAGAAAAACAAAAGAACATAAAACAAAACTTCAATTCAGGCCAGGCGAATGAATGGTCTTCGTTTTAAATCCAACTCTTTTTCCAACAGTGCCATGTCTCGTGGTATAACAGATTCCTCAGTACAGATGCCCTCGGCATAACCACGGCTCTTTGACCAAATATAGTAACGTCTGAATACAAACAAACTGAATCGGAAATACGTCTTTCGCGTTACCCTTAACACTATATGGCAAAGGAATCAAAAGAACGAGACTGCGTCCCCGTTCCCGTTTAAGACACTAAGAAATATGAAGGGAATGCTGGGGTTTTGTAACGTTCTGCTTTCTGTATCTGTACTGCTCACTAATGAGTATAAACATGTCAGCTTGTGTTTGACCTTTGACCTTTCAGTAAAGCCAGAGTTTGCCGTTCCACCATCGTCTCCACGACACAGGGAATCCGCCTCACTCATAACTTTCTGTCTGTGACGAGGACTCTGAGCTACACTAATAACATATGTAATAAAGAATTAGGTAGTTTTGGTTTCTCATGCTGTTATTTGTGGAATGAATGTATGATAAATATAAATAATATATTATTTCTTTTTCCTTTTCTTTTTAGACACAGGGAGCCATCAGATTCTTTCACGAGGGCATGGAATTTGATCTGAATATATTAATCTGATCGAGTGGAGAGGCCCTTCCACCACAGACCGACCGGAGCGAGGCTGCGGACAGCACACGACTCTGATGTGACGGACAAACTGCAGATCTACTGAAACGCCACCAGCTTCTCATAGCAATGTCAGAACTTTCCCTTTAAACATAGACTTACAGCTCAGTAACATAATAAATAGGAAAAAAAACAAAAAAACAAAAAAGAAAAGAAAAGAACAAATTGCTGTTACAATGCATTCGTCAATTCAGTTTAGGCACAAGGCAACTTCCACGTACAGGGTGGAGGGGTGGCGACAGTATCTGATTGTACAGCTGTGGCACACGGCTTGCAGACAGCGATATGTGTTGAGGGGCTTTTACGCTTGATATATTTTTTTTCTCTGGTGGGCAGAAAGTTGCTTATCGATATGGGATGTCTTCACAGGGAGCTGGGCACTTGCCAGTTTTCTTCTATCTCAGGATTGCTTAACGGTGGAATTTTGCTTCGAGTGGTCTGTCTTTTCAAATTTGTGTCACAAACTGTGAGTCCTGTCCGCCCGTGGAAAGCAAGGTCACCGACTCTGTCTAACACATGCCATTGGGATCCATTTGATCTGAAAGTGAGGGAAAGATAAGGACATTGCTTATGACCCACTGTACTGACACTCAATTCACTTTCTCATGTATATATACAGTAACGTTCAAAAGTTTGGGTTTAGGAAGATTTTTATTGATTTAAAAAAAAAAAATAATACTTTCATTCAGCAAGGATGTATTAAATTGACAGTAAAGACATTTATAATGTTATAAAACATTTATATTTCAAATAGATGCTGTGCTTTTGAACTTTCCATTCATCAAATAATGTTTTTTTGAGAATCAAATCTGCATATTAGAATAATTTCTGAAGGCTCATGTCACACTGAAGACTGGAGTAATGACGGCATTTGTCATCACAGGAATAAATTGTATTTTAAAATAGAAGATTTTAAAGTTAAAAAATTTAAATTGTAATATACTACATAATATCACTGTTTTACTGTATTAAAAAAAATGCATAAAAGACTAAAAAAAAAACATTACAAAAATTTTACAGACACCAAACATTTAAACAATACTGTAACTGTATACATCAGGAGTAATATAATCTCTTATTATAAAGTCTAGATCAGTCAATGCATTCCAAAACCTAGTTTAAGGCATCGGGTGCATTTCCAATGTAAATGTTCCTAAAGGAAGGTAAGAAAGGATGCAGCTCACTAGGTTTTGGAGCAGAGCTTGTGCCTCAGCAAAGCAAAGAATCTTGCTTGTGGTGTCGTATTTTAACCACCTGCCTGTTTTACATCTCTGTGTGGAGCTGACAGTGCTTACCTGGCTGTTCACAGATGGCCCATGGGGTTGGATGCGTCTGTGAGGCCCGGGTGCACAGGTGGGTGGGCTTGCTGGGGGTCACCTGAAACCCCTGACACCTTCTCCTCCTCCCTCCTCTTAAGGCAGGCTGCTTTGGGGTTTAGGTTCCTCTCTGCACACAGGAGAATTCATATTATCTCACCATTGTGTATAAAGCAATACTGAAAAAAGTAATCATAACACTTTTATAGAGCTTTCATTGCCTTATAAAACCAGCTCTC
This sequence comes from Schizothorax lantsangensis, assembly GCA_027422415.1. NCBI lineage: Eukaryota > Metazoa > Chordata > Actinopteri > Cypriniformes > Cyprinidae > Schizothorax > Schizothorax lantsangensis. The sequence continues at coordinate 31,472,298 of CM049839.1, read as the reverse complement.
TGAGATCTGTTAAACTGATTAATATAAATTAGGGCTGTTGCCAGGGGCCCTAGTAAAACATTACTGATAAACCTGAGAGTGGAGATTACCATACTGACCTGAGAATCATGTTTCCTGATAGTTTTTCAGCTATCATGATGTGTCTGTTTAGAATCAGAACTAGCTTTGCCAGATTTGTGAATTAATAACTATTGATCTAATCAGTCAGATGGTTTTGCACAAAGGTCTGCAACTGTTTGTGATTCAATTTGCAACACTGAGACAGGTATTGAGACAGTTCACTAACACACTGAATTGATTGTTTCTCACACAAAAACAGGACACTTTACAAGTCAGAAAACAAAAAGAGCAAGAAACAAAACTTGTAAATGTCTTCGATCATTTGTGACCGACTCTGTATGGCAGCTAAATACAATACATATCCATAATAGTGTCAAAAATAAGAAAAAAAGACATTTTGTTGACAGCAAGGTCTGATCAAAGGTTAGATACGTTACCAGCTGTCACATAGAATTAATTAAATTTGTTTAATGCTGTTAACACATTTCTTTATTTTTACATTTCCAAAAAAAAAGTTTCAAAATGACTCAAAAAGATTAACTGTGATTAAATATTTTATATTTGACTGACAGATGTTTTATAAACATGACATAATTGCATTGTGCTGGACAGTGTCTGACCTCTGACTTGCTGTTCGAGGTTGAGAATGACAGCGACGGCCTGGTGAAGAATGAGCAGTTTGGTCTGGGGCTTCTCGCTCTTCAAGTGCAGCTGACACATGCGGCCCAGCTCTTTGAACGCCTCGTTGATGTCCCGGACTCGCAGCCTCTCACGGGCGTTGTTGGCCATCCTCCTCTCGCGCTCACGCTCTGCCTTCTGCTCAGGGTTCAGGTCCTCATCTTCATTGACACTGCTACAGAACAATTCACAACTGTCAGACAAGACGGAGGGATGAACCTGAATGTATATGTGCTTGATGTGACATTTCATTTCAGGCATTAAGTAAATAGAAGTGGTGCTCTGTGCTAATATTTCATTCACTGTCTCTGAGGTCAATGTTGAAGTGCTGAAGGACACTTTGATGAGTGGTTGCCTTGCCTTGGTCGAGTGCTTCCCCGATTCTGCTTCATATCCCTTTTTTCACTCTCGTCGTCTGATCTGAGGTCGTCAGAGGACTGGTTATCATGCATGTCGTCTTTTTCTTGATTCTCCATCTTCAGGTCCAGAGAAGGAGAAATTTGACTGGCCAGAGCACTAGCAATTCCTGTCAAACACAAAAAGTGCACAGTTACTTCAAATAAACACTTAACCTCTAAAATGTAGTGCTTTTAGGCTTGTTGTAAGGTCATAAAACTGTGCATGAATCATAACTGAAACATGGCAAACATGACCAATACAAAAACAAAACATAACTGAAAATAAAGTGCATAAAAAAAGCTTCCAACCTCTGAATGTGTCTAACTGGTGGTTGAGCTCCGAGATGGAGGTGGGACCGGCGTTGGCCTGCAGGCCGCCGTGGTTGTTGTTCAGGCTGACGGTCTCTTCACGGTGAACAGAGCCCTGTCAGAACAGATAGCCATAAATACATGAGGCAGAGAACAGAGCAAAACATCAAGAGTCCCTCTGATCATGAAACCATCTGATCAGTGCCGAGAAAACAAAAGTGATTTACATTAAATCGGGGAAGAGACAGATCTTGGACTTCAAAGCGGAAAGAGTCTCTGTGTTCCTACTGTATAGTGTGACCTCCCCTCTGAAGAACTGAGTGGTATTCACACTACAAAGAACGACCTTCACAGCCCCAAATTTGTGCTCAGAGAGACACTTCAGTCCTGAGTTCTGACTCTGTTCCACCAAAAAACACTCTCATGTTGTTTCCAATTTGAAAGCGTACGTCTATACTTCGAGAGGCAGGTTGATTGTAACATAACATTGGACTGGATGCTGCACCGCTTCAGACAAGATTGGATTTCAGGGGTAGTGGTAGAAGGGAAACAGCAAACATCAGGTTATTTAAAAGCATTTAAGTCAACATGAAGCACATATATGTATATTGTATACTGTAGTTTTTTTTAACACTGTGTATATACAGTATGATTTTATTGTATGTTATATCTATAACTAATTAATTCATATTAACTTTCTTTTTTTATAAAACTTATAAAAACAAAGAAGGTGGATTTTCTGATGGGATGTGAAGTTTACAGCTGACAGTTTTCAAATCTATCACTACTGGCTATTGTTGTAAATTATTATTACATAAATGTTACTACATTAAGAAGAATTAACAAGAATTTAGAAAGGCTGCAATACTTACGACAGTAGCATAAAACAATGTCTTATCTGTCATTCAAAAGTTTGGAGTCGGTAAGATTTGTGATTTTTTTTTGAAAGAAGTCTCTTATGCTCACCAAGGCTGCATTTATTTGATCAAAAATACAGTAAAAACCATAATACTGTAAAATTATTATAATTTAAAATTAACTGTTTTGAATACATTTTAAAATGCAATTTGTTCCTGTGATGGCAGAGCTGAATTTTGAACAGCCGTTCTTCAGTTTCACATGATCCTTCAGAAATCATTTTAATATGCTGATCTGGTGCTCAAGAAACTTTTCTTATTATTATCAATGCTGAAAACAGTTGCGCTAATTAATATGTTTGTGGAAACTGTGATTCATTTTTTTTCAGGATTTTTTTTTGATGAATTCCAAGTACAAAAGAACTTCATTTATTTGACATGGAAAAATGTTGTAATCTTTACTGTCACTTTTGACCAATTTACTGTGTCCTTTCGGATTAAAGGAATTAATAAAGTATTAAAAAATCTTACTGACACCAAGTGTTTGATATATTTTTATACAAGTTATGAAAACATTTTTTCTCTAGAAAAACCATGTACTGCTGCATTGTGCACAATAAGACCAGAAATGTGTTTTAACAAAGTAAATTAATTTTGATTTTTAAAGTTGACTTGAAGGATAATTTTTTTTAAATAGACACCCAGAAACAAAATGGCTTATATACATGTGATACGGCAACAAACAATCTGCCCTTTCATGCTGACCATCAAATGACAGTTTGACTAGAATTCGTCACTGGTCATGTCTTGCCATGCGATTAGCGACGCAATGGAGAAGAAACCGCTGCAGCCCCCCTCCAACTCTCTTCCTTCCACCCCTGCCACAGCAGGCGGGAGCACATGTTCGCCCGCGATCTAGTTTCCTTTTTGAGGATCCACAGGATTGGGAGTCATGGCGAAAGAAGAGAAAGGAACAGAAATGGGGGAGAGGTCTTTCCCCCCTTTTCCTTCAGGAATGCATTCCTAAGTCACTGTTGGCCTCTGTTAACCTCCGTGCCGCCCAGGCCCAAACCCCTTCCCCCACGCTCTAATCTCAGCACCACTCTCAACAGGTGTCCAAACAACTCTTTGTCTGTGGCAGAAGAGGGGTGGAGGAGAGGGGGGTGCCAACCAAAGAAGGCGGCCATTTTCCTGTCTGGGCTTGATTACCATACAGCTGAGGTGCTCAGACACACACGACTAAAGTGTCAGATTTTCTGAGTTGTTAAAAAGACGAGGGGGGAAAAAAGAAAAGAGGGGAGACAAAAAGAGAAAAGAGTGCGCCAAAATAAAAGCACGCTGGCTGTGCTGAATCAGGACCTTGTCTGAGTGTGTGTTTGGGTCGAGCCTGGAGCACAGAGCTCTGTTTGTGTGTGTATGAACACACAGTCCACTGACAGCAGTGTGACAGCTCCCGCGCAGACGAACGGATCGTGACACAGCCCCAGCACTGCTCTGTCAATCTCCTCTCTTCTGACTGAATGAAACGCACCTCTGTTCATAGCGATTGAAAACATAAGCTGTGCCGAGCCAAAAATTCGTGAACATCACTTTTGTCACTATGTGGCAAACCAGAGAATGATTGAATTGTTGTTGGAAATTACAGCCTTTAAGGGATAGTTCACCCAAAAATGACTTTCTTTCAATGGAATCTAAAAGAAGATATCGTGAACAATGCTGGTAACCAAACAGTCCTGATGACCACTGACTTCAAATGAATGGAAAAAAACCCCCACATTTTGCTAAATGTGTTTTTTTTTATGTTCCACAGAAGAAAACCATACAGGTTTGGAACAGTAGGGTGGGTAAATAATGACAGAACAAAATTGATTTATAATGACCAACATGAAAGAGATTTTATTTATCATTTACATTGTTTATATTGCACTGTATAATCTCGTCGTATTTGTTTTTAATACATTTAAAATAATTATTTTTGTTAATTTTATGTCTTTTGCATTTATTATAATTATTTTAGGATTTTTTTTTATTTTTTTTTTATGTAAATCACTTTGAATTACTATTGTGTACATCAATGTAAAACTATGAAGATATCTGATGTTTAATATACATGTGGAGCTGGATTTTGGACCGATGAGATTTCATCGTGGACAGGGCTACTCTGTGTGACACTGCAGAAATGCAACCAAAAACTGAGAGCCTGTCTTGACGTTTGTTACAATCACAGCTTTTTAGGACAAAAAAAAACTTTTTTTTAAACATCAATTTACATTAATAATATAGCTTTTGTCATTTTATGTCATTCCTGGTTAGAGCACAGTGTTTGTGTTGCATTTGGATTTCTAAATGTGTTTCTTTTAGATTGGAGCTATGAAACATTATTGACACACATAGAGTGTCTTGTGTGGAGAGGAGAGGAAACTATAAAAAATATATTTATTTATATAAAATGATTTCTCTTATAATTGTAAGTAATTGTACATGTTGAGCATGTCAAACATTGTTTGACTTAAGACGTCAATAAACAGTTCTATGAAAGCTTCACTAACATGTGCTACAGCATTCCAGACATTAACTGTCTGCTTGAAATGTTAAATGAGAACAGCGAGTTGTTTATCAGGAATTTTCAGATCTTCGTGGTCAACTAGACTTTCCACTGTAGTGGTCATTCACAAAAACATTTTTGAGTGTTGCTTTAGTCTTCGGACAAAAACAAATAGGTCAGTGTCAGTTCATTTGAAAGCATATGAAGTTGAAAGAAAATCCAAATGTTGTTTTGAATACAGAAAAAAGGCCATGATTATTTCCTATTATTGTCAAACCACTAGGAAATGCCTCCCTCGCTTGTTCCGACTATTACAGCTGTGTGCAGATCGCTCTGTAGAAGGGAATGAATGTCGTGGGATGGTGGGGGAGATACAGAGTGCTTTAGTTTCAGCGGTTCTCACATCACGCAGGTCCCCACAGCCCCAGCGAGCTACGGTGTGGAAATGTCTTCCAGACCGGCACTGATCTACTAGATTCTACTGTGACTGCTTTTCCCATTCAGCCTAAGGAACGCAGCTCAATGAGGGAGAATGAGCTTGGGTCCAGCCATTACGCTTACGGAAAGTATGTGGGTTTAAGTTAAACTGCTCTCAGTGGAAAATAGTTCAGTTTCAGCACATGGCCAGGCCTTCATTTTAAACAGGTGGCTTAACTCTGTTTATTAGCCTATTTGGAGAGGCACAATGAAAAAACACATGCATTTCTCTCCCTCATGCCTGTAATAACTGTACAAGACTTTGACCTCAAAAGCAATGAGACATTCAGCTAAAGTTTCCTTCGTGAAGGGGAAGTTTTCTTTACCATTTGTGCTGTTCGGTTGGTGACCAATCCAGAAGCGGGGAAATTGGTGCCGATGGCTGAGACTGGCCCGTTGTGCACTTGTCCTAACAGGCTGTGGATGTCACTGGACAGGGCGGCAGTGGAGCCCACGGCGTGATTCCGCAGGACGTGGATTGCATCGTCCAGCCTATCCAGCCGGTCCTCCATCCGAGACTGAAATGAGTGATGCAAAGAGGAGGGAGAGAAAAAGAAAACAACATAAGCATAAATGAAATAAATATCAACAGAGATTTTATTAAAGACATAGAATTACAAAATGGCAAAGGAACATTCGAAAACAAAGTGAAGAGGAAAAGAAGAGAAAAGGTGAAAGGCTAAGCCACTTAAAAAACATCTGTTGAAATAAACAAAACTGAAATAAACAGTTTTCCACTAACTAACTGCAAAATGTAATTTTCATGTATTAATGTCATCAAAGATGAAATGGCAAAACAGAAAAAGCACAGCCAAATCAAAAGAAAGCCGATGGCTGAATGGAAAAGAAGGACAGGACGTGACTGTCTGAAGAGCGGGAATACCTCGCAGACATCCTTTAAGAAGGACATGGCATCCTGCAGATGCTCATGAAGCTGCTGGTGCACACGATTTTTCTACAGTCAGACAGGAAGAGGAGAGACACGTACAGTGAGAGATGAGACAGAAAGACTGCAGAGAGAAGCAAGCAGAGTTTACGAGAGCTCGGCAGAGAAAGAGGGCAGGGAATTGAAGCGGAGCACCAACTGTCGACATCTTGGTACTTGTTCAAGTAACTAATTATGATGAACCATGGTTCACTCTGCCGATCACAGCTCATTTCCTGATTCCTGGAGGGCCACTGCTCATGGACGGTCCATAAAAATGCACTTGCAGCTGGCATACAAGTATTAGAGTAAATATTTACCTACACACCCCATAGTGTGAATGTATGATGTGGGAAGAAAAGTGTGTGTGTGTAAACTGATCTCCTGTTGTGGCTCAGCTCCCCAGTCAGCCCTGGAATCCTGTGGCAGTGGTTGAACGCAGCAGCTGCCAGCACCCCACCCCCATTACACACCCTAACCAATCCCTAACCACCCCACCTTCACACACCCCAGCCAATCTTCATCCACCCCGGACGAGAGAGGACAGATGGCAGGAGACACGCCCCAAGGGACGGGTATTGTTCGGTCCCCACGGCCCCCTCCCAGTCCCGCTCCTGACATTTGTCAGCCAGGAATGTCCATGTAAAGCTACCCCCTGCCCTCCAGGAGCAAGTCATCTACTGACACAGTGTCCATTAAAAAGTGCTCAGTACCAGGGGGAAGGGAGAGCGCTCTTACCAGAGAGTGAAGGGAGTTCTCGTAGTTTGGGGAGGAAGGTGCCTGTCCAGTCGCACGGGGCCACTGAGTTGTACCTGCGGACAGAGGCAGGAGAGCTTTTTAGTCACCTGCCACTTTCCAACTAGCTGGCTACATTACAACAGGTGAAAAGTGCTAATCTGAAATGAATGAGCAATGCAAAACAGTGCTTTTTGCGCAACATGTCGACTATGTTGTTTTTACTGACTGCATGCAAAAACAAACAGCGTGACCATTGGAGACCGGTTCATGAACAAATAATAACAATATGATTAATTTAATGAACTCATGAGTTATCATTTAAGGAACATCTTAGCTGTAATATATGCCATTTATATAAATAAATATAAAAATATAAAGTCCTAAAACTTTAAGAGTTAAGAAACACATTCATTGTTAAAGTTACTGAAATAATGGCATTTTATAATATAATATAATGTAATATAATATATTATTTAAAAGACCCAAAAAACTCACGAGTCATTGGTTAAGAAGCACATTTACTATAACAAATGATGTTTCAAATAAATAATATATTTTATTGAAAACTTATGAGAAAGTTATTGGTTAAGCACATTTGCTGTAAAAAAAAAACAACAAAAAAACTTAAATACATACAAATAAATAAAACCCTTAAAAATATTTGTTCATAATATAATACAAAACGTTTCTTTTTATACATGCACATGGTACAATGCACTGATACACTTTCACAATAGACTAAAACTCATTTCCTATCCTGACTGATTCCAGCTATTCTCAATGTGGGCTGTTTTCCTCTAGGTCTCCAGACACATCATTTCCTATGACTGGGTCATATCCTGCAATGTGAGAAGGGTTCGAGGACGACCCTTACACGCATACATACACAAACCAGTGCTGAGGGACATCTCCTACTTCCTCTCATTAATGAAGTCATGACTAAAAAAAACCTGGGAGAACAATGCAGGACCGCGATAAGGATAAGGGCGATGACTTGGACCCTGAGCGTCTTCTCTTGACTCTAATTCTGCATGAGCTCAACGGAGAAGCTCGATATTCTAGTCATAACAGGATGAGACCACGACTCTCTCTCAGATCTCAACTCGCACAAACAAACTACTGGACGGTGAGCGGTGATGTGACCAATCTCATGTCAGACGCTGTCAGGGAAAAGAAAAAGCACTGTTTTGCCACATTACTCAAGTAGCAGCATAAGATTTTATTTGGCTTGGTCACATTCTCAGCCCTCAGACTCAATGTTTCGCTTTTTTCCCCTTCAAAATTCAGTTGCTGGAAGAATTCAGTGAATGTGTTTTTGTTCTGTGGCAGTGTGTGTGAGGCTGGAAGGGACTATAATGAGGATGTAAATGACTCTGGTCTGGTCTCGGTCTAAACGTGCTGATTCTGACTGGCCATAAATCAACACCGCTCTAAAAGAATGCACATCTGCTAATCACAAATCAAAACGCTGGTAGTGGGGGTCGCTTTCAATCCCTTCACTTCCAAGTCTACTTCACTCCAACTGGCAAACAATCCACTACAAAAAAGTATTGCGTGAAGGCTGTGGAGAACAATAAAACAGGCCAAGTACCCTTAATGTAGCATGACCCAAAGGAAGCCTTTTTGGCTTATTTACATGAATCAGTTTAGGAGGGAGATCTGCGGTCCTCATCCTTCAACCCGACTCCACCAGGCACAGACTCAACCACTGACTCTAGGTGCTTTGTTGACACCAGAGATTTCCTATTTTGCTGGTTGTCATAACCGTGCGTTCACACCGCCGCCGGCGAGAGCATCAAAATTCGCTCTGGCTGCCCAGCCAATGACGCTGTAGAAAGATTTGTTGACGCTCTGACGATCGAACGCTTGGTCTTGTATTTAAAGGAGCCGAAAAGGAAACACACATGTTGATCTTGTGCAGACTGACAACAAGTAGGGTATAAGTTGTCAGTCGTCGCAAGCTCACATTGAAAATGAATGACTTCCGGCCACTTTGACGCTCTCGCCGGCGGTGGTGTGAACGCACGGTAACTGTTGCGATGGGCCTGCTATGGTCATACGTCTAGCTCTGCTAGCATAGCGCAAGTCCTTCTCAGAAGCAATCGGTGAATTTCATATCTTGTATGTGAGAGGAAGTTGTTTAGGTAAAGATTTTCCAACCATTCATCCTTCTCAAAGTGAAAGCAGCTCTAATTTGAAGGAATTCACTCTTTAAAACCACAAAGCTCTCAGAAGCAGACTCTTATTAAGGGCCTATTAAAAATGACTTTGGGGCTATGAGAAGAGAGTGCAGCGTTTAATAAGGCCTCCTCATCGGCGGCCAGCTTGACAAATGAGTGTGGGCCGGTGCGGCACTCTGCACGTGCTGCTGGGGTCTAATTGGCTGGTATGGGCAGCAAAGACCCGGCTACGAGGGGTCTAATGGCTGAATTTAATAACTAATCCAGAGAAACAGATGGATGTGCTTCGCTTAATCATAACATCATGAAACAATGTGCACCAACGTCTAAGAACCATCTAATAAAAAAAAAACTTAAAAATACAAAGGTCCTCAGATATCAAAAGGCACGTTGACTGCCTGCTTGTGAGTGTAAATCAACCTAATGATGTGATAAAATTGCAGGCAGAGAGAAAGCCAAATGTGACTAAATACTACAAGCAGACCAACATTTTGATTAATCAAACAATATTTGATGATTAAATAAATGCATATAATCATTCTGTTACCAAACCCAAACATTTAAATGGTTTCCAAAAGAAAAATTTACTTAAATTTATCATAAATTTAAATAAAAAACGTAAATACATAAGGTAAGACTGCTGAGTGGAGAGGAAGGCTGTCTCTGAGCTGAGTCATCCTCTCCCTCCCTTCCTCTCAGTCAGTCATGCTAATAAATGAGGATCTTTGCAGGCCGGTCTGTCATGGGCAACAGCTGTGTGAGGAACAGGGCAACAGCTGAAGCTAAGGAGTGGGACAGACACCGACACAGCTGTCACCACTATATCAATGAACACACACACAACTGCCCTCTCACTGACACAACACGCTGAGAAACTGCCATTTGTAGCACCTAGTATCTCTGTCTATCCCTCTGCGCTTCAAAATATTTTTTTCACTTAAAATGACTGTGCATCAATCTTGTCAGGCGCAGATAAAATCTTCACAGTGGTAGGTTATCTATCCACCGCTAACCAGGGCATAACTCCCCCGACACCATCCTCAATCTCAGCGGCTGCGGGACAGTGTGTTTATTCATTTACGTGAGGAGGACAGGGCTCGCTGTGTGTAGCTACACCGCGTCAGTGTGATATGTGAGTCGGGCGGTCGAGACAGGGTAGGAGCTGACACTTGCTGCGAAGGCAGTTAGTATTGTTTGATAGTAGGCAAAAATCCTGGTGCGGTGATAAACAGACCACTGTGATTGTTCATTAGACAAGTGCTTATTCCAGAATCACAGATCAATGTTTAACCAATTATTTTTAATGTTTAGTGTGTAACGGATCATGTTTAAATGGTTATATATACAATACTGTGGTATTGTGGTTGTCTGTTAATGAAATCTAAATGAAATGCAAAATGTGGATTGTGTTGAGGGTCTGTCTAAATGTGTGAAATAATGAGCTACAGTGGCCCCAAAAAGTATATAGCCTTTTTGATGGACGACGTATACACTGACCAACAATTAAAAAACAAAGCGGACAGCATAGAAGAATGTGTTCTGTTTGAACAGCCCATCAGACTGACAAACTCCTATAAAATGTATTGCTGTGTAGACTGGATAATATTAATATAATTATTAATATATTAAATAAAGTCATATTTTTAAAGCTGTACACTACTGCTCAGTAAGTTTTTTTTAAAGCTTTTAAGTCTCTTATGTTCACCAAGGGTGCATTTAATTGCTCGTATTGTCAGTTTTGTATTGACAGTTTTGTGTGTATGTATATATATATATATATATAGTATGTACATTTTAATGTGTATATATATATATATATATATATATATATATATATATATATATATATATATATATATATATATATACACGCACACACACACATATATATTTTTTTTTTAACTGATTTTCTTTTGAACATTAAACATTTATTTCTTAATTGTCACTTTTGATCAATTTAACGCATTCTTGCTGGCTTAAAGTATTAATTTATTTAAAAAAAATCATACTGACCCCAGACTTTCCAACAGTGCACATTCAATGATTTACTCATCTGCAATAATGTATCTGCATTATCTTCATTTGACACATTTTCTAAGTAAATATTGAATTAAATGCAATTAAACATGATTCAAATAAACAAATGATTCACAGCCCCATTAAATATATATGTCAATGCATTAGATGACAAACAGAAAACAAACTGGCACTTACTTTAAGAAAAAAAAAAGCAAATGCACACTTATTAGCACAATTTCAGGTTTTAAATAAAAACCAACACGTATTGTTAAAAATGAAGACAAAATATTTCTGAAATTTCCTAGTAAATTTTTTTGGATTATGTCCATACCTGTGTTTACTCTAATAGTACACCTTTGTGACTTCACATATACACTAAAAATGGCTTTGGGATTAATTAAAAAGAATGACAAAAAGTACTATTAAAGTGATATTTGAAAAATGTTCAAGCACCAACATTCTTACAAATATTGTGTTATATGATCCACACATTCATATATTTTTAACTGTGTCCACATACTTCTGAGGGCCACTGTGTGACTGACCGGTGAGGGTGTGGTGTGGAGAGAATGTGTGTGTGGGGTCAGAGAAGCAGACCGGTGCTCTACCTGCTCTTCCTGTGGGGCCGCTGGCTGTCACCACTGTACCTGCTGTGCCAGCACCCGCCTGAGCCGTCAGAGGGGAGGGAGAGCCCACTGGAGTGGAGGGGTTTGAGGGGAAACTACTGCTGGTGTGGTCAGGAGAATAAATCTGCAAATGAGAGTGAGAGAAAGAGAGAGATCAGTCTGTGAGGAAGCACGCTCAACCTTTAAAACCTGCAACCTGTCGTTTCCCTCTCCGGCTTTACGGCCGTGGTTAGCATCCCTCAGTCTGTGCTCAGCCAAAATTGGCTCATCAATTCTGCTGATTTTACAAGCGGAGCAGCAATAAAAAAAAAATGCTCACAGCATACATATGGGCTTTTAACAGCCTACGCCGCCCGTTATAATGTCTGCAGAAAAACACACAACCCCTCCTGCACTCTAAATGCTGTGTGACACCTGCAGTCCAGCCAGCGTTCTCTGGCTTTCTGACACATCTGTGGTTGTTATTAAGTCAAAGCCTGGGCCCACGCCACACACCCGCTGCATGTTGTACATCACAAGTGAAACCACATGAGCACAAAAGATCAGAAACCCCGCAAGAGAGCGGGAAATAGGCTAAACAAACAGTGGTGGTAATAATTCACATTAGAGATTGGCGATATGCCCAAAATCTTACAGCACGGTGACAGTATATATTAAACAATAGTGATAAATGTTTTATATATTACATAACCATTATTTTATTTTGTTTATAACAATGTTCTTATCAAAAGATAACATTATTCTGAAATGAATTCTGTCATAAAAATAACTGATATAATCCTTCACACTTTTCAGTTAAAAACAAAACAGTAACATTATAAACACGACTAGATGAGCCGCCACAGAAGCCATTGTAAAATATGCTCAAATTCTGTTTACATGGCGTCCATAATGTCACTTCTAATACATAATAGAGAGGAGATGGAATAGAGAAAAGCAGCTGGATGATGCAGAGAAAGAGAGAGAGAGAAGACATGGTCATTAATCTCTCTTTTTGGAGCTCATTAGAGTGAATGAGTCTGGCCTGTGGCTGTGTAGATGGGCGTCTCTGGCTCATCTTCAGTTATGGATGAGAGGTAATAAAGCCTCTCCCTGCCTGCCCAATAAACAGCGACCAAGACAGGCACAGCCCTGCCCACACCACAATAAACAAACAGATGCTATGAAGAAGAAAGGTCTCCAGCCTTTACCTCACAGTGCAGCACCGCCGCCAGGCTTTTTCCACCTTACCGGTGTTATTTGTGTGAAAATCCTGAAAAAAATGCTGTCTTCGAAACTAGAAAAGGGATTTTTTGGTTAAGCCAAATGTCAAATGCAAGTAAACATCCCTGCCATGCTCTGCATTCTGCTAAAATGGTTTTCGGTCCCATAATGGAAACCACTATGAAATATGCAGGTTTTGATCCCAATTATCTGGCAGGATTTGAGAAAAACAGCTCTAAAGTTGTGGGCCATCACTTGCAGGGGATCATGAAGTCCATTTGACTTAAAAACACATCAAAATGCGGATACTATCATTATTAATCTTCTTATTAAACCCTGAATGCCACACTTTTGTGTTTCAATCAACTCTGCAAATCCTGCCTGGGGCTTTAGTACATTCATCTCTCAGAGTAGACGGAGAGATAGAGGGGGCCAGTGATAGAGAGTGATACACAGAGATACAAAGAAAGAAATCCTCTGCGATATAGAACAGATATTTACTGATAACAGAGGCTTTTTTTCTTATTTAATACAAATGTATTCATTACAAATTCAATTATCCTTGAATTTCGTAACATCTTAGTATTTGGTTTGTCTATCTTCCATTTTAAAAAGACAGAAGCACTTGAGCTGCATGAACTCCACAAGTTCATGATGATCATGTTCTCCAGCATGAATTGAGATGATTCAAAGAGCATCTTGACCTTCAATCTGATCATCTGTACAAAGAGCCACATGATCAACATCATATATGTGCTTATTTCATTAGTAGCCTCAAAATTAGTATTGAATCTGAAATATTTATTTAATATTTAATATAATGCTACTGTGTTTAATATAGCAAAATACTAAAACTTTGTATTTTTTTCCAGATTTAAATTATACTGAATCCCAATTTTATATGTAGCTTCTAACAGTACACTTCTGGATGTTTCCTTACTGTTCACCAGTAAAACACAGTATCTGATCCATCACGACTGTGCCAGGCGAGCATCCGTCCTCTTTGCCCTTGTGCTTCAGGACCTCTTATGAACATGAGTCCTGACCTAATGAGTTGAAGCGGGCCATTCGGAGCGTCCTGACCGACTTCTGCTGTATTTCCAGTGTAACACCACTCATTTTACAAACAACAAACGGATCTCCGCCCCCTCATCAGTCACGCTGCTCTCCGCCAGCGGGGGCCCAATGAGCACAACCCATCCAAAAGGAACCTAAACAAAAGTGGCACAATGGGCAGCCTGCAGAGCCGAGCCGCAGCAGTTAGGACGTTTCCCCCCACCCCAGCCCGACCGTGTCCGTTTCACCACAGCTTTATCATGCTAATAGAATTGAGTCTGCAAATACAAAAAGACTTAATTTGTGATTATCTTTCAGCCGCACTGTCTTGTGTTTGTTTGTGTGCCAGAGTGTGCTCTCATGGCACGGCAGGCCTCACCCACAGTATCTTATTACATTTTTTCCTCTCTTCTTTCTTTTCCCCAATCAAAGAGCAGCGATTAGGCGTCTAATTTCTCAGAAAAGGAGGGCGCTACAAAAAGCTTGTCCTTGGCCGAGAGGTGAGTCTACGGCTCCCGTCCGAAACAGTGCTGAATCAGTCCAGATGTGTTCCTACTTTTAAAAAAGGCTTGTTGTGACTTACTGTAGGATAAGCAAGTCTGCAGGATTTTTTGGAGCTAAATAAGTCTTTAAGTTAAGCTCGGCAAGTTTTAGAGGTTATTGTAAGCTCCAGTTTCAGGGACACATTAGGAACTCGCACGAACGCCAGCACTCATTATCCAAACCAACATATAATCCACAGGCTTTTATGTACAGCTCCTTTTCTTGTATACTGCGAGATTAAGAGCACAATTATCCGGGCTTAGGTCCAGCAACAGATCCCCTGACCTTATTCAATCTCTTAACCTTCTGCACTGCTACTAATACCCAGCCTAAGAGCACAAGTCCTGTCCTTTAAAGAATTAACTGCGCCATTATGTCAGGTAATCTCGCCCGCGTCTACAACACGAAGATCCCGAAAGCAAGTTGGACAACATGGGGCATGTTTACGATGCCTGAAGCCGTATAGTGCTCAGTAGTTAAAATAATAACATAATGTCTTTTATTCATTGCACGGTGGGATGTATATAGACGGAAGTGAATCCCTGTTCTCTGAAATGGTTAATGTATGGATTAAGAGGTCTGATTGAATGGGGAAGAATCTCACCGAAGCCAGGGCTTTTCCCAGCGCGTCTCCAGTCTGAGAGCTTCCAGTGGTGTTCCCTCGGCTGGCAGCAGCTACACAAAGACCACACAGAGATACGGCATTCACATCGGAACAGAGCTGACAGAGATATTAATGTCATGTATTTTTTATTGGCGAGTAGCAGCTGGGGCTAGGTGTGTCGAACTAAAAAGTGCTAAAATAAATAAGTGATAAATAACCTTCAACAATGCTCTGGGATATTTAAAAAAATTATGTGATACTTGTGTGAAGAAAAATACTAATGAATGTTGTGCATATATTATTTTGTACGTAATTTTTTTTTTTAATGTTTTTGAAAGAAGTCTCTTACACTCACCAAGGCTGCATTTATTTGATCAAGAATACAGTAATAATACTGTGAAATATTACTACAATTTAAAAAAAAACTATTAACTGTTTTAATACTCAAATATAATTTATTTCTGTGCTGGCAAAGCTGAATTTTTAGCAGCCATTACTCGAGTCTTCACTGTCACATGATTCCCTCAGAAATCATTCTAATATGCTGTTTTGGTGTTCAACAAACATTTCTTATTACTATGTAAGCTGTGCTGCTTAATATTTTTGTAACTGTGATACATTTTTTTATTTAGAGTATGCCAAATTACCTCTCTATAATAACTCTATGAAGTTTTGCAGATGCATAGATTATGTGTGGGCCTAAGAATGACTAATAAATCAAGAACAACACTACAAATGTGGTGTGCGCAGTCAACGTACCCATAACTCCCTCTGCGGTGTTGACTGGTGGGGTGTGAGATGCGGTGACGAAGGGTGAGGTGCTGGCACTGCCGCGGTGGAAGCTGGACATGGGTGGCAGGCTAGCGTTGATGTCTGTGGGCGACACTGAGTGTGGCGGGTAGTTCTGAGACAAAGACAAGAGGAAGAGGAACTTTTTTAGTTTTATATATGGTTACACTACAAGGTTTATATTTGATCCGATCCCACTGATTCTCACCAGGCGGTCGTGTGAGTGCAGGTTGCTGTAGTTTCCAGACTGTGGCATGTGAGATGAAGATCCTCCCAGCATTCCCCCGTAGCCTGGCTGGCTGATCCCACTGGATGAGTTCCACGGGTCAGAGGAATTGTGGGTCCCATCTGATTAAGTGACAAGGAAGTAAATTTGAACATTAAAAACATGGGAAATAACTTCATTGTCTAGCTTTTAAGGTACATTACTTTGTATACATTGGCAAGGAAGGTTTAAATTGTGAGCAAGACTGAGGTGACTTTAATGTGATCAATAATGCTGATAAATAAGGAAAAACACAACATAGTTTGATATGTGAGCCGAAGATTGACCCCCATGCTCCTTATTCTGGATAGAGGATGTCAAACAGACCAGCCTCCCTTTAAGTCTGCTTTTACACTTGAGTCAGAGCCAAGCGCTGAGCGCAGCTGAGATAACATTCAGCCAGCCGCAGTTCACTTGCTTCCGCCTCAACTTTTAAAGGAGAAATTCCTCACAGCCCGAAACACCCGGCTTGAAATGGCCATATAATTTTTATCAGTCCAGATTGGCAAAGCTGGAATACACATGGTTGGTTTACTATCTACGTCTGTGAAGTCGGTAGCATGATAGGCAGTGAGTGAAACGTGAAGAAAAGGCTTCCCAATTGTGAAAAGAAAAAGTGTGAGCTAGGAGAAGGAACATACCAGAAACCGTATATTCAGGGTTTGAAAATGTTTATATAACTAAAGTGGATTGGAAGAAGATTCAGCTTTAGAATTGTGCATTGCCAAAATAAAATAAAAAATGAAATTAGCATGATGAATCATACGTGTGAGACCTGTTAATTAAGCAAGTACACAATTTCTAGGATGCATCTCTGTAACATCCTAGAAAATATTCAAAGTTTATTAGATTTTTTATAGGGGTTAATTTAGTGTTTGGCCTGAATACACTATGCAAGTACATGAATGCAAATACATCTTGCTATGAAAGCTCAATTTCATGTGTTGTGAAATAGGGCAGACCACATTGCAATGCTATATTGTGCATATCATCTTGTAGTTTTCTCTTTCCGGACCCCTGCCTCTAAATAAGCATACTTCCCTACTATATAATAGGGGAAAAACAGTATGTGAGAGTAGCATGTCTGAATTCATAGTATGCATGAAACAACAGGCCCTAAAGTATTTGGATGACCTACTTTTTCTGCCAAAAATCTGAAATGGACACTTTACAAACAAAGGGGAGAGGAGTTGTGAATGGCAGTGAAGTGATGCAACTGACACCATCGCCAATATGACGAAGTCAGCATGGCAGATGTTGTACATCCAGATTTCATTCACACTATATATAGAATGTCCTTTTTAATGATCGAAAAGTTTGTTCCTCATCAAATTTAGTACCTACTCTGATTCAGAAACGGACTGTGGTGCAACAGTTTTTTAGCAAATTCCAATCAATATACACCTCGAAGATAACACAACTAGTTTAACAGCAAACATATCTTAAGATAATCAATCACCCCCATTAGTACTGGGCTTATTACCGCCACACTAATCGAAGAACGTATGCGATATGCATGTTCAGTACAACAAAGCCATGTGTTTGCAATGTTGTGGCCAAACATTCTTGTCTGCACTTGCATATTTGTATAAATGTTTCTGACATTAAAAACAAAAAAGGCTTCCTTTACAAAGTCAAAACTAAGTAAACAGTATAACAACAACAAATGACAAATAAAATGATAATGACTGACCGAAGAAAGTGCTTGCAAACATACTGCTGGGGGGTTTGGGGGACGGGTAAGATGGAGAGTCTCTGTTGAAGTCATCTGAGCTGGGAGATGGTGCATACACCTGCAAAAAGAAAAACAAAATCAGACATTACGACTGAGAACAACTGCTTACAAACAGGTGTGAGGGAATGTAGGCTGCTGTTTTTGTAATTTCAATAAAATACAGCGACCATCATACAGACACGCTCATGTCATTAAGCATATCCTCACACCCTCGGTCTAATTCACACATACCATGAGACCTGACTGCACAATAGAACACAAACAATGCAATGCAACGCATATGGCCAATTTACAAATTCTTTGATGTAACAGATGGCTAATTTAGAAGTCTTATAAAAAAAGGGAGGATTATCTACAGTGTAATGTGCGCTTCAGCGCTTAATTGTAATATAATGACAACGACACGCATGCCCGCCGAACAAAAGCATCAAAACAAATGGATTAATATGCGAGGGCGAGAGCGTTAGGGTGCATATGTGTTTGTGTTTATGTAAGTGTATTTTAGGAGATGTGGGGTTGGATCGGGTCGGGCCAGCGGAGCAGTGGTTACAGCTGCAGAAGTGCCCATTCCAGTAGAGGAGGATCAAAGGCATGAGGCTACAGCCCAGTAATGTGGCTCTCTCAGTTCATCTGCTCCAGATGGGACAAAACCTCTCGGAGCGAGACTAGCATGTATGGCACGAATGAGAACGCTAGGTAAACATGTTAAAGAAAGTCCCGCTCATTATCTGTCATTAAGCGAGTCAGATTCACTTGGACCCTCACTTTTAGGTGTCTGTGTCACCTGCCGTTTAAATTCCTCCCAGCGAGGACCTGACTGCCCCGTCATGTCTGTAAGAACCAATCCCTGTAACGCAGAGCAGATGTGCTGCCCAATGTGTTTCAAGTTACTTTAAGTTAAACACAACCTCTCCCTCTGCTCAACATCACAGCAACGTTTATTCTTTAAATAAAATCAAACCACATGATATAATGTTAACGCTCTCTGAGAAACACTAGACGTTTGATACAAGGCAAACCATCAAGTGTACAAAAGGATATAGAAAGTTAGACAGAATAAATAAACACCTGCCCTGACAACTGTTGTGATTCTTTACTAAATTACATTAAAATTAATTTAGACAAATTTAAGAATACATAATTACTTTTTAATAAAGTCAATTATTTACACCAAAACCAAAATCAAATCAGACAAATCAGTGTGACTTATCTTTGTTAATGATCAGTATCTGACAGAAAATCTGTGTGCCAAGACATAAAATAATTCTTTACTAAATTACATGAAATCTGAAATATATATTTTAAATTTTTAATAATTCATTAATTTATTATTTACTATAAATTCATAATTAATCACACTGTAGTGAAATACTGAGCAAAACAGAATTGTAAAATAAAATACATTTAATTTAAAAGAATTGCAACAACAGCCTAACTTTATCACGAATAAGAAATGAATATACAATACACTGGCAAGTATTGTAGTAATTATAATCAAATATTAATTACATTTCATTTCCATTGTCAGATCCCCCCGCTCATTAATATTTCAGATGTACGCAGATCCCCTTCATCACCCACGCAAACACACGGCTGCAGCATGTCATGACACACTCTGCATTACGATCAACATCTAAAGCCTTTCAGTCAGCTTAGCCAGCTGTGTGCGGCCGGGCACCTTGCTGAGGCGGCAGTACGTGCCCATGTGATTGGCAGTGAGTGTGTTCATAAGCTGCGGTGGGCTCCCGTGGGTGTGCAGGCGCACACATGTGACCCCGGCGCTGGAAGTCCCCTGGTGATCTCAGGTTAGGGCGGCGTGGGAGAGGGGCCTTTGTCTCCGCCTCATGGCTCAATGGGCAGCATATGGCAGCGGATAATGCTAATTGTCCGCTTTACCCCGAGCTAACCAGTCGACCCGTTAATAAACCTTCCTAAACACCGGTGCCCCGCTCCACCACCAGGATGGAGAATGAAAGAAAGCGCGAGAGAAAGAGCAAAGGAAACGCTTCCTTTGACCAGGGCTTTAATTAGGAAGCTGTCAGTTATTCACAAGCCTCTGATCTTAACACCCACGTTTAAATGTTTTTTCCCCTCATTGTACTTTTTAAAAAATATTAAATGTGGAAATAAACTACGCAAAAAATGGTGTATATTTAGAACTCCCATACGTTTTGACCAACACATTTCTAAGACTTTTCCAGTCATCTGTGATAAGAATTTTTCTTTCTAGAGATTTTTAGCTACATAATTATTATTATTTTATTTAATTATTATTATTATTATTATTATTATCTTTTACATGACTTTTGTTATTTTTTAAATAATTAATTTCCATACATTTTTCAAGGGCTAGAAATGATCATTTTAAAATACCTTGATATTTCCATAACCGCAGCAACCCTGTATATGGTTTCCAAAAAGACAAAATTTATCTCATGCTGTTATTAAAATATAGCCATGAACAAAATAGCAATATAAATAGCATTTTTTTTCAGTTCCTGTGTGAGTCAATGGAGACGAAGGCTCACGCTGATGAGTGAAATGAGTTTTTCTCTTTTTTTCTCGCCTGTCACACCTTCCTTTGATCTGAAAACCACATCCATCACAACAACACACGGAAAAACCACTAAACTGTCAACATATGGATAAGCCCAATGACAACAGTGAAAGAGGCAGGGAATAGAGAGAGACAGAAATGATTATGAAGGGAGAAAAAAAGGCCGAACAACAGACAAACCCACAAGGACGGGATCAGAGCAGAGGGACCGCGAGTGACAAGAAAATATCCTGCCTCTGCATGTCACTTGTTTGGAGTCGGATCGCGGCCCGAGGGCCTTCCTTTTCAACTCCCATCTAACACACTTATCAAGGCGAAAAGGCACGCTACACGCACACAATGAGCCCCTATTGAACACAGCAGCTCTGTCCTGAAGGGACACGTTTTGACTTTTAAAGCCAAGTCTGTCTACAAAGAGCAGACGGTAAAAGTTTGAAAGTTAAAAGCGTTTTGTTCCTTACAGATACAGGTGGAAGCCTTTCGAGAGCAGAAAAACAACACGCACGTTTGCTTTGAACAACTACAGACGAGCAACGCTGACTCATTATGCAAAGTTTCTACCAGAACAAAACCTTCAAAAAGGCTCAGTATGTATCTGAGGAAAAAAAAGAAAGAGCATCGAGCACTATTTTCCAGCGGAACACCACATTAGCCCTGTAAATCTTAAAGGAAAAGCTACCACCTTATACAAAAACTCACAAATACGTGAATTAAAGCAAGAACAGCAGAGAGGAAATAAAACACTTCACACGTCATAAACAGACCCAATCAAAGCCGGGGAGGCCGCTTGCCCTCCAGGGCCCGGCCATAAAACCATTGGTACCAGCCTGACATTCAAACAAATCAATGTGACTTTTATCTTTGTTGATGCTCATAGCATCTGACATTTAATAAATAAATAATATCTGTGTGCCAAGATATAAATAAAGCAACACAAGGAAGGGTTTATTGGGCATTTACCCACTGCTTTGGATCATAAAGCTCAACTCTGACCCGATTGAGCCACATGCTCCTCATTTTCTCTTTCCTCCCAGCCTGCATTACAAGGCTGGAAATACTTAATATAAAAAGATCAAAGTGAGCTTTGTGGTGCAGGAACAAAGAGATCTGTCATAATTGCCTACGAGGAAAGCTAACTCTGGACTCTGTCAGATGACCTCAAAAGAAGTGAAAACACAAGCTGGGGTCTCACGTTTTGTCCCCAGAAACGATCGAGAGCTTGGAGATTAGAAAGTTGTGCAAACATGATTGCTGCCGCCCTTTTTAAAAGCAGCAGTAATAATGTGAATACCATATAAATTTAATCAGCAAGCTCTTATTAAACGGGTAACGGATCATTCTTAAATTCATCAAACAGATGGAGAAATCTCCAGAGCCCTGCACAGACACAGAGAGAAAGGCATTGGGGAAATCTCCTGGAAACTTTTTCCTCTCTACTGAAGTTGAGCGTTCAGTGCTTTGCATTGTCTGGGGAGCAGAGACTCACTTTATGGAAGTAGGTGGAAAATTCTGCCCCCCCCAACACACATGTTTACTTTGGCCATCTAATTCAGGACATAACAGATATTTTATATAGCTAATTATACATAAAGCACTACAAACTAACCCAAACCTGAATAATTGATAATAATAATTATATCCCAAAAAGAAGTTTCATTCATATTTATGTAGCGTATGGGGGAAGGGAGTAAACCAAAGTAATTAAAAGTAAATAATAAAGTAACTTATTAAATAAATAATATTCACATTTACAGTTAATCATACTTTTTTCTAATTATATGAATCATTTTTACCTTTGAGTTCATTCCCAAAGGGAAGTTTTATGAGATTTTGCTATCTTTCCGGAAACTCTTAAAGCAAAGCCAAGTAAACTCAAACACCCACTCATGAGGCACAAGTGCAGGTTCGAGTCACCACCTCCTCTTTCTCGTAAGCCCGTACCACCAATCCAATCATCAAGCACCTGACAAACGTTCAGCACACATGCACACGAGCGTTCACACGGACAGCCACACGCAGACAGGCAAACAGGCAGCGTGAGAGGCACACAGAAATCAAAGGGCCTGTGGTGGAGAGGTTTAGGAGTCCCATCAGTATTCCTGTAGAGAGAAGAATGCCTGGCTGATTAAAAACAGATGGAGAAACAGCGATGCTGCAGCTCTGAGCTCAATCTGCAAACAGGAAAGTCAAACCTCAACAGACAGACTCTCTTCCTTAATCATTCCCAGACTCCCACTTGTTATTATTGTGAACCCGTCTCAGCAAAGCAGCCGCTCAGAGCTCACGGTGAGCCACAAGCACAGCCTGCATCAGTCACACACAACTACCAATACACAGAAAAACCTGACGTTTATGCCAAACAAGTGCGATTGTATCAAGAAAACTGCGACAGACTTGCAGAAGTGTCACTTTCCCTCCAAAAAGCAGTTATATTTCAGATACTTCACATTTTGTGTGACTTAAAAAGGCTTTAAACTCTCCACAGCAGGTTAGGACTCACACTTTGTAAACTGCAAATGAAAGTAAATGTTGACCCAGCTCAGACTGAGGTAATGGAAACAGTCAGCAGTCACACACACACACATACACGAGTAAAGCCAAGAGCAACGAGACCCTCAACTCAGTTTCTACACACTGAACCGACACAGCTCACCACTCCATTAAACCCGACAGCCCACCGCGCGCATTAAAAACATGTTTACTTATACACATTTCCTCTAGGGAGAGAAGGCACTCACCGATTTTCCGTTGTAGTAATACATACTGCCCATTCCAGGCACAGGGTAGGCGCAATACATGATAAAAGCCTCAGCGATACTGGGAAAGACGTGGAGCCTGATACAGAGGATCTCTTTTCAACAGCCCGCTCCCTACACATACATCCACCAGCTGCACAAGGGACTAATTCCTTCAGTGCTGGCCCCTTACACATAGATCTACTCACAGACAACTTATGCAAAGCAGGACCGTACCAACTCAGCGAGGGGGGGAGGTGGCTTATGGGAGGAGGAGGAGGCGGACGGACCAATACCCAGAGCTAGGCTCCCCTAAAGCCTCATAAGTGCTGAGGCAAAGAGAGGAGGGGGGAGATGGAGGATAAAGAGCGAGGGAGGGGCGGAAAACAAATGAGTAAGTGGATTGACTTGTACTTTAAAAAAAGAGACAGAAAGGAAATTAGAATGGTGGATTTTTTGTGCGCAAAAAGGGGCCGAAAGAAACACTGAAACGACTGTTGTGTTCATTTACCTGTTGATTCTTGTCTGTTCTTTCACAAGCAAACAGAAAATGAAATGAAACATTTACTGATATAGCTTAGAGGAGCATGCAAACACAATAACACAAACACACACTGGTCTAAATCCGCAGCTGATTAATCTTTTTCTTTTATTGAGGGGTTGGATTGAGGAGATGGAGAGGATTTCCTCACTGCGTCAATAATCTTGTAAATGAAAAAAAGTTAGAGATAACTCTATAACAGTAATACAGTAATATATTAAATATACGTAATCGTAATATATTTTCCTACTACTATGACTAATATATTTTATAATATTATATATAATACTATATAACAAAGTATTATAAAATAATATAATGAACGTGCCAGTAAAGACAAATGCTGTTCCTTTTTAAATTTCTAGTAATTAAATAATCCTGAAAAATATATTTCAGTTTCCACAAAAATACTAAGCAGCATAACTGTTTTAAACATTGATAATAATAAGAAATGTTTATTGAGCAGCAAATCAGTATATTAGAAGGATTTTTGAAGGATCATGTGACATGAAGTAAATTTTAATGAAGTAAATGCAGTATTGGTGTGTAAAGGAGCCTTCTTTCCAAATAAAAAACAAACAAAAAAAACATACCAACCCAAAACCGTTGAACTCTACTGTATGTATAAATGTGTTAATATATTCTTTAATTATATGAAAATATAATAATAATCAATGGTGATACGCAATAAGAACAATTTCTAACACTGCTAATATTCCGATTAGACTATGCATTTCTCATGCCATGCACTTGTTCGCCCTTAACCAACCAAATCTTGCGCCGAATGTTGTGACCTGTGGCTGTTGTTTTAATAGTCCCCCCACAGTGGCGTGACAGCAAACACAGAGAGCTGTTGAACACATCCAACAGCTGCAGAGGGGCCGAGCCTGACGTCAAGCACCGAGAGCAATGACGCTCCACTTCCTCACACGTCCCTCCTCTCGCTCCCATTGTACCCACTGCTCCCCTTCCTGGGCCTCTTGCCCATAGACCATAGGGGCGGTAGGGTACACGACCCAAATAACAGGCACACTGGGGGTGGGAGAAGAGAATGAGGGGAAAGAAGGGAAAATGAAGGGAAATGGGAGGGTGGAAGTGGAAGAGAGGCAAAAGAAAAAGGCTGGACACAGTCATTGAGAATGAATGGACAGGGGTGCAAAAATAGATGGGGAGGCCGAGGTCGTCCACGTGCTGTGAACACGCTGACCTGTAGCACCATCGGTCTCTTTAAAGCCCACTCTAGGCCGCTCCACTCCGGGCCCTTTCATGTCTGTTACTGCAGGCTTCCCAGTCCAAACACCGTCCCATTCACAACATTATTGTTATGGAAAGATGAAAGCCTTCCCAGAAAAAGATACTTTATTATGCTTTCCCCTCTAATTCTATTATTATTTATTCTCTTTTCTTCTCCGAGTGAGACTCTTTCAAATGTGTCCAAGGTGGTTGAGATCTACAGGCTGGTACCACTTTAAACCTGGAGCCGTTTCAAGTCGATTCTTTAGGAGAGAGACGGCCGTGATGGAGGAATGCTTGAAGGCTCCATAAAACAAATCCAGATAAAGAATGCACTGCTGGGAGGAAAAGAACATGAAAAAAATAATGAAAAGACAAATGAAAAGGGACAGAACTGAAATCACAAATCACGGACATATGTTCAGAGAGTTCGCAACGCATGTTTGCTCTGTTCTCTCAAGATTTCCACACAGATGCCGCATATAACTTCATTTTGATCACCACTGTGAAAATAACCAATCACTGGTGAGGTTCGTTGGACATAAACTTAGTTACACCAGACACCGTTGGTTACATTTAGTTACTAGGTAGATACAACATGATAAAGCAACGTTTTGCCTTAACCAGCTAGAAGCTCAACGAGACATTTTGTCAGCTCTTATTTCAGATGCGCTGTTCTGCATAGCTCCACCCACAGTGACATTTGATCGATCAAGCATTTTGTTTTGTTTTCCAGAATATAAAAACTATATAGATGCAAAACTGTGTAAGATGGTCAGACTTGTTTTCAGAGATTTTTTTTTTTTTAAACAAGAATTTTAAAACAATTTAAAAGATCGATTTATTATTGTTGGTTAAAATTACTTTTAAGTAGGGTTGGGTATCGTTTGGGTTTTTTTTTGCCAAAGATACTTTTACGGTGCCGGTGCCTAGGTAGATACAACATGATAAAGCAACGTTTTGCCTTAACCAGCTAGAAGCTCAACGAGACATTTTGTCAGCTCTTATTTCAGATGCGCTGTTCTGCATAGTTTAAAAACTCCTTTACATTTTAATTAAAGCTAGGGCTGGGTGGTATATAGAGTTTGTACGATATAGATATATTCTTTATAATGACGTTATTTGAAGCAATACATCATTGATATCAGAAGTTTGATAAGCATCTGATAAAATATTAGGGAGGACACAGACTGAACCGCGGAGAAAGTGCATAATACAATTTGTTAAACATTGACAAGCTTTATATGAAGACATAAAAAAAACTCGTATACAGTAGCCTATTTTAAGTTTCAGTTTAAAGCGGCTCGCGCTCTACCTCTAGATGCTCTGCAAAAGGCTGCTGTGCCGTGACAGAACGCTTCTCGCGCTGTTTAATGTGTTTGCTGTTTTCCGTAATGCATAACTTACAATTCACAGTATATTCTCCATCTGTAAATGTTAGAGATCCATGAAATATTTCCATTTTTTCAGAGTGCGTGAGCTTTTTTGCGATTTTGCTAAACTTAAACTTCATTTAGAATTGCGCGCCAAACAGACGGCGCGCAATGAAATAGGAGCGCAAAACTCTGACTAAAATATAATTTTTAAAATTTGAGTTGTCTGTGATGCTTCTTACGTGCGTTTCGGAGAAACAAAGGACAAATATTTTTCGATCGCTCAGGCATGGCACCGAAATGAGGCACCGAAATCTGCGTTCTGATTCGTTCTATTACATACCGGTTACATAGGTACCGGTGCCAATTGGTATGTACTTTTAAGCAGTCATTACTAAAGTCTTCAGTGCCACATGAACCTTATTTTAATATGCTGATTTTGTGCTTATTATAATAAAAAATGTTTATAAAATTTCATCTTGTTTAATATTTTTTTGTGGAGATCATGATATTTTTTCCAGGATTGATGAATGGAAAGTTCAGCAGAAAATAATTTATTTGAAATAGAAATATTTAGTAACATTATAAATGTCTTTATGGTCATTTTTGACCAACTTAATGCATTTTTGATTAATAAAAGTATTAATTTCTTTCAAATTCCAATGCTTGAATGGAAGTGCATCTTATTTTATTTATTTTAAATTTCAATTATCTATATTTTTCATTGCATTAACTTACATATGTTTTTACAGTTACACACACACACACACACAGTATATAGGCCTATATTACTTAAACAATACAAAAGCACTGATACAAAACACTAAAGCAGGCTTCTGCATTGTGTCACTTTGTGCTGTATTTTGCTTTTAGTGAAGGCACCAAACTTAATGCTGGAAACTTAATGCACTTCACAGTCGAGACGCACCTGTTAAGTCAGTGTTAAGCCAACCCAGTTCTTCATCACACCACAGACGCAGGAGGTCTGGGATTCACCTGTACTGATTGTGTGGATTATGGAGTTTAAATGTAATAGGTGCTGCAGACAGTCTGTCCCACTAATCAATCTGAAAACTAGACACTTCCACATCAACATCCCCACACACATCCCACGCCTGCCAATTAGAAACATGCAGAACGCTCATCTCAGCCCATACAAGCTAATTTAACATCTTTGTGTTTCTATAAGGCCATTCATCACAACACATTAGGAGGAAAATCTCTCTCCACGGGTCTCGTGGGCTTATGAGCATGCTGTTATGTGCTTGTAATGATTAATGTTTCCCTGCCTGAGGACAGCGCCTAGACAAAACACACAAAAAAGACGACACGAACATTATATTACAATAACACCGGTATTTAGAGAGCATCTCCTCCAGACATGATAAATCCACCGGGGCCCTTTCATCAGGGTCCAGGAGAAAGCTTCAGGTTTTGAAGCCTTCGTACATGTCTGGGCCAACGCATGAGTCGAGCAACAAGTCTTCATCCAATTACTGCGTACCTGACGTCAAGCAACACAAAAGCAGCTTCACCCACTTACCTGACTTGCACGTACGCCCACAGCCCACAGTGACACCTTCTCTACATGTGACATCTGCTGTCTGCTGACCTACTACCGGCACGTCTGGGGCTCACGTGCAGGCTGCGCTTCAGCCAGGTAAATCATGCCAGTGTGGCTTAGATTAGCTCTACTTTACACACATCACATCTTAAGATAATCAGCTCTTGACTGTTGACAGAGCAAGCTCTTAAAGTGACCACAGCTATGAGGATGTACATTCACACAAAATACAAATAAAACGTATTTCTGTAAATCTGCAAGTCTGAATGTGGGTCTAAATTAGCAGATATTTATATGCGGTTTTCTTGTAATCTAAATGTAGATGAAAGGCGCACGTCTCTGCTCTTTTGTGGGCTTCAGGATTTAGGGCTCTGAAGTCTGAGGTAAATATCAGCAGCCTAAACAGATAAAGAGACTCGTTCCCTCGTCCTAAACTGATAAAGAGGTGGACATGTCTCTGTTCAGCATCAGACTCAAACCAGGAACATCTATCTAATCACTTATCTGATGAGCTCATATCCTTTCAGACACACACACGTTTACCTACCTATTTAAATGAGGACATGGTATAGACTTCTATTGTTTTTGTGTAATCAAGTTAATTTAAATGACTGCAAACTAGTTTTGTTAAAAGTTGATGCTAAGAATAAAAGGTAATGATAGCAAAATATCAAAGGACATGTATCTGTGAGGCATTAATGTCACAGAGCTGATGTAACAAATAAAAATAATTCCTAATTATTAATACCTGGGTTATTATTTGTGAAATACTTGCTACATGGCACTGTGTAATTTGTAAATATGTAATGTTTAAAATAAAATAAACGTGAAAGAGTATTTTTTTTTTCCTGTGGTATTGAAATTGCATTAAAGCGTTGTGAAATTGAAAAATCTTTTTCAAATACAATCCTCTGTAAAAAAAATTGACATTTTAAATCAATTTTGTATAGGATAACTAATTAAACACTGACCCACACACACACACACACACACACACACACACACACACACACACTGACCCAGTGCACTGCCCCCTGGTGACAGGATTATGACCTGATGGCCTAGAGGACAAACCCCAGACAGACACATGGGTTACTTACAAGGACATAATGAGCCTAAATATCAGATAAGTTTGGGAGGAAGTGGAATGTCTGAAGATCAAGAGAGCTATTAAAAGCTACAGGTTACAGGATGCCGTCTGAACACGTGGGTCATGGGAGGATACAAGATCACATGACTGTAAGCTCAGAGATATCAAACCAAATGGGGCTTTTATTTTATACCACTAGCTGCAGAATATGCTTTTTAAAACCGAGATGTGAGGCCATAAAAACCCAGCGCTGAGGAAATACAAAAGAGAACAGAGATTTTCTCCAGAACAAAGAGCAGTGGCCACATGAAAGACCTACATCAAACTGTACTGTTATTCTTTACAGAGCTTTAGTGGGGCCTTTTATCCCAAGGCATGTCCAACTACACAGGGTCTTCACTGCCAGGTTGTGACCTTGCATTAGAGGCAGGGGGTTCAAAGAGAGTAGGCAAAAAAGGAGGGGGAAACAACCCAGAACAAATGCACACAAAAAGCCCAATGTGGCGTTGGTGACCTGCATCAGCTTGCATGGCCTGTAGATGGCTGTCTAGTCAAAAATGCAGGGTGTATCTTCTGAATGGTGGAGCTCCAGTCAAGCTGACATCTCCGAGCTTTGGGCGCTAGTCTCGTGTCCTTGTCGCCACAGTGGATCATAACCTTCTTCTCACTTCTCTCCTGGTGCTCGTTTCCTCGTTAAGTGCAACTTCAGCCCGAGCGAGGGTGCCTGAGCGATCTGTCAAGAGCAAATGACAATCTTTTTTGTCATTCACAGCCAGTGTTCTCGTATGCAAAAGGGCCCGAAGGAAGGCGAGCGCTCCCTGCTGCTTTCTCTCCTAGCCTCTTTTCCCTTCTCTCGCTCTCTCTCTCTCTCTCTCTCCGATCATCTCTTCTGGGCTGAACATCGGCGCCCCGGCGCAGGCAGTGTCACATCAAACAGTCGTGCCCGTGACAAGGGTGTTTAAAAAAAGCCTGGCTATTTACACATATAGGTTGCAGCTCCAGGCTCTCCGCCAAGTATAAATCTCCCACAAGATGCAGTTACTTGCCCAAAGTCATGGGGCCGTCCATCCGCCTCTGATGCTTTTTCTCCCCCTGTGGCTGTCAGAAGGGGTAGGGTTCTTCAGCTCAGGTGCCCACACAGCTGCCTGAGAGCATAGCTGCCGCTGCGCCAGACGCACATGCAAACTGCAGAACACACGCCTGCCACGCTCACAGCAGCAAGCAAAGCACCCTACCTTCATCTGCTCACAGAGATTCCTAAAAACACTAGCCAGGCATCATATGGTAAAACTGAAGAAATGTCTTGGGCTGAAAGCGTGATACGTTTAGTGCGATAATCCAATGATTTAATTAAATAAATATATACACTTCACATTTTACAGTGAAATGCAGCACTGTGTTCATTTACACGTGAGCAGCTCAAAATGATGGTGCTTTGAGGTTTCTCAGAGTGGCTCGATTTGCAGTAAATACAGCAACACACCAGGGTTATTCCACTAAAACTAAAACCATAAAAAACACCTTTTAGCAAACATTTTTGTTAGATGAAATAAAAACTTTCTCTAAAATAAAATTTTGAAAAATAATTATTTAATTTTGGGAAACATTTTTAACTTTCATTTAGTTTAACTTGTACTAAGATAAAATCTATATAGACATAAAAAAACAAAAATGACCAAAACGCAACAAAATTACTAATACTTTAAAATTAAAAATTAAAATGTAAAATTAAAAATTAGCGCTTAATAAGTATATATCAAATGATACTGATTCCCTATTTTCATGTGTACGGAGTTTGGGTCGCCTGTAACATGAATTTGGGAACTCGTACGCCACCCATTCCACCACACTGGTAATAACTAAACAGCACTAATAAACCAGTAGTCAACTAATTTTATTTAATATTTATATTTAATAATAATCACAACTATTATTAGTCATATAGATACATAATCACAATATGATTTTTTTTTTATCTCAATCTCTATTTTTTAATCAGGAAAATCACAATTAGATTTTTCCCCCCTAAAGCCTTCAGCCCTACTTATGTCTAATCTTCAAATGTTTAATGACTTAACAAACATCCGCTATCTTTCTCTAAACCTTTTCCTGCAGTTCAAGGGTTAACATGGTTCCCTCATCTTCTCAAAACAGCATGTACACAAATCAAACACGGTTATAAATATTTGTACATTCCCAGTCTGCTGCCATGTCTTATTTAGGGCTTTATGTCGTAAAGCATGCCCTCGCTGCTCCAAAAAGGAGCGGATGTTATTCCATAAATATTTACATCTATACGTAAAGTACGCCGATCCATCAGCCGTGTTGCGTTTAAAAAAAGTGATGAGCTGGTAAGAGGTAAATAGTTAAAGTATTTTTAGGTGAGTTGGGGGTTGTATTCCCTGCGGAGGGCCTGATGATGGGAAGCATTGTGTTCATTTTGTTTATCAAGCAGCTCTACGGGCCTCTAGTGGGGCTCATCTGCTTACACAAGCAAAAGCTTTCAGAGGCATCTGCAGCTGCAAGCCCACTGTACAGGTACCCTGCAGACTGCATACGCACACACACACACAGCTGCCCCAGCAACCCTACGTGGCTCTGCAGGTGTACCTGTGCCGCTGTGGCTATCAGTGTCCTTTATTCCCACATCTAGGTCTTAAACATCTCTTATCCAATCATGATGACTGATGGCTGTCACCAAATGCCAGTCCACGCAAACCAGGTTTCCAACCATCCATATTTTTATGCAAATTTTAGGATATTGTAGTAAAAATGTTGGATGGAAACACAAACATGGGATTAAAATTTCCACTGAGCAACAAAAACATTTAGCGGAATAAATTCACAGAAAGATAAAAAAGATAAAAAAGTCATGGGACTTTATCTGTCTGCATGGATCAATAACTAGGTCTCTATCCACGGATTTAGTGGGATTTTCCATAAAAATGCTGGATGGAAACACCAACATGAGTAAAAGCAGTTAGAAAATGCAGATAAAATCACAAATTCCTTGATGCATGTCAAAAAAAAGTCACATGACTTTTCCTCAAGTCATATTATTCACTGTTGCTCTCAAGTCCATCTGTACATTGCATGTGATGTACATTTACTCCTAAGAAGAGTATGACATACTGTACAAGCGCAGCTAGAATTTTTCTAACCATGCATACTCTGCATACTCAACTTGTACAAGACGCCTTGAATTTTTCGCTTATTAGTTTGTCCGCAAGACTGGCCATTTTTCACAGTCCAAAAAAATAATAATTTGAGAAAAGAATGAGATGGAACGATAATAACAACAAACTAGTGGAGATGCAACAACAATAGCTATTTGCGTTGACGACCGCATGTGTGAGGGAGTTCAGTTTAAACGAGTACAAAGTCATTTTTATTTCTCATAACTTCTGGAGAGAACTAGCGCAGACACTGGACAAGTATGAAACTTTCTAATGTTCATGTGTTAAGCACCTATGTTTGCGCATACCATCAATTACTGAAAGGCAACACTATATGCATATGCTAATCATTTGCATCAAAACTGATGGATACTTTGGGCTTCAGTCATTAGGCATCTGCCAATGATCGCTAACAAATAATGTGTGTAATTAGTTTACAAACCTTAAAAAAAAAAATTGTCTCTGTAATTCACAATTCATTCATTACATTTAAAGGGATGGTTCACAGAAAAATAAAAATAAAGTCATCATTTACTCCCCCTTGTATTGTTCTAATGCCGTATTCCCTTCTTTCTTTTTCAGACCACAAAAGCAGAAATTCGAAAAAAGTCACGCTAATGCTTGTCGATATAATGGCAGTGAATAGTCAACAGCATCAAGCTTTTAAAAAAGACACAAAAGTATCACAGAATGATCCCATGCAACACGTCATATATTCCAAGTGTTCTGGGGGTTTACATTAGGGTTTGGTGAAAAGCAAACCAAAAGTTAATGCATTATTTAACGAAATTCCTATCCTTGGCCATTGGTCTCTGTGCACAGCTGCGTGTTCTTGAGACTCTATAGGCACAGCAGTTCACTCAGATTCGCCCAGGAAAAGCACACAATTTGTGAGAACTCAAGATGAATAAACACACAACATGAAAAGACCAGAAATCCCCCCAAAAAGTATCTATGTAATTTCTTCATTAAGATCTACGAACTGGAAGTCCGTTTATCATGACAGTCAGAATAACAGCTGACAGACATTAATGTGATAACTTGTTGCTGCGATGAACACAACATATATATATTCACCTCTGAGAAGAGAGTATGTGGATTGTATTTTGTGTTGCGTTTGTGGAGTGAACTGCTGCGCTAATAGAGTCTCATGAACGCGCAGCTGTGCACAGAGAAGAACGGCCAAGGTCAGGATTTTTGTTAAATAATAGATTAACTTTTGGTTTGTTTTTCACCAAACCCTATTGTAAAGCCCCAAAACACCTGGAATACATGTCACGTGTCACATGGGACCATTCTGTCATACTTTTATGTCTTTTTGTTTAAAAGGCATGAGGGGGACATTTTTTGAAAATTCTCCTTTTGTGGTCCTAAAAAGAAAGCAGTGCATACGGCATTAGAACAACACATTTTCGAATTTTTTGCATACATTCGTAACTTAGATGGAAACATAGGTGCTAACACACTCTCATCAGTTGTGAGTGGGATTTCAAAGATAATCCATGCTTTCTTACAAGAGTAGAGTTCTATATTCCCGGTGTGCACCGTCACTGCTCTACCCAGCGCTGAATTGAGCTGCTTTGAGTAATGAGTCACACAAGTGCACCTGCGGCCATGTGTTAAGTAGTGACAAATAAAACCCCTATGTCCATTTACACAACAAAGAGATGTACCCCACGAGGCCACCAATCTCTCCTCAACCCCCTTAGCACCCCACCTCTCCGTCTTTTTCTGTCTTCCCTTGTTTTTTCCTCTGGCATTAATAGCGAGAAGTATCTGGCTCCCCGTTTCCCCCGAGTCTCGTATCACCAGAGCGACTCCGTTCCAGACAAGCTACGATTCAAACACAAATTTAAAGACAAAAGTGCATTGCGCAACTTCTTATTCACGTCTCGCGGAAGAGTCGTGCTTGATTTCTCGCCTGTGCGCCGTGCGATTATTGAGAGCTCACGAAGACTAATCCTGCTGCCATGCAGCCCTCAAAGGCCTCGTTTTGTTCTGTGGGAGGAATCCGAATCCTGCCGTATTAACGTGAGGGGGATCTCTGTGCTAAAGCCGCTGTATTCACGCATTCACTGCGACCAGCACTGCGGTTTGAGGGAGAATCTAAAAGGAGGCTTTCACTATCTGCCCTCGAATGTGCGATTTATGCATATAGAACGGTTGGGAGGGAGTTGGGCCAACGGAGGTCACAGGCAGAGTCAAGCTGAGCTCCACACTTCCTCCGAATCCTAATGTCTGGTGCTCCACTGGGATTATCGGCCATGGAAATTTTCCCCCAATTCCGTGTTATTAATCTCTGTCTGTCCTCCTGTTCTGGCTACATAATGACTAATTAAACATCAAAAGAGCTGTGGCGGGGATGCGGCATGACAGCTCGTGTCCCTGAGCCCTTGTTCCCGCGGGAAAGAGGAGGAGAGGGGGGCGAGCTCTGACGGGACGGCCTCACAAATCAATCAAGCATCATTACCTCACACCTACGCCCGCCTTGCTCCGAACGGAGGATTCGCAAACACAACAGAGCTGATTTGAGAGGCAGGTTTGGCCTCCCGTGTGCACGCGCCCGACATACGCACAGGTACAAGCCGCCGCCGTGTCAGAGGACGACTTTGATAAGACGGAATTCAAAAACGTGTGTTCCGCCGTACCAACGGCTTTCATTAAATGTGTCTGTTTGTGCACTAGCATCTATTTTTAAAGCAAAGTGATGGCAGGAAGATGAAATGATGCTGTACTCACAGATGTAGGCAGGCCAGGAGGGGGCTTGCGCACTTTCTTTGTTTGCAGAGGATCTGTGGAGAGAATACAAAAACAACTTTAAGACATTTGAGGGGAAAAAAGAATAAACAAGCATGCAGAGGCACTCAGTCACATGTCTCTTTGATTACAGGTTTACAAAGACAAATATGAAAGCATCGGTGTGGCAGAAATCGAGGAATTCTTAAATTCAATGTAAAAAATAAAAGCTAATGCTGAAAAATGTATATTTCCTGTAGTGTCCATTATAATACATAACCATGGCGTTATAGTCATGCTTTCTCATTGAGGGCATCAGACAGGCACTAACCCAGTGAAGCAGAGTCCTGATGTGAGCGTCTTCGTGGATTGGCGCCAGTATAAGAGTAGAACGGAGTAGACGACTTCCCAGAGGTGGTGACGGGCCCTGGGCTTGCCAGCCCCATGTCCGACCTCAGACTAGACTGTAGGGAAAAAAAGAAAAGAGTTCAGGGCCAAGAGCCAACATCATAATGCACAAAAAAGTGAATGTGTGTGTGCAAAACATATTTTGAAATGAAATCAATACAAAAATAAACTGAAATACAGAAAAACAAATAACAGATTACTGTTTTCACAATATGGTTGACAACCCATGAATGGCTGATATTAACATTCTATACTTTAATATTCTATACGCTTATCAAATAAGTTACAAATAAAAATAATAAAATCAATCATTTAAATAGTAAAAGCCTAAGAGTTTAGGCATCACAACATTATAATGTACATACAATATAAAAAAGTTATATTTTGATATTTGTAAAAGATTACATACAAAGATTAGTGTTTGGAATTATTTGTTTCTAAAAAATTATCTTTATATGACTGTTAGATGGCAAATGTAATTCAATGTTAAAAAGGGGAAACAAAAAGTCTCTTAGTTACATAAACAATATACGTATATGACACTACTGAATTTGAAAAAAAAAAAAAAAATCCATAAAATCTTATGTCAGCATCCCTAACTGTGATGTAAGATATAAAATGACATGGTGTCAAGTCCAAAGTTTTGACGTAAAACATTAAAAAAAATTTTTTTAATTAAAAACAAAGAAAATATATTAAATAAAGAAATTCATGCCATTTTTTTTTAATTCAACCAAAGTGTTACACCGATAATATCTGTAATAATAACGTTCATTCTGAATAAGAAAAATGCTAAATACAAGCCTTTAATGCAACAGGGCTTTTGAACTGTCAGTTTAAAAGTAGAAAAATGTTAAAAAATAAAATGAGCATCACCCAGATTAAAATATAAAACATGAAGGTGACTACTTCAGATATTGTGTGACCCCTGAATGAAGGTTTTGTACTTCACAGAAGGACACAATCAGAACTCGTTATGGGGGGAAAAAAACCCTGAGAGTTTTTCTGCTCTTTCCTCTCTTTACTGAACACAATTGTGCAGTTATTGATGTGAGAGTGCCAGCAGCTCAGTGAAGTCCAAGGAGAAATCGATCCAATCAGTCTGACCTAGCGATTCCCTCCCCTTCTGCTCACGGTGAACTGCTATTGATCAGGCCTGATCACGGCCCCAGGGCATATCCACACGCAGCCAGGGACACATCCTCACTTAAAGGAGCAGAAGGCCCAGGAGAGTGAAGTATGAGAGAGCCGAAGAGAGGGGGGGGGGGGACAGTGGCCGGCTCAAGCCTCATTAAACCATCTGTCTGATCTCAGGAGCTGTCAGCTCCCCTGTAAAAAACTGTGCCGGCTTAACTTGACAAAACACCCGTTATAGAGCCCATGAAGTCGACAGGGCCACTAGACTGTCGACGGAGAGCCAATTACGTGAGGAGAGAAGACAGACAGTGGCCCCAAACTCGCGTCTGATGACCGGGAGATTAGCGTAGGCTTCAGGTTTTGTAAATGGTTTTCCCAGAGGCTATCACACCCTTGACCAACATCCAATTCGTTGCTCATCCCGGCAAACTGGGTTAAGAGGCCAATTAAAGAAGAAGCCCAATTAGCCTAATCGTCTGCAGAGTTAAAGAGTAGTGTGGGGAGGGGGATGAAAGAGTGACTGAGAATAGAAAGAATCAGGTAACAGGACTCCTACTGAGAGACCCAGCATGCATTAGAGAGCGGCTTTTGACTACTGTACTGCACCACTTAACACACCACAAACTAAAATCACACAAAAGATTAATAAAAAAAAACATGATTACATTTTATAAGTATAATTATGGTTCTAAATGTGATTAATCTTTTGTGTGATTTTAGTTTGCATCATATTTACCTCATAAATAATATTTATATTTAAAACAACATTACATTTTGAGCGTCTTATATTGTATTTTATAATTTAATAATTATAATTATTATTTAAATATTTCAATATAGAGTAAATGTTATTTTATAGGTTATTGATAAATAAAAATAATCTTTCAAACAATACATTTTAATGAAATAAATTCTAAATACGCAGCTCTGCTGTCGCAGCATACGAGGTCAGACCACGTAAACTTCATCTCTTCACCAGCTTTACACCGTTTATTTGAGAACGACTACTGTCAAATATACACTGAAACTCACAGATCTTCACAACAAACCAAATATACTTCTTGAAGTAATAATAATATTATTACTTTTAAGGAATATCATACAACCAAAATATTTTTCATCCATGTTTTAATTTATAATTTATACTTTTTTGACAAAAAATAAAAATGCAATGTTTTGTTGTAAATGATCTGTTATATTTTCTTCAGAAGATTGATTAAAATGTTAAAGTTGTATTAATTCATTTCATTAGATGCCATTTTTGATGATAGGTTTGTATTAAAAATCATAAAACACAGAATCTATAACAAAATAAAATTATTTTTTTTAGGGGAAAAATAAAATGGATTTCATAGGGCCCTAAATTAAATGCGAACTTATTCTGTGGAGTTCAATTGTGAACCAACAAGTTATGCTACATTCATCCTCAAGGTCTAACAAACATGTGGAAAGCACTTTCTTCCCCATAAATGGTAAATTAATATCATGATAAATATTGATATTGTATGATGGGAAAAAAATATTGTGATAATATTTTTGGCCATATCGCTTATCCTTAGTATACAGGCAAATAAATTCAAATTTCAAAGTCAGATAGAAGTCATAATCAAATCCAATCGAGGCTTACAGAAGAGAGCACTTAAAAATAGCTACTCCTTGAATTTAGCCGATTAAAACAAGGGCCATCAGATCGTGTGAAAATCAGGTTGGCTTCTCCTTTACTGCAGGAGGAATGAGGGGGAAACGAGCTCTCCAAAGTGACAGGCTGTCAGGGAGGTGGCATCATTGACATTGACATGGCAAAACAGACTGACTAGTGCTGCCTTTGTTCAATGATATGAAATCCTCACAGCAATATTATCTTCTTACTTTTAGCCGCGATGCAAAAACAAGACGGGAAAGCACCGGGGTCAGATGAAAGACTGATAGAATACTAATTTAACATTCAGGAGAGAGTGATTTTAGGGAGATTTGCTGTGGTTTATTATAGTGATGTGAAATTAGTCGAATCTTATTTAAAGATTACATTCAGAGAACTGGTGGTTCCATGAAACAAATGGGGATTAGTGAGATCTTTGTTAAATTAAACATAGAATTAATAAGAAATGTACATTTTCTGAAGAAAAATTTGTACGATGCCAGACTGTTGCGAAGTAAAAAAAAAAAAAAAAAAAAAAAAGAGCCCAACCTCTAGTCATATTCATGTTTCTATTTAGGACATGGGTATATGAAATAATTTTTTCATCTTCCAGTTGAAAATATTAAGTCTGATTTCTTAGAAAAGTAATAATACACCTCTCGCCAACAAGCCACATGATTTGAGGTATCATTCACATCTGCTGCACTAACATTTCAGGATGAGTTACACAGCGACGTTTAATACTTGGGGTTTGGACTGTGTTCAAATCCCTAATACTGAGTATAAGCCATCACAACGGCGATATACTGACAAAAGCCCTGTTCATTTCTCTCCAGGGTATGAATGTTTATGTGTGAACATGGCCGTGTGTTAGCAGGTGAGAGGAAAATGACTGTCCTCCGTGGTTTAGCCTTTAAAACAAGTACTCATCTTACATGACAGTCCGGTCAATCTTGTGGATACTGAGAAGTAGTGTTCATTATAAGAACACTTGACAGAATCACAGGGGCTTCTGAGCCCGCTCACATCTGAACAATCATCTTCCTGAGTGAAATGTCAGGCAGATTGGTGGAGATAATAGCAGTCATCTGTCAACCGCATCCTGCCGCAACAATCAGAATAATCCTCCACACAGGGGACGGGAGCAAAGCTTACCTACAGCCTCCGCACCGCTGAATGCAGCTCTCTACCGCTTGCCGCTTATCACTTCTGTATTTTAACATTTCTCATGTTTGGATCATGGCATTTCATGCTACAAGGTTAAAGATTGCAACGGAAGGGTAGCCTTTAGTGAGATGTTGTCAAAGATATTGCGAAGCAACAGCAAGCAACAAATTAATAAACTGTATCATTTTAGGATGTATAATTTAATAAAAATTAAACTGTCAAATAAAGCTCTTTCCTGCCGAGAGATGCATATACTGTATATGGCTACACTAGTCACGCATTTCGGTTTTGATTCACTAAAAAGAATCGGCTCAAAAGAATCATTTGTTCTGACTATACTGGTAGCATTGAATGGTTTTCATTCACTAAAAACTGTTTATTAGAGTCATTAGTTCAGGAATCGAACTGCATTGGTCATATTGTACAGTATTGAAAAAAAAAGATTCAAGAGTAATTTGTTTAGGAATCAAACTACACTGCAACTGTGAGATTCTGATTCTGATTCAATTCGCCTCTTAAAGGGATAATTCACACAAAAATGAAAATTCTATGATTGTGGAACACAAAAGAAGATATTTTGAAGAATAATGGTAACCAAACAGTTTAGGTGACCATTGATTTTAATTGTACGGACAAAAACAAAACACTGAAACA
Source organism: Schizothorax lantsangensis (assembly GCA_027422415.1). NCBI lineage: Eukaryota > Metazoa > Chordata > Actinopteri > Cypriniformes > Cyprinidae > Schizothorax > Schizothorax lantsangensis. Next base: position 31,432,281 of record CM049839.1, on the reverse strand, counting down.
CTTTTTCATTTTGTGTTATGCAGATGAATGAAGGTTTGGAATAACATTAAGTGAAGTATATTTTCATTATTGAGTTAACTATTTCGGTTAACTATTTAAGTGTTATTTGTTCAGGTATCTGACTATAGTACTGAATGATAGTAATTAGGGATGCACCGATGTATCGGCTGCCGATATTTATCAGCTGATTTTTGATTATTTTAAAGCCATCGGCATATCGGAAATAGCATGAAAAGGGCCGATACCGATGGTTTATTAATTAACTGCATGGACACAATGAGTTGCATGTCTGTTGCATAATCCAACGTTTTTCTTTGGGCAAAATAATTAAATAATTGCCAAAACAAAATAGAATCTGTAAAAAAAATAGTTTGTCAGAAAGCATAGTATGGCCTATGCAAATATGACGCTGACGCATGCAACAAGTGAAATGCCTGCGCTCAGCTGTAAATTCATCATAGGTAAGTTGCAATGGCAATTCCCCGGCGTTAGTTTACCTGAGGATATGTCACGAACCGCCAAGCATTAGGCCTACATTTAGGTGAAAACGGGTGGCAGGTAATATGCAGCTTTTTTGTGTGTTTGAAACCAGCAAAAATGGTATCGGTATCGGCCAATAATTGTTTGTTAAAATCGGTATCGTATCGGCCAAAATATAAAACTATCGGTGCATCCCTAGTAGTAATGAATGGTTTTGATTCACACAAAAATGGCCTTGTAAGGGTCATTACTTAGGGAATTTAACTACATTGGTTACACTATGGTTTTGATTCACTAAAAAACTGGTTCATAAGAGTAATTTGTTTGGGAATCAAGCAAAACTGTTTATTTCTGATTTACTATGAAGAACCGATTTGCAGAAGTCATCAGTTTAGGAGTTGGACTATATTGGTGGCATTGTACGATTTTTATTCACTTAAAAAACCTGGTTCATAACTGTTCGGGAATCTGACTACACTGTCTGTGATGTATGTTTCATGCAGGAAACACAGAGTATTGTTGTATGTTGTTCAGTCCACATCAGGCAAAGAATGCACTTGCGAGAATCGTTAATGGTTCTAAATAAGAAGTAGTTCTCACTTCCCAAGCCTATGTGAAATCCACTGTTTTCGTTGCTGAATTACTTGCTAGTAAAAGAAAGCAGCCAATGAGATGCTTGGCAGGCAGAGATACAGGGGCCACAGCTGGCTGAGACACTTTGAATATTTAACTCAATAAAAGGTGTACAGTTCCACATCAGGTTCAAATGATGCAATAATACCTTGCTGAGGGAGAGGTTTAGCCTGCAAATGATGACAAACCTCATAAAAAGACGGGCTGTTTGGCTTTGTGAAAATCCTGTAACCGCTTCCCATCACTGCCAAACACTTGATAGATTACTAGTGCAGATATTTCCATTCTTGGCACTCGCTGAACAAATAGGGCCTTTTATTAGGTTCCGCAATGTGCATTGCTCAATTTTCGAAGCAGACTGGGTTATTAGGCGCCAGATTCGCGTATTAAAAACATTGCTTCTCCGATAATCTCTGCACCTGATAGTCATCTGTTTATATGCGCGCGGCAGACGCGGTGGCCGTATTAACACGCGGGGTTCAGAATATTAATGCAGCCACCCTGCAGCCCGCATTCTTCCCACATTCGCTCAGGAACTGAACAGCTTTTTCGCTCTTCCTGTTTTTCTTCAGCGACTAGACAAACTGAGTCTCTGCCAGGCTCTGATCTGTGCAGCTGCAGGCCAGCATAAATTCCCCAGTTCCCACACAAAATGTCTGAACTGGCATTCCCTTTCAGAAAGCTCTTTTATGAATGAGCGAACGCGCCGGAGAGCCAGCCGTGTTTTCATTCGTTCTGACTAGCGCCATTCACTGCTTGCAAACCGCACGGCGCTTTTAAAGGTGCGCTTGTGTGTTTCTTCTCTCCTGAGATGGGCACTGGGCTCAGAGGGTGAGGTTATTAAAGGGTCACCAGGGTCGAGGTCTTTGCTGACCTCACACTTAAGCTGGAGAGGTAGCCTTCCTCTAATATCGTCTCTTAGCCGTGGCATTAAATTTAATCTTAAAGCTAAGACCCTGCATGCATGCTAAATCCTTCTGCTAATAACCATAAGGTATAACACTAATATGCAACACAATATTAATGAACTAGGATGGAAAAGAGTGTATTTCTTGGTTTCCTAGAACTCATTACCACAAGGTTGGAGAGGGGGGCGAACAAAATGTAAACAGAGCAAAAGTGCAAGCAACAGGCGATTAAAAAAAATGTGGAGGGAAAAAAGGGTGGGGGGTCTCCAAGTATACTCTCTGACTGACTGACGTCAACCGTGTCAGAGAGAATGAGCAGGCAGGAGAGTGAGAGAGCGAGAGCGGGGTGGTGTGCTCACACAATCCTGTCTTTGTTTGGAACATCTGTGTGGCTGTGGGAGGGGAACAGGGCCGGGCTCTGTGACCCCGCTTTAATGGAAGTGCTGAAAGTCATGTTTCTGTGTGCTGAAGGCCTGCTCCCTACACATAAACACTCCCTCTAAATCACACATTAAATGCTATTAAAAAGCATTCAGATTAAAAGTATTCAGACATCACAAAACACTCTTTCAGCATCATCTGATGTGAAAAACTGAGCAGAAACTACAAACACAGTACCCACTGCTTTTGAGCAATTTCCCAGACTCTTTGATGACTTTTCTCAGTTGTGATTATCAAATGATTTTAGGCCCACTTTATATTTTAGGTTACAATTAGTTAATGAATTACAATAGGTATCACAAATAATTCATTAATGTTCATTTATACAACATTTATTCAATTATTAAAAGTATACACATTAGTATACACTACCTTTCAAAAGTTTGGGGACAGTAAGTTTTTTCTAAATATTTTTGCAAGAACAGATTAATCTCATCAAATGTAACAGTTAAAAAAATATAATATTACAAAAGATTTTCGTTTCAAATAAAACCTGTTCTATGTAGAATGATTTTCTGAAGGATCATGTGACACTGAAGACCAGAGTAGGAAAATGAATAAATTATATTTTACAATATATTAAAATAGAAAACAGTTATTTTAGAATGTAATAATATTTAACAACATTGCCGTTTGTGTAGTGAGTGTAAGGGCTTATTTAAAAAACACTAAAAAAAATTATTTCCCATCCCAAATACTGTAGTTTAGCGCTCAGCTTAACTAAAAAAAAAAAAAAGTATATTCACTACAGTAATTACCAAGACTGTTTATGATTTTATTAATTTCCACTTTTCAAAATTTAAGGTGGTTGTATACAGAATTGAGCCATTTAGCCATGTGTTGGAGTATTTGGCACGTTCACTTTCAGCACTTTGGTAGTTGTGATGAATCAGGGGCTAAGTGAGATTCACACAAAAGCAAAAACTATGTAAAAACATAATAACAAAAGTGAAGTTGTGGTTGTTACCTGGCATCCAGAGACGCCTGGCTCTCTTCCATAACCAGAGAACGGAGGCCTCTCAGACTTGCCTATAGATAAACAAAGAGACAAACAATCAGAACAGCACCATACACATTAACCACATAAACATTAATCATGTGAAAAACAGGGAGATTTCAAGAAAGACAAACAATAACTGCCAAAACTCACACATTCCTTGTGAGTTCTGGCAGATGAAGGCTGCTGAAGGTCAGAAGGAACTGATTTATATTTCATATTACAACAGTAAGGTGTGATTTATTTCTGTGTGTATTTTTTCTAGCTGTCCATCAGACAGGGCACGTCTGACAGTAAACTACAGGGTCAGACGGGTCTCAGTCGACAATACTAATCCATCTCCATCCTTTTTCTGTCGCAGAAACAGCCCGTGCGCTTGCAAGGGGCAAATAAAAAGTGCACAGCACACAGCCGTATGAATCATGCACTTCACAATATCTAAACTCAGCAGTTTCAAGCTCTCGGCGAGAAAAAACAGGAGACTCCTAAAGGAGTCTGAAGAAAATGATAAACAACTCTAAAAACATCATATATTATACTTGTCAGACTTTCAAACATTAGAACAAACACAGCAATGAAGCTAAATTCTGTTTACTCCAGGGAAAAGGTAAATATTTTTGTTACTTAAATTCGAATGCTGAAAGTATTTGCGTAACACCTTCTACGCAGAAGGTTCGGTTCTGCTGCGCTCAGGTGCACGAGGCCACGTGTCTGCGAGTGTGCGAGTTTCTGAGACGCAGCCGTAATCAGGTACAGTGGTTTAACTGAAAACACTGCTTCCCCTGTGGTGTAAACTGATCTCAATCGACGTGATATAACATTTGAGAGTTGCGCTCCTGCAAAGGAAGAGGGAGTATAGTTGTGGGTAAACTACTGCGCTCCCTCCCCCTTAGTCACCACAAAAGAATAAAACATCTGTCTTTCAGCGACTTTAAAGGTTAGGAGGCTTTTTTCCCTCATCCTGACTTCCTGGGCTGCTACTCAGCTAGGTTTAGGTTTCTGAGTTTGTGGCGCACACAGACAGTCTTTCCTCTACAGATGCACTCGTGTCCAGCATTGAAATATTCATATACAGCATGTGTTTTGTCACACACTCTCTGTCCACGCTGAATAATTTATAAGACCGCGTTGTTGTTTTAGATCCTGGCAGAGCTGGAAGCGCTACTCATGAAAAACATCCTCCCTCGCTCTGGGTCTCTCGGATGCAGCGAGCAGTTGCACGCATGGTTTAGCATGCTCTCGTGCAGCGTAACCCAGCCATGCGCTGTAACATGTCGAGGGACCTTAATGCGATCAGCGCCGTAACCTCAGCCACTAAGGAGGAGTCCCAGAGGATCTGAACGGTAAACATGCGTTTAACTGTCTAGCATGCCAGAGTGAACGGCCGACCTGCGCTAACAGCAGTGACAGACCCGAACAAAGAGATGAACCTATTCACCTGACTGCACACATACACCCACACACTGTCAGAGTCAGAAATTATGACACCCACGTTAATGAGTTTTGATTGTTCCAATGACATCTTTAAAATCACCCACATATATAGCTAAAATTAGAACTAGTTTAATCAGTGAGAAAAATGAGTAAAAAAAAAACAATAATAATCTCAGGAGCATAATGACGGGTTGACGGGATATACTATATATATATATATATATATATATACACACACACACACACACACCCAAACAAGTAATATTATAAACAAATATATATATCTATCATAGTTATTATGTTACATAAAAAATTATAAATATAAATTATACATACCAAATAAATTAGATTTCATTATTATTATTATTTGTAACAAATTTTAACAAATTTATTTTTTATTATATTATTATTACTATTTTATTTTAATGCTTTTTTTAGTTTAAAGAAAAAGACATGTAGGAGGAGTAGATGAAGAAAAGTGTGAAAAAAAAGGAACCAGATGAGGGGAACAGAAAAATTAAGAATGACTCTGAGAGCTGTGCAGGAAGAGGAGACCCATGGGGGCCTGATATTCAGTGAGAAAGTGAGAGAACGAGAGCGAGTGGTGGAAAATTATTGGGCGTGCGTTCAAAACACAGAGCGTTCCAAAAGCTGAAAGCATCCAAAGGCGAAGAAAGGCAAAGCGAGGGGGGGAGAAAAAGTCTCTCGGAATGTTAAAAATCAACAATGTAAGACAGCTCTTCCACTGCTATAGCAATTTGTTTAAGTGTTACTGGCGAGTGTTTGTGCCAAGCAGGCTGCTGGCTGCGGCACTGATGTTTGAGGAAGCAGTGCCAGCTAGCGCAGCTGTGAGGCCACTGCCCCCACCCTCCACACCCTCACACACACACACCCCTTCCTCTCCTCTACTCTCTCGGCCAAGACACTCTCGGAGACAGAAAGAGAGAAAGAGAGAGAGAGTTCAGAGAATATGCAAGACAGCAGGTGAGAGGAGAGTGTGTGAGTGTGAGAGGAAGTGACAGTGAGTACATGTGTGAGAAGGGGGTCACTAGGGGGAATCTCTCCAGAAATGAACTTCAAGAAGTGGGCGTCGAGGCTGCCGATTAGCCACGTCCTCTACAGCCCGGCAAGCCCCTCTCTCCTCCTTTTATCTCATCACACCCTCCTCCTCCTCGTCTTAGCTGGAGTGATGACAGACGGACGAAGGGGGGTTGGCCTGATCAATACCCGCCTCACTGCTTCTCCTGGCCTCCCCTCTCTGCTCGCCTACCCCTGTACCGCGACACATCATACATTATAGAAGCGGGATCTGACTGCGGATGATGAATGTTCCGGCCTCGCCGGGCTTTAGGGGAAGGGCTGACGCAGGGGACGGCGGCACCACCAGCGCACGGGGAAGAGCGGAGGTTAGCCACCGTGCTATAGGTTATCAATGCCCCTGCTGACTCACAGCTAATGAGCGTTCTAGTCACACAATCTATCAAACAGGGGACTGGGGAGCCTGGAAGAGCAGAGGATGTTTACAGGGAACGGCCGCAACAGAAGGAAACTGATGAGGTTATGAAGTTTGATGAGAAAAGGCAATGCCAGGAAAACCATAGGATCACTGAAGATTGAAGACTAGTCAGATAGAGATGGTAAATGTCTGGGGATGTAGCTGGGATAATAAGGATCAGTGCTGCTGCAGCTATAGTCCGGTCATTTACATAGACGTTTGGAAAACTAGGTGAGTTGGAGCATGTGACCTTGTCAGTCAGCAGGCGAGTGTTAACAGCCCCACCAACTCGACTCCCTGCTGAGATAACAGCTCCTGCAACTCTCCACATGGCCTCTGGGAACAACAAATACATTGGAATTTCTTGGTGGCTCTATATCGGTACTAGAGCTGCACGATTAATCGTTAAAAGATCGCGATCTCGATTCAAATACCCACACGATCTAATTTCTGAATGACAACGATTCGCCCGTGTCTATTAAAACTTTGAAAAAATCATACCGGAACATTCAAATCTGCATTCGCGCTGCTGCTGATCCAGAGAGCAGACAGTTAACATGTTTAGGTAAGAAAAAGCTTCACAAACAGTCTTTTCAACTACACAGTATTATTTCTGTCTTACAGTCATTCATAGAAATACTGGGATAAAAGTTTATAGTTCGGCTACAAACATTGATGTCTGTGGTAGCGATCAAAATAGAGCCACTCATCTTTTGAAAGCAACTGGCGCTTCAAATATCGTTTGTGTCGATTGCATCATTTCGCCACTAGGTGGCGACAAGTGACTGTTAAAAAATGTATTTGTTATTGAATCATTCATTCGAGATTCGTTCAAAAACACTGATTCATCCATTAATGAAACAAGTGAGGTATGAGTGAGTCATTGAATCATTAATACAAACCAATTTTTCATAATTTTAATTCTAAAAGTTGGTGTATTAAATACACTATATTTTAAATACATATACCCCGGGTTTCACAGACAACGCTTAAGCCTAGTCCTAGACAAAAATGTAAATCTGAGCTGTTTCAACTAAAAGAAACTCGCATTGACTGATCTTAAAATATATCAGTGCCTTTGTTTTGTCTCAAGATGCACCCCAGTAATGTTTTTTTCTAAGCATGTTTATAAAAATTGCTTAAATGTCTTAATTGAACTATGATCTAATCCTGGCTTAGTCTAAGCCCCGTCTGTGAAACCTGGCCATACTGTATTATATATTAAAATGTTTAATAATTCATTTAAATTAAACACTTTTAAATAGACTGCAGCAATTAATATTTTGTCACACATTATTTTGTTTAGTTCAGAATCGTGGGAGAATCGTGATCTCTATTTGAGAAAAAAAATCGTGATTCTCAATTTATCCAGAATCGTGCAGCTCTAATCGGTACCATATTGGTTATCGGCCTATATGGGAGATATTTTTAATTTATTGAGATACTAGATATATGCACCTTATTTCTAATGTAAGTGTGGGTGTGGCCATTTGTAACTTAAATGTGCGAGGCTTCCGGGTGTCGTTCGCCTCTGGTTATTTTAGGTGTACAAAAACAGTTTGTTACGCTGCTTGATATTGCAAAATGATTTTTTTTTAATAATTATTTTCATTTATTATCATCATCATAAAGACATTGGTTTGTAGTGCAAATAGTTTTACCTTTTACTGCTCGTTGCTATTCTTCTAGTTATTTACCTATAGCAGCTAATGAATCGGACGTCAAGCACATTCACAGAAAACAGCTTACTTTTGCATTGCAAAATAAGGTAGATAGTTAATTGTGCATCCTCATTTCCCATTTTTACATTTACTTTGCAGTCATTTAACGCATCTTTAAAAACACTAATAATTTAATAACACTGTTAAATATAACCTTCAGCAAATCTTAAAATGAATATCCATTTTTCCTATTGTACATTTTGATGTTGTGATGCTTAAATTTACATGCAGTATTGTAAACGTTTCCTTATTTTCATTATATCAGCTATTTATCAGTTATCAGCCATAGCAAAATTTTATTCGGGTTCTTTACTACAATCAACACAACCTCTTTATATTCTCTTCATCAACAAATGCAAAGCACTTGGCAAAAGTGATGTTACAGCAGTACATCTGTTTTTACACTGATTCACCCAAAATTCTGTCAATTTATTCACCCTCATGTCATTCCAAACCTGTATGACTGTTCTTTGGAGGAACACAAAATAATATATTTTGAAGAATGTTTGGGTCCAAATAACACTGGACCCCACTGATTTGCATTGCAAGGATTAAACATTCAAAATATAATTTGTGTTCCACAGAAGAAAGTCATGAATATTTGGAATGACATGAGAGTGACTAAGTGATGACAAAATGTTTATTTTTGGGTGAGCTATCCCTTTAAGAGAATTTCACATTGATTTGGGTTTCAAAATGCAGCACTGCATCTAATGAAACAGTGAGAAATGTCAGAGGCACTTGTTTCACTGATCACACCTCTACCATTTTTAAACAGTGAGTGTAACAGACTCTGCCAGTGAAGAGTGGCAAGATTTCAACAACAACAGTCAGTAGCTATGAAATGCTCTACTGTTGTCAAGATGTTTTGAGCTGGTAAGTGAACAGCTGGCTTAACAGTTGCAGCTTGTGCAGGCCAATCAAGGCACTAGGCACATATTAGTCCTGTCACCAATGTCATTAAACAAGGCACTTAACTAGAGGATTGTACAGGTGCGCTTTCCCTGAAATACTCTCCCTGTTCATGATTCTAACGCCCATGAGCTTTTAAAGATTACAGACTCACAATCTGTCAAAAGAAAGGAGGTTCAAACTAACACTCCAACCTGTTCAAACTAATACTCAGACCTTTTGAGATCATCAAAGCCAAGGAAACAATATACACTGGAAAAAGAAAAAAATCTTCTCTAGTTATGAGCACGTCTTCTGTTGGCTATCTCTCACCACAGGCCTGTGTTATCGCAACAGAGCTCTTAAAACAGTCTTCATATCAGCCCTCCTTGATTTGCACTGAGCAGAAAGAGAAAATAAAGCAATAGTCTTCTGCGGCATCGCCCCGGCAATGCTTGTCAGCAGCGGTGTTTTTCACCCTGTCTCTCAGGGGAAAACAGGGGCTGTACTGGAGGAGTGATGGATGGAAGCGAAAATGAATTCATCAATTTCCCCGGGAGGAACTGTGAGAAGCAACAAGGAGATGTCCAGGTGTTGACATGCGTGTCCGTGTGGTGTGCGCCTGTGTACATGCACACACACCTATAGGCAGAGTACATGTTGCCTATAGATACATATACACACACACACACACACACACACACACATAAATATACACAGTACAAACACATATTATGTAAACACTTACTTTTATTTTGGATGTGATTAATTGCGATTAATCTATTTGACAGCTCTAATTTTCATACCTTCAAAGGTAACTAAAATAGTGCTGTTGCCTGTGCCACTAAGGACGCAATGTATTAGTTTTGTTTTTTATGGTAACGTGCCACCAAATACACAAAAATCAAAAGAGAGGGGGGTGGGGGGAGCAGTAGCTTATTATCATTTAAAGAGACATGCACTGATACGGCTCGCTGTGAACAGAGCTGTTTTTGAAAAGGTAAAAAGTGTGTTGTTTTACACGACCATTGAGGAATTTTAACCAAAGCATACTGTAGACATATCATGAAGACCGTAAAGAATCATAACAACTTGTGGAAAATGGGCATCCGATGTCCCCTTTAAACTTTAAAACCTTCACAATACATCTGCATAAAATGCACAGTGATAACACAAGTCTGAGCAAATAAATCACAACTAAAGAAACAACTCTTCACTTTATTACAAAAGCACGAAAGTGCATGACTATTATTCTATTTATTAGCCCACCAACCAAAAGATCTGAATGATCAAATATTAATTTGCAGTTTTGCATCTGTTGACAGAACTCTGCAAATCAATATGTTTTAACACCAGATCATCTCACTTTGAATACAGCAGCCCAGAGATTTGTTTAACAGTCAGTGGAGTATGTAAATACCATTGATGCACTTTCACAAGTGCCAACACAAACGAGGGGCACGTTGAGTCCTGTCGATGGGGTTAATAAGGGATGTATAAATAGGCCGGTGATATTAAATATTGAGATTACATTCAGAAGCATGGAACAATTAAAATGTGACTGTGTAGAGAGGCTCCCGGGGTGGCTCCCTATTGATCACAGCTCTGCCAGGCAAGACCAGAGCTCTTGTTTTGATACTCAGATAGGTAGAGATCTAAGCATCTCAAGGGATCAATTGAAAAGCACAGCCACAAAAACAGCCAATTAGTAGCCACACTCCACAGCCTCCCTCTCTATATCTCTCTCTCTACCCCTCCCCACTCTCTCTCTTCCTCTCGTTCTAGTAAATTCCGAGGGCCTCACTGTTTTTTTTTCTCCACGCAGACTCGGCTTCCAAACAAACCGAGATGCGTACATATACACACGACAAGGAGCTCAATCCCTTGTAGCGGGTAACACCAAATGCAAATGAACCTCTCATGCCCTTTGTCCCCCAGAAGTCCATCCGTGTTCCCTTGTCTGAATTTCATGTTCTGAGTTCTGGAACCCCGGAGTAATTCATTATCCCTGTCAAGTTAATGTTCCGTGTTGAGCCATATGGCGAGGCTAACACGCGCAATAAAGGAAATTCCTTCAACTTGTTATAATCAGCACATTAGGCTGTCCAAATACTGACATAAACAGCTTTATTGTGTTTGCTGCATTTTCTCTTAAAATTCCTGACAAAAACAGGAAAGCAGGCAGGAAAGCGGAGCGGGGGGCTGGGGCTAAACTTGGAGGCCAGCAAAAGGAGGGAGGGAGGGTGAGGTAAAGAAAAAGAAGTTTGTCGGCAAGAACCTTGAGCTATCAGTGCAGAGTCCTGAACACTCGATGCCCACACACGAACACAAGCAAACACACACAAACACTCACAGACATAATGCCAAACAAAGCCACACACCCACTCGCTCACTGGCTCTGCGCCTTTTAAAATGGATCCTTTTGTTTCCTCGTCTGGAGTGTTTGTGTATCTCTCCGTTGTTTTCGAGGCTTTTGATGTTTGACAGTCGGCAAGGACGGGGCCCGAATCCAAGGGTCCTCTCCCGCCCTCTCCAGGCCCTCCTTCACACGATCCCACCCGAGCAGGTAGGAAGGGGGTGGAAGGGTCTGTTTTTTTGCCAGCGAAACGCACAGAGGGGCACAATCTCAAAAACACTCTACCCCTGAGCTCAGCATCAATTTCTGTTAATTAGAGTCTTGTCAGCAGTGGCATTATTCAAACAGCTAGCGCAAATGTTAATGAGCTCTTATTTGCATATTTATTTTTTTCTTTGTTGAAATGTCATTGATTATTATGTTCTACGATGATGAATGCCTCTGCTGATGCACTCTGATATGTAATTAGTCATTAGATGGAATGAATAGATCAATTAAAAGGAGGGAGAGAGGACAGGATTAAGGACGAATCAGAAGAAAGATGGAAAAAAGATTGAAGAGGATTATGGGAGTGGAGAACGAGATGAGCACTTCCCATTGGTGGATGTGTCCTGGTGTCTCCTACAGTTAAACCTGGGGTTTTGAACCTTTTTCAGGCCCAGGAAGCCATTGGTGGATAGGGCAAAGTTGGAGCAGTGGCCCCCTCACATGCTGTATAAAACAAAAAATAGGCCTAGCATACAATAACAATATTTATACACACACTTTAAAAAATCATTATTGATAATAAATCAAGTATATATTTTTCAATTTTACTCAACATTATCTTCTACAACAAAAATAAATAATATATAAATAATAAAATAGAAATTTTTATAAATATAATTTGGAATTTGACTAAAATTGTATTCATTAAAATAAATTAAATTAAATAAAAAAGAACTACCCTGTAGTGCTTCTGCAGAACCCTTGTTAAAGACACCTGATGTAAGAGCAACATCTCAAAATATTTTTTTATTATTGAAAAAACAATTAAAAATGAAAATGAATTAAATTAATTTAAATTAAATATTTTTACTCCCACAGAACCTTTGCGGATGCCTTGTTAAAACACTCCTAATGTAAGAATAGCATCTCTAAAATATGTCAATTAAAAAAATTAAATAAAATTTTAATAAAAAATAAATTGAATAACTACCTCTCTAGTGCATCTACAGACTCCTGACCTAAGATCAGCATCTCAAAGGAAAGTTTTTTTAAAAATATGTAAATAATAAAATAAAATACAATTTTTATTAAATTAGTAGCAACTACCACCCTAAGTACCTCTGCAGACCCCTTGTTGAGGGCCCTGATGTAAGAACAGCATCTCAAAATATTTTTTTGTTTGACCTTCTAGAAATCCATGCGTTAACAGCCTTGCAGTGACTCTTTTACCTTCTCGTTGAGAATCTCACAGGTTTGCACTGATCTCCTGACTCACCAGATGGGGAAGAGGGAGCTGTGTGTGGACTTGTCAACAAACACAGCAGCTGGATTTGTCCTAAACTCCCCCACCTCAGAAAGTCAATGGGACGACCAGGTCTGCGCAATGTGATTTTCTGTTGTTACTGGGGGGAAAAAGAGGGGGAAAATGTTTTCTTTTGACCTCTGCGGTCCCTAACTTAACCACCCTCTCCAGCCAATGCCCGCTACTCCCCGATACGAGACGGCAAGAGAGAGAGAGAGAGAGAGAAATGCATTACTGCAGACCAGATGGGAACATTCCACATGACCAAACCAATCAATCACCTTGGTGGGACGCAGGTGCACCACAGCCGTGCAGCAACACACCATTTCACAGTCTATCGGCCGCAAACACATGGTCACCAATCAATGGCCCCCTGAGGATGCGCGCTTCTCCCCTACCCCACCGGTTCATGGCTGATGACTTCATAATCACACATCCCTCTCTCTCTCATTTCTCCTCCTCTTGCTCTCCCCCTCGGCGGAGGAGTGTGATGAGCTATCTAATAACCCTTTCTTTCACGCACCCACCGCCGATCTCGCCACGTCGGCTGATGACTCCCCTCAAGCTAACCCACGCAGCCTCACGTATGCGTGAGACAGTCGCTTGTGGTCAGAGCCGATGCTGTGCATCGAGAATGTGGTGGAAAAACAGGAGGGCGGGGCGTACTTTTATGTCCCAGGATGGATATCGCATCATCTGAGCCACATCAAAGGCTCTGCAGCCGGCTGGTATCAGATGCCAAGCAACTGTTAAACAATGGGGCCTCACTGGAAGGATGGAGAAGGATGAATGCTGGAGGGGAATTTTGATCCCACTCGGGCGGCGCTGCCGGCGTACTCTCAAACTCACACGCAAGCACGATCTTTAAAATCCTGTTTAAAGACACATTCGAGTTGCTGAGACACTCGGATAGCGGAGAACAGGCATATGTCAGAAGCAATGAAAGAGTTGTCAGTATTAAAACATTTCTCTTTTCATACTGGAGAAGTGTTTAGTAACACTTCTCAAGGTTCTGTCAGAGAGAAATCGTGTCACAGAGAGGGAAGCGTGTGAACACAATTCACTCTGTATGTGTGAAAGTGTGTTGGGGGCCTACCAACCCACAGGGATCTTTTTAATACTGCTGGTGGAGTGGACACTGCACACACCAAATTATGCAAATATGGGAGCTGGGTGGCTTATATTACAGAGTATAACAGTTGGAGCTCTGTATTGTCCAATCGGAATCCAGGACTGGAATGATCCATTTTATAACATAGAGGTACACTACTGTTCAAAAGTTTGGAGTCTGTAAGATTTTTTTTTTTTTTAAGAATTAATATGTTTATTCAGCAAGGATGGATTAAATCAAACAAAATAACAATAAAAACTTTTATTTAAAATAAATGGTTTATTTGAACTTTCTATTCATCAAAAAATGTATCTCAGTTTCCACAAAAATATTAAGCAGGGTAAGTGTATTCAACATTTATTATAAGAGGAAAAGTTTCTTGAGCACCAAATCAGCATATTAGAAGGATTTTTGAAAGATCTTGTGAAAATTCAGCTTTGCCATCACAGAAATAAATTACATTTTAAAATATGTCAAAATAGAAATAGTTATTTTAAATTGCAAAAAAAATATTTCATAATAGTGCTGTTTTTACTGTATTTTTTATCAAATAAATTCAGCATAGGTGTGAGACTTCCTTCAAAAACATTGATTTTTACAACATTTTCCAGGCCCTAAACATTTGAACAGTAATGTACTTGTCAGCAACTGAGATACAACTAAAAGCATTTAAACATTAAAAATTTATTAAATTAATATTAAACAATATGTATGGAAAATTTACTCAAAAATATATTTTAAAACAGAAAAAGCTGAAAATATTTATCTCTATTAGTACTTCTCTGCCTTATTAAAGGGCAAATGAGGATGATGTGAAGCAGAAAGTGATCTTTATAAAAGGGCAGCAACTGTCATGAGCTAACTGCATCTGTATGTGTTTTTATTGTGAGGGTTTAAATCTGAAGGTTGCATTAATTTTCCTTCACAAACAACGCCAGCCCTTGGATTGTATACCTGTATGTGTGTGTATGTGTAGATAATGCTAGAGTGCTGCTGCACTGAGAGTCTTACACACAGCCACTCATTCATGGGATTCATCTCTCCTCTCTGGATTAGTTGTGGGGGAGGATGGGTTATTTCTAGGCAGACTGACTGCACGCTCACCACCTGAGACCCCGAGCCAGGTGTGTGTGTGCATGTAAGTGTGTGTATATGTAAGAACAGCACCTGTGGGGCACAGCAGGAGCTCAGCTACACACAGGTGGGAGCCAGAAGCCCTACTGTCCATCCCATGAGCCCCCTCTCATTTCAACAGGTCGTTCCGTAATTATACTCAACACAGCCCATTAGCCATCAGCCTTCAGAAGAACATATGCTCCAACATCGCTACACACCGCATGCCTACGCGTGAAAGACTGTGGGGGAGATCGTCTTCCACTGGACACGGTGCCTGAGAATACCTCCAATCTGCTTCTTCTACACTGTAATATTCTTCAATGGCTGTGATAATGAGAAAAGCTGCAGTGGCAGTAATGTAAATATTCACAAAACAAAATGAAAAACACATATTAAACATTAAAACATTATAATTCTGGATACAGATAAGCCAATAATTATTTTCAGGTTACGGGCAATAACTGTTGTTTAATGTTTAATATCAAATGTTAAATGTTTAATATTATAAAACGGATAGTTCCAGTCTTTGATTCTGATTGGTTGAGCCACGTTCTTAGCTGTTGTAAATTACTCTACAAACATACACATTTGTTTACATTTGTGTGTTGCTCAGCAACCACTTTGTTGGAGTCACAACCGTTTCTGAGGAACTACATTGTTTGGCGGAAGAATAATGTTTTTATTAAATTCATTACACTTTATTTGCTCTGTTTTATTCTGCGAAACCTTACTACGTATGTGGAATAACCATTTTATAAAAGCAATAATCCCAGTGAAGCCATGGTTTACAGTGAATTTATAACAGCTAAGGGGGTTTTAGTTCTCCGCTTCGTGTCTAACAACACCTCCTTAGCTGTTATAAATTCACTGTAAACCACAGCTTCTTGGGGCTTATTGCGTTATTAAAAGCTACACTATTTTATAAATAACGTAGAGTATAAAAACTAAATATTTATTTTGAGATTCGCTAAAGAGTGCCATTTAAGTGTTAGTTAATTATTAGTGTTTTTTAGTGCTGGGCAGCATAACCAAAAATTTGTATTGTATTTTTTGAGTTTTTGTTTTATAGTGGATTACTTTATTGTCAGGAGTACGCAGAATAACATTGTAATGTTAAATACAAATGTACTATCAAAAAAGCTGGTAATCAAATCCAATTTATAAAACTAACAATTTGGTTCATCTTTTACAATGTAATCAAATGAACAATGTGATAATTAATTTTATTTATTTATTCATTCATTTTCGAAAAGTATACTGTTTACATTAAAATATGAATGAAAAAGTTTGTGATATTGTGATAATGTTTTAATTGTATTATTATGATTACTTCTTTAAGACGTACTACATTCTACTTTCCAACAGTAATATATTTCTGCAATATAAACATAGTAATAACATAGCGTTTTCATTAACTGAACTGTAGAAAAAAAAATATATATATATATATATTTTTTTTTTTTTCTACAGTTCAGTTAATGAAATCTGAATATATATATACAAGAACTAAAGTATGCTTTGAATAAAACTAAAAAGTAATCTAAAAAAAATAATTATCTTACTGAATTATTTTATTGTTTTTATTGCATTTTGTTTTATTGTATATTAGATATTATTTTTACTACCATTACTGGCATTGGCATCTTTTTTTCATCACTATTCTTCATTTGTATTGATGTTTTGGAAATAAGGTGTGTAAAACAATCATGCCAATAAAGTACTTTGAAACTGAAAGCTGAAAGAGAAAGACAGAAACAGAAAGAGGGAAAGAGAGCGAGAGACTGAGAGAGAGAGAGAGAGAGAAGTCTGGTAAAGTCATTGAAGGCAGCAGGGTGCTCTGGGTCCAGACTGCATTTGTTTCACTGGCAGAATTCCTTCCTAATGAATCACTGCCCTTCAACTTTGCATTTTCATTTAACAATCACTAACATTTTCATTGGCATGAACTGCTGCTGAGTACCAAGGGACAGAACTGGGGGGGAGCGGTGGAAAAAAGATGGAAAAAGACATCGGACACACCAGAAGTCGAGACAGAGAGATTAAAAATGGCGATAGATTCCACATGACCGGCTCGGACCGGTGACCGCCCGGTCAGTCTGCCGATTCCGAGCCGGTCTGTTTTGACGTCACACTCATGTTGTGCCAGATGAGGCTCGCGCAGCCTGAGTGAGAGCGTGAGAGACTCGTGCAGAAATCAAAACAAATGCACGCAACAGCTCACACAGAAAGTTATAAATGCATACTGTGGTAGTAAAATAAATAAATACATTTATAATCTATGATTTAGTTAGGCTACGCAACATTGCACGACCAAAATGTTTCAACACGATTGCAATGTGATTCTATAGTAGTTCAATAAACAAGAAGTTAAAATTAAGTGACTTACATTTTAGACACAATATTGACTGTTTTTGCTCAATTTCGCTGATGTAAATAGTTCCAATCAAAGCTACAGCAGAACTGTTTTGTGTCTCCGAGCAACACAGCGGTGTTGTTACTGAATGAATCCACGTTTTTGAACGAATCAAGTGAGTCAATGATTCAGTAACCCATTCATAAAGACCGTATAGTCACTTGACTAGTTTCTGAATGAATCAGCCGATTGAACGAATCTGTTGAAAGACTCATTCAAACAGTCATTCGCCGCCACTTACTGGTTTGGTTTCATATTTAAAACTAGCATTGCCCTTTTCCCAACATTTCTTATTTTTATGTTTAATAAATATTTAAAACACTAATCTTAAAAAATTCTTTATGCATTTAAAATTTTGAAAGAAACAGTGGGAAATTACATCTGTTTTGTTAAATAGTACAGCAACTCCTTTTCAGTTTATTGTTATTTCTACCTCTTTTCTAGTCAAAGAACAATTTATTTTGAGACTTGTTTAAGTGAGAGAACATCTGTAACTTTGTCCAGATTGGGGGAATTTAATGTTTAAAATTTTTTTATGATATAAAGGATTTTTTTGCATTAAAAAGTATAGATTTTTGTTTGTATATGCTGTCAATTATAGTTTTTAGAAAGAAAATCTGAATCAGCAAAAAACGGTATCGGCAGGTCACAATTACAAAAAAAATCCGAAATCGGAATCGGCCAAGAAAACTGCAATCGGTGCATCTCTAGTGGAGACATTGAGAGTACAGGGAAATGCAAGCGATGCAGGATGCGGAATAGAGGAAAAACAGCAAAGAAAACATGAAGGACAGAGAAATAGAACCCAGAATCCTTCATACAAACTCCAGTAAAGACTGAAAGCAGATTTGGGTGTTGTTTTGTTCAGGCTTCGTTATGCATGTAACGGGATTGGATTAAATAATGCCAGCTAATGATACAGTCATCAAAGCCCAAAGTGCCACATGCTGCTCGTGTTACTGAGTAAATCCAACTGTGCTGCACATGGATGCAGAATGTAGGCGTCACCTTTTCATGTGTCATTCAGCATTATTGAGATTTCTGGCACATTTCTGGATGCCATCATAAGTTGAACTAGTGGGCGCGCGCAAGATATTAAACATACAAGAATTCTAAATATTCTAAGGCCTGAAACATACACTATACAAGAGCGTTGACTCACACGATTCCAGCTACACAAGCTTGATTTCATGCAGTTGCATGCTAACAAGGCAGGACATAAGTATGGGTTGCATTTAAAAAAGAAAATATTGCAAGTTAGTTAAAATAATTCCATTAGTTAAATGGGTTTTCAATTAGTTAAAATAAAAACCATTTGACTAATGAATTTCTATGACTTTTCCAATTGTCGTGTTGAGTAGATAATAGTTTTTAAAAATTGAAGAACAACAATAAGTTAAGTACTTTGTACTAAGTTAATTTATTAAGTACTTAATAAGTTAAGTATTTAAGAAACAATACAGAAACAATACGAATACAATGTACCACTACCATTCAAAAGTTTTGATTTGGTAATGTTTTTGAGTACAAGTCTCTGCCTGCATTTATTTGATAAAATAAATTTATAAAATAAATAAAATTGCATTTTATTTGCAATTTAAAATAACTGTTTTACATTTTAATATATTTTAAAATGTAATTTATTTCTGTGACGGCAAAGCTTAATTTGTTTAGCAGCCATTACTCCAGTCTTCAATGTCAAATTATCCTTCAGAAATCATTCTAATAATCATGTTGAAAACAGTTATTCTGCTTATTATTTTTGAGGAAACTGATTTTCTTTTCTAGGATTCCTTGAACAGAAAGACAAAAAGAACCACATTTATTTAAAATAGAATTATTTGTAACAAAGCAAAAGTCTGTCACTTTTGATCAATTTAAAGCATCCTTGCTGAATAACAGTATTCATTTATCTAAAAAAAAATCTTACTGACACCAAACTTCTGAACAGTTGTGTATATAATTCACAAAAATGTATAATTGTATTTATACAAACAAATACATATTCAATAATTACACATATCAACATAAATCATACAAAATATAAGAAAATCTTTATTAACCACAGAAACATTCATGAATTCTTGGGATTTTTTTCATTTCCATTACATTTTCAGGCCTGCAAATCATGCTTGTAGCAAGTCACCTGAATAATAATACATTGGTTTTAACTGGATCGATACCACCACAGTAAAACACATACAATGGGTCCGCATGCTTGCAATGTGAAGGCTCAACATGTACATCACCGTATTGGTTTCTGGCTTAAGCTTTCAGAATGGCCTTAATATTTTTGTTGTTTTTACTGTCAGGATTTTTTCCCCTGCTTGTACATTTGATAACAGAACTCTATAGACGCCGCAGACGCATTGTAGACAGATTAGCTCAGGCGGTAATTTCAGTCACCCCCCAATGGCCTGTGACAGCAGGCTTCCAGGACCTCTCTATCAGCAGGGCTCTATCAGCTCTGCCGCCCTCCCCCGCACGACTCAGAGCTCTCCTGGCCCTCTACGAACAGCCCCGGAGATATAAGCGCACCAGGCCACAGCTGATCTCTGCAGCTGGCCGGCCGACCGGCCTGCCTGCCCGCTCGCCTCACCCCCTCCGCACAGAGGCCCGGGCCTGGGGAAGCCAGGGCAAGGGCGGATGACGGGTGGATGGATAGATGCGTGGATGTAAGGAAGGGAGGAGGGGCGTCGTTGGAAGAAGCAGCGAAGGAGAGGGATTTGTGGCCATTCAGGCCGTCTTGGGCTCTTCACGCTTGGTTGAGCGCAGTAACAGATAAGCGCACCCTGGAGCTCTGCATAATGACCAGCTACATCCACTACACTTCACACTAGTGCCACCAGACTCCCACAACACTACAGATGTCTGCTCTGAGCCTGTGTCAGCACACATTGCTTCTAGCATCTTAAACACTCCTGTGTGTGAGCGGCTAAAGTTGAGGCTGCTCAAATGTCATGTACAGTGCCTTGTTAAAGTATTCACAACCTTGACTAATTCACAAGGGCCGTTCACACAGCTGCATTCAAAAACAGCTAGATGCAGGGCAGTGACAGGGAAGAGAGGGGTGTTTTAAAAAAGTAGCTTCTTGTAACTTGACACAGCAATTTAAAATCAGTACTCATGGCGTGAGATGCTGAAAACAGTAAGAAAACATCTGAAAATGTCTTTCTAGTGCATGTTTATATAGGTCTGCAACAACTAATTGACAATAATCAATAATGAAAAGAATCAACAATGAATATGATTATGGATTAATTGCATCAAAACATCTACAAGCCATGTCCCTTTTACAGTAGCAAATAAACATTTTCATGGACAAATCAACTGTTTAACCAATTATAAAAATAATTGCTACTAGTAGCAGTATTTATACAGATCAACTATTTAATGAAAGAAAACAGTGTGAACAGTCCCTCTTAGCCAGTTAACACAAACAGGTGTTTTAGCATAAAACATGCATTAGACAAACATCTTTGATCACTGCGCCACATACCACTGCCTTTTCCATTTATTTTAAGATGCCGTGTCAGAAAGTTCATTAGAAGAATCAATAATAGCATGTGTTTAGAGGTGGTCTCTCTAAAACCTTTGGACTTTTTTTTTTAAAGAAATTAAACTTATTCAGCAAAGATGTATGAAACTGATCAAAAGACTTTTATAATGTTACAAAAGATTATTTCAAATAAATGCTGCCTTTTAAAACTTTTTATTCATCAGCTCCAGAATCAATGTCTGGTGTAATGGCGGCTGATAATTCTGCTTAAAAATATAATAAAACAGCAAACGGTTATTTTGACTTGTAATAATATTTCACAACATTACTGTTTTTGCAGTATTTTTTACAAATAAATGCAGTCTTGGTAAGTACAAGAGACTTCAAAAACATTAAAAAAATATTACTGACCCCAAACTTTTGAATGGTAGTGTATGCGAACACAAAGGGAGGGTCATTATGACATAATTGGAGAGGTGGATGACAGACATGCTTAATAGGGTGCATTAGTGAGCAGAGAGAGGAAGGAATGAGTGACAGGCAGGAGGAGGATAAAATGGAGGCACACAGGGAGGAGGTGGAGAGAGAGGTGAGAGAGAGAGAGAGAGAGAGAGAGAGAGAGAGAGAGAGTGCGAGAGAGAGAGAGAGAGAGAGAGAGAGTTCTCGAATGCACCTGCGGCCCTGCTGTGTTGTGAAGCTGCTCTATGGGATCGTGCACCTGAGCAGCACCTGGTCACAATCAGAGCGCCAGCCAGAGGAGCGGCCCTCAGAGGCCCCACACGTACACCTGCCTCTACCGCTACACACCAGGGAACCAGAGCACAGCGTACAGCTTCATGCTCAGCCTTAAGGAATAATTAAAAAGCAAATAAATAAATTAAATCACATGCAGTACAAGATATGTACAGATAAGCCGAGTACTGGGACAAATCTTTTTTTTCCCTTTCCCTCAGCTGAACAAAAGGATAGCGAGAAGCATCTTGGCATCTCTGTGCTTCTCCTCTTGTGCACACAGAAAAAAAAAACACACACCCGGTCTACAAAACGCTCTGCACACTTTGCATTGTCACTAAATGACTGCATAATTTCATTTCCTGGAAAGCCATTAGGTTTCATCAAAGGAGATGAGAAACAGATGAGAACAATTCTCTTATGCATGGAGAATTCATTTAGTGGCGCGGCATGTGCGGGAGCGCCACGCTAACACCACACTCACTGCAGGCAGAAAGTTGGGATGCAAATTTCTGAAATTAGTGTGCCGTTCCACAATTATTTTGCACATGGCGTAAGCGCACAGAGAGAGATTAAATGACTGCAAACCACCTGTGTGACACTCAAAAAAATGCTCTACTCCAAGCATGCAGCCAAAACTGCAGTATATAGATTGATATGCCACCAATTCCGCTAAATGAAATGGCCTTGCTAAGAATTATACTGTAGTTTTAGACTCAAAAACTTTTAGGGTAAGGGTAAGATTGTACTGAAACTACTGGATCTCTGCATGGCCCTCATTCAAAAAGATTTCAAACAGGGATGCACTGATAGTACAATTACTGATAAACTGATAATATAACCAATAAATTAAATCGTTAACCAATAAATCGCAGTCATTACATTTCTACACTACTCTTACTAAATAAATAAAATACTAAAAACTAAAACAGACTGATTGTAAACACTACAAGTGAATGAAGCCATCACAACATTATAATATCATTTTGATATTAGCTAAAGATTACATTTAAATTATTAATAATATTGACCAATAAAAACTTTGGTGCTTTGCACTTTGGTGTAGTTAAGCCACAAATCAGCATATAAAAATAATTTCTGAAAGATTTTTTTTTTTTGCCATCACTATCAATAAATTACATTTCAAAATATATTTAAATAGTAAACAGTTATCTAAAACTGTAATAATATTTCAAAATATTACTGCTTTTATCGTATTTTGAATAAAAATAAAAGCAGCCTTGGTGATCAAAAACAATAACAATTCTTACTGAACCCCAAATAAAATCTTACTGTGTAAACTGTATATAATATAATGTAATATAATAATATATTTGTTAAATAAAATCATCATACATGATCAATGAATTTAATTACTGAAATTAAAACAAATTTTACAAAAAAAATTTTTTTTGGAAGACAAGAACCAAGCAATTTAATGGTCAGAGTTATTGTTGTGTGATATCTATCACTAGTAAAGCTGAGAATCTGAGACTCCTTTCACACGTTCAACTTTGCTTTCTGTCGCTAAGGCTACATCATTCGGGAGGGCCAGAACAACAGTAACACTTCAACAATATCTACTGCCGTCTTCATACAGCGCTCCTGGGAGAGGAGCATTTAGGTGCCACTAGAGTGAAAGGTGGCAGACCAGCCATGATCTTCTTCTCTGGAGATGAGACGGGGAGGGAGATTTGACCTGGGGGAGCGTTGGTGAACCTTCTAATGTCCCAGGTGAGGAACACAAGCTCCTGGGTTACATTAGGCCAACTAACAGATTTTATCCAACAGGCGATATCACACGGGTGCAATCACTAGATGTGTCTTCAGAGATCAGCGCTGACTATCACAGCTTAATATAGATGTGTACAGAAGGCCTGAACCCGGCAGAAGAAATCCAAGTGTTACTGAATCACTTCAGTAGCGAACGGGGCTGTATATGTGTGTGTGTGTGCATGCGTTGATGCTGCTAATAATAAGCAGATTATATTTAATAGAACAGAGAGGATGTGCGGCAGGCCACAGGAACGTGAGTGCATCCACAAGCCAGTCAGCATTGTTAAAAATATAGACAGGCACATGGATTGAAATGCTGGCGAGTGACAAACACACAGTCACATGCTCAAACATACACACACACACAGACTCGCTTATGGTAATTAAATCAAATGGACTAATCTAAACCAGCTGAAATCTTTTATGAGTGGCTTGCAGAAGAACAGAAGAGTAAAAAGAGAGAATTTCTCAGATACGAGGAAGTCCGGAAATGTCCTTGTAATATATTTTGTCTCTCTTTGATGCTCAGCCATCAGTGTGACTGAAAGCAGAAATCCAGAAATCCACAATGAGATGGTAACTTCACTGACTTCATCAGAAGTCCTCTTCTCTCTCATCTCAAACTTTCATCTCATCAGAGAATATGTGAAGTCAAAAATTCAATACATGTCATTCTGAAAATAAAACTAGGAGGCTTTATGAAAACAGTAAAAACAGTAAAAAAGAAGACAAATGCTAAAAATGAATCTAAGAAGCAGGAAGGCATTTGACAGGTTGAGGTAAAGTGAGATCTTTATGAAGGGTCACTGAACGCTAAAGGTCACTGATGACTTTTTCAGCATTTTCTGTGTTGATTCGGATAGATAATGTGCAGATTCTTCTTAAAGTCACAATGTAAAGGAAGTAGCAAAAAATATTTTCTTCCATATTGTGACATACTTCCCAAGTGAAAATGGTCATTGAAAAAAAAAAAAATGTTGGACAGGGACTGGGTTCTATCCATCAGTTGCTGATTGGATGGAGACAGAAGTGAATATGAGCTTGCATTCTATTATGAGAATTCAGTTCATTCAGGTAAACAGATTCAAGCAGCACTGCACAGTTTTCGTCCAATCGAATACTCTCTAATAAGAGTGTCCCTCCCTCAAATAAAAAGCAAATCATTGTTAATGGATCTTAAGAATATTAAAAAAAACATCCTGTTTGTCAGGATGCAGGAACACATATGCTTTCCAGGGTGTTGTATTCTCAGGTAATAAACCAATGGGAGAGCAGTAAACTTAGTTGGTAATGAGCTGCAAACAAATTTTACATTTGACTATTTTAGAATGCTTTTTGGTCAAGATAAAGTGCGTCCACAATGCTGAGATGTTTACCTGCTGTAACTTATCCACATTTTGTGAACAAAATAGATGATGACACTGTAAAATGCAAGAATCTGAGAAGTGCAAATTAAATGCCACTGTTTCAGTCAAATTTCAACTGCATTAACAAAAAAATGAGTCAAAATGTGAACACAAACTGTACGAGTCATGGTGGCTTATTGTGCAGCTTTCCATGCAGTTCTGCAGCCACAGATTTCATTTAGCCCTGCTGATGACTATTTAACACAACGCTTTTGGGAAAAGGTTCACTGGAAATGAGCGTGACCTGACAGACCAGCACTAAACTCCAGCGGAGGTGAGCGTTTTCTCCAGGAAACACAGCTTCCTGAGATCATGTGTGCATTATTCCCATCTACCGCAATTCACAAGCTTCCCTTGAGCTGCAAAGCAACAAGCTTCACCTTAGGTTTCAGGAAGTTTACAGCAAAACACATGTACAACTGATTGCAGCATTTTTTTCCAATGAGCATTCAATTTAAAACTCATGTAACGTGTTTTGTTGTAGACCGTTTCATCAAGTCTAAAGCCAGGGCGGCTCTATCTGTGCCAACTGTTACCCATGGAGTCTGGAATGTCAACAAAGTACTAAACTAATTTGTCTTTTGTGATGGTAATCTGTTTGACCAGTAAATACTGGCTGCGCTGAAGAAGCAGGATTCTCTACGTGCATGCAGATTTCTTCTTAATCTAAAGCTGCATTAAGCCTTATTAAATATTGCTTAAAACTTCAACATAGAGTCATCATTATGCAACACGCTCCAGTGTTACAAATGGACAAGCACAGTCTGGTTGCGCTATGGTTGGCTGATCAATTGATTATAGGGTTAAACTACACTACAAATTATGTCAAGGCTTCTGAAAATGGAACAGAAATAATTTATGTTTTGCAGAACTGAATTCACATCGGACAAGTTTTGTGATTACACATTACTCGGTCATCGGCTGCACCGCATCAGAGGATCGTGTACAGCACAGGACGGTTTTAGCCGTCACAGTGTGGATGCCACGTGCGAGCAGAAAGGCAAAGAGGATGCTGGGTAAGAGGATTGGATCAGGGCGACGGCACGTGTGGCGCAGACTGACTGACCTCTGACCTCGACACTCTCATGGGCTTTCTTTAAGCATACACTCAGACACAAGCAGAAATACACACCGCCACATTCACTCTCACCAGCCCATGCGGTCTAAATGCATCATATAGGAAGATGATGCAACAAAGCGAAATATCCATCCACTCAAACCTCAAAGGTAACGCGCAGTAAAGGCGAACACGGATCACATTCTGCTCCTATCATCTGATACGTAGTTCTACATAAACTCAAATCCATTACCAACACAGCAGAAGAGAGTGTGACCTTTAAAATGGATCTCCATTATTCAGAACAAGCAGCGGTTACTCTAATTAAAATGTTATGTCAAATAAACAGTCATTACCAGCCATCTGCCTAGCACTATAAACTGTAACAAGTTCATTATCATACACAATAGCTGACCCTAGGTAACCCCAAGCTGCTCTCAACATGTCATACTTCACTTAGAGAGCGCATGGAACCAGGTCAATGCATGCAGCCCCCACAGGCATATTTAAGACTACTAAATGAAGCATTCAAATTAAACCGCTTAATGGGATAATGGTTTATGAAAGCAAATCAGAGGCATTTCGTATATTAACGTCATAGACAAACAAGGTTATACGTGTGCTGAGATTATACAGTTTAAATGAAGCAACATTTTATGTATTATTTATTAAAAAGCGAGATTGGACAAGGTTTTATCAGCCGCAAACAGTTTGAAAAGGTAAACAAACAAGTGCCAGCCTAAGATTTCTATTTCCTTCAAGAAACTGCAGACCACCGGGATTTGTCTCGAGATAATCCACTTAGATTACCACGGCTCTGTTTTTAAACGGCGCATGCAGGAAAAAAAATGGGTCACATAAACCCACGAGTAACTCATAGGCCAGGGTTCCCTCAGAAATGCCATTCGTGTGATGGTAATGCTTAATTGTATTACATTCATATTCGAGCTCTGCCTTTTTCATTGGTGAGTAATAACCTTTCAGAGATGATTTAATGAGGTTGCTCCGGAATGGGTAATTCCATGTAAATCCCAGATATTACTGCTGAAATTCAATTTGATAAGACTCGGTCTCCTCGTCCAATCCCAGCAAGATAGCGCAGGCAATTTAGCCGTGCAATCAGATTGTCTAATTCCCTGACACATCATTGTTCCAGATCATTTCCATATTTTGCTACTTATAGGCATAATTAGTGCTGCATCAACAGGACAGAGGAAAACCAAACATCCTCCCTACCTCCACACACACACAAATGCAGATCAATTGGTAGAGAGATAACATTTTGTTGCGGTGGGCTTTGTGCAGTAGCACCCATCCGTAAACTTGCCACCTTACATGGCAACCGGTCTCCAGGGTGATGCTACAAAGAGCCGGGGTTCAGCAGCCCATAAAGCTGTCATGTGCGTGCACATCACAATAGCGGCAGACAGAGAGACCTCAGATCTAACAACATCCATCAATCACGTTCAAGGGTATAAACAGCCCGTTGTGACTCTAATCAAGCCATTTTGTCTGATAAATACATAAAAAATGCTGTTTTTGTCATTATCTTAATCATCTTTTAAACAAAATACAAATAAAAAGTACAATTTAAAGTTTGATCACCTCAACTCTCGTGTAAAATAGTAAGAACAAACACCTTAATAAACAGATGACACCCTGCTTATTAATAAATAAAACTGTAGCATTAAATATACCTGTATAATATACTGATTACAGATATGCTACCTTATGGAAAAAAGGGCACAATCTTTCAGAAAGAACAGTTATACTGTAATACAGCAATAGAATGTTCACTTCACAATGACAAAATTATCCACAACATCAACATGTTCCAAAATTACACAACAGAAATAACTGTGTGCAATTTTCAGAATCTGCACTGCACGTCATCTTGATGCTGAATAATGTGTATTATGCTTTGTGTCTGTGGAGTCAGCAAACAAGCAGTAAAAACCAGGGGCCAAACAAGCACAAACTCACAAACTGATACAGATGGAAAATTATTTGAAACATTTTTGGAAGCAAAAGAGGAAGTGGAGCGAGTTAAGTAGAGTTTCACACACCTCTTCGGAAAGAGGAGAGAGATTTGAGAGAGTCCGTGGCTGAGGGGGTTTGTGTGTTTAAAATGATCTTTGGCCCATCTGTTTGTTTCACTACCACCCCTGAAACCCCTCCTTCACTCTCTCTCTCACTCTCTCTCTCCTTTCCTTCCCATCCCTTCTCACTCTCCTCTGCAAAACAATGCAGTGTGCCACTGGAAGAAGCCGGTGGCTTTTCTGCTAGCTAGCAGACAGTCTTTTGTGATGGAAAACTGTACTGATGGTGTGACTTCCACCCTGGGGGAGGGTCAACTTCTGAAGACAGTCACAGCGCAGGAAGATGCTAAAGAAAAATTAATATAATATTGCATTATACTGTATATACTAATATAATATATAAAATAAATAATGCATTTCTAATACAACATTATTATATATTATTAGTCATTGCAGTCTGTTGTCCATTCATGAACGAATGACTAATTAATGAATCGATAAAAAAGATTCATAAATCTGTGTGAAACATTTTGATGAATCTGTCAGAGCAGATACTGAATCTGACTCACTTACTGAGTGAGTCATCATGACTTTCATGTCAGACTCAAAAAGAGCCAGGATTATTATCTTTTATAATAAATAAAAATCAATCATTTTTAAATGTATCTTTTACAATATATAACCATTCTATTGTTTGGGGTCAGAAAGATTTTTGCACAAAATTGTTTAAAAGTGACAGTGAAGATGCTTATAATGTTACAAAATATTTCTAGTTCAACTAAATGCTGTTCTTTTTCTATTTCAAATAAATGCTGTTCTATTCAACAAAGAATCCTGGAGCTGCTTTTAACAATAGTAATAATGAGAAATGTTTCTTAAGCACCAAATCAGCATATTAGAATGATTTCTGAAGGATCATACGACACTGAAGACTGGAGTAACGGCTGCTAAAAAAATCAGCTTTGTCATCACAGGAATACATTGCCATTTAACTGATGTCTATTTTATTATAAAACATTAAAATAGAAAACAATTTATTTTAAAACATTTCAAGATTTCACATTGTTAGTGTTTTTGTATTTTTGAAGACACTTTCAAAAACATTTTAAAATCTTTCTGAACCCAAACTTCTGAACGTTATTGTATGAAATTAGTTTTTATTTATAATATTTTATATTAATATTAAAATAAATAAATGTTAAAATATTTAAATACAATTCAGTGTGCAAATACACAACATCCTCGCATCTCTGGCACTTCCTGTGGTGACTGCCTTCAGAGAGAAATGCCTGATCAGTCCACACACTGCTAAATGGATTGATGACAGAAAGACGGGTGTGAAAGAGAGACAGGGTCAGAATCACCTTGGGTACTCACCCATTACGCTGGAGCTCATGAAAGGTGTTGGGGACAATCCTTCATGGGACACTAATCGACTGTCACTCAAGTGATCAGCATAATGAGTGTTGCCTCCAAACCCCTGGGGGAAAGAGATCACAGCATTAAACACATTATTAGCTGGACCTGCTAATTGAGTGCTATGACACTCTTCTAATTACTGGGGGAAAAGAGGGGAGCGTGACTGGTCAACTGTCCCCTGAAACGATCGATATTTCTCCACTCTCCTCATTAAAAAACACTTTCTTCAAAGTCTTTGATGAATTTCATTAAAAGGGCAAACAAAGCCCTGAAGAGAAGATAGCGTGTGTGCTGTGATTGTGTAATTGTAATAAAGCTAATGGGGCACAAACAACAACAAAAGAAGCCATTTGCATTCATCAACAAAATTCATGTCACATTAAAATGGTTTGTTTGATTCCATGCTCTCTCCTGCCATTCCATATAGGGATATAACAATAATTCAGACATTACTTTTTTGTTTTCTAACGATTGAGTGCACTGTGTTTTGCTTACTTTTTAAGATCAGTGCCACAACTAGCGCACATCTTTAGAGATGCTTCTAGAAGTTTCTAGCTCGGTTGTAAATGCTGTTGCCAGGCAACATTTTGGCTTTGTGTGGCAATCCTACTTTTTTGTCAACCTTCATTCATGATAACATTTCTATGTGGTATATTGTTAAAAAAGTGCTAGACCGGTAAGGATTTGTCTGCATACGACGCATCAGAAATGACATAAAACTGATGAAGTGACGTGTTTACTAGAGCTCGACACAGATCATGTCTTTATGCCAAAAGCCTGCTTGTATTTAAGAAGTAGAATAAATAAGTCAGGTTCTCTCCTCGGCAGCTGAGGTCTGCCCTTTCATGACCGTTATCAGCTTTGGGGGGCTTAGGTCTAAATATCGGTCACAGTATGGGCCTTTAAAACTCAGAGCCCCCCCCAATAAAAGATACTCTGTGGCTGTGTTAATCCTGGAGCCGGTGAAAATCTGCCTGGTGCTACAGTCAAATGTGTCCCCCAAACCATATTAACTCTCTCCTGAGGGGCCTACGCCTGCCGGCTGTCCATTGCTGTGGGCTTTTCCTTCTCTGCTTTTAACAAAAAAGATATCATGGACTATTACTATTCGTGACTTTTTGTGTCTGTTTTCCAAACGGATGGCGATTGAGTAATTTCAAAGGCAATGGAGTGTCTTGCGGGGCAGAATCGATGCAGAGAGGTTCCCTATCGTGTTCCTGCCGTTTGTGTTAATAACACTATGAACTGCCTGACTAATGGCTTCTCTCCTGAAGAGACACAGTGGGAGGGGGTGGCAGGCGAAAAACAAGCCCCCGAACTGCAATGTGCTCCCCAGCAATTTGGTAAGCATGATTTAGTAAGCTTTCCGACTGAGGTTAGCGCACAGATGCAGGCAAACGTATGCACAAATACAATTAAAGGGATAGTTCACCCAAAAACTAAAATTCAATTACTCAACGTCATGTCGATCCAAACCCATTAGACTTTCATTTATGTTTGGAACAAAAAGAAAGATATTTTAATGAAACCTGAGAAAAGTCTATTCACCCAAAACTTTCAAGCTTCAAAACGTTCAAAAAGACATCATAAAAATAATCTATACGAGTCAAACTGTTTAATTCACGTCTGATTCATATAGAGGCCCTTTTCCACCACCAAATAAAAAAAATAAAACAAGGCAATTGCTGACTTTTTGCTCAGAATTGCATGTTATAAACTCGCAATTTCGAGTTCTAAAGTCATATAAACTAGGGAAAAAAAGACTGACCATTTTCTTACAATTGTGAGTTTATATCTCACAATGCTGGCTTTTTAATGCACAAATTGTGTTATAAAGTCAGAATTACAAGATATAAACTTGCAGATGTAAACTAAAAAAAAAAGTCAGAATTGTGAGATTTTTTTATTCAGTGGCAGTAATGGGTTTATACATCTTCACCTTATGTTTTGAACAGATTTAATTTAGGCTTTTATGTGCTTGCTTGGCATGTGAATACAATCCTCACTGGTTCTTATGGAATTTCAAACATGCTTATGGGTTTGAAACAACACAAGGGTGAGTAAATGATGACAGAATTAGATTTTTTGCGTAAACTACCCCTTTAACCTCTTTATCATCCATATTTTCCTTCCTGGCCTTTTGAGTCTGCCCAATGGCAGCTACCTGAATGTCAGAAAAGTGCAGTGGATGGGAAGCTGAGTTGATGAGGAGATCGGTGAGACCATTAGATCATCAATCATGCTGCCTTGTGATCTCAGAATGCGCTGCTTGTTACTCATGCTCTCAGCGGCGAATGGTTAGTCTGGTGTAAATAACTGCCACGTTGCTGCTTAAGCATGCAAGCCAATGCTCCGTTCAAGAAAACATCTCTCAGATGCTCCTTCGCATCCCAGGTGAATGCCCTGGTCCCGTTTTTAGGCGTTGGGGATGGGTGATAGTGGCATGATGGACGGGAGCGAGGCACTGTGGGACAGCGGGGTGCGCGGCAGAGGTGGTGCATGCGGGTTGGGCTGTCAGATGGGAGGCCTGAAGCCACGGCTGCCCAGGATGAGATGCCTGGCTGTGGGCCAAGGTCGGCTAGCCGGGGCTCCAGTCTGTTCACAGTCCACTAATCACACGCGTACAGAGAGGGAGAAGAAGAGAGAGAGTCGCTCTTGTGAAAAAGAGCCTGCTTAAAATGGTTCACAGTTTCCGTGTGAGAGAACAAGGGAAACGTTAGTCGATTGGATCCCGTGCTCTTTGCAGGTAACACAGAAATACAGAAAAGTCGTAGCCCCTATTTAGTTATCTGATAGGAGATCTGTGTGTAAGACTGAAAAAGTAATGTAACGGATGAAGACGCTGATTAAATCTAGCAGGTACTTCACAGCAACCGGCTGCAGCTCTGCTAATGCTCTTGTGGCTTTTTAAGGGTAAACCACAAAAGACTGAGATAGATTCTCACGATAAGATCAAACCTCAGACGATAGCTTTCTAACTTTGTTGTTGGCCATGAGCAATGGACACTGCTGGGATCCAATTAATATCAAGAAGTAAGTTTGAATAGTAACTTGTAAGTGTAAAGGCTGGAATACACAACACAATTTGTAAAATCTGTTTAGAGTTTAAAACACTAGTCATCATACATTTGCCAACTTTTTAAATTGTTATCGAACAGAAACTTAGCATCAATGACTTAATGCACTTAATGAGAGTCACACACTACCAGACTTTCAAGTCATTGCGAACACAAAAAACTCACAGAAATGTGTTCCTCGTTGCAAGGAGAAGCATGACAAATGAAAACAATGTGTTCTAAAATCGGCTCAAAATATAAAACGTCTGAAATCACCAGACTGGATGGAATCAAAAAAAGAGAGCCCATCATACACTACAAAATTTTTCTGTCTCTGATTTTTGGAAAGTAGCATGTCCAGACTGAAAATCTGGGGGAAAAATCTGGGCAAAGTCGTATAGTGTATTCAAGCCTTAAAACTCTATAATTATTTCAAACAGAGATTTTGTGATTTTTTTCTGTTCAAACTGAAGAAGTCTGATGCTCTGTAAAAATGGAGCAAATCACCTGCGGGTTTTCTTCTAACTCTGAGGTCTTCTAAGAAATGTAATTCTGTCTGAATAAGAAAGTCTGTGATTACGGTATATTATTTTTTCACAATGCTTTTCCTCATTTAAATCTGACCTTTGCTGAAAACTGTAAGTAAACAAAAATGTCCTGTTGCACTGCCTGGCATACATTCATTATGCATTTAGACCTTTTACAAATTCCTGAGCAAAACAATGATTGGTGGTCCAAGTACTGCTGACATCTAATCTGATGTAAAAATAAAATTAAATCCAGAGAGTATGATCATGAACAGTTTAGAATGGGCACTACATACAGGAATAATCATAATTTTAATACATTCCTTCACTTAGTTATGCTATTATTCAAAGTTTTGAGGTCAGTAAGATTTTTTTAAATGTTTTTGGAAGTCTCATGCTCACCAAATGTTGTATTTATTTGATTCAAAAATATTTTCTATTTTATGTTTTCTATTTTAATATCTTTTAAAATGTAATTTATTCCTGTGATGACAAAGCTGAATTTTCAGAAGCCAGTACTCCAGTCTTCAGTGTCATATTATCCTTCAGAAATTATTCTATTATGCTGATTTGGTGAAAAAGGAACATTTCTTATTATTATCATAATGCATTTTTGGGGAAACAGTGACATATATATTTTGATATAACCTTACTGACTCCTTATTTTTGAACAGTGGTGTATGTAATTAATATTACACGTCATTTATTTCAACAGGTTTTATGAAACACGTACCAGATGAAATAGAAGGCATACTTGGTTAATAATAAAACCGTTTCCCTAATCCTGTCTGATTAGTCCTAAACTCAACTTTATAGGAAATCTCACCATTCTCTGGCCTTAAACGTGCCATGCAGCATTGAACACAGATTCATCACTAGGTATAAGGGGTAAAGTTATGGCCATTTGCACGAATAAGTGCTACAATTTTTTTTTTTAGCTGGAGGCACTGGCTTGGAAATTATGATGATTATATTGCAAGTTGAATGCTTGGGAAATGACAAACACTTATGTTAATTTCTCTTTGGAAACCCAAGTACACACACACACACACACACACACACACAGACACACTTAAACAGTTTGATTGTGTTTATCTGATGCATGCGTCTGTGTATGTGTATGTGCGTGTGTATGTGTGTGTGTGTACACACACTGTATAGAGGTGCAAACAGCTGTCTCCTGATCCCATCCCCAGCAATGTCACAACCACTAATTTCCATGCACCTAGAGCAAAGATATCTCATGCGTCTCCGTCTTATAATTCAAATCAGGCCGCCGGCAAAGCCATCGCCTGTAGAAGTGCGGAGAGGAAGGGCATCGGAAATAAACAAGACAATGTGGTGTGAGAGCCTCTGACATTTGACTGATTTCTGATAGGAAGTGACAGGAGATTGACATGAAATGAAATTCATACAGGGCACCCTGAACACACCACCGTGGAAAAGACAAACAAACAAATAGGAAGCGAGAGATCTTCACAATCTGCAGTAGGGTTGAACGCAAAATAAAAATCACAACCATGGCTGATTTTTTTTTTCATATTTTGATGAGGTGGATATGATTTGCATGCATGAAAATCAATCTGAGCTTATGGTATGTCTGAAATGCATCAATGCTTCCTGCACCAACTGCGTTCAGTCACAAACACACAGCCTGGAAAAACTTCAACCATTTGTTCTTTGTCATGAATACTGCTAATATAATCATAACGTCAAGTAGGCTGTATGTGCACTTTCATCTGTCTCTTCTAACAAACTGAATAAACAAAATCATTTCCTTTTTTGTCATGCAGGAAAAAAACAAAGATATTTTCTTTGCTGTGTTCTTTGAGTCGAACAGCTGCTCGTAATGCTTCTCAATAGTTAATAGCTCTTTTCAGAATGTTACTAAGGAAATTTGGGAAAAAATAAAAACTCGAACTTTGATATGAGTGATTTCTTTCAATATGGGCACTCCTCAATTAACTTACAGATATAAAAAAACTGCTGTTTATTAAATAAAGTCATCAGCGCATTCATTACTACAAAATGTTTATGTTTTATTATAAAAAGAATGTAAAAATTCAACTAATCAAGATTCAACAAATCAGTTGTCATACATTTGATACATATGATACATTATCATACATTATATGGTAAAGCACATTTAATTTAATATGACAATACATGTAATTTTACTGGAGTATGACATTATAAATTATGGTTCTTATAATTAAGAACCATACCTTATAATTTATATATTACAAGAACTACCTTATAACAAGAACTACCTTATAATTTATGGCGAAAATACAATAATGTTTGAAAGTTTGGGGTCAGTTAGATTTCTTTTTAAAAAATAAATTAATATTTTATTCAGCAAGGATGCATCAAATAGATGGAAAGCAACAGCAAAGACATATACATTCTTACAAAAATACTTTTATCTAAAATGTATCATTGTTTCCACAAAAAAATTAAGTAGCCCAGCTGTTTTAAACATTGATAATAATAATGTTTCTTGAGCACCAAATCAGTATTACAACGCTTTCTGAATGATAATGTGAAAGACTGGATTATTGGCTGCTGAAAATTAGCTTTGTCATCACATTCATAAAACATTTTGAAAATATTACTGTTTTTACTGTATTTTTGATAAAATAATTCCAGATTGAGCATTCAAGACTTCTCTCAAAAACATTAAACAGTCTTACCGATCCCAAACTTCTGAATGATAGAGTTATACTTAAAAGTATTTTACGGTGAAGTATTGTTTTAAGTTAAAAAATAAAAAATTACTATGAGAAACGGTTAAAAAATATCCCCAGAAGTCCCTGCATGAAGCATCATCACATTTGATTATATTTTATTTAAACAGTTGTTTCTTCTTATCAGTTATCAGTTTCATATGTTGAGCAAGCACATCTACCAACAAGCGTACAGATGAAGTGCCTTTCTAAATGATTTTTAGAGGAAATATATGTATCTCTCAATAGCGATATGTTAATATAGAGCCTGTAAGCAAATCAGACACTAATGTTTCATTTTGCTGAGGACAGATAACTCTGAACTGGACTAATGGAGATGCACCGTACTGGTGTGATCACATTAGAGTGTGTGTGTGTGTGTGGGTGTGGTGTGTGTGTGTGTGTGTGTGTGTGTGTGTGTGTGTGTGTGTGTGTGTGTGTGTGTGTGTGTGTGTGTGTGTGTGTGTGTGTGTGTGTGTGTGTGTGTGTGTGTGTGTGTGTGTGTGGCAAGTGAGGTGAGGCGAGGCGAGGCAAGACCGGTCTTACCCTGGAGGACTCATAGGACGGGCTGGACTGGCCACCTGAGGCCCATGATGCTTGGCTTGTCCTCTCATCCATACCTGTCCAAAACACAGATTCACAACTCCATCAAAACGTGCCCACCCAATACAACACAAAATGGAGAGGAAAAAAGAAAGGAGTTTTATAATCTATTTGGGCTGCTATATATAAAAAATACTACAAATGACACATAATAAAACTACTAAAACTAATAGCTAATACAAATGTATAATTAAACCCCATAATAGTATATAGATAATGCTAAAATAACACGTCTTTTTTTGGCAAATTTAATTACCGTTAAAATAAATAAATAATTCAGTCTGATGGGATTCAGTCTGATTGTGTTCCATCACAGTAAACTGAGACTGCAGTATACAAGACGCACTACTGATGACTGTATTTATGATACAGTTTGCAACAGTTTAAATCTAATGAATCATGTTGATCATAAAATACTAGAGAACAATGCACTTGGTGGAAGTCTAAATGGTCCCAGCGCAGCGTTCTCCTGTATTCTGCTGCGTTTCAGTGGAACAAAATGATCTCATATATTATTTACTTGCGCATTCACTGACTGACAATTCAAATGAATGTATTTTCTAAAACGAAAAGGAGGGAGGGGTCAGCGTTTCCCATCATCATTCTGAAACCGCTTTCCAGGCCAATGGCCGACACTTCAGGACACGTGAGGAGTGGAAATGTTGAGCTCATGGCGAGTGGTCATGTCCAGCACGGCTCTCTTGGCAGAAGTAAAGAAAGAGTGCAGCAGAGCTGTTAATCCACTACACTTCCATTCAAAGGCTGCACTTTACAAGCCGGCCACGCCGCGTCATTTATTTTGCTTCGCATAAATCACTTTCAAAAATGCATTGCTCCCTTTCCCGCGCTGACGCTCTCGTGCCGGTGCAGCCGGGCCGCTCGGAGTTGTCAGTGATGTATTACCGAAGCTCGTCAAAATAGCTGAGCGCTGAAAGTTTGATAAACCTCATATTTTACAAAGCCTCTCGGTTCTAAAAGACAGCAGCAGAAAACACAGAAACTAATAAATAAATAAAAACGTAAAGTTGACGCAATTGACTTGATTCAACATCTGGTACGTGATGAACAAAAACAATATCTGGCTTTGAAAATTAAATTTCGCTGAGGCTGTTGGGTAAAGATATATGATTGCTGGCTTCTTCAGGCTGTTTGAGACAATATTGTTGTGCAGGTAACAACATTCCGTTCTTCAGTCTCATGTATGAGCCTCAAAATTGAAGAGGAAGAAAACATCAATATCTCTCCACGCTATTGATAATCCATGTTTGTCATTTCAACAATTCTTTCTTATCTGATTCCAGCCCATTATAACATGCAACATGGATCAAACGTGAGTAAACAATCAGGGAAAAATGACGGTGGTCTTTACACAAATGCTGAGCAGAGGGTCTCAAAAAATCATTCCAAATAAATGTGGTGTTATTTTCATAATAATGTTGACAATATGCAAAACTGTAAGTGATCCTTGTACTGCATGGCTGAGTGTGATATAAACTCAAATCACTATCAGCTGAACATTTGCATACAGAGAGCAATCTATTTACAGAGAGAGAAAGAGAAGTTTGATTGCTGTTTACTGATCTATCAATCTAATACATCCATACCCTTTTTAACACATTTATCCTTTTTATATCCTTTTTTATTTTATTTTCCATCCATCCATCTATCCATCTATCTATCTATCTATCTATCTATCCATCCATCCACACATCCTTCTTTCCACTCATCTATTCATGCTTCCTTCTTTCTTTCCACTCATCCATCCATCTTTTCATATCAAATTTATAACTTCATATCATCCTTGTTTATTTTTATAATCCATCCTTCCTTATTTTTCCATTCAATCCATCTTTTTCACTCATCCATCCTTCTTTTTCTTTCACTTTCTTTCAATCATCTTTCTTATTTCCTATTCATCATCCATAAATCTTCTTTTCAATCTATCCTTCCTTCTTTCTTTGCACTCATCAATATGTATTTTTCCCTTTCTTCCATCCTTCCTTCTTTATATCCATCCTTCCTTATCTCTTTCATCCATTTTTTTATTTTTTCAATCCTTCCAACATCTTTTTTTACAGTTGTATATTTATATATATATATATATAGAGAGAGAGAGAGAGAGAGAGAGAGAGAGAGCAAACCTCCATTCTTTCTTCTTCCTTTCTATACATCCTTCCTTCCTTCCTTATTTCTTTCTCTTTCTATCCATCCATCCAACCATCCAATATATCTTATAAAACGCCTACCCTCACATGATTAAAACAGGCGCATAAATAGCTTCAAGTTAAAAAAGGCATGACAGAAAGAGCAAGTTCCTCTTTTTCCCCAACACAAGGTCTAACACACATAATTAGTGTGTGTGTGTGTGTGTGTGTGTGTGTGTGTGTGTGTGTGTGTGTGTGTGTGTGTGTGTGTGTGTGGTCGGATGTGGCAGAGCAAGTCAGTCAGCACAGGGGCCTTTAAACTCAGACTGTTTTTTTTCTCTTAACAACCCATAAAACATTAGGACTGTACTTCACTAAAATAGCATGTTTCTGGATAATGTTTGGTAATACGAAGGAAAATACAATATTAACATTTTTGTGCACATTAAGACTTACAATCAGAGCACAACACTTATATCAACATTTATTATATGCATATTATAGTGATTCAGGAAAAAACTAATATTTGGTTCATAAGATGGATTCATGATGTACTCTCTCATTAGGCTAAATCTTGTAAATTATAATAAGTGTTGATATAAGTGTTGAAAAAAAATAAAAATAAATGGGTAAAAAGCAAACATTAGATTATAAGGTTAGATATGGGGCTGGGTGGTGTAACTCATTCAGTGTCGGAGCTGGAATGTGTAAAAGGGGAGACATGTGTTTAGTATTTGCAACAGAGGAAATGACCTCATAGGGAAGTTCCTCTCTGAGGACCATTGAGGAATTTTGTATATATTTACAACACTATCCATCAGTTTTATTCCTGCAAAAAATGATCAAATCAGCACGTCTAATATAAATTTCAAGGAAACAAATAAATCTTTAGCACTGGGTATGACAAGCTAACTCTGACAGGTTTCATACAGAAAAACAGAAAGTGTGTTTGTGTGTGTGTGTGTGTGTGTGTGTGTGTGAGAGAGAGAGAGAGAGAGAGAGAAACAGCCTCCTCCTTTCTGTGGTTTAGTTTGTTATGAGTCAGCTGCTCAATTTAACCATCTGCCAAATCACTGAGGACCGATGTCATGAGATGTTCTACGTCAAGGTCAGTGATTGAAAAAACTTGTCATTTCCCGAACAGCTAATTTACAACTGCTCTTTTACTTGAGCCAGTCTAGCGGTGCAGAGCTTCACCTGCCTCTATAGCTTCTCTTAACGGCCATTCATCACTTTTATACCAGTAGTCTGCCCTACAATCCATGTGTGAGAGGTTTATAAAACATACACTCTTCCCACTCGCCTAGTGTGAAACATTACTGCTGCAGAGCCGGCAGCCAATTCACAGCAGCTCACACAACCAATACACGCACTGATTCACAATCCCCGGTCCTCTCGCTGAACATACAGTATGATTTCCATAGCACAATTTGCTGAAGGCAAATTCTCCACAAACATGTAAAAATGTGTCTGCTATCTATTGAGCATGACATTAGTGACAAAAATGACTTGCTGATTAATCAAACTGAACCCTTCTGTCCTGGGGGAAAAAAACAAGTTATACCTATTTAAGTTTGACAAGTTATCTTATGGTAGCTGGATTGTTGATGGTACAAGGGGGTCTAACAGGCTTTAAAGGGATAGTTTACCCAAAATGAAACTTCTATCAACATTTATTTATTACAAAAAATAAAAACACTTTTTGTCCATATGATGAAAATCAATGGGATTAAAAATAACACTGACACTCATTGACTTTAATTGAATGGACAAATTACAGTCAAATTGTGTTTCACAAAAGCAAAAAAATAATACATATTTAAAAAGACAGGAGGGTAAGTGAATGACAGAATGTACATTTTTGGGTATATTAATTTAAAATAATATTTTTTTTTTTACCAGCTTGACCAAAATTGTCTAGCAGGTCAAAACAGTCAAATCAGACACAGACAAATTGCTGTTGCTTGTTTTAAAATGAGCTGAAGCACTACAAATTAATTTAATGATTAGTAATATAAAAAATATTACATCATTTGTAAAAATTTACATTAACTCTCTTTTTTTTGGGGGGGGGGGGGGGGGGGGTCTACATAAATCACTTTTGTTGACATAAACTGGGCAGCAGATAATGTTATATGTTTTTCAGTAAAAAGAGAGATTTGTTATTGTTTAATGTTCAGTTATGATGGATGTTTTTTAATTTTGTGGTTACCATTATTCTAAAGAGCAAAGCTTGTGCGTAGGCTACCAGACTGATGTGTCAAAGAGCAATGACTGTACTAATGCCAGAACTGACACCAGTCTCTTCTGATTCTCTCATCTGATGTTACATATAATAATACTAATAATAATAATAATCTTTAGCATGCAAACATGCTATCACTATTATCGAACACAAGAACATAAATCTATTAAAGTTGCTACTACTTTTTTGTTCAAAGTGGACAAAATTTATATAATCAGAGAGTACATCATGAATCCATCTTACAAACCACTTTTTTTTCCCGAATCACTATAATGTGCCTATAATAAGTGTTGATATTCTGACTGGCAAGACAACAACAGCTGTGGAGTGGCCTACCTGTGTGACTAAGCTTCTTCCACTAGATGCATGCAACTCTATATCTAACTATAGTGCCAAAAGTTACATAGTGTACCTTTAAGCTGGTTTAACAAAACCTTATATGTTTAAATGAACTTGTTTTAGTTTTGTTTTATTTATCTAAACTAATTGTGCAGAATAGTTTTCCTTAACTTATTTACGTTCACTAAACAACTACTTTTTTGACGGTAGAATCTTCTGGAAGCCACCATCAGATCCAGTTTCATCTGGATTTTTCAGCAGGGTACGCTCTAATTGCACAAGTATAATCAAACTCCAAGCACGCCTTTGATAGACCCTCAGCTCGCTTTCCCCCAGCATCGGCAGCTATACATGTATCATATAGCTCATCTTTATAATTATTTCTGAGGCGTAATTTTTTATGCTTAATTATGAAAATTAGCTCCAAAATAAATGCAAATTATGCACGCATAGGCTTCCCGACCTAACTGCTGTGGATTCTGCGCTCGAGCACGATGCCAAAGAGCATTCATTTACATGCAGCTCCCGTCCAGAGAAGGATTTAAATATGGATTTAACTTGGCACAGGCTCTGCCTTGTGAGCAAATCTTTGTCTTTCCTGTTTTAGCGTCTGGCAACCGTGAGAGATTCTTCTTTAACATTGTTTTACTTCTGCATTTCCAGACTAATCAAGATTTTTTTCTAATTTGCTTTCATGGAATTACTGGGGATTTTAAGGGTGTCTTTGTCCTGCATGTCAGCTTTAATGAGGAAAAAAAGCATGACGAAAACCTTCAGCAATGCATGGCGGCATTAATAACAAAAAGACTAGCCGACTGAGCGGTTTTGCATTGGGGCAAAAAGTCATAGTGGCTATACAGTTGGGAAGAAGAGTGCTGGTATTTCCAGTAGGCTAAAGTTATACAGACACGTGCAGGGATTTTAAAACCAAACAGAGACTAAATGCCAAAAATAAGTTTTTAATTTGCAATGAGCACGAACAGACATGTAAAATACATCCGCTCCTATACACACACACATATATATATATATATATATATAAATGGTTCTATAACAAATAAGTATTAATGATCAAAAATAACAATAGAACATTATGCCAAACTACAATGAAAAAAATGATGCAGAA
Organism: Schizothorax lantsangensis; assembly: GCA_027422415.1. Taxonomy (NCBI): domain Eukaryota; kingdom Metazoa; phylum Chordata; class Actinopteri; order Cypriniformes; family Cyprinidae; genus Schizothorax; species Schizothorax lantsangensis. The sequence continues at coordinate 31,390,081 of CM049839.1, read as the reverse complement.
ACTATTTTCTCTCAGAAATTGCTAGAAAATTTAACATTTAATTACAAAGAAATGGCAAGTTTAAAAGAAATTTTAAAGTAGAAAGACTGAAATGTTTTCTTGTAAAACATACTCCTATAATATTTGTATTATTTATAACTACAAAACAAAATATACAGTATACTTTTTCCCCCAAGAATTGCGTCACACATTTGATTTTATTCTGCCAAAAATACAATAGTATTGCAAATCACATTTTTCATGCATTTCAGAAACTAGCAAATGCAGACAAAAAAAAATAACCTCATGTCATTAGCCCACATGTAAATAATTATTGAATGTCATATTAAGATGCCTGTATGTCCTTCATATCAACAGCATGCACAAAAATTCACTAAACATAGCGAACAACATGCAAATCTTGACCAACTCATGAACACACCTAACAGTGAACTGAACTGATCGCCCATCAAATCAAATGCAGCACACATGAACGCAACCTTGACTAAGAGGCAAATATTTCTCTTCAATATTTTGGCACAGTCTGGCTCTCTTCTGGAGTTTAATTGTCGAACAGGTGTCCACACCCCTCCACAACAGATGCACGGTGAGGGGGGCAGAAACAAGGGCAATGTACCAATTGTTCCTGAAGCAAGTGGCTCACTTATGTGCTCTGGCAACACAGTGGCCGAAAAAAAGAAACGCATTCATTACTTCAATTGACCGTTGCCTGCCACTGCTGCGAAAACAAGCGCCCCAGACGTGACATCACAAAGCCCAAGGTCTGAGTCGTTCGGTGGAATTTGTTTCTTGCCAAATTGCCACGGAAACCAAACATTCCCCTCACAGGCCAGACGGCCACTGCATCAGGGTTCAACGGCGAAGCTGCGATCAATACAGAGCCGTGGGGAGGAAGAGCAGAGCGGATAAATGATATGAGAGCAGGCTGCTGGAGAGGTACCGCTTCCTTCTCTGGCCTCATCAAGAGGCGATGAAATCCCAGGACTCTGGAGAGAGAGAGAGATGACCGCTCAGCTCTCATTAGAGAGACTGATGCCATACAACAGAACTACACTTACTCATCTGAAATAACATGATAAGACCGACCGATGGGTGCCACAGCTAAAGGAGGAGGCTTGAAAATGACTAGGAAGAAAAGAAAACTATTATAAAACCTCAAAGCTTGATACAACTCCAAAACCGTGATATGAAAAATTACATGGGTCTAGATTTGGCTGTGAACGGAAGGGATAAATATCCACCATCCGATTTGTTTTGTGGAAATTCAGCTAGACAACAATTGGATCAGCGATCTGGCACCTGGTTACACCAAGTGAATACAGCACAGAATTGACTTTATGCTGCTTTAAATGTAAATATTTTAAATATTTAGGAATAAAACAAAAGGGAGAATGGGGAATGCATTCATTTCATTCAATACATTTAGGCTATATTTGAAATTTGGGAATATTATTCAACCTAAACTGACTAGAAAAAGAGAAACCACTGTCAGGCAAACTACAACCACCTTGAATCAGTATTTAATGCATTATACAGTACCTAACAAACAGACTAGACTTGGAAAAAACCGAGCATTTCATTAACTGTAATCTTTTACCATGTTTAATAAATTAACTGTAATGTATTAATATGTCCATGATGTGATTACCACCGTGAGCAACTCCTACACAGTGTGGGAAAATGACCTGGGTTTCTATGGGACAGGTTTGGAAGAAGCTAACTAGACCGCTGATTATAATGGAACAGTTTTCAGTCATTTATGGACCCCAAATATGTGCAAGGGATCCCCATCCTACAATTTCATATATAAGATCCCATGTACACTGTGAAAAACTAATAACATGTAAAAAAAAAAATTCTTTAGCTTCTATTACATTATATTATTACATTTTTTTATACTCCCTATAGTACTGTTACATGTATTATTATTATTTTAAATTTTATGTATTTTAATCAAAAAAATTTTAAAATACTATTTTCCTATACATTTATCCACAGAAAAACTTTTTCATATATACACTCATTTGACTGAAATTGCAAAAACAGGGTAGCTGTATTTTGAAAAATTAATAATCCCACCAAGCTAAACAGTTATGGGCCACCTGGTAAATCAGTTATCAAAATTAGTTCCAAAGTTACCATTTTCCTGTTAATATGTGAAGGCAGCATCAGACACAATATACAGTTATAGGCCTATAGTTAAAAATATCATAACATGAATATATCATACTAATATAATAAATTAAATGACTACATGAATTAATTATCTTATTTATTATGTATGTTTTTAATTTAATATTTTTCCTCAAATAGAACTGCCAGATTGCTCACAGTCTATGTTTCAAATCCCTGATACTAAAAAAATATGGTGAAAAATCATGCAGAATTAGGTGTTTCTGTGTTCCATGCACATGTGAATCTGTGCAATTTTAAAACATCCTCACCAGCGGACATAATAACCAAACCTACACTGTTGCATTTAAGGATATATTACAGTTTGACAACATAAGAGAAATTCTGGTTGTGTAGAAGCAGTATGAAGCACAGCGGTAGTGACAAGGGACTTTGTCATGGCTGGAAAAGTGTCTTCATTAGACCGACCTCCTCGATTCCAACTGCAGCGAGTCACATCACGCTGTCTGTCACACATGGAGGACACTGAAGAATCACACCAATACAACAGCTCCTATGCACACAACAACGCGTCACTAAATCTCTCACACACACACACACACACTGACACATTCATGGCATAGAGATTAAATGATTGTGAGGAGATAGAGAGATCAACATGAGAATGGGTCACGGCAGCTTGAAATTAAAATTCTAAACGTTGTGAAAGCGGGAGGAGGGCTGTAAAGTACCAGGCCTCGTTTTCCTACATACAAACAAGGAGCTGTTTTGAGATTTTCAACAATCTGGTTATACGCATGAAGGAGAGACTATTTGACTCTCAAAATAGCCCCACCCTTAAATTTGAAGGGGCGTGTCTCTGAGCTAGATGCCCTGCCTACATACGAGGGGTTTCCTCTCTTCATCAACATTTCATATAATATGTCCACTTTAAAAAAACTGCTAATCTTAATATATGAGTGAAGTATATTAACGTATGAGTGTTTTACTGTTTTTTTATTAATAAACTGTTTTATTACACTAACGTTCAAAAGTTTGAGGTCAGTATGATTATTTTAAAGAAATGACTACATTTAATCAGCAAGGACGCATTTAATTGACCAAAAAGATAGACAAAAAATATATACATTTCAAATAAATGGCATTCTTTTGATGTTTCTATTAATCCAAGGATCCTGAACAAAAATTATTACAATTTCCACAAAAATAATATTAAGCCCAACTGTTTTCAGCATTGATAATAAAAAGAAATGTTTCTTGAGCACCAAATCGGATTAAATGAGGTGATATGATTCATTTCTACAGCACTGAAAGTAAAGATAAATCACAGTTCAGTTCAAATGTTGAGTCAGTAACTGCTCTATAGGATTCAGTGAGTTTATTCTAGTGAGGGATTTCTTAGACCTCTCAAACTAGTCATTTGAGTCTTTCAGATTGACTAAAAAGGAGCAGTCCAAAAGAGTCATTTGCTCATGAATTGGAGTATGCCAGTCACACTGTATGTTTATGATTCACTACAAAGAACCAGCTCATTTGCTTATGAATCAAACTTTACTGGCCCTGTTGCTTTATAAATGCAGTGTGCGAGGACTACTCAATGGAAAAACATGTTTTATTGCCATTATTTTTCAGTAGTCTGTTTTTTTTTGTTTAATCAAGTACCATTCTGACTGCAAACATACATTCGTTATTGTAAAAAAGGATTTCCTTTGTAGTGGCAATGGAGATTCAGCAGGGACACTCAAGAAAAACATCTATAACTCAGACACTTTTCATAATAGCAAGAGTGTCACTTAAAATAATAGCTCACTCAAAAATGAAAATGATGTCATTGGTTACTCAGCTGGAGCAAAGAAAGCCATACGAGCATGGGACAACATGAGGATGAGTAAACGCCTAAGCAGAATATTACATTTTGGGGTAAAATATCCCTTTAATAAAAGACTAAACCTGATGTCTTACAATACTGTGGTGTCCTTTTAACACTTACACACTTTAAGATCTAGACTGGATGAAAGCAGCAAAGGGACTCGTATGAAGCAAATTACACCCCAGTTACTCATTTGCTCCAAAATGCCAATTACCGATTTGGACTGACTCATTTGTGGCCTACATTAGTTTGCATATTCCCAGTCACATACACCGAGTGCCGACAACCAGCACTTATTCTGGCATGCCCTTCAGCCCAGATAGCACACGATATCTGAGATCTTGCCAAACAGAGAAAGGCTATGGAAAATGATCACCAGCCAGATATTTCAGGAGCACTTGATCCCTTTTTGTCTAAAGAATCCTAGTAATTAAAAGGGGCTGTGAGCCCTCTTCTTGGTGTGAATGATATATATATATATATATATATATATATATATATATATATATTTAGTTGTGTGTTAGCCACTCTATCTGTCGTTGCTGGGCTACCTCATTTACCCAGCATGCCCGCTGCGCATGCTTCACTCCACCCCTCAAATTCCTATCAATAAAGAGTGCTACAGCTCATAATGCAGTGCCTTTGAAAAAAGGCAGGGGTTTAAATGTTCCTTTACCTATCTCTCCCTTCCCCCTCCATTCCATCCAGCAGAGGGGCCGTTAAGGGGTCCGGGCAGCACGGTTGTGCTGGATTTGTCTGGCCATGCCCAGTTCAGATGCATTAATCCAAACTCTCATTCTCTGCAATTTCCACACTTCCTTCCTGTGCTGCGCCCCGCACCATATGTTCCCAATCGCTAACGGAGGAAAGGTGCTTCTTCCTCCAACCTTGAGCCTCATCTGAGGAACTAAGGCACACAAGCCAAATAGATGAGAAATTTATCTTCCTCATAAAAAAGGGCCAGACTGCTGTGGGGCTTGCGGAGTAAATCCAAGAGATTTCCCTTCCTCTAACACATAATTAAATTGAGTTGTGTTAGAGTGCACATTAAACTGCATATCTCTCCCACTTCCTCTCCTCGCATTTCATGGGACAATGTGTGGCGTTAACTGAACTAAACTGTCTGCTCAAAGGAGCCTGATAGCAAATCAAAACTATGATGCTTCAGCCCAGGGCTGTCGATCAGTTGAGATTTTTGTATTTGTAGCTGACTGATACCGTTTTTTAATGGGCAATGCTGATACTAATATTTAGAGAACATGACGGCCAATGGTCAATGTATATAATACAATTTAATGGTAGCAAATAATTGTTAAAATTAAGTAAACTCAGATTTTGCACAACATTTACTCAATCTACTATAAATATTTGAAAACAGAACCTCAATAGGACTGGTATGTAGTCACAGGTATGTGTATCAGCTATTTTACAAGTGTTATAATATGTAACATGAGGCAGATGTTTAAAATAATTTTCTGGTTTGCATCTATCAAAAAAAGTAATAATCTAATGAGATGTATCTTTGATTTGTAAAATATTCTGGATTTTCAAAAAAATAAGTTACATTTAAAAAAAAAAAAAGGTCAGCAAAACAACTGTGCTACCTACCATTCAAAAAAATTAGGTCTGTAACTTTTTTATATTTTTGAAAGAAGTGGTCTATGCCCACAAAGGCTGAATTTATTTGATCAAAAATACAGTAAATAAGAATTGTAATGATAAACAAAGCTCTTTCTGATTCTGGTAAAAAAAAAAAAAAAGTATGCTTAATATTTTTTCTGGTAACCATGATACATTTTTTCAGCATTCTTTGACGAATAGAAAGTTCAAAAGAACGATTAACGATTTCTAACCTTAAAACTTTCAACGGTATATAAAATTAAAGTATTTCCAAACACTTAAAAAGGGAGTGAGAGAGGGAAAAAGACAGAGGACCGTATGTAAAGCTCTATTTTATCAGACGAGACGTGCCTATGATTACTGCTGATTCTCAAGCATGCGCTGGATGCATCTAACACGCTGAGCACAAAAGGATTACGCTGTCACACCCCCGGGTGCTTGCAATCAAGGCGGTGTTTATTGCATCAGGAAGATTTATTTTTATTGAGCTGCTCATTAACAGGGTTTAATCAGAGCCCTATCTTATGACTGTTCTAACACTGATATCGCATCACTCATCAGCCGGGCCTGAGAAAAAGCAAACAAACTCGATCCTTCCCCTCGGCAACTCTCAGCCTCTTCTCCATCACATACAAGAACGACACCGTGAATATGAATGAATTATGTAGAGATATGCAATGGCACGTGAATATTACCAGCAAACATACTCTACAAATTCAGCAAATGCAGGCATGTGCTTGGACACCTAAAGGATACCGTTTCTGAGGGAATATATTTCCAGCTGAAATTATAAAGTTTTTTTAGGGGGGTTTCTTTGCACACAAAAAGTATTCTCATAGCTTCATAAAATTACGGTTGAACCACTGATGTCACATGGACAATTTTAACAATGTCCTTACTACCCTTCTGGGCCTTGATTATGATAGTTGTTGTCTATACAGGGTCAGAAAGCTCTCAGATTTCATCAAAACAAAATTTAATTTGTGTTCTGAAGATGAACAAAGGTCTTACAGGTTTGGAACGACAAGAGGGTGAGTAATTAATGACAGAATTTAAAATTGTTATGGTAGAACTATCCCTTTAAAACTAGTGGCAGTAAAACACCAACAAGTTTTATTCCTGTTAGCAGAAATCATGATTACGAGGGCAGATTATAAATTAATAAAAACATATTTCTTAGGCAGTTCCTTGCACAATGATATGTTATGACATCAAAACACTTTTACCACAGTGTAAAATTTGTAAACTAATACATTTTGATGTTTGCATCAAATAACCAGCTCCATACGTATGGCTTTTCTGATAGTAAACTTGCTTAGTAGCTCACCTGGTACAGCACTGCATTTGGGTACATTCGATTTAAGTTTGACTAAAACTGAAAGCTCTTTCAGTGTCACGGATTTCACTTTGAATGTGTCGCGAAACATGCGAGAAGCGATGTAATATCGTTTTGCAGAAACATCCCCAGACATGCATTTTTCCAATGAGCTTGGTTTGAGGAATATGCTCGGTAATGGCGATAATTAAAGCGAATAAGTAAAACCCTTATTCTCGCACCATGGATCAGGGTAAGCCGCCACAGAAGGGCACTCAGACGTCATTTCTGCTAGGGCTGGCAGGGCAGGGGAACTCACGGCAGCCAAGCCGAACAGACAGCACTGCCAAGCCAGAAGCACGGTCTCATACCTCTCCTGTCCTCCACAAGAAAACCAGCATCCCTGGTCATCCTTCTTCATGTCAGAACAGAGTCAAGGGTACTCCGGCATAAAGAAAAACACTTATCCGCCCATGAGGAGGAATAAAAGGAAACGACAGCGATATTAATGATGTAATAAACTGATTGATAGCCAATAGGAGCTTATGACCGCTGCCCTCAGAGATCCCATCTGTCACTGGGAGAACCGAGCCAAAATGACACGGGCTACATAACACATGCTAGCTTTCTATCGATTAACTCTCTCTGGCCCTGAGCGGGGGAAAACACACTGAGACTTAATCGCAAGGTAAAGAGAAGTGTCTCAGTGCTGCCAAGAGCGCTTCGGCCCACTATCACAATCTTTCCCCGACAACCACGAACACACGGAGCATTAATCATCATTATGACTGGAAGCCATGGCTCTGGAAGTCGAATCAAGCATCGGTTTCGAGCTACTTAGCGAAATAAGGCTAAAGCAGAAATCCACAAACAGAATAATATTATTACAGTTCATTCAATTTGACACTAGGACTTGTAAATGTGACAATTTCCATACATTAAATGAAAACAATGTCATCACAGTAATTACCATGGTAACAAACAAGCGCAAGGCTTCACAATGCAAATCGGAGAGCATTGCAAAAGCTTTAGCCAGAGTACATCATCTTTAATTTATTACTCCAAATCCTTCAAAAGACAAATTAAAAACGAGGAACAAATCAGTGGTACACACTAATCCTCAAGTCTTTTTCAAGAGAAAAGATTGAACTTCAATTTGATTGGTATTTCACACAGAAGGATAGAGAAGAGGGAAAAAAATCATTTAAGACTCCAGTCCTAAAAATACCAAGCCACGTTAAGTGCAAATGCGTTTGCGACTAAATCTATACATAGAGAGAGGTTGAGCTGGCTACTACAGAGGATTAGGACCCGCACCATGTGTTTCTCACATCAGCGTTTTGTGTATCTAAAATGGAAATCCTGATAGAAATATCAGGGCACAGGTCACGTACAGCCCGGCACTAGCTCTCTGACTCTGCCCATCACACGCAGTGAGTTTGGAGTGTATATTGGTGACCCCATCAATGGCGCTATGTTCTTTACATGACGAACTAGGTGTTTATTGGCCGAGTGCGAGTCGGCGTGAAAGAGCATCTTATTTTGGCCCACTTCACCACCTGCGCAGCAGGGCTGGGTCCGGCCGAACAGCTCGAACCCGGCTCTTATCGCTCAAAGTGGTGAAAGTTTTTCAGTGAACATGCGAGGGGTGAAGAAGTGATGTTTAATGTTTAATGAACAGAGAAGATGAGGAATAGCCTTGAACACAACAGAATCCTCTTGCACTCTGAACAACAGTGATGCAGAAGACACTTGTGAATTATTTTAGTGGCTCATAAAATGCTTCTGAATAATGGTGTGGACTGTAATAAATACTAGAATTTATGCACATTTTAAAGGTATAGTTCACCCAAAAATAAAAACCTTTATGACTTTCTTTTATTAATTTTAATTTAAATAAAAAAGTGTTACTTTTTTTTTTTTAAATAAAAACAAATAAAAAGAAAAATGTAAATATATATATATATATATATATATATATATATATAATCAAACAAAATACACCTAATTTAAATAATAATATTAACACAAAATTCTAAAATAGAATAGATTTAAACTGACAGTTCAAAGGCTGAACTAGAACCTGCATTACCTGCACAAGCTTCACAACTATTGGGTCTGAAATTCAATGGAAAAAAGATCTGATACTTTCTCATTTTTAATAAGGATTTATTTTTTTATTTTTTCAAAGAGGACACATAACTTCAATCCCTGTGGATCATGCTGAGTGGACCAAATGGGCCAGTTCATACACCCAGCACTGTGCCATCTCCTCGGAGAGCTCAGAAAACCACAGGGACACTGAGAGATCAAAAAGGTCATTATGCACCCACTCATGCCAAATATCTGCTCTCTTATTCCCCGTCGAAGTCTGCTCACTCTCTGAAGCAGTCCTGCTGGTGCACACCGGGCCAGGCGGAGTGTGAACGGCTACAGGCTGTTGGAGCATCAGAGCAAGATGACCCTCAGAACAGGAGTTAAAAGAACAAAAACTGGGATATATTATGATTCTCTCTCTCACACACACACAAAATTTAAAAGAACACACATGAGCGTACACTTTAAAAAGTAATTCAGTGGCTTTTTAAAAAATACAATAATAAAAATCTATACTGCTTTATACATGCCAAAATAAACACCAAAACACCCAACAGTTAATTCTGTCTAAAATTTACATCTAATATTTAAATTTATTTCATTACACAAAATTAGCATTTGACTAGCAAATTACATTTTTAAGATATACTTAATAGTTTTGTTACATTTCATCTAAATATTTTAGAATAGAGAAATTATACCGGTCAATTTTAAGAACTACAATTCTTACTCATTCCATGGATATTCTTCATCTTTAACAACCACCGAAGAAATTGAAGTGGGACACAATTAATGTGAAAAAGAGAGGAAAACATGCTTTTCCAGGAGACTTTTTCAGGAGATTAAATGTTGAAATTAAGTGATGTTTGTGTTTTTGCACAGGATTAATATAATGGGAGCTCTGTTAGTCTGTTATCCTCAAAATAGGCCTATGTGTGTGTTTTTTTTAGTGGATTCAAATGAAATAAGTTCACATTAGTCATAAACATTTTTTTTTTTTAAATGATAAAAAAAGTTACCTTAACTCATTGCTTACTCAGTATTATTTGTTATGGTTGTATAGTTAATCAGATCTAATTAAATTTTCTATTTACGTTTATCCAAATCATAAAGTACATTTCAATTATTTTACAGCAAATTTAGACAGTGTAAAAATTTTCAACAAAATTTTAATATAGCTTAGAGTATACTAGATGTAGACTCTATAATTGAAAGTGTGACAAATAATGAAAAGAAACAAAACGATTCTGAGTGTAACAACAATTCAGCATCACGATTCTGAAATAAGTGCTGTTTTGATTAGTACTGATGGGCATGTAGGGAGACATTATGGATGCACCTGCAAAATATTGCAGGTGCCTCTGTGAGTCCTGGGCGAATACTTTAAAATTGAATTCTGAGGTACGGTTTAAGCTCGCAGTGCCCTAATCTTGTTTCCACATACAGTAGGACTTGGGTCAGATATGTAATGAAATTGGAATGTGATGGAAAGTTGATCTCTCATAAAGAAAGGATGATGTGGCTCCGCCCACAGGCCTTCAGCTCTGACTGGGATTAATAACTCCAGGGATTTCCCCCTCAATATCAAAACCCCCTTTCACAGTTACTCATCACTGCCCAAATAAAACAGCAGTTCAGAATTTCACAACCTGGCCTCTTGCTGACTATAACAGTTGTTGAAATGCAAGCCTTTTAATTTGCTAACGACACAAATAGGCTATTATGAGTTTGCTGCAACTGTCGAAGATGATGAACGAAGAAAGGAAGGGTGCGGATAAAGACATCTTCTGATAAGACTCTCACCGTCAGCTCAACGGCTTCTAGAGCGGTGACATTAGCGTGAGCTCTGGTGGATATAGCTATGACTGTCAACACGCATTCTCCACTCACTACTAGAGTGGTCAAAAGTACCGGTACTTCAGCACCAAGTAGGTACTAACATTTTAAAAATGTAACTTTCCCAACCTTTCTGTAGTACTAGTGCCAAGTCAATTTGGTACCCCATGAAAAGTGTTTATTTACAATTTGAGCACTTGTTGAGAACACAGCCAATCAGACGTATTTAAGTTATTCAGAACGTGCCTAATACCTGTCAAAACCAGCGTTTTTGTTTTGCATGAGCTCACTGACTGAGTTCTGGACACTTGTACCCTTATTACAATGGCAACAAAGTATAAACACAACATAAATGTATGGTTGATTATGCAGTGTAGCAAGCTTCGTTGATTTTAACAGAAGTTTTGCAAGAGTGCAGAACCCAATTAGTGCGCTCACACCAATGCAATCTCACGGCAATTCGTACATATTTTACGAGGTGGCTAATTCGTACGAATTCGTACGACCTCACTCGTACGATTTAGTACGATTTGTCTAAACCCCAGTGACGGGTAGGTTTAGGGGCGGGGTTAGGTGTAGGTCATTCGTACAAATTCATACGAATTGGCAACTCGTAAAATATGTATGATTTAGCAAAAATCGTATGAATTTGTACGAGTGAGGTCGTACGAATTCGTACGAATTAGCCACCTCGTAAAATATGTACGAATTGCCGTGAGATCGGGCTGCTCACACTGAACTACGGTGATTGACAGCTTTAGTGATTATAAAGGGAGCGGCCTTAACTGGCTTTGTTAATTTTCAATGTCTATTCTCAATTTAAATAAAAGTTTTATTTTTCATGCTGCTAAGTACACACTACAAAGTCTCACTACAAAGTGACAACGGTATTTAAATCAGTCAGATTGATTCCAAATATTGCAATGACTGATAAAATTGTTATCAGATAATGTTTTTATTTTCAAATATTTAATAGTACAGAGAACCACTGTAAGAAATATGCTATACTTATTAAAAAAAAACAATTAAAGATGTGCATCCTTCAGAAAGGTATTTGAGAACCTTTCCTAGTGTGAGTGTGACGTACATGGTGTTATTCAGAATGACACTCTGCCAAAGCTTCAATTTGAGGTCTAATTATAAAAGAGAATTTGGAGGCTGCTGGATGTAGTACACTCTCTCACAACAAAGGATTTCAATAAAAAAATAAAAGGAAGAATATGCAAACAGCCTAGGCGAATCATATGACCTAAATGACTTAGGCTGTTTTTCCAGGCATTTATTAAGGTTAGTTAAAAACCGCAGAGGATTTTTAACAGAACTTACTATTGCTTCTGGATAAACTGGAAAGCTTGCGGGCACTTAAAAATCTTAATAAAATCTCATTGTTTACTCGCCACAAAGCACAAAAGAAACCGACTTCTAGAAATACCATGCATTATTTTCCTGTTGTCATTATTTTGTTGTAACTTCCAATGACACACCTGAGACATCCAGCAGACTGCTCCACAACAGATGTGAAAGTTTACAACATCTCTTCTTTGTTTCAAACACAGCTGTCCTCCACAAGACACTTATTTATTCATCACAGCCAGAATAAACTCAGCTTTCTCAAATATATTGAAAGAATAACCATAATCTAAATATGCCCTTGTTTAATTTCCATTCTTTGAACTCACATCAAAGTTGTTGTTTTTTTTCCCTCTAAAATCCAAATCAATCACCAAAAATGCCAACAAATCCGCTGTTGGGGGGAGATTTGCTGAAATGCTGGAAAAGATGCACACGCCGTGCCAAGTAACCTGCCTTCAAAGGGCCTTGATCGCTATGGCAACAGCATGATCTTCCATAACCAAGCCATGAGGTGACCTGAGATACATACATGAGATGTCCAAAAAACCCTCCCAGAATTCTTCCTGCCGTGGCGGCACCAGCCTGCCAGAGGAAGCCTCTGCTCTGACGGCATCACATGCGCAACGTGGCCCAATGGTTCACAGAGCAAGCAGCAGGTTAGCTAAAAATAAACAGCCTCCTGCCACAGAGAAGGGGTCCTTCACTACAACACACTGAGCTTTTTTAAAGACTATTTTGAAAACCACAAAAATTATGTATTTCTGCAAAATAATAGCATATTTTCCCACAAGTTATATATATATGTGTGTATATATATATATATATATATATATATAACACACGTATATAACTTGAAACTTTTTTTTTTTTTTTTTTTCAGAAAAATATACAAAATCATGTAAAACTCTGCAAGTTGAATCTAGAAAGCTTGGTTTTAAGACTGAATGTTTCTCAAAACGCAAGGGTGGATTAAAAAAAAAAAAAAAAAGAAAAAAAAAGAGATATGAATATAGAAACATCAGAAACAGAAGCTAGCTGAGGGAGTCTCAGGAGACAATGGCTTCCGGAGTTCAGAAACATAACAGGTTCGTTTCTTTACCCAAAACTACTGAAAGCCAGTTTGGTGGTTATAGATGTGGAGCGGTTTTGAAATAATAATCCATTCTGAAACAAACGCATGCTTAAATGGGAGCGACTCCGTCATTGTTTTAAACAAAACTCGCAAATCCACTGAGAAGCCTTTGATGATAAGCTGTGCTCAAGTGAGGTTTTGTCACCTTTAATATCTTCATTATACAGCTGGGCAGTTTTATTTTCCTTGCCTGAAATTATCTTAATATTTGAGGCTTTTTCGGAGTTCAGAGACTTTTTACAGAGAGGATATAAAACTCTGAATACTAATCATACAGATTCTTCCTCTCTCATTAATTATTAATCAGTCGATAAAGCCTTTTTCTAATCCACAGACAATAAGGACAGTGATGTCTGAGGTTTCCTCCCAGCTTCAGGTACAAGTTCAAAAGCTCAGAGCGCAGCCACACTACAGACAGCTTTGTTGACAAAGCAAGAAATAAAAAAGAATCAGGGAATCTAAAACATAAAGAAATAAATCCAGAATTTTCTAACAGATTTTGTATTTTGTAAATTTGTAACAGATAATACATACACTACCGGTCAAAAATTTGGAGTTGGCAAAATTTTAAAAGGTTTTTGAAAAAAAGTCTCTTATTATTCACCAAGCGTAATATTTGATCAAAAATAATTTCAATTTTTTTTTCTATTTTAACATATTTTAAAATGTAATTTATTAATTTGAGAGCAAAGCTTAATTTTGATTTTTCTGCTCAAACATTTCCTATTTTTACTAATGTTGACAACAGTTGTGCTGCTAATATTTTTGTGGAAAACGTGCCAATTTTTTTTTCCAGGAAAGATAAAAAAAAAAGCATTCATTTGAAACAGAAATCATTTGTAACAGTATAAATGTCTTTATTGTCACTCTTGATCAATCTAATGAACATAAACAGAATAAAAGTATGAATTTCTTAAAACTTACTGACCCCAAACTTTTGACCAGTAGTGCATGCATTTGTGACACTTTCATTCAATTTAAGAAGTGATCTGACATGCAATTAATTGAACTGTTGCCTCACATGAAAAGGCACTGGGTGAGGTCTAACAGAGGAAGAGTTGTGTTTGCAGAAATATCCTCCGATGGCATTATTCCACTATTGTTTTAAAAGCTTCTTGGTGGGTCCGTTTCAACAGTTTTTTTTCTAGAAAAAGCAAAGGACATTTATCTTTGCACAATACCTCATGCCTGTATAACACAGCAGCTACGACATGAGAAATAACAGTGTTGGAGACAACAAAAGAGAATTTTGTTATCAGGTGATACAGGTGATACATGCCTCGCCGAGCTGTGGATGAAACAGAGGGCATATCACAGCATTCCCACACAAGGGCTGCTCTTTACAAAGGTCTGACAGATTAGTGAGAAACGTGACCAAACCCTTAGCGCACATTTCCACCATCAAAACCTCCTAATACACATATGGAGATTTTAAGGGAATACTGCAGGTTCAATACAAGTTATGCTTAATCAACATCATTTGGAGTACCAAGTTGATTTCCATTTAAAATAATAAATAAAAAATTAAAGGGATAGTTCACTTTGAAATTAAAATTTGGTATCTATCAGCTTACCCCAAGGGCATCCAAGATGTAGGTGTCTTTTTTTCTTCAGTAGATCCAATTTTGATGTTTTTAGGTCAAACTGTTCTAGTCTGTCAGTCATATAATGGCAGGTATAGGTCACTGTCTCTATAAGAGGGAAAAAGAAGAGAAATCCAAATTAAACAATTCCCCATCGTAACTACACATTGATGGCCTAAGACACGAAACGAGCAGTTTGTGTGAGAAAACGAACAGTATTTATATAGTTTTTTACCTCTTGTACACAACCATGTCCAAGTGATCTGAGTGCGCACACACATCCGGTGTGTGACGTGTGTGTGCGCGCGCTCTGGCTCACGCTGCATTCACACGGGGCGTCGGCGTCAACGCTTGACGGAGGGCGTGTCTGAAGCGTAGTGCTGACGCGCCGTCATAGTTACAACAACCAATCACATACTTCTCTGGTGTTGCATGAACGGGATTGGGTATTTGCATGAGGCGATCTGATTGGCTGACGCCTCCGTTGGCGCTTGAAAAGTTGCGTCAGCACCACGCTTCAGACACGCCCTCCGTCAAGCGTTGATGCCGACACCCCGTGTGAATGCAGCATGAGCCAGAGCGCGCGCACACACACGTCACACACCGGATGCGTGTGCGCACTCAGATCACTTGGACATGGTTGTGTACAAGAGGTAAAAAACTATATAAATACTGTTCGTTTTCTCACACAAACAGCTCGTTTCGTGTCTTAGGCCATCAATGTGTAGTTACGATGGGGAATTGTTTAATTTGGATTTCTCTGTGCATGTTCTTTTTCCATCTTATAGAGACAGTGACCTATACCTGCCATTATATGACTGACAGACTAGAACAGTTTGACCTAAAAACATCAAAATTGGATCTACTGAAGAAAAAAAGACACCTACATCTTGGATTATATTACATTATAATGCGTTAGCATTGTTTTCTTTTTATCCTAATTTATATATTAAGATCAAATGAACTTTGCCCATGAAATAACAGTCTAAAGGCCCGTTCACACCAAGCACGATAACGATAAAGATAACTATAAAGATAACGATATTAGCGTCCACACCAGCGAACGATAACGTCTGTTTATTCTAAGCGCACGCGCGTCTGTCGCTTTAAATTCTCGAGCACATTATAGCAGGATGGATTCTGAGTGGCTGTCAGTATTTTTATCGTTCATCAGCTGGAAAAAATCGTTCTGGAAGTGATTCCAACGATATCGTTTCTCTGAGCCTTTATCGTTAGTTGTGGGTTTGTTGCGTGACTGCTGCGGAAAAAATCTGCTTCACTTCTATTCTGTCGCGGGGCCGAGGTTGCGGTGTGGTTGGACTGCACCTGATACGCGCGTATGCCACAGGCAGTGTTAGACATATTAACATAGGTGCGGAAAGGAAAATCAACACGCAGCATTCTGGGTGGATTTGTGCATGCCCTAGGCTCGTGGTGTGAGCGGTATCGGAGCGAAACCGGAGCGAGACAGAGCGATCGCTCCGGCCTTTGGTTAAAAACCCGCTCCGCGCTCCGACTGTATTTCGCACGCTCCGCTCACATGCTCTGGTGTGGTGTGAGAGTCAATGTAAAGACAAGACGGCATCTGGTGGTGAGCAAATGGAAGTGCATGGACAGGATTCGTGACAATATTTACTGTATATATAAATACACACATATGCATGTATATATTTCAGAAAAATAGGTTATGTTTATATATTAAATATATTTATTTATAATATAAATTATATGAATATAAATATAGACGTAAATACATGTAAATATTTTCAAAAGATATACTGTAATGTGTGTGTGTTTATATATACATAATAAATATACACAGAACACATACATATATTATGCAAACAAAAAAAATTTTTTGTATGCGATTAATCGTTTGACAGCACTATTTTAAATTCTTTATTCTAAAACAGGACTCTGCTCCTGCTGGTCTAGTTTGGGAATCAGATATTTCACCTGATCTAGGTCACCTGATAATCAGGAATGCCAAGCTATATTGAATTATCTAGCATAGATGGATACAGCAAAATGGCTTCTCTCTACTATCTTGATGCTCCGCACACACAAATCTCTGCCGGTGCTTGAAATAACACCCCACAGCGTTTCCAAACCGTCTCCGAAACACTGCTGTTTTGAGTAAGTTGTGTGAGGAGCAACAAACAAACAAGAGATCTATCAGGGCCTTGTGATTTTTTAATACATTTATCACATTTAGCATCATAGCACATCAAAGCCAAAGACTGATTACAAGATCACGTGCATACATTTTTCATTTATTATTGTTAGATTCTGGCTGATGTGAGCCAACAAAGTCAGGTTATTTTACAAAACATTCTGAAAAGGTTTACAAAAGCGTTTTGCAGTCTCGGCTCTGCTGCTATTCAGTAATCCACTAAAAGTGTCCTCTAGATAGCAGATGAGTGTAACAAGGGCTCTGTTTTGTTGCTTTACATAAAACAAGCATTGAGATAGAATAATGCTTGATTGTTTCCTTCTTCTACGGCACATTAGACAATGGATGATCTTTACAGCAACGTGTAGTCACCTATGACAGGATCCATATATAAACAGTAACTCTATCAAAGTACATCTTTAATGTGAAATATAAGAAAAGCAATGATGTATGCATGTATGTAAAAAATTAAACTACCAGCCCTAACAAGTTGACAACAGTGGTGCCTTTGATTTCAGTGTAATTAAAACAGCGGATGTATCTGATTTCAAAGGCTGTTACTGGCATTACCGAACCCTTCTCTACACACTCCTTATTAATCAAGACAAAAAAAACAAAATCAAAAACAACTTGAGATGGAATTCATGACTATAATCAAGTGGAGGTGACTGGACAGTGTGAGGGGAAGACAATCTGTCATTAAAGGATTTCCACAGGAAGTCCTACCTGATGTGGTGAACTGGCTGCTTCCAAGAGTGGTTGGCCTGTTTTTCCCACTGTTTGCAGGTGGAGAAAACATCTATTGGAAGACACAAAAACATTTTTCTGAAATACTGCGGTACTAACATTACACAGACAGTGTCTCGTGTTTAATGAATACAAAAAACCATGTGCAAAAAAAAACAAGTGCATGTTTTATATATTACATATTCTAAAATATATATATAAAAATGCATGCATCATGTATGTGTGTGTGTGTTGTTTGTCATATAATTGGGAGAAAAATAAAAAAGTAATACTTCAACTTTAATAATACATATCTTACAAGTGAGTGACTGAACCAATGATAACAGCTGGAAGAGAGTCCTGAAGAGGTAAAATAATTGATTAATGTCTTACCGCGCTGAAATCCAGCAGATCACTCAGCTCCTTATCCGTCCCGATAGCGGCAATCCGCTGCTGAGGGTTCATCCTTACGATCCTTTTCTAAATCTACAAAACACAAACATCATTCCCCTCAATCTGAGAGCCTGATGTGTGCTGAAGCTGAATGCTACCAGCACAGCTTATGCAAATGACATCGGTGAACATCCGCAGCTTGACATTTGCCAAACATCCCCATCTCCAGTCTTTTAGCAGAACTAACTTTGCGCTGTTCCAAAACCTTGATACAAAACAAGGGCTATCGAAGGACCTGGTTGTCCTTGATCAAACCCTGTATTATCCATTAAATAATAATAATAAAAAAGCTCCTGAGAGTCAGACCCAAGAGCCCCTCTCCTCAGCCTCGTATTACTGACAGTTTCAGACGAGGTTAATTTCTTTTTGTAAACAATAGCAATCGCATGACATGAGGTGACACAGTGGACACAGGTTTTATTATAATGTTAGAGAGCAGGCCTAATAGGGCTTTTGGGATGACCAAACGTGGACATGTTGAGAAAGACGCTGTGCTCGCTGGTGTCACACACATGGACCCGCAGCATCATTTTTCAAAACCGCATGTGTTTGATTCTTCAATGTATCAAAAGTCACGAGCGTGCAATGAGCGCTCACGCGCTGTCAAAACATCAGCCGCTACACACTTTGTTGTTGCATTACAGGAGAATTGACACTTAAAATCAACGCCGCTGCTGTTGTTGTTCGCTAATTGACAGTTAACCTATTCATAATAATGGTGCGACCATGAAACGATTAAGCGAAACCCGACCATTAGCACTGACATAAAACACATTTAATCATGGAGAATGAACAGCGAGGTGTCAAGCTGAAATGTTAAAGCGAATGCCGACCCCTTTCGCTCCACATCGGCTCCCGTCAACTTCTTTCACCCAGTCCGAAACCTCTCACAAACTCTGTGCAATATTTTACCTGTTTTGTTGTCAAAAATCCAACTAGGGCGATCGGGTGTGCCAGTGACGGCGTAGGTGTCCTTGTTTCGCGTCGGAAAAATAATGAAATCGGTATCTTTTGCGATTGTATATTGCAAATCTCCACTATATAACTTGCGAGTTTCCCTTAGGCAGACATTTTTGCTTGGCGATGACCGAAGCACGACGATGACTGAGATTGTGTCCTGTCGCCAGCGCCGTAGACTTGAGTGTTCTTCAGCGGCGCGGATGAATATCATGTGTGGCGAAGCATAAAGCCTGACACACAACCTTGCTAGGGGAGTAAAGGACCACTGGAGCACCTCCTAAAATCAGTTTGGTTTACCTCCCAACTCCCTCCACGTAAACGTGGGCTTCGTTGGCTATGTGTATTATTAGTATTGGGAGAAACTGAGCATATTTAAAGCATGGAATACATAATTTTAGCTGCATTAAGTGTTCTGCTGGAACAAGTGCAGCAGCATAAATGCTCTGGAGACGGTTTGATCTAGTGCACACTCTCTCAAAACTATGTCGACATATGGACATGGCTATTCTTCCTTTCAAACCTTATATAAGAAGACCTAACTTTGATCACCACACATTTCTTCCTTCCTTCATCCTCAGAATTGAATTTTTTTATGTGCCAAACGCAACCAATGGAACATCAAGAATAGGCTACAGTGGAACAGCATGAGAATAATAGTGCAGAATATAGTATATGCATATAGAATTATATGATATGATGAATTCTAAAAAATAATAAAAAGTAAAAACTATAATGTTTGAAATAATTTTATATTATTATTGCTGTTGTTGCTATTTTTGACTCACGAGATTTATAAAATATAATCTTTAAAAAAATACATTTAAATATTAAGAGAAAATAATTTGCAATATTTTTTACAACTGTAATGACTGAATCCTATTTGTATTAAAACATATTTTTTTAATTCATTACTATTTTACTATGTCTTTATGTCAAAACTCTGTAACAGTGATTAAGTGGGCTCTACAATCCATTACAAGAATTAAGAAAACTATCACCCCCTAACTTTAGTGCAAATGAAACTCGCAAAGAGGAAGAATGCTATAAATAAGCTGCATATAGGAATAGTTGTTTAGTCTGTTTTAAAAGGAACCATAACCATTTAATACTATTGTTTACATATGTCTCTCTGTGTAGTCAATAATTAAGGGTGCTTAACTGCACTACACTATAGAAAGTTTGCCATAAAATTAAAAACTTAACAAATTCCACAGTACTCTAAATCTAACTACAGTAATGATAATGAGCTGATCTTGACAATTAATTATGATAGGATGCTGTATATATATAAATTACAATATGCTTACATAACTTTTATATTCAGTGATATCTAAAATAGTGATATTTGGTCAAATTATAGAAGTACTTCATAAAGAACAAGAACAGGGGGAACATGTATGTCATTATGTTCATTCAAACATTAACCAATTCAAAAGAACACCACAAAACAATTGCCTGTACAGAACAAAGAGCTGCACAGTTTAACATCACTAAGCCAAAACAGCTTACAGATGTACAACATAAGCCATCCAAAAAAACTCTTAAAACTCCCTTCCCTCCAAACTTTCTGAATGAAAGAACGAGATGTATCATCTGTTGGTGATGGTGATATTCATTATTTCTAAAGGGCCTGCATCCCTAACCAATCACAATACTCATAGTGCCACCTGTTGGTCAAAATATACAGAAGCGAGACAAAACTGCCAAAGTTGCTGCTCGTCAAATTGAACTCCGATCAGAAGTCAATTAAATATTATTACTATGGTTCAGTTTATCACCATTGAATTACTTCAAACTACTACTCATGCTTTTCTGATGTTATTCTAATGTTATTTGTTGTTTTATGTTAACATCCATTAGTTTACTTTAAATGTTTGCAAATTTGCTGTAATTTTACTATAAAGTACCACGATGCAAGTCTTAAAATCTTAAACTCTACTTGTTCTATAATTTATACGTGGACGGATTTTGACTTTGTTTTGACCTAGTTTTTATTGTCTGACTCATAATGTATTCGTTATAATTAGTTTATTTTCTTCTCTGCACACAAATACTTTATGTTCTGTATTTTAATGTTGTCCTAAACTTGGACTCTTCAAAGTGTCGAAAAAAGTCTGGTTCTGTGAGAAACGTGAGGATCTTGGTCTCAACAATAGCCCCTCTGATTTCCCATGAGCCTCCGCGCTTCACGCCGCTGTGAGCGTGTCTGAATCAACACTGATGTTGTTTGTAAATAATCCGAGATTTTAAAAGGTAAAACCGAGTTTCGCTTTTTTAATCCGAAATGTTTGCTTCTGTGTTATCATAACAAAGCCAGTAAAGATTTCCTGTGTGATTTGCCGTTTCTCTCTGCAGCCGCTTGCTATTTTTCTTGCTTTTTAGCATGTTAGCATCCAGACAGAGCCGACCTGCCTGCTAATGGATTTCGGGATAATGTAACGTTACTAGATCTATGTCGACGTGTGAATGCTTCTGATTTCTTAGCATTTATGCACTTCTTTCATGACTGCATTTTGATTCTAAGTATTAGCTAGGAGTAAATGTTGGGAATCTGAGTTAGCATGTTAGCCGGTCTGTGTCCGCAGTAACAGTCTCGTGTCTGCTAGAGGTGGGTCACAGGTTTTGCATCACAATAGTTGGGCTTTTAATCTTAACATTAATAAGTCTGGATATATATTTCCCTGTGGGAAGCAAAGATAATTTGGTTCTATCACAAAACTTGTTTTGTGGCTTTTCAGTGATCTATATAGCGCCTTTGTTTTGCTGGAGTCTCAAGCTTTAGCTAGCTTTTATTGAGGTGTAAATTGTGCTGGTATGTCTAAACCTAGATTATGATGTAATTTGTGGCTTGTTGGTATAATTTCATTAACCACATAGCATTGCACTGATATCTTTGGTTTCCTTTCAGATGTCTGAGCTGTTTATGGAGTGTGAAGAGGAGGAGTTGGAGCCGTGGCAGAAGACAGTTCCAGAAATCAATCTGATAGATCTCGATGATGATGACGATGATGATGAACCAATATTTGTCGGTGAAATATGTAGCTCCAAGCCTGCGGCCAACACAAGACAAGGTGTGACTCTTTTAGGCACACGGTCACGTCTCTTCTGGTCTTGTACTTTAGATTGTTTGCTCATTGTTTCTTGTGATCTTCAGGTGCTGTTAACCAACAGAACCAGCGAAATGTCCCGGTTCAAAAACCTTCAACGTTGGCATCATCACAAAAGCCTCCGCAAGCTCCGCTGAACCCCGCTAGGGTGGCTACAGGTCCTACAATCATGGTCAGAGGTGCAGCCCCGTCAGGAGGAAATCCCATCCTCATCCCTATCAATGCAACTCTAGGACCTCAAACAGCCCCTCAACCCATCATTATTAACAGTCAGGTAACTTCACGTTTCTTTGACTTTCTCAGGTTAAATCTATGCTAAACAGATGCTAAGCACTATGATAGTTGCTTTCTGCTAATAGTAGCCCAAGGCTTCTTCCCAATAGGGTTGCATTTTACATTAGTTATAACAAACATGCATGAATTCAATTTAGATTTATTAATGTGTGTGTTCATACGCCGAATTTGATGAGGGTAATGAATCTTTTTTCTTTATCATTTCACCAGGGTTACATTGTGGCATCACCACAGAACCTCAACAGCACCTCGTTCATCAGCTCTTTTGGGTCACAGTATCCACCAGGAACCACTCTCACGGTTGTGCCAGGTATAAATGTCTGTGTAGATTTTTTGTTTTTGCTACACTACCATTCAAAAGTTGATGGTTGGTAAGATTTTTAAACGTTTTTTAAATGCATTTATTTGATCAAAAATACAATCAAAACAGTGAGATTGCATTTTAAAATAACTTTTTTATTGTAATATATTTTCAAATGTAATTTATTCTTGTGATGGCAAAGCTGAATTTTCAGCAGACATTCCTCCAGTCTTCAGTGTCACATGTTCTTGCAGAACATTCTAAATGGTGGAAATCGTGGTACATTTTTCATGATTTTTGATAACTAAAACGAGTAGCATTTATCTGAAGTAAAACTTTTTTTTTGTAAAATTACATATTTTTGCAGTCCCTTTTTTGATTTGTTTGTGTCCTTGTTAAATAAGTAATAATTTCTTTAAAAATATATGAGTGGTAGTGTATGCTAATTAGTGAATTAGTATGTGTGTCCTTCATTACTTTGTTTGTTTCTCAAGCAGCAGGTCAGCAGATATTGCCGCAAGTCGCTGTCACACCAAAGCCGGGGGTCATTCACAGGCCTCAAGTGCAGCATATCCAGGACAATGTGGTGACCTTGTCCAATGTACAAGCCCCAGCTAACCTTTCTTCTCAGTTCCTCACTACTTTAGGATCTCAAAACACAACAGGCATCATCCCAGCAACACTAACTAAACAAAAAACTTTATCCCTGCAAACTATGAACAGCAAAGGTAAGCCTGTGTGTGGATGGATAAGCTGTATCAGTGTATCCACTACATTTACCAGTAGACCTATTTTCTAGTTTAGTGTTATTTACTGAAGTGAAAGGATTATAACCAAGGTTTGAAATTACCACCCACCCACCATCCTGCCAGATTATGGTTGCCACCCACCCACCATAATTTTTGGAACTGCAATTAGACATAACAGCAACAAAATTGGATTTATTTGTTGTCCATGTACTAAGCTACAATAAAAAAAAAAATCAGCAACCACCAAAATCCCAAGGGCCCTCTCGCTTTTCTGAAAGATGTGAAGGTTGTGTTTGTGAAAACTTTTTAAAAAAAAAAAATTCTTTGAAGATGAAGATTTGATGGGATGTTTCTTTTTATGACCTACAGATAATGGCACAATGATAAATGACATAAACTACAGTGGGTCCATAGGAGGTAAGCTTGACATGGCTAGGTTTTTGTCCAGTATGTGTTGCAGAATTTCCAGAAGCAACAATCTCTGTTCATCTTTTAATCTTTTTTCCTCCTTTGACAGCTGTAGAAAATTATTTCCCCTTCAAAAAGAAATGTCCCAGGTGTCCGAATGTGTTTGGCTTTCAGCCTTTAAAAAATCATATGAAGGTTGGTATGTTTTACTTGATCTTTTTTTGTTTCAACAAAAAAGCGTTAGCAACAGCTTTATTGAATGCGGTCAGGCAGCGTTACATCTCAATATAAAAAAAGGTTATTACATCTGAAGAGTGTCATCTTCATCGTCCTGCAGACAGTTTTATGTACAGTGCCGTGAAAAGGTTTTTCCCCCCGTCCTGTTTTTTTATGTTTTGCATATTTGTCACTTAAAAGATTCAGATCATCAAACTAATTTTAATATTACACAAAGATAATGCAAGTAAATACAAAATGCAGTTTTTAAATGATGATTTCATTTATTAAGGGAAAAAAGCTGTCCAAACCTTACTGGCCCTAAGTGAAAAATTAATTTCCCCCTCCTGTTAAATCATGAAAGAACTGTGATTAACCACATTATTTTAGAAAGCTGAGTTAAATTTCACTAGCCAAACCCAGACCTGATTACTGCCAGACCTGTTGAATCAAGAAATCACTTAAATAGAACCTGTCTGACAAAGTAAAGCATGCTTAAAGAGCAACACATCATGCCGCTAAAGAAATACAAGAACAGATGAGAAACAAAATAGTTGACATGTATCAGTCTGGAAAGGGTTATAAAGCCATTTCTAAGGTCAGAGCCATTATCCACAAATGGAGAAAATTGGAGCAGTAGTGAACCTTCCCAGGAGTGGCCGGCCTACCAAAATTACTCTAAGAGCACAATGACAACTCATCCAGGAGGTCATAAAAGAACCCAGAACAACATCTAAAGAACTGCAGGCCTCACTTGCCTCAATTAAGGTCAGTGTTCATGATTCAACAATAAGAAAGAGACTGGGCAAAAGCGGCATCCATGGGAGAGTTCCAAGGCAAAAGCCACTGCTCACCAAAAAGAACACAAAGGCTCGTCTCACATTTGCCAAAAAATATCTTGATAATCCCCAAGACTTTTGGGCAAATATTCTGTGGACTGATGAGACAAAAGTTGAACTTTTTGGAAGGTGTGTGTCCCGTTACATCTGGCTTAAAACCAACACAGCATTTCATAAAAAGAACATCATACCAACAGTAAAACATGGTGGTGGTGGTAGTGTGATGGTCTGGGGCTGCTTTGCAGCTTCAGGACCTGGAGGAGACTGTCCAGCCATCAGTTTGTGACCTCAAGCTCAAGCACACTTGGGTTATGCAGCAGGACAACGATCCCAAACACACCAGCAAGTCCACCTCTGAATGGCTCAAGAAAAACTAAATTAAGGTTTTGGAGTGGCCAAGTCAAAGTCCGGACTTAAATCCGATTGAGATGCTGTGGCATGACCTTAAACAGTCCTTTCATGCTTGAAAACCCTCCAATGTGGCTGAATTAAAACAATTCTGCAAAGAAGAGTGAGCCAAAATTCCTCCACAGTGATGTGAAAGACTCATTGCCAGTTATCGCAAACGCTTGACTGCAGTTGTTGCTGCAAAGGATGGCACAACCAGTTATTAGATTTAGGGGGCAATTAATTTTTCACGTAGGGCCAGGCAGGTTTGGACAGCTTTTTTCCCTTAATAAATGAAATCATTTCAAAACTGCATTTTGTATTTACTCGGGTTAATTTTGTGTAATATTAAAATTTGTTTAATGATCTGAATCTTTTAAGTGTGACAAATATGCAAAAAAAACTAAGAAAACAGGAAGGGGGCAAAAACCTTTTCACAGCACTGTAGTTATGAGCTGTGTGGGAAGCCAAACACTCCAACTGAACCAAGTAAATGGCAGTGTGCCACCCATGCACACACTGGTTATGTAGTTTGGTCTGCTTTTTTTACTATATGTAACTGTGCATTTTTATAGCTTTTTGAATAATTCATTGCATAAATGAGATGTCATCTTGTGCAGTGTTTTAAATAAAGAATAAGACATTTTCTTAAAGGGATAATTTACCCAAAAATGAAAATTCTGTAATCAATTATTCAGCCTCGTTTTTCTAAACTTATAAAACTTGCATAAATCTTTGGACCATAAATAAAAATATTTTTAAAATATTCCCATAATTTTTTCCATCTGTTGAATGTACAAAACCAAAAGTTTCATACTACAAAAAGTTCATAAAATACATTGTAAAAGTAATCCGTACAAATTGAGCAGTTTAATCCATGTCTTCTAATGAGTGATCACTTTATGATGAACAGATTTAATTTAGGCATTTATTAACATATAAACATTGACAATGTACATACATAGAGCACATCAACTATGGTAAACAGAATATCTAGGTTTGTTTGTTTGAGCCTCTGATGATTGACTGATTAACTAGAAAATTAAAAATGGCACTTCATTTAAAACAAATGTTGCCACCTCCTGATGTAGAGACAGATATACTTTGATTCCCCAGCTGAAAAGCAGTATTGAGATGACACTTTTTTTTTTCTCTCTCTTTTTCTTTAGCTGTGCTGCCCTGAGTTATTAGACTCTGTGTTCCCCTCAACATCGAAGCCTGACAAACCAGCCAATGCACCGAAAGTCTATGAGTCTGACAAAGGCAAACTCATCATGCTGGTTTCAGACTTCTACTATGGGAAATGTGAAGGGGATCCATCTCTGATTCCCAATTTCAAGTCCAACATCACCTTCAAGTGCAACAGCTGTTTAAAAATGCTCAAGAACAATATCAGGTATTTTTTTTGAGTGTTAGTTATGCAAAAACCTATCAGGTTACACATTTTTTGAAGTACCATCTTTAATCAGCCAGGTGCAGAGGTGGTTGAAGCTCTATAGACCTTAGTCAGGGTAGCTGCAATTTAATTTGTCACGAATGAAAACTATTCAAACCATCCCAGTCATTTAAGTCTGCTTTTTTTTTGTATAATTGTTTTGGTCTGTGAGGGAGCAACATCACACATGCGGTTTAGACGGAACATTGCTCATGAGAGCCATTAGCTACAGGAGCCCAGAGATAGAGAGAGCAGTAGTTAGAGAAAGAGAGACCCCATCACTGGATTCCCCCTCAGATGGATGACATTATCAGACCCCCGTTCCCTCTAGGGGCCCCAGATGAATAATGGAGGGTAGTTTGGCTGCTATAAGAACTGTTCCTGTGATTAAATAACTTTACTCAGCCACGGTGTGAGAAAAGCCTCAGTAAGCTCCTTTTAATGGGGAGGCGCGTTTGCTGCGCACCCCAAGTTCTGGCAGCGGGGGTCACAGTTCAGCCGCATAAAAATCCCTATTAGGGAAGCTGAGGTTGCAGAACGTGCTGACTGAAAAATTGGCCGCTCAACGTCAGGGCACCAATGGCAGGTGAGGCAGAGAGGATAGAGGCAGCCTGCACATCACATCATTAAACAAAGAAGCAGAGCAGTATAATTGCCGGTATTATAATGGCTATTATGCACAGTTAGAACATGAACTTTAAGTAGAATATTTGCTAATTTATCTCTTGAAAACCCTTGGGAGCTCAAACACTTCTTGAGTACACAAGCACAGGCCTCGCACTGTTCAAAGGTGCCTTTTAATGGTGTGTGTTTGTAATTTGGCTAATTATATTTAACTGCGCATGAGTTTTATTTTGTATTCCGAAAGGACGCTGAACATTAGCTACTTTAACTTTGGCATTTTCCCTTCCCTTCAGACATGTTTGATGAATTATAGTTTATGATGAGTTGATAGTTCATGTGCTGCTCATTTGTATCTTGAAAATCCAGTGTAATCTATAGACATAGCTGGAGTATGACCCGTTTCAAAAATAGGATGTGAACTTTGGTTGCAACATCTGAAACTGTGTGATTCTCAAAGGATGTTATGTGTCTATTTTTAGGTGCCTTTTGAAAAGCAAAAGGAAACTCCACTCCTGAGAGAGCAGACACTTTGTAGTGGTTTACCTGTTTAAATGTACATCTGTTTGACATTCACTTCCTCGCAGATCAAAGGCTTTCCTGTTTAGTTGTCACACCTTTGTCAACGGTGGTCCCGCTTGTGTCAGACTGAGTTCTCCCAAGACGGCAGCTGTTTGTGGAGCAGGGCATTTACCTTAAAGAGTATCATTAATGTCACATGTTGCAGGTGTACCCAATGCCTTCTCACTCTCACCACAAGCTGACTTGGAACTTGATTTTGGTTGTGAGTGTCACACCTACTGACTTTTTTGCAGAAATCTCTACACACAGAATAGATACGAGGTGACAGACTTAATGACTCTGACACTTCTCTCCAATCATCTGTCACATGAAACTTGCCAAAATCGGTGCATGAGTGCTGCACGAATATAAACATTGTGTGGCTGTTCATTGTTTAATTTTATTGAGTTTCTTTACTCTGTGAATGTATGTGATTGTTATCAATCCTTTCAAGGCTTTGCTGAAGCTACAGTGAGAACATAATTTTCTTATTTTATTAGTTATTTAAGGAAAGATCCCTTACACAATCACCATCTATAACAAGCAGCGTTTGTGGTATGTGGCTTTGCATTTGTAAAATTAAAGTAAAATTTGGGGTCATTGCCAATGCAGCTAGAGTCTGCCCCACTGTGAATGATAATTTTGAATGTGTCAGGGTCAATAATTTAGCAGGGAGTTGGTCGCTGGGGCTGGTAATGCCCACCTGGTGAGAGATGTGGCTCTCTGATCCTTCAACGACTTTGTAAACTGAAAATTAGCTAGGCCCTGTCCCAAATGGCACCCTAAATCCTCGCGGTCTTCCTCTGACTCCGCACTTTCTTGAAGTAATGCTGCTTTGACTGTCGGGTAGAAGTCTGCTGCGAAGCTCGCCCCAGTGCGGGCTCGGCAGAAGTGCGGATCAAGGGTGCATAGCGGCCGCAAAGGGGGTGCTCGCGATCACCCTTCTGAACACTAAAATGATGACACCCTACGGTCTTATGGACTTAACGGACACGTGCATGCGGCGGCCATTGTAAGACCGCAAGTGCACATGAAGTGTTCCATTTGGGACAGGGCCCTAGTGAAATGCCACCTGTATTTGTTTGTAATGCCATTCTTTGCTCCTCCTCATCCCTCTGTTCTTTTTCCTCTCACTCAGGTTTATGAACCACATGAAACATCACCTCGAGTTGGAGAAGCAGAACAGCGAGAGCTGGGAGAGTCACACTACATGTCAACATTGTTACCGACAGTATTCAACTCCTTTTCAACTGCAGTGTCACATAGAGAGTGCCCACAGTCCCTTCGAGTCCACCAGTAAGTCACAACATTTCAGTCACAGAGTCTTTTCTAGTGCTGTCAAACGATTAATCGCGATTAATCACATCCAAAATAAGTTTTTGTTTACATAGTGTGTATACTGTGCATATTTATGTATATATAAATACACACACATACAGTATATATTTTGATAATATTTCCATGTATTTCCAAGTATATATTTATATTCCTATAATTGATATTATATATAAATATTTTAAAATGTATTTTTCTTAATTGTATGTATGTATGTATGTATGTATGTATGTATGTAACCAAAAATATTAATTTGCGAGTGAAGTGTTTGCTGAGGTCGCCATTGGCGACTATATATATGTACATGTTATGACATAAAAATTTGCATGTAAGGACTTTTTTTTCCTGATTGTTTTGTGATCACATCTTTTGCTGTGTTCACGTATTAAACTTAAAATTAAAAGACGATACGCATCAAAGTTTTAGTGGAAAAAAGTTTCAAACAGTCCTCGTCTCTGCCGCACAGCAGCGCTGACGCACACAGTCTGCTGAACACAGCTCAGTTGTGCATTGCGAGAGATTGAAATGATGGAGACGTGCAAGTGCAGAAAAGACGTCTATTTCGTGCACAACTTGAACAAACTTCAACAGGTAACGCTGTCAGCTCTGTGGATACTGGCAATATTGTCAACAATTCTCATTTATAATCATTACTAATATGGCTTCTTCTTATCGAGATCTTAGTCTAGATGCTGTGTTCTGTTAATGCGTGGACTTCATGTTGGTTATTTGAAGCGCACTTGCCATCCAGTAATCGCAAAAAGCTTTGTGCTTTGTTACTTTTTAATAAACAAAATATAAGCTTTAAAATGATGCCAAATTCATAACGAAATTCAAACAATACGGTTGTGGCGCTCTTTAATGCGGACCTCCAGCGTACACTTTCAGTAGTATAAATACAAGTAGTCCGCGTCCACGCTGTCCGTGTATGCGTCCGGATTGCGCGCGGAAAGTATAACACAGGCTTAATGCAGCAGGCGCGATCTCTTTAGCGCCTCAGTTAAAGCAGCAAGTGAACCCATTATATCTTTCTATGTACTACTATAGTACGAAATGAGCATGGCTATTTTATAAGAGAGCCTACAGTACAACTTACTGAAATGTTTCATGTAAAAGCTCATTCAGTGTTTCAAACTGAGGAAAACGTGTAAAGCTTGTAAACATTGCATTGTAATAATACATTTACCTCAGAATAACCACTCAGTGTCCATAAGCTCATCAGTTAGCTAGAAAAATAACTATAAAGAGGAGCATTTTGCTATATTTATGCGCTATTGCATATTAATATTTTTACTTAATCTGCTGTCTACATGATTCAACTCCTCCTATAAAATGTAATTTTACTAATGAAGAAAAACAGACTGAATGTGTGAAAGACATGACAACATTTATAGGATGCACTGAGGAGCCCAAACTACACTCAGTGGCCAAGTGATGCTTATGATCCATGATATTGGTACAGATTCTGTGTAACGAACAATTCTTTGTGACTGTATATTTCAAGTTGGAAAAGACATTTAGTTTCCACTTTAAGTGAACCTTAGTTCCCAGGTCGACCTGATCATCTACAAGATGGATTAAAATGCTGATAAAGTCAAGAAAAGATGAGATAAACACATGACAGAATGATTGAAATGTTAAAATGTCGGGAAAAAAAATTAAATGATAATAATAAAATAAAACACTTTTATTCTGCGGCACCTTTTTTATATATATATATATTTATTTATTTATTTATTTATTTATTTATAAATATACACTGTACAGACACGCATATTATTTAAACTAAAAAGTTTTGGATGCGATTAATCGTTTGACAGCACTAGTCTTTTCCTTTTTAAGTGGGTGGTTCTTGGCCAGAATAAAGGCCCGTTCACACCAAGAACAACAACTGTAATGATAACTATAATAGTGTCCACACCAACGTTCTGTTTGTTATAAGTGCGTGTTGCAGTTTTGTCGTCTTCCGCTTTGAATTATCAAGCTTTTTACGTTTAGGTGGATTCTGATTGGCTGTCAGTGTTTTTATTGTTCATCAGATGAAAAAATTGTTTCCGAAGGTAATTCCAACAATATCATTCCTGTGTCATCATTATAATTGTGATGTGGCTGTTCTCACAGTATTAGAGCGATTATTAAAGGCTAAATTTAAAAAGTCACGCGAGTGTGTAACAGCGATAGAGACGATAGTCCAAAATCTCTACTCGTTGACAAATTTCTAACTGTTAACTACCCCTACACCCCTACACAGGTCATTTAGCTAAAACTGTGCTACAAAATGACATTGTCTGTGGTTGAATGAGATTGATATAATACATAAAGCATAAATTTCACATCAAATATAATACTTTACACAAACAAAGCTAAATAAGAAAAAAAGGAAGATACTTTTGCAGAATGTTTTTTTTTTATTTTATTTTTTACCAAAATCACATGGACACCCATTACTTCATAAGTGATTTTCAAACTAAAGTCGGAAGTTTCCTACAGGATTGGAGGTTATGTAAAAATAGTGATTTTGTAATTGAAATGAGAATATTTCCGCAGAGGGGAATAAGTTGATGGTTTAGATATATTATAAGTGTATTGTTACCTTTTCTTTCCCCAGCCAACTGTAAGATATGTGAATTGGCTTTTGAGACGGAGCAAGTGCTTCTGGAGCACATGAGGGACAATCACAAACCTGGAGAGATGCCCTATGCCTGTCAGGTAAAACTTCACCGTTGCTCTATATGATTTGTATTTCAAATACTTGGTTCTCACTTTGTTTTTGCTCTCTTAAAGGTTTGCAACTACAGGTCCTCCTTCTTTTCTGATGTGGATAACCATTTCCGCACCGTTCATGAAAACACTAAAGACCTGCTTTGTCCCTTTTGCCTGAAAGTCCTTCGCAGTGGCCATATGTACATGCAACACTACATGAGACATCAAGTGAGTGTATTACCTCGTGTGTGTTTCCATTTGGAAATGGATTTATTGTCTACTTCTTGCTTACTAATTTAAACCAAAGACTGTGTACATGAGTCTTTTTGACATGTTCTTGGATAAGACATCATCTGTCTCTTTCTGTGGATTTGGAGCTTGAGACTTCACTGATCTGAAGTCAGCACAATGTGCAACTCATTTGTGTGCTGCCCCATTGGCTCTCACTCTAAGGTTGGATTGATTTGGTTGTCTGCTGAACACCTTGGTGCAATATATAACAGGCTGACAGTGGCGGCTTACTCTTTTCACTTTCTCTGGTTACTCCTTACGGGCTTCTCCCTGGCAACAGCAAACCAGATTAACCACGAGTCATATTGGCCAAGAGCAAGATTTGTAACAAAAACAATAATGATGGAATGATGCAGGTTAGAGACCGTGAAATTCATGGCATATTCCAGTGTAAAAAAGGGCCTAAAACCCCACCCCAAAAAAAAAAAAAAATATATATATATATATATATATATACAGTGAGGAAAATAAGTATTTGAACACCCTGCTATTTTGCAAGTTCTCTTAGAAATCATGGAGGGGTCTGAAATTGTCATCGTAGGTGCATGTCCACTTGAGAGACATAATCTAAAAAATAAAATCCAGAAATCACAATGTATGATTTTTTAACTATTTATTTGTATGATACAGCTCAAATAAGTATTTGAACACCTGAGAAAATCAATGTTAATATTTGGTACAGTAGCCTTTGTTTGCAATTACAGAGGTCAAACGTTTCCTGTAGCAGGTTTGCACACACTGCAGGAGGGATTTTGGCTCCTCCACACAGATCTTCTCTAGATCAGTCAGGTTTCTGGCCTGTCGCTGAGAAACACGGAGTTTGAGCTCCCTCCAAAGATTCACTATTGGGTTTAGGTCTGGAGACTGGCTAGGCCACGCCAGAACCTTGATATGCTTCTTACAGAGCCACTCCTTGGTTATCCTGGCTGTGTGCTTTGGGTCATTGTCATGTTGGAAGACCCAGCCTCGACCCATCTTCAATGCTCTAACTGAGGGAAGGAGGTTGTTCCCCAAAATCTCGCAATACAGGTCATCCTCTCCTTAATACAGTGCAGTCGCCCTGTCCCATGTGCAGTAAAACACAAAGCATGATGCTACCAATGCTTCACTGGTACTCATCATTCTTCTTCCTCCAAACACGTTTAGTGGAATTATGACCAAAAAGTTCTATTTTGGTCTCATCTGACCACATGACTTTCTCCCATGACTCCTCTGGATCATCCAAATGGTCATTACTTAAGTCGGGCCTGGACATGTGCTGGTTTAAGCAGGGGAACCTTCCGTGCCATGCATGATTTCAAACCATGACGTCTTAGTGTATTACCAACAGTAACCTTGGAAAAGCTCTTTGCAGGTCATTGACCAGCTCCTCCCGTGTAGTTCTGGGCTGATTTCTCACCTTTCTTAGGATCATTGAGCGAGGTGAGATCTTGCATGGAGCCCAGCCAGTCATGTTTAGCTTCTTCCATTTTCTAATGATTGCTCCAACAGTGGAACCAAGCTGCTTGGCAATTTCCCCGTACAGCCTTGTGGAGGTGTACAAAGTGTCTTTGGACAGCTCTTTGGTCTTGGCCATGTTAGTAGGATTCTTACTGATTGTATGGGGTGGACAGGTGTCTTTATGCAGCTAACGACCTCAAACAGGTGCATCTAATTTAGGATAATAAATGGAGTGGAGGTGGACATTTTAAAGGCAGATAACAGGTCTTTGAGGGTCAGAATTCTAGCTGATAGACAGGTGTTCAAATACTTATTTGCAGCTGTATCATACAAATAAATAGTTAAATCATACATTGTGATTTCCTCTCACAGTGGACATGCACCTACGATGACAATTTCAGACCCCTCCATGATTTCTAAGTGGGAAACTTGCAAAATAGCAGGGTGTTCAAATACTTATATATATATATATATTATTTATATACAGTGCTGCTTGAAAGTTTGTGAACCCAACAATGCAGATATATTTTTCTTATATTATTTATATAAAATATTTTTCTCTCACTTGTTTGATTGGGTTCTCTTTGTCTACTTTCAGGACAACTGTTTTGGGTCATATTTATGCAGAAATATAGAAAATTCTAAAGGGTTCACAAACTTTCAAGCAGCACTATATACGTGTGTACATACAGGTGCATCTCAATAAATTAGAATGTCGTGGAAAAGTTCATTTATTTCAGTAATTCAACTCAAATTGTGAAACTCGTGTATTAAATAAATTCAATGCACACAGACTGAAGTAGTTTAAGTCTTTGGTTCTTTTAATTGTGATGATTTAGGCTCACATTTAAAACAAACCCACCAATTCACTATCTCAACAAATTAGAATACTTCATAAGACCAATAAAAAAAACATTTTTAGTGAATTGTTGGCCTGGAAAGTATGTTCATTTACTGTATATGTACTCAATACTTGGTAGGGGCTCTTTTTGCTTTAATTACTGCCTCAATTCGGCGTGGCATGGAGGTGATCAGTTTGTGGCACTGCTGAGGTGGTATGGAAGCCCAGGTTTCTTTGACAGTGGCCTTCAGCTCATCTGCATTGTTGGGTCTGGTGTCTCTCATCTTCCTCTTGACAATACCCCATAGCTTCTCTATGGGGTTCAGGTCAGGCGAGTTTGCTGGCCAATCAAGCACAGTAACAACATGGTCATTGAACCAGCTTTTGGTACCTTTGGCAGTGTGGGCAGGTGCCAAGTCCTGCTGGAAAATGAAATCAGCATCTCCATAAAGCTTGTCAGCAGAAGGAAGCATGAAGTGCTCTAAAATTTCCTGGTAGATGGCTGCGTTGACTGTGGACTTCAGAAAACACAGTGGACCAACACCAGCAGATGACATGGCAGCCCAAATCATCACTGACTGTGGAAACTTCACACTGGACTTCAAGCAACATGGATTATGTGCCTCTCCACTCTTCCTCCAGACTCTGGGACCTTGTTTCCAAATGAAATGCAAAATTTACTTTCATCTGAACAGAGGACTTTGGACCACTGAGCAACAATCCAGTTCTTTTTCTCCACAGCCCAGGTAAAATGCTTCTGACGTTGTCTCTGGTTCAGAAGTGGCTTGGTAGC
This sequence comes from Schizothorax lantsangensis, assembly GCA_027422415.1. Classification (NCBI taxonomy): domain Eukaryota; kingdom Metazoa; phylum Chordata; class Actinopteri; order Cypriniformes; family Cyprinidae; genus Schizothorax; species Schizothorax lantsangensis. The sequence goes on along the minus strand of CM049839.1, from coordinate 31,354,509 downwards.
CCTTTTCCTGAAGACGTCTGAGCGTGGTGACTCTTGATGCACTGACTCCAGCTTCAGTCCACTCCTTGTGAAGCTCTCCCAAGTGTTTGAATCAGCTTTGCTTGACTGTATTCTCAAGCTTGCGGTCATCCCTGTTGCTTGTGCACCTTTTCCTACCCAAATTCTTCCTTCTAGTCAACTTTGCATTTAATATGCTTTGATACAGCACTCTGTAAACAGCCACACCTTTCAGTAATGACCCTCTGTGATTTACCCTCTTTATGGAGGGCGTCAATGTTCGTCTTCTGGATCATTGCCAAGTCAGCAGTCTTCTCCATTATTGTGGTTTCAAAGAACAAGAGATACCCAGAATTTATACTGTAGGGATGGTCATTAATTGAAATTCAAATGTAAATATTCTAATATTTTGAGATACCGATTTTTGACTTTCATGAGCTGTAAACTCTAATCCTCAAAATTAAAACTTTTTTTTTTAAATGTTTCACTTTACATGTAATGAATCTAAAATATATGAAAGTTTCACTTTTTGAAATAAGTTATAAGAAAAAATTAACTTTTTCACGACATTCTAATTTATTGAGATGCACCTGTATAACATATAAACATAAGTAACATTTAAAGATTTTTAGTAATTATGTTAATAAACATCAAAATTAAATGCACAATTTAATTGTTTTATGTAACTTGTCACTTAACTTTGTATGTTATGTATTTCTTTTGCTTTGTTTTCTAGAAAAAAGGGATTCAAAGATGTGGAAAGTGCCGACTAAATTTCCTCACCTATAAGGAAAAAGTGGAACACAAGACACACTTCCATCGAACCTATAGGAAGCCTAGAAAACTTGAAGGATTGCCTCCAGGAACCAAGGTCTGCTTGAACACAAATCTGTATAGGAGCCATGTAATCTAAACTAAATAATAAACAACATTAAATAATAGAAAATATAATAACAAATGATTAGCATTATTTAATCTTTTTAGGTGACGATTCGGGCCTCAGTTTCTGGTGCACCAATGGGTTCTGAAACTTCAAGCAAAGCCTACATCATACCCACAAGTCCTGAAATGACCAAACAACCTGTTAGAATAGCAGCAAACACAACCAAACCAAACATAAATGGAGGAAAGGCAAAGACCACAAACCAATTCAGCTGGAACCGAAGCAACCGAAATACTGAGCTTAAAAGTTTGAAGTGAGGATTCTTAAGCCCAAAATATACTTCAGTTTTGATGTGAAAGCTTAGTGCATGTGTACAACCGACCACACAAGTGCTCATCAGCACAGGAATCTGTAGTTGTTGTCGTGTCCAGTAGTTTGTTGTTATCGTTGTTCAATGTCTTCTGGGGTTTTTTTATTTTATTTTTATTTTTTTTATGTGAAGCAGTTAGCCAGGCCAACTAATTAGTGCAAAATAATTAAAGCATACAGAGTATGCATGATTAGAAGAATCTGGCTTTGTCTGTACAGTATGCACATACTACGCTCATAATGAAATTCACAGCATGCATGCCTAGCGTACACATAACATCCAAGTATACTTTAGGATTCAGCTGTTGCATTGTGTTGTATTAGAAGTTAAGAGTCACAGCCCATTGTTTTATATTAACAAGTATTTATTTTTCACAGGCTTCCAAGTGGAGGAAATAGGTGTGTTGAGTGTCTCTCAGAGGTTATGGACCCTTATGTTCATTATCCTTTATTGCTGAGATGCAATATATGCAAGTTCAGATCGAGTTGCCAGAAAGCCTTCAGACAGCATATGGTCAGGTAAGGGGAAAACTTGGATGAACGAGCAATTCCAAATGAATTTAATCAGATATAGATGGTGTTTTGTTCATCTGCAGGTTTCACAGCAATTCTTCTAAAGTACGGTTTGGGAAGGTGAGGAAGCCTCCACCTGGTTTGCGGTAAGTTTGGATCTAGTATGTGATGGTTAACTGTGATAGAGGAGTTTATTTGTGTGATACTCGCAGAAAATGATTTTTTTTTTTTTATTTTTTTTTATTTTTTTTTGTTTAAGGAGTCTAACGCTGGTGTGTCTCAAGTGTGACTTTCTGGCAGACGCCTCTGGCGCTGACCAGATGACCGAACATTTGCTCAACAGGCAGAACCACTCCTGCCAGGTCATCATGGAGCCAGGTATGATGCCCAACCAACTCATTGCAAAAATATTTTTTTCTTAGTGATGTCAGATTTTCTTACTTGCATACAATTTTTATTTCTTTTAAGTTACCAATGGAGGATCAGAAATGAACAGGTATGAAAGTTGTTTGTATTATTTTTTTAGCTATTTATCAGTTTTCAGTTGTTTATTGCATGCAATTAAGTTGTATAAAAGGTTAGGGTTTTCTTGCTATTTAAAAATCCCATTGTTATTAATTGTGAAAGCTTTTGTCTGTTTTAAAAAGTCGGTGGTGTTGCTCTCTACCTTCTGGTATGCTCTCGTTGTTAAACACATGATGTATTGGTGTACAATGACACCATATGCTTATTTGTATTTTTGTTAAATGTAGAGGTTAGAGCTGTGAAGAGAGGAGAGTAAAAATAGTCTGGGAAGTGTACCTTGCCTGATTGAGACAAATTACCTTTTCTGATGAAACAGGGGCGTGAATACAGACCCTCTGACCTATGAATTGTTTGGAAATATCATTTATTATAAAAAATGATCTCTGTTTTTTTCATTAGTCTAATTGGGATGCCTATTAAGTGGTATTCGGGAGACCTTGCTTAAATTAAAACAGGAGTTTTTGCATTAATTAAGGCTGAAGAACATATTCTTATTAATGTGGACCACAAAGAAAAGCTCATGAGTTGCTGTGAAAGGCAAGTGGGAGAATATTTGTATTGTTTGTTCTGTTGCTTTCTTATTGAAAAAAACATAAAGAATCATTTCAAAACAGAGGAATCACTACATACTTGGACATCTTCAGAGTCTTTTTTTTTTTTTTGTCATGTCTAGTTTGTTAGGACTTATGTTGGTCAGTTGAGTGCCAGTGTGAATTTTATGAAATTAAGATTTTCCCCTCAAAACCAAAATAAATATTTTCCCTTGCCCCCATTTCCCATTACCATAATGCCAAAAAAAATCTCTGTATTGCAGAGAAAATAAATAGTAAAAGTGTGTATTATGATAGTAGTAGTGTTGTAATGCCTTTAATGCAGTGATTTAAATAAGCAAAAATGAAAGTGTATTTTTCTCACTGCAATGACTGCACTGAGACTTAACATTGAGAAGAATTAAAAAAACTCAGATAAAACATCCAAACACATTGCAGTAATGAAAATGTCGGTAATTGTTATAAAGCTATAAAATATTGCAAATGATCATAAAACATTCTTTATTGTATTAATACAAAATATTTTTTCTGACTTTTGAGGTGAAATATTACCTTTTTGTAGCAGTTTTGTTACCCTTTTTATTGGAACTAAAAATCTGAAACTGAAACTTGTGTATCAGTCAGGTGATTTTACATCTTATAATCTTAATGGAGCATTGTTTGTCACTCTATTAATGTTTCTTTGCTTTTCTCTTGTTGTTACACCTCATAATCCAGATCAATGGAGACCCACACTAACTCCAAACAACTCCTCCTCATTAAACCTGATACTGAGGCTAGAGATGAAACCGAACCCATTCAGATCAGTGATGTACAAGCTATACCAAACAAGGAAAACATAACGGAGGATGGGTCAGAGGTTCTTGGAGCTGACAAATGTGACCCAGACGAGGTGAAGGATGACACAGTGGAGGCTGCAACCAATGATGTGTCCGTACAGGAATCACCCAAGAGCCTTCCCTCTCACTCACCCGTCAGCCCCCTTTCTGCCCTCACAGATGAAGGTGGCGTAACTCCCTCGGATTTTCTTTGTAAAACTGATGGAACAGAGTCAATGAACACTGACTCGCAACTGGAACCTCTCACTCCATCCAAGGTCCTTGAGGATGACACCACTGAGAACTCCCAAGTGGAGATGGATGGTTAACTGCAACCCGGTACAAACAGAACCGAGGATCTCTTAAAGCATCGCAAGACTCTAGAAGCAGCAGAGTTTTGTACTGACTAATTCTCCCTCCTTTTTTAAAAAAACAAAACAAGCATTAATAGGAGCTCTTTTTCTGACTCAAATGAAATGAAAGCATACTGTGCTAAAACATGACTTTGAAATCTTATGCTATGAGTACATTATTTCTGTACTTATGTAAGGTTTGTAAAGAAGCACCCTCTAGATTGAAATTGGGTTGCAAAGGCAGCAATGTGAATGTTCTTCGATACTTATGATTGTTTTGAAGTCCGTCTGTCCACATTTGTGGTATCTGTTTGGACTCTACTGATGATCACAAAGAAGAGACATCACCGTATCCAACTTGGAGCTTATTCCCACATCTGCCTTTTCAAGTGGTGGTTTTCATAGGATAAAGAACAAGTTCAGCAGTTTCTCAGTATACTGTATTTAGGAATGATCAAATGCGTCCTGATTAATTTTTTTTAGATTGTGTTTAATGTACTTTATCTGGATAGGACCCTGCATTGGGAATCATTTCTCATATTCAGACTGAAATCATTGTAGAAATCCCATTAATTTGTCTTAATCAGTAATAAACTTTTATATCATATTCACTTGAGATCTGTTATTTATGGCGATTCACAAAAAGAATCTCAGCCTTGGTCCAATTTCATGTTTTGTCTTTAGGGCTTGATTTGGTGAAGAGCACCCTCTTGTGCTATCATTCGGTTTAGTTCAATAAACAATAGTGTTGGGAAGACAACGTTTATGCCAATAGGTTGTTTCAAACAGTTCTTTTCAAAGAACATGTTAACAAAGATTCAGTGATTCTGGCAAACACACTGACAGTGAATGACTGCAGTATAAAATGTCTAAGTATTTGGACACTTAAAGAAATAGTTGAGTGATTTGTTTTTGTTTTCTTCTGTGGAACACAAGCCCATATAATGAAAGATAATTAGGGTTACATTTTGTTTAATATTGTTCAGTTTTGCTGTTCAATTATTATTTTAAGTGCTCTGCAGTAGAAAGAAATGTAAACCGTTTTAGAACGACACCAGGGTGAGTAAATGACCCTTTTTTCACAACTATCCCACACCTAAAAAAAATGTATACATTCATGCATATCAAGCCAAGTAGTGCAGTATTTATATAAAAGAAAGATCTCAAGCTCACTTAAAGCAATAAAAATTTAATTAATAAAAAAATAATAATGATAGAAACAGGACTTGCCACAAGCTTCTGCTAGCCGTTGTAGTTCTAGATTTGTCAGAATGAACTGAGATGCACTTCAACATAACACTGAAACTTGCATATATTGTTAAAGGAACACATAATCATGTAACTAAGCAGATTTAATGTGTAGAGATTATTAAAGAAAATCTAAAGATAGACCATTTTAATATGATGGGGTTTGTTAATTGAAAAGGATAGTTGTCCCACAGTAAATTATGTATAGTAATATTTTAAATGGAGGATACAGAAAACAGTTTAGTGTAAAATTGAGGGAATAACCAATGCATTATTCCTGGCAAGCTGAGAACTGGGCTGATGGCTTCACTGAGCTCTCTGGTTTACGTGTGAAGTGCTTATCTTTTTTCCCCACATAGTTTTTTTTTTCATTTGTGTTATTTGTATTGATTGATTGTTTGTGGAGGTGGCTGACATATACATTGTCCTGTTGAAGGAACAGACAAAATCATGTAATGCTATGCATGTTTAGTGACTGCTTCTTTCTATTGTTTTGAAATATAACCTAAAAAGATTGTGAATAGAGGATAAAACAGCATCATAGGTAAAGGCAATGTTTATTTTCTGAATAAACTGGAAAAGAAGTAAAAATGCAAGATAGAAGGTACTTACAGAAGATTCTGTGCTTCATGGGCACAGCCTGCGCTGGGCATGTGTGCTCCCTGGAGCGGAGAGATAGACGTGCTACAGGAAAGGACTGGGGCTTCTGTTACCTCAGATGGTCAGAAAACCAGAGGACATGGTTGACATGCTCGTATTGATGTTGGATTTTATAGTTAAAGACCAAACAAGTAAACAATACTACCTTTGTGAAATCTATATCTGTAAAACACTTTGAAAGAAATTGAAAGAAAAGAAAAGAGACAAGTTAAGTAAACATAAAAGCTTGGAAGCTGGTTATAGTTTTCTCAAATTCAGTTTTCTTTTTGTTTGTTTTTTGCAAAGTGGCAGTTCATCAGAAGAGGCAAAAAGGGCTGAGATCTTCCTTAAAAATGTATTCCACTCATTACTAAACTGAACAATCAGAATAGATATTTAACTGACACAATATTGTCTGTATCTGTCCAAAATGTTGCCAGTATGGGCATAATGGAGACTAAATGAAATTTGCCTCTATCTGCATATGCAACCATTCACTGTCAGAGATAACCATAAGCCAATCAGCTTTCAGTATCACTTCAATGTGTCATCAGATCTATTGGCTGGTCAATGAAGAGATCTTAAAACAAGAGTGAATGAATGACAGGTTCTATGTATCCAAATTATCATCTCACAGAGGCAAGATGATCTGTACAGGGCCCTCCATTTATGAATAAATGTTTATTATAGCCATAGTCTGTATTTGGCACTTCAAGATTTGTTCCACTGAACATGTGACACAAGTGTTGTATTGATGAAGAGATTAATACGCTAGCATTAAGTATCAAGAATATATGATATCATCTGAGTGCCAATTTATCTCATTGTACAGAGCATCTCGGTCTAAACACACACACTGGTACCACATTACCCGGCGTAAACAAAGTCTTCTTGGATTAACAAAAAATACAGATCATCAAACATACTCATGATCAGGGCCATAGCTAGGGTATGTGGGCCCCCTCTATCACATTCCAGGCAGGGGTGGCCCTTTGTTAAATTGCCACTACAATCGTCACCACCTTTCTCCCCACTGGCAACGGCCTTGCTCATCTGTGCTCAAATGTATAGCCACCAAAGTAATCTGGCATTCATAATAGCTACTTTTAACAAAGAACCACACAGCGTTAAAAAAAACTAATGAGTTCGTGAATGATGGGAAACCAGTTTTGTTCATTATAACCTGGACATGTAGCCTAATTCAAATACAAGGAGTGACTAAGCATTTTTTATTTTTTACCCATTTACATCTCTGTTTTACCTTTATACTGATGTTTATGACAAACAAGTGCTTTTTATCCATTTATATTTGCAGCTGATACATAAAAGGGAGCAAGTGAAGATGCAGATCATAGTATAGTGGGGCAAACAACTTGTTATTATCAATCACAGCTGACCACTCAATCAATTTTACAATAATAATAAAAATAATTTATACATTTCTGATACAGGCCATAATTCACTAGTTGTAGGGCCTGATATTTTAGCAAAATTGCATTTCCTCTACACTAAAAGCACAGAGGAAAAATTGCTCATCAAGCCTCTTCACAGGGTCGTTAAAGTTAAGTTTTCGCTCCATAAGTCAGAATTCTCAATTCAAGTCTGTCAGCTCAACCGATTCATTGAAAAGACTCGATTACAAAAATAAACAATTAACAAAATACACACACACACCGCGAAAGAACAAAAACAACTTTATAAATATAGTCAGTGTGTTTTGTTTCATTTTAATTACAACAAAAACCGTTATTTATGCAAATGTTATAAAATAATATTTATGAACATATGACTTTTATCTGAAACACTTAGCGGAAATGACGTCAATTTCAACATGGCGACGCACGTATGCTACTGTGTGTACATATAACGCTTTACCGTAACCTTGCAACTGTCACCTGCTGGTTTACGAAACTGATTAGTATAATGAATATCAATTGGACGCGTGATTGTGAAAAATGTCACTACTGTCTCGACTGAAGTTATCGTGAAATAATAGAATGACTCCTCTGACTACTGCGTGCTTATCCGTTAATCGAGGAGTGACACAGGGTTTTGTGATTTGCTAGCTGTTAAAGATAGTTTGTGTCATTCATGAAACATTACATTAAAGGATGTGGAACCTAAACTTTTTAAAATTCATAGATCAGGGACGTTTACTGTCTCAAGGACTTTGTAGCAACTGCATCGCACGTCTTCGTCAATGTGACGGCAGTCATAGAAGAGACTTATTTCTGTTAAGCAGGAATAAATCTTTTGTAACTCAAATACAATCTGCTTCAAAACCACCCTGGAGAGTATTGTTCTTTGGAAGTGATGATTTTGCATTGGAATCATTGAAACGGCTTCATGTTTCTCGGTAATGATATCCAGTTTGTTATTACATTACTATTTGTGCTAGTAAACATACTGCATTATGATGTGACTGTTTGCTTTTCATTTTGTAGAGATGACACAAAAGCTGGAGTCATAGATTCACTTGAGGTTGTGTCGCTGTCCAGAGATGCTCCAGTCAGAAAGTATGCAGAGCAGCACAGGCTTCCTGTTCACCACTGGCCAGATGTGGACTTCAGTGCACAGTTTGATGTTGGTGTGGTGGTGTCATTTGGCTGTTTAATCAAGGAGAACATCATCAACAAAATGCCATAGTAAGTCATTAGAATTCAGGGAAAGCATGACTGGATGGGTCCTGTCCCATTTGTGTCTGTAGTCATTGTGTGCTTCTTGAAATGTTTTAACATGCCCTCAACCCATTATAGACCATACTTTGCTTGTTTTTGTCTCTCAGCGGTATCCTGAATGTGCACCCTAGTCTGTTGCCACGCTGGCGGGGACCTGCTCCAATCTTTCATACGCTTCTACATGGTGACAGTGTCACAGGAGTGACTATCATGCAAATAAGACCCAAGAGGTAAATGACATGTTAATGGCAGGATCAATATGAAAGTCACAGAAAATATATTTCTGTATGTTTCTCTTCCAATTATCAAGTCTTTTATTTTTATGGTTTTATTTTATATTGTAGATTTGATGTGGGCCCCATTCTTCAGCAAGAGCTGTACGAGGTTCCAAAGAACTGCACTGCTGATGAGCTCGGGGCCACTTTAGCAGTTGTGGGTTCTGAAATGGTAACTTTACCCCCTCCTCTTAACATATTTTACACCTGTTAATTAAGTGCTTCTTGTGTATATCATTTGTAGAAATTCTGGGTGATTTAAAAAAAATTATAATGTTTTATTTTAGCCTATGGTGTTTCCTTTTCATTTATATATTTAGCAGAAACTTTTATACAAAGACACTTCTGTTCAAAAGTTTGGGTGCAGTAAGATTAAAAAAAAAGAAAATAATAGAAAATATTCTTCTGAGCAGACACAATAAATTGTACAAAAGTGACAGTAAAGACATTTATACCATAAAACTTTTTTTTCTCGATAAATGCTATTCTGAACTTTCTCCTCATCAAAGAATCATGAAAAAAGTATCAGTTTCCACAATAATATTAAGCAGCACACCTGTTTTCAACATTGATAATAATAATAAATGTTTCTGGAAAACCAAATCAGCATATTAGAAGGATTTCTGAAGGATCATGTGACACTGAAGACTGAAGTAATGACTGCTGAAAATTCAGCTTTGTCTCACAGGAATAATAACATTTTTAAAATATATTAAAATAGAAAAGTTATTTTAAATTGTACTAATCTTTCACAATATTACTGTTTTTACTGTATTGTTTTAATAAAAAAAATGCAATCTTGGCAAGCAAAAGAGACCTTTTTCAAAAAGATTTAAAAATCTTCTTGAACTCTTGAATGGTAGTGTACATTGCATTCATGAAATACACTTCCTCGATTCTTGCATTTCCTTGAAAACAAACCCATGACCTTGGTGTTGCTAGTGCCATGCTCTACTGTTTGAACTACAGTAATACTCCATAATATTACAGGAACACTTTCATTTATTTATAAATTAATTGTCAATGGGTTTACTTATGCACTACACATTAACACTATCTGGCATGAAATCAAAAGTTTCATTCACTTGAGTTGTTTTAAAACTTCTATCTCATTTTTAAATCAACAGTTGATGGACACTCTAAAACATCTACCAGAACGGATAGCAAACAGAAAGGAGCAGCCTAAGGAGGGAGCATCATTTGGTAAGTGTGTTCTTTAGGTAATGACCAAAACACTAGAGTCAGCAAATTCTGCAGAATGAAGCACTTATTAGGTCACCATGTGAGAATAATGTAAAAACAGATGAACTACATTTAATACAACATCTACTTTCCTGCTTTCAGCCCCTAAAATCAGTTCCAGAATGGCCTGGATAATATGGGAAGAGCACAGCTGTGACTACATTGATCGATTGTTTAGAGCTATTGGATCTCGGGTAGGAATAAAGAGATCCTAAGAAATGTACATTTACATCAGTTATGCTTTAAAGAGCATTAAACACAGTGTTTGTTTTTTTCTCAATCAGATTCCTTTGAAAACAATGTGGATGGGCAATCCCATCAAACTTCTGGACTTTGTTGGCAAATGCAATGTGTCGTTTACAGGTAAACTGAGTTGGTTAGTTGGTGATTTTGTGGTATTGGCTGTGGCTGATTGACTAAGAGCATTTTCACACCTTGCTAATGACCCAATGAACCAAGCTATATCATAGTTCATAATGGGAAATGTTGCATAAAAAGCAGCAGTGTCTTAATTTTGTGGGTGAACAAATTACTTATCACACTTGAAAATCTAAAACACTGTCTTAATCTCAAAAATGTCACTGTTCTTTTCTGATACGGGTGCATTGCGATCTTAATAATATATCTTGATGGATGATCCCAGATAGGAGTTTTATGCACATGTGACTTGCAAAAACAGATTGTGGGTACACTGTGAAATGTTGCATTCTGAAAATGTACTGAACCAAGGAAATAATGCAACATTGTAACGTTTTAGGTCCCCGTTTCGGGACAAAGCAAACATTCTGCAGGTCTGAAAGTGTCCTAACTACGTTTGTCCACTGGAAAAAGTGATCTCACTTTTTTTCATGTTTCTTTGCAGCTGCTCCTTATTTATCTTCAGTGCCAGGGTCTGTCCATTATCAGAAAGAATCCAATACTCTACTCGTCCGCTGCAAGGTATGCACATGGAGTTAAGAAATGTTACCACATACACAAGTTCACTAGCACAGAAGAAAAATGCTCAAGGCCAATCAAACCGCTAGAGGCCTGCCACTTCGTTGGTGTGGATGTACAATGTACAGCGAGTTTTTCCCCTTCAGCTATTCCCATCTTTTTAATGATCACAGTACTCATCTCTGATCTGCTGTCAATCCCCTGCTCTCCAGTTTCCATTGAAAATTAATCTGAAAGCACCACTTATGATGCACTCACTTTGTGTCATTATTTTAGTACTTTAGTACAGTATTATTTTTTTAATATTGCTATTTAACTTTTTATTTCAGTTTTCAGTTAGTTGCCAAGGCAACATTTCATTTAAGTTTTTCTTCAAATATTTGAATTTTATTTCAGCCTAATTTCTATTAACAAAAATTATTTAATGGTTTTAGCTGTAGTTTACAAAAATAATGTGTGTACCAGATGTGCTTTATTATGCTGTATTTCATATTTCAGTTCTAAATTGTATCAGTGTTGATATCAGAAGAACAGTGTTGTTTTTAACATTTGCAGCACAAGTTAACATTATGTAACAATTTGCCTTCAGTGTAGTTCATGTTGTCTTTTTCATTAGGTGACTTTTTTTTTTTTTTTTTAGGATGGATTGGTTGGATTCAAAGCAGTGAATTTCAAGAAAAGGCTGTCAGCAGCAGATTTCTTTAATGGTTATATCCATCAGAGCGTGCTGAAGAAATCTCCCTCCACAAACACCTGTCTGTTCCAGAGTTATAAAGAGACTCATTTTCCTGGAGGACACGACAATAACATGCTACTGCGAAATAACACTTCATTTTGAAACCTGACTTTATCGCAATCATGAATAATAACATATAATCATATAAACTGTCATGTCATTGAAAACATTTAGTCTGTTTTAAGACCGTGTTGTATTTAATAATGGGCTGGATGTTTGCAGATCTCTGCACATTTGTATAGCCGTGACATGAATGAATGTGAATACAATAAAATTATTTTGGAGATGTTAATTTAAATGGTTGTTCTGTTTGATTTAGATTCACTGACCAGCTACGCAAGAATTCATTATGATTGGTTTTGATCTAAATTATTACACCATTTTATCAAGAGAAAGCACTTTTTAATACTCAAAAAAATATTGAGGCGATGCGAGTACGTCTGCTGCCACGCAAGTCCCGCCCTGTTATCGCCTCATTCGTTAGACGCGGCTGTCTGTCTACAAATCCTGCTCTCTCATTGGCTGAAAAAGGTTTATCTTTGCGTCCGATGTCAAGTTCGGTTTCATTTACAACCTGTCAAATCCGAGGACAGCTGTGAAACAGTCAACACCGCCTCGCATATCATGTAGTAAGTCATCACTAGAAAATGCCGTATTTTTGCATGAAACCAAAGAGCTTTAATATTGCCCAAACTAAGTTTAATTAGCTTCCGTTGTCATTCAGTTCTCATATTAGCTGAAGAAAAGTGTCTTGTTTACGTTGAGCTAACGAATAGCCATATTGCTAGCTAGCGAGCCTACACAACCTACTCACGACTTCTCTTAAATATTTATAAATGGAAATCGGCAAGGAATTAAATGAATTGTATTTATTCCCCTTTGCACTGTTTAGGGTTTCATTAGGCTTGTTTGTGTTGTTCTGTTCGTTTGCTCATGTTATAATAGGAAAGTCAGTGCAGTGTTCATTGGTATAGAGATTTGAAACTGTTACCTAGTAACCTGATACGTAGATTGTGCTGTCACAGTTACACATGTGTAATACTGTTTTTAGACATTAGCCAAACACGTTTTATGTGTAATGTAAAATGTCATAGACGTTGACTTTCCTCATAAACTGATCAACATACGTGTCAGATTTAGTTATCAATAATTGCATAGACAGTATATAACATGTGTTCTGTGAGAATACAGCTAATGCATGGCTTATGGCCAAGTTGTGTTAGGGTTCCTCGAGCAATTGAACAGGTGTAAATAGGGGATTTTAAGCGTCTAATACTTCTGAACTTCTAATACTTTGTGCAGCAGAAGGATAATCGAGTTAAGTATAGAACCAGCTTTACCCAAAATAACATCTGTGCCAAAAATGGATTCATACTGTGGTCAAAGGGAAATAACTGAATTGTTTCAGTTTATTTGCTCTCAAAGAGTTTGTCTTGTTCATTTTATTTTCTCAAGTATCTCTGATAAATGTCTTTGGAAAAGTGAATGCTTATAGTTTGGGGCTTACAGTGTTACAATCTAGATTTAAAACTGTTCTCAGTCTTGTATTCTTTATATGCGGTTTCTCAGGCTTATTAAATCTAATTATTTTACAGGTTTATTCAACTGTTCAGACTTGTTCAGGCTTGCTACCACCTTCATTGTGTTACCTGGTTGATTTAGTAAAAAATGTATGACTTGAAAGCGGTTTAGTAAAATGAGATCCGGGGGGTGATTCTTCTTGTTTAGAGACTAAACAGAAACTATAATCTAAGTAAAGGTCATTTTTTGTTTGTCAGTTAGCTGATGTGAAGGGTTGATTTTGCAGTGTGGTTACAGTGGCACAAATGTATTTTCAATCTGAGAACAGAGCTCTGTGGTTAGTCTGGGACTGGAGAATTTGCTGACGTGAAGGCAGGAGCTGTAACATGAGTGCCAGCATGATAATTAAGCAATATGACACAAGCAGAAGTGCTGTTGTTTTAAGTTTTCAAAAAAGCTAGTTAGCTCATATATTTCTTTTCTGCCATTGAATATAGTTTCATGAGAAACCAAAGCATCAAACGTTGGGTGTCACAAAGCAGTGAAAAACTAAATAAATAAACAAAAAGATAATAATAAATTATTAGGAAATAGATAGATATTAGCACAGCCATGATAACTCGCATAACTCCACCTGAATCCGAATCACAGCTGTGCTGATATTCAAAAGAGTCTACATGTTTGTGTGAATTTGCTTAAACGGATAGTTCAACCAAAAAATGTAAATTCTTTCATCAGTTACTCGCCATTATGTCGTTTGAAATCCAAAAGACTTTCACTTATCTTCGAAACACAAATTAAAATTCATCATAAAAGTAATCCATATGAATTGAGCTGTTTAATCCAAGTCCAGAAAACAATCGCTTTATATAATAAACAGATTTAATTTAGTCTTTTTACTCGCATAAAAACAATGGTCAGTGCACATCCAACAACAACTTACCACTCTGCCCTGGTTAATTGGAAAGCCACATGTTGGTTCTCGTGGAGGCTCAACCATACTTGCATGCCACACTAGTACAAGTACAAACCACCTTGGCTCTTGCTTGTCAAGCACATTTGAGCTAGGACTGAGCAATATTAAAGCAATAAGCAGTGGTGTATAAAGTACCTGAAAGCCATACTCAAGTAAAAGTACAGATATCTTACCAGAAAATGACTTTGGTAGAAGTTGAAGTCACCGTTTAGAATATTACTTGAGTAAAATTCTTAAAGTATGTGATATTTATTGTACTTAAAGGGGTCCTATTATGCTCTTTTACAAAGTCTTGATTTTGTTTTGGGGGTGTACTAGAACATGCTCTCATGCTTGGTGGTTTAAAAATCGCATTATTTTTTACATAATTTACATTATTACAATACCTTTCTCCCCAGCCTGACACAAAGGGCTCGATTAGTTCCGGGTTTGATGAAGGCCCGCCTTCTGAAAAACAAAATGTGTTGTGATTGGTTAGCTGTCCCAGTGCGTTGTGATTGGCGAACAGCTTAGACAGTGTTTCAGTACTGCCCCGCCCCTTGCCAGAACAGCAAGTTCGTCAATATAGAGTGGGGGAACTATGATGTCACTTTGTATGCGGATCGGCTGTTAGCATGAAACTGGTTCCCTCGACAAAAAGCCAATAGGATTTTTCCATAGGATTTTGGATTATCGCAAAAAATAAGCTCTGTGTTCAATCATAGTTCATGAAACCAAAGACTATAGAATACCCAAGACATGTCACTTGTATAGTTTTGAATGGGGAAAAATGCAACGATTAATATGGCCGCTGAATCGCAGGAAGCCCCGCCTTCTGAATGAAAGAGCCAATCGCTAATCGTTAAAGTCAGCGCGTCACTGCAGCTGCCGTTAGAAGTCCCGGTTGCTATAGAAACAGTGAGCGCTCTGAGACGCGCGCTCAGGACTGCGCATGCGCACTGGCTGATCTAGCCTGAGAAATAAGCTTTTTATAACGCTATTTGAGCAAAAGAAACAGCATTTATGACACAGTTGTTGTCCGATTTCATTGGTGATTTCAAATATGAAATTTAATCGTAAGCTTAGTGAACAGTTTTGGAGAATTTGATGTTTCCCCATACAAAGTGATAGGAGCTGCTCTTGGATGCCCCAGAGGCGTTTCAAAGATGGCCGCCGAGTGACAGGACTTGTCTTAAAGAGACTTTGATGAAACTTACACGTTTTGTCCATTAAGATAATCTTCACAAAAAAATATAACTTTGATGAATTTTGAAGCCTAAATAAAAGCGCCAGAACTGAAAAGCTAAACTTAGGCTATAAACGAACTACACCACCACGGTTGCTCGCCTTCAGCGTCACCACTACCATGCTCCCGACAACTTTCTCAAACTTATTTTTAACCTGTTCAGTGAAACGTATTTACTCTATATATGAATTTTAATCCACCCTACATGAACCGTTTCATATAAACTGGAAATAAATACAAAACTACAGCCAAACTGAAATGAGACAGTAGTAATAAATAGTAGGCTATAGTGAATAAATGAAATAATCTTAACTAAAGGACATTTAAAACCACGTATTTCTGTACATTTAAATCCTTGATTAATATGAATATTTTAATTAAAAACGTACCCCCGCGTATTTAATCTTTTAAATAACAGCAGAGTGCGCGAGTTTTTGGATATATGGTAAGATTAAACTTATTTTAGTGAATAAAGTACCACATTTCAGCTATCATTTTGTTAAGGTGGGTACACAAAATGTTATTTTATCCTGCGTCTAGGAAATCCTCAATCTATACGCTTTCTAACGGCTTCATGTGGCCGTAAACATTTAATTTTAACGTGGCTTTAAGCATGCATCATTAAAGTTTCACTTTCACCAAGTAAAGCCGGTAAATGTGGTGTTTACATGTAATAATTGTAATATGAGTTTACCTTACAGTACGAACCCAGAGTCTCCGCATCAGTAACGTTAAGCGATAAAACGAGCACAGACCTGCCAACCTGTACGCATTTTGCGTAGCGGGCACGCATTTTGACCTCACAGTACGCAGGTACGATTTGTCACTTTAAACTACGCAAAAACCTGGTGACGCCTTTGTGCACGCACAGTAGCCTACTTAAATCAAGCAACAGCAATGAAAGAGGACTTCGACCAATCAGAGCGCTGGGTTCATTCCCCATCTAGCAAGTGGAATGATTGACAAATGCATAGACCTATCATTAAAAAGAGACTGCAAATAGACAGCAAAACAAAATCCCGCTCGGTCTTGTACCTTTTTACTCCCGCCGTCTGATTTCTTAAAAGAGGACAGTACACACGGTGCTTACAACTAAGGTAAACGGGTTGTGGTGGATGTGGAAAGTTAAAATATTGAGTTGAGTTAACTTAATCCTCTGGAGTCGACGTGATCGCATTGATATTCTAGACGAACTGTGAATAGAATAAAAGCACACATTCATATTCAGCCAGATCTGCTGCGGTTTATTTGTGTTCATATAGCTGCACTCACTGAACAGCGTCCTAATATTAGGGCTTTTAAAAGCCAAGTGCGCGTACTTGGATAAATACTGATATATTTGCACTAGAACTTCGCCCGTGTCTAATAAACCTTTACAAAAGTCTTACCGGAACATTCATATCTGCGTTCGCGCAGCTGCTGACAGAGCAGACAGTTACCATGTTTGGGTAACAGCTTCACAGACAGTCTTTTCAACTACACAGTATTATTTCTGTATTACAGTCATTCATATTATCACAGAAATACTGGGATCAAAGTTAATAGTTCAGATATAAACACTGATGTTTATGGTAGCGATCAAAATAGACCTTTTGAAAGTTAACTGGCGCTTCAAATAACGTTTGTGTCGATTGCATTGTTTCGCCACTAGGTGGTGAAGAGTGACTTAAATGTATTTGTGATTGAATCAAGAGATTCGTTCAAAAACGCTGATTCATCCAGTAAAGAAACAAGTGAAGTATTTATGAGTGAGACATTAAATCATTCATTCAAACCACTTTTTCATAATTTTAATATTAACTAAATATATTATAAATGTATATTAATTTAAATGTTTAATAATTCGTTCAAATTAAACACTTTTAAATAGACTGCAGCAATAATATTTTGTCACACATTATTTTGTTTCGTGGGAGAATCGTGATCTCTGTTTGAGACAAAAAAAGATACTGTAAATTGATAAACTGTTCGGCGTGATGACGTTGAATGTCTCTGACAGCGCCTGTAGTCCCTTTTAGCAACTTGTTAGCAACCGTCATTTTTAAGAAACGTAACAGCTTAAAAAAATCACGAGTGGGGTGTAACTGGTGTGTTTAATGTCGTAGAATAAAACGTGAAAGTATCTTGAGCTTGTGTGAACCACAGACCTTATTTAAGGGATTTAACCAAAATCCCATTCAAAAAACCCATTGACTTTGGGACGATGGAACCGGAAGTGCTGAAATGCTAACTCGCTTCCGGGTTTTCGCCTACAAAGTGACATCATAGTTCCACCACTCTATTGCCATATCAATTCAGACCTCGAGAAAATTGAACAAGAGGATCACGCAGAACCTTTGTACGCACGGATATTGCAAGACATATTAAAGTGGTAACGTTATTGTTGTTTTTTTGGGGCTAAATAGGTTTTAGATAGGATGTCAACAACAGCTTAAAAATAACTGCATTGACTATGTACAGATAAGTGCAACGGTAATATGTATTATGTTTAGTGTTCTTTAATTCTAACATTATAACATGAATTGCACTGAAACTGTTATACAGTTGAATTTATTTATACCATAGTCCCACAGACTTACACTATTTGTGGCGGCATAATATATGCAAATTAATTCTCTGCCAGCGGGAGGCGCTGTTGTAGTGGTAGAGAGCAAGGTTTCCACTGTAACGCTGTACACAAAACAGAGCTCCGCTCACAAACGCTGCTTTATCAGACATTACATGCAAGATGAAATGAAAATGACATCCAAAATTTTCTGAAAACAGTTGGTTTCCATCAGAAATACAGTGATATAAAAACACCCGCACTGGGTTTTGATTTTGAAACGTGCAGTGCTCAACCAAGCGTCCCCCCCCCCCAACCATTGAAATTTCCATAGGCGAGATTTACAATTTGTGATGTCACAAATACAGGAAAACAATTTTGTAGTCCAAACGAGCCGTTCGTTGTAGTTTTTGAAAAGGGATTTTTAAAAAACGAAATACAGAAACAAAGCATTTGACTGTGTTAATGAGTGAATCACTGAATCATTTATTCAACCGATTCGTTCAAAAATCTGATTCAGTCAATAAGTAAACACCGTCCATTGCTCAGACACGCAAAATAGTGCTGTGATCTTTGTTTGGAACTATTTTCGTTGGCAAAATTGAGCAAAAACAAGCAATATTATGTCTAAAATGTAAGTAACTTATTGCTTTACTGAACTTGTATAAAATTATTATTAAATGTGTTATGATGATATCTGCAGAAAAACGGTACTCTTTGTGTGATATAAATTAAGTTAACCATTAAATTACATAAATATAAAAAGCTTACAGAAGCATTTTTGCCGTCTATTTAGAATGCCTGGAATTTTGAGTTTTAATAGACTATAATAACTCAACGTGCGTGCACTCTGTGTGTGTGATTTGGTGATATAGCCTACTCGATAATGTCAGATCGCACATCATTACAACAACACTTACCATATTTTCACAGACGATGCTGTATATCGCACACCCCAGACTCGACTTGAATGGAAAATGAATCATCCGCGGTTGTGCGCGCACTTGTTTGCACATGAGCAAAGGTGTTTTTAGGAGTCTAACTTGCAAGCGCCAGACCTGCAGTCTGTGTTCTTCTGACTTCTGACTATTTTGTAGTAAGTAACGAATATGCTTCGGGGAAATGTATCTGAGTAAAAGCATACATTTTAATTAGGAAATGTAGTGGAGTAAAAGTAAAAGTTGGCTGAAATATAAAAACTCAAGTAAAGTACAGATACTCCCAAAAAATACTTAAGTACTGTAACAAAGTATTACTACTTCGTTACATTACACCACTGGCAATAAGGCACATTATTCGGTGAATTTAGAACAACTAGGCACACAACGCATAGATCCATGCATTAGGTCTTAAGGTGACAGCAGCTTAATATACTTGCTGCTGTGTGTCCTTAATGTTAATCACAAAAGACAGAAAATATCACTCACTGCTCTTGACTGAAAATCTTTTGTAGTTTTTGTACAAATTACTTTATATTTAATTCATACAGTTAAGACTGTATGTAGTGTTTTATTGTTACATTTGACATTCAATTTCTGTGGTTTTTCTTACTTGAATGCTACTGATAAATAGACCTACTGTACTTGAACAATTTAAGGCACTTTTTTGTATATTGTATTCATTCTATTGTTTGTAATTTGCATCTTTTAGGGAAATGAATTTGGGAAATTAGGCAAGTTGTTTGTCTGTAGTTGCTGTACTGTTGTGTAACTTACAAAATATGTATGTGAGAAGATTGTGGTGTTTGCCTATTGTTACTAATTTGATTTGACATATTTGATTCATGTGCATTGATCTGTGGTTTTTCTTACTTGAATGCTACTGATAAATAGACCTACTGTATTTGTGCTTGAAAACAATCAGGGTGAATAATTGATGACAGAATCTTCATTTTGTGTTACTTTAGTGTAGATTAATTTTAGTATAAATTGTACAAGGACTACAGTCAGTGACCGTCACCCAATGCCTTTCAAGCTAAAACAAACATAAGTCCTGACACAGAGATCACAATTTATATGTGCACTGACTGATTGGATCACTTATTGATTAAGCATGTTTGTTTGTTTTTTAGGATGAAATGAGGATCTTGTTAAGACACCTGGCGAAAGATCATCTCTCATATAAACTGAAAAATATCAACCTTAGGAAGATTGAACTTGTGTTATCAGTCCATCACTTTACATCCTTCCCAATAACTATTTACCTGCACTTTGGAAGGCCTCATTCAGCCTCTCCTCTACCTCTCTAACTCACATTCACACGCTTCACCAGTGACCAACCGCTGCTCCTGCAGGCTGGGTACGGAGCTGGTCTGGCCGCGTGCCCCTCCAGCTCTGTGTGTTAGTGTGAGATGGCGCGGCAGGAAGCAGAGGGTCGCTGCCGCTGTGGACTGTAATGTCAGAGCCCAGCACCCCCGGCGAGAGCCAGTGCGGCGCTCCCAGATTCTTCGTGGGCTGCGCGGAGGATGAGAGCGAAGGCCTGGACGACTACGCCAGCATGAGGACAGACATGGAGCTGTACGAAGACGACCTGGAGGATGACTCGGTACGAATGGAGTGCAGTTTGATTAAGTGCCTGTTCTAATAGAGGGATTTTGCACAAAGTCCTAAACATATTTGGAGATTTAGTAGTTGGAGAACAGAAGCATGTAAAAAAGAAAAAAAAAGTTTTCAGCTGCCATTACTTTAGTCTTCAGTGTCACATGATCCTTCAGAAATCATTCTAATATGCTGATTCAGTGCTCAAGAAACATTTCTTATTATTATCAATGTTGAAAACAGTTGTGCTGCTTAATATTTTTGTAGAAACTGTTGTTTTTTCAGGATTCTTTGATGAATGGAAAGTTTAAAAGAACAGCATTAATTTAACATAGAAATCTTTTGTAAAATTATAAATGTCTTTACTCTCACTCTCACTCGGGAAAGTCGTGGCCTAATGGTTAGAGAGTCGGACTCCTAATCCAAAGGTTGTGAGTTCGAGTCTCGGGCTGGCAGGAATTGTAGGTGGGGGGAGTGAATGTACAGCGCTCTCTTCACCCTCAATACCACGACTGAGGTGCCCTTGAGCAAGGCACCGAACCCCCAACTGCTCCCCGGGCGCCGCAGCATAAATGGCTGCCCACTGCTCCGGGTGTGTGTTCACGGTGTGTGTGTGTTCACTGCTGTGTGTGTGCACTTTGGATGGGTTAAAATGCAGAGCACGAATTCCGAGTATGGGTCACCACTTCACTTTCACTTTCACTTTTAATCAATTTAAAGTATTAATTTCTTAAACAATTTTTTTTTACTTTTGAATAGTAGTGTAAAACTTTTACTTTTACTTTTTACCACAAATCAAGTGTGTTGCTTAGAAGACAACGGCACCATTACTAATTTGAAAATGTCCAGTGGCGAAGTGCTGTGCAACAGTAATGCAGTCATCAAGAGTGCTTCATGGCCATGCAGTTACAGAGAGTTAATCAATACACTTGGAATGTCAAACAGCCTGATAAAAAAACAATGCCTTGGCTTAACCTTTTTAATATTTTAGAGTTTGATATAATTCAGGGCTGTTTTTGTTATGCAGTATGTCTCAGGTCATTCCTGTGATTCTCCAGAAATTTTTGAAAACCCCTGAAGTGTTCTTTCAACATCTGTACACATAAGTATGGCCACTCATATGCAGTCTTGCTGCAGAGTTTGACATGTTTAGGTAGATACCGATATGTCTTATTTAAATTCTTGCTTTTTCTCTTAAGCCTCCAGAGCGTCAGATCGTGATGGGGATTTGCTGTATGATGAAGAAATCCAAGTCCAAACCCATGACTCAGATCTTGGAGCGTCTTTGCAAGTTTGAGTACATCACAGTGGTCATCTTTCCAGAGGATGTCATACTCAATGAGCCGGTGGAAAAGTGGCCACTCTGTGACTGCCTGATCTCATTTCACTCTAAAGGTTTGTCATGTGCTTGTGTCCTTTTGAGCTGGTTGTAGATCGGGTTTCTCCACCGAAGTCTTAAACATAAAATAAGTCAATAAATTCAAGAAGCAGCTTTATGGAATGGGTCTCATGTTAATTTACCAAGCATTCCTGCATCATTAACTAGTCTAATGAGACACAATGAAAGTACGGTCACATTGGCAACATTTCTGCATTTTTTTGTGATCTGCATTTTGCCCTCATATGAAGTTCCCAATTGCATGGATTCCTATTGAAATGACTGGATTTTTGCCTGTGAAAATATGCCAAACAATGAATTTGTCCTTTGGTGTGCAAATATGCCTGATAAGCAGTCTACAAATTTATTTACCGGTGTGTTGTGTCTTTGGCAAGTCATTTTTATATTATAATGGCCGATCTACCAATTCTAATATTTTCTCTTGAATTAGGTTTCCCCTTGGATAAGGCAGTGAGTTACGCAAAACTCCGCAACCCGCTGCTCATCAATGATCTTAATATGCAGTATTACATACAGGATAGGTATTAGCATATTCTTCAAGCACAGTTTTGCATATTGTCTCTCATATTTACATTCATTTCAGCATCCTGTATGATACCTGAATAAGGCTTTTCTGTAATTTTTTTAATATCATATTTTAGGAGGGAAGTATATCGTATCCTGCAGGAGGAGGGGATAGATCTGCCACGATATGCTGTGTTAAACCGCGACCCTGACAAACCTGATGGTCAGTCAAAGCTTTTTTCAAATATACAGTGGGTACGGAAAGTATTCAGACCCCCTTAAATTTTTCACTCTTTGTTATATTGCAGCCATTTGCTAAAATCATTGAAGTTCATTTTTTTTCCTCATTAATGTACACACAGCACCCCATATTGACAGAAAAACACAGAATTGTTGACATTTTTGCAGATTTATTAAAAAAGAAAAACTGAAATATCACATGGTCCTAAGTATTCAGACCCTTTGCTGTGACACTCATATATTTAACTCAGGTGCTGTCCATTTCTTCTGATCATCCTTGAGATGGTTCTACACCTTCATTTGAGTCCAGCTGTGTTTGATTATACTGATTGGACTTGATTAGGAAAGCCACACACCTGTCTATATAAGACCTTACAGCTCACAGTGCATGTCAGAGCAAATGAGAATCATGAGGTCAAAATAACTGCCTGAAGAGCTCAGAGACAGAATTGTGGCAAGGCACAGATCTGGCCAAGGTTACAAAAAAAATTCTGCTGCACTTAAGGTTCCTAAGAGCACAGTGGCCTCCATAATCCTTAAATGGAAGACGTTTGGGACGACCAGAACCCTTCCTAGAGCTGGCCGTCCGGCCAAACTGAGCTATCGGGGGAGAAGAGCCTTGGTGAGAGAGGTAAAGAAGAACCCAAAGATCACTGTGGCTGAGCTCCAGAGATGCATTCGGGAGATGGGAGAAAGTTGTAGAAAGTCAACCATCACTGCAGCCCTCCACCAGTCGGGGCTTTATGGCAGAGTGGCCCGACGGAAGCCTCTCCTCAGTGCAAGACACATGAAAGCCCGCATGGAGTTTGCTAAAAAACACCTGAAGGATTCTCTGGTCTGATGAGACCAAGATAGAACTTTTTGGCCTTAATTCTAAGCGGTATGTGTGGAGAAAACCAGGCACTGCTCATCACCTGTCCAATACCGTCCCAACAGTGAAGCATGGTGGTGGCAGCATCATGCTGTGGGGGTGTTTTTCAGCTGCAGGGACAGGACGACTGGTTGCAATCGAGGGAAAGATGAATGCGGCCAAGTACAGGGATATCCTGGACGAAAACCTTCTCCAGAGTGCTCAGGACCTCAGACTGGGCCGAAGGTTTACCTTCCAACAAGACAATGACCCTAAGCACACAGCTAAAATAACGAAGGAGTGGCTTCACAACAACTCCGTGACTGTTCTTGAATGGCCCAGCCAGAGCCCTGACTTAAACCCAATTGAGCATCTCTGGAGAGACCTAAAAATGGCTGTCCACCAACGTTTACCATCCAACCTGACAGAACTGGAGAGGATCTGCAAGGAGGAATGGCAGAGGATCCCCAAATCCAGGTGTGAAAAACTTGTTGCATCTTTCCCAAAAAGACTCATGGCTGTATTAAATCAAAAGGGTGCTTCTACTAAATACTGAACAAAGGGTCTGAATACTTAGGACCATGTGATATTTCAGTTTTTCTTTTTTAATAAATCTGCAAAAATGTCAACAATTCTGTGTTTTTCTGTCAATATGGGGTGCTGTGTGTACATTAATGAGGAAAAAAAATGAACTTAAATGATTTTAGCAAATGGCTGCAATATAACAAAGAGTGAAAAATTGAAGGGGGTCTGAATACTTTCCGTACCCACTGTACAAACATTATTTTGGATTTTTTTCCTGATATGTTTTATAGAGCTGTCTTTTAATGTTTAATTTCTTATTTCCTTGTCATACAATAGTGAAGTAGAAACTAGGGATGCAACGATACAATTTTTTCAGATCCGATCCGATCCAGAAAATTCTGAGTATCGGCCGATACCGATCCGATCCGATCCTAGCACAGTTTTTTTATCAATGTAGAGTTTCTATACTTCTGTTTCACTCTTTTGTGTGTTAAACACAATCTACTAGACAAAATCATTTTAATGAAAAATAACATGAAAATATATATAGGGGCTGTTTAAACCTGGTCACTTCATGCATTTTGTAATATAAATCCGATCGCTCAAAACACTTCAGGAGGAGGTCTGGGCCACATTCCAGACGAAACTGGACATGTGTAAATGCATCTGGTTGTTGAAGCCACACATGTGAATTTTACTCCTCCCAAAATGTAAAAATAATAAACGTGTGAGACCGTGTTATAGGCTATATGACATTTTAGTCAGATATGACTGCGCTAATGCAACAAGGATGAGCTGAGTATCTCTTCAGCAAGCAGACTCGCAAACTGCCGCGAGTGAAACTGAAAGTAAGATGCAGACGCTCAACACAATCATCTTCATTAAAAGTATAAGACAAGCTTTTCTTTCCAGTGCTGATGCCGCGCGCTCTCATATTGCGGTCTTTGATCTTGAAATGAGTTGATAATTAATAAAATGCAGCGCTTTTGATTTCGTTGACGTGAACTTTAAATTTATATATAGCGCGGGAATTGAAGATCGGATTTATATCCGTTTTGTGAAGATTTATGTGGCCAAGTGTAAATGGAAACGTTTCAACAAATCAGATAGATATCAGATCAGAGAAAACGCATGAAATGACCAGGTGTAAACAGGCCCATTCATAAACTATGACAAAAATACTATTATAAACTAGGTTAGTGGATAATTTAGCAGCAAAAGTTATTCTAGAAAAATCATGAGTGCACAATTTTATCAAATCTAAACATTTAGTGAAATAACATTATTTAGTGGGGAACAAATAAAAGTGAATATGTGAAGGACTAAACCTGGTAAAATGTTACACATTGCTCTTTGCATTGTTGTAAAATACATTAATGAAAACAGGTAAATGTATTTATTTATAAATATAAACTACAAAATTAAAAGACATTTCTTTTAAATATATAGCACAGTAATGAAGGCAGCAACACGTGATAGAGGAGTCCTATCTATCATATGTTGCTGCCTCCATTACTGTGCTATACATTAGATTATTAATAGCCTTGATAGGACAGTTACAAGAAACGCTATAAATAATTTCATTGCGCAAAAGTATTATAATACGAAAAGCTCCAATAGAGAACGGCACAAAGCTCTTATGCGCATCCCGTGCGCAGAATGATGCGCTTGAAGCAGCACGGAGTCACAGCGCGCAGCTCCTGATAGCGAAGTTCAAAGCACAGAGGAAAGAGATATTGATGTGTAGCTTATTAAATCTGCGCGATAGTTTATTGAGCCTTTTCTTTTAACGGTTTTAAATCTCAGTTATTGAGCGCTCTTGAAGAGAGTTGCATTGTTTTGACTGTCTTAACCGAACGCAACACGCAGTTTGAACGCTGAATGGAGAATAACAGACAGACGCAGCGGAGAGAAGAGTTTATGTGAACTTCAATTTAACGACTTAAATATTCATCTGTACCTCACATTAAACTATGGAACGGCTTCAGAACACTTGGACTTTGACTTTATGGTGCTTTATAATGCTTTTGTGCTTTCGTGGGGCTTAACAATAACACAGAATAGTATACACACAATATCGGATTTGGATCGGTCTCGTCTCTCCGATACCCGATCCGCAGAAAATGACTGGATCGGAGCCGATACCGATCCTGAGTATTGGATCGATGCATCCCTAGTAGAAACCTTAATCTTAGCAAAGTGTCCTGCTTTGTCTCTGCTCTGATTTATTTTGGTCTCTGAGTAAATATAGCCCCTCACGTAGAGCAATTTCAAGTGTTTTACT
The DNA here is from genome assembly GCA_027422415.1 of Schizothorax lantsangensis. Classification (NCBI taxonomy): domain Eukaryota; kingdom Metazoa; phylum Chordata; class Actinopteri; order Cypriniformes; family Cyprinidae; genus Schizothorax; species Schizothorax lantsangensis. The sequence goes on along the minus strand of CM049839.1, from coordinate 31,328,140 downwards.
GGCCAAAGATACAAGTATTGCTCTGAGGCCTGTGATGTGACCGTCTGGAATCCAATGAGCCATTGTGTTCTTGGCAGCTATAACAGTTCCCTGAGGACCTGAATAAATTTATCCTCCTCTAAACAAATGACAAATATAAGTGCTATATTTACCCAGTTATAAATCCACATAATGGTCATATCTCAGATGATGACTGTGTTATCTGTGTATCTGCTCAGATATTGTTTCTCTTCACTGTAATGCTGTTTTGATTGGCCTTTCCTTCTTGTGTTTTGTCATAGAGTGTAACCTGGTTGAGGGAGAAGACCAAGTTGAAGTCAACGGCGAAGTCTTTCCAAAACCCTTTGTAGAGAAGCCAGTTTCTGCTGAGGACCATAATGTGTACATCTACTACCCAACTTCAGCAGGAGGAGGCAGCCAGCGTCTCTTTAGAAAGGTTTTTTTAGCAATGACTTCCTGTTATCTATGCCATAGAGCTTGAATTGCATCCCTCTCAGTCACACAGGCACATAATTTGTTGTTGGGAATGGTCGAAACAGACACGAAGAAGAGCATGCTGACATTTTGTTTTGGCATTCCCTGTCAGCTGTTAAAAATAGACATAATTGCAGAGTTTATCAGTGTATTTAGTTAGTGTTTGGAACACTGCTAACTTGAAGTCTTGTTTTAGCAGTTCATTCATTCATTAAAACATATGATTTACTGACCAGAGTTATAGAGTGCTGCAGGAAAGTCCTAAAACCAGGAAACAAGTTAGCATTTTTGAACTTCCTGTTCCATCTACCCAAAGTCAGTAGGTCCTTTGAATGGGTTTTAGGTTAAATGCCTGAAAAAAGGTCTGTGGCTAAATGGGACTACAGAGGTTGTCTTGGACATTAAAAGTCATCTGCTCATTAGTCCACATTTACATCCTCACTTTGTTTGTGATCTTCCTAACTATTCTGCTATTGCTACTATAACTCAAACTTTTTCCAAGTTTTGTTATTAGATCCATAGATTTTGGAAAAAAAGTCATGTGACCATGGTGTAGTTCATACCTGTAGCTTTTTACTTCTGGTGATTGTACAACCCCAAATCAGAAAAAAGTTGGGACAGTATGGAAAACGAAAATAAAAAAAAGAAAGTAGTGATTTCTAAATTTACTTTGACTTGTATTTCATTGCAGACAATATGAACACAAAATATTTCATGTTTTGTCTGGTCAACTTCATGTCATTTGTAAATATACATCCTTTCCTGTCATTCAGACCTGCAACACATTCCAAAAAAAGTTGGGACAGTAAAGCATTTACCACTTTGTAATGTTGCCATTCCTTTTCACAACACTTAAAAGACGTTTAGGGACTGAAGACACCAAGTGATGAAGTGTTTCAGGTGTAATTTTGTCCCATTCTTCCTGCAAACAAGTCTTAAGGTGGGCAACAGTACGGGGTCTTCGTTGTCGCATTTTGCGCTTCAAAATGCGCCACACATTCTCTATTGGAGACAGGTCGGGACTGCAGGCAGGCCAGTCAAGTACCCGTACCCTCTTCCTCCGCAGCCAGGACTTTGTAATGTGTGCAGAATGTGGTTTTGCATTGTCTTGTTGAAATATGCATGGACGTCCCTGGAAAAGATGTCTTCTTGAAGGCAGCATATTGTGCTCCAAAATCTCTATGTACTTTTCAGCATTAATGGTGCCATCACAGAAGTGCAAGTTACCTTTGCCAAGGGCACTGACACAACCCCATACCATGACAGACCCTGGCTTTTGGACTTGTTGCTGGTAACAGTCTGGATGATCCTTTTCTTCTTTGGTCCGGAGCACACGGCGTCCATTCCTCCCAAAAAATACCTGAAATACTGATTCATCTGACCACAGTACACGTTTCCACTGTGTGATGGTCCATCCCAGATGCCTCCGAGCCCAGAGAAGTCGACGGCGCTTCTGGACACTGTTAACATAGGGCTTCCTTTTGGCACAGTACAGTTTTAACTGGCATCTGTGGATGTAACTACGTATTGTGGTACTTGACAAAGGTTTGCCAAAGTAGTCCTGAGCCCATGTGGTGATATCGCTTATAGATGAATGACGATTCTTGATGCAGTGCCGCCTGAGGGATCGGAGATCACGGTTGTTCAGCTTAGGCTTGCGCCCTTGTCCTTTACGCACTGAAATTCCTCCAGATTCCATGAATCTTTTAATTATGTTATGCACTGTTGAAGGTGAAATATCCAAATCTCTTCCTATCTTTCTTTGAGGAACATTGTTTTTAAACATTTCAATAATTTTCTCACGTATTTGTTGGCAAACTGGCGATCCTCGGCCCATCTTTGCTCCTAAAGGACTAGACCTTTCTTGGATGCTGCTTTTGTACCAAATCATAATTACAATCACCTGTTGACATCAACTGTTTCAAATCACATCATTATTTAACCAATTTACCTCATTACTAGCCCTAAACTGCTCCTGTCCCAACTTTTTTTGGAATGTGTTGCAGGTCTGAATGACAGGAAAGGATGTATATTTACAAATGACATGAAGTTGACCAGACAAAACATGAAATATTTTGTGTTCATATTGTCTGCAATGAAATACAAGTCAAAGTAAATTTAGAAATCACTACTTTCTTTTTTTATTTGCGTTTTCCATACTGTCCCAACTTTTTCTGATTTGGGGTTGTATTTAGGCTTAAAAAAACATTCATAAAAGTTTTTCATTTGGGAATATTATTTTGATGCACAAAGCATGTAAGAAGCATAAACTTTTGTTGGCCACAGAGCTTATTTTCTGCGTTAATTTCAAAAGCCAATGGCTTTTTGTCGAGGGAACCAGGTATTGCTAATTCATGGGTTGACTTAATAAATTACATCATCCCTGCAGCACTCATGTTATGTGTTGTCTCCGTATTTTAGATCTTCTATTATGTCGCAAAATAAACTATTAAAGCTGAAGTGTCATTTTTTTTCTTTTGATTTTTTTTTTTAAATACTGTAACAGTCGCAGGGTCAGTTGAGTAAGCCATCTGTATGTTAACTCCCTGAAAAGTGTAACAGTGTGGCTAGTACTTTGCTTTGTTTTTTGAACATCTTGACCATCATGACACACTGGCACAACCAATGCTGTGAGTTTGGGGCAGAGCAGTGTGTGTTCGACCAATAGCAGATAGGGATAGCGTTCATGAAACTTTTGCAAAATATTCCATCTTGTAACACAGCAATTACACTTTACAGCTTTAAATTTGGTTGTTTATCACTGTGAATTTGATTGTTATATAAATTAGGGTGGATATTAATTTTTATTAGTTGAATTGATATAAATGTATGTTTGTGTATGTGTTACCTTAATTGTAATGCTTAATGCTTTATAGCTTAAATGGTTTTATTTACTTGAAATAGTTTCATAGTATCTTCCTAGCATTGCCTAGAGTAAAATTAACTAGTTTATTAACAAAACTGTGAATACTGCACATAATGTGTCTCTGTTTCAGATTGGGAGCAGAAGTAGTGTTTACTCTCCAGAGAGCAGTGTGAGGAAAACTGGCTCCTATATCTATGAAGAGTTCATGCCAACTGATGGCACAGATGTGAAGGTACTAAATAATTTAGCATCTTCTTTACCCAGGGATTGCATTACCCTGTTTCTCTTGATCTATATAGAGCTAAGTTTTGTTTTTAGTTCAGTTGTAAATTTGCTGTTTTTAGTGGTACAGCAACATTTCTCAGACAGGTTGGTGTCTTAGAATTAGTTCTCAGTCATCTTGTTACACTGTTTCCCTGGAAACTGATGCTATTTGTAAAATGTCTTTGTCCTTTTTTTTTGTTTACAGCTCTCCTTTGAACATTAGATGAATATATTATTTTTTCCTTTTGTGCGTGTTTGTATTGTTACAGGTGTATACAGTAGGGCCAGATTACGCTCACGCAGAGGCTCGTAAGTCCCCTGCTCTCGACGGGAAAGTTGAGCGAGACAGTGAAGGCAAAGAAATCCGCTACCCAGTCATGCTCACTGCCATGGAGAAGCTTGTGGCCCGTAAAGTGTGTATGGCATTCAAGGTCAGATGGGCTGTTCGTTTCTTGAAACAGAAGTACAGAATGAAAATGTTTCTGATAGATTACGTTTTCTGGGCTTCAGAATTTAAGGCATTTTTTTTTTTCAGCTCAGTTAAACCTGTTCATATTGATTTTATTCTCAAAAACTTATTTCACTCTAGCAAACAGTGTGTGGATTCGACCTTCTCCGAGCCAACGGCCACTCGTATGTGTGTGATGTCAATGGATTTAGCTTTGTGAAGAATTCCATGAAGTACTATGATGACTGTGCTAAGATCCTGGGGTAAATCCTAATGATAATCAGATAACGATTCAAAATGTTTGTCATTTAAACAGATTAACATATAGTTAACAAAATGCACAACACGTGATGAGTGTGGCTTGTTCTTTCTCTCAGAAATATTGTGATGAGGGAACTGGCTCCTCAGTTCCAGATCCCCTGGTCCATACCTACAGAGGCTGAGGACATTCCTATTGTACCCACTACATCAGGAACCATGTACTTATCACATGCTACACTACACACATCTTTTACACATTAAAGTACACTATTCATTAATGGTAGTAAGATTCATCTTTCTTTAAAATAAATGCCAAGTGAGCCAATTATGATATTGCATCAGAATGACTTTTTTGTGGTTCTGTCCGTTAGGATGGAGCTTCGCTGTGTGATTGCTGTGATCCGTCATGGAGATCGTACACCAAAGCAGAAGATGAAGATGGAAGTGCGGAATCCCATGTGTGTTCTTGTCATCTCCTCAAAAGACTTACTCACTAAAAGCATGACTAATGGATCCAAATTGTAAAATATAGTGCTTTTTCCTTTCTTCCAGGTTCTTTGAGCTTTTTGAACAATATGGTGGGTATAAAACAGGCAAGCTGAAGCTAAAGAAACCCAAACAACTGCAGGTAACAATTTTATGTAGCCTATTATAATTCATTTTTTATGTTTTGTTGAATTTAAACCAGACGCTCTCAGCCTTATTGACAATATCCACCTATTTTAATCTATGGGCACCTCGAGTTTCTGCAATAATAATAATAATAATAATAATAATAAAAAAAAAACTCCCACACTTTTTAACCAATGAATCTACTTGAAGGTAATTTGATGCCTGTATATTCATTATAAAAGTGCCTATGGTGTTTTAGAGTTTATTATTTACATGAATGTTCCAGGTCTACAAATCGCATTTTTTACATTAGGCTACCTCATATATTCAAGTTCTCCAAGACTTTGGGAATCTTGGCTACTCCAAGGAAACAAAAAGTTGTTGAGGGGGGTAAATTTAAATAAGAAATACCTCAAAATGTTAGTGTTTTAGTTTAATTCAATATCCGTTTTGTCTTGTTTTGCATCACTTTAAGTAATTTTGAGGCCTCTTTGGTAGTTTGCTGAGGCCCCATAGTGAGCCAGTCATTTAAATGTTGAATTTATTGTTAAAGACTGCGGTGCTACTTCATATCTGTGCTGTGCTGTTTCCACAGGAAGTTCTGGACATTACCAGGACACTTTTGGCAGACATAGGACAGCATACTGACTGTGAAATAGAGGAGAAGAAGTCCAAGCTTGAACAACTAAAGACTGTTCTAGAAATGTACGTTAATATAAGGCGTTAATTGGGCCATGCTAGCTAGCTGGCACACTTGCAGTCTCCTGTGGTGGCCTCCTTTCAGTCTTGTGACATGACATATTTTCAAAAGAAATGGATACATCATGTCTCCTTTACATTTTTACTGGCTTAGGTTTTATATGAAACAATACATTAATTGCCATAGCAAATCTTAACAGATGCTTTCTTACAGAAAAACAACAAAAATATAATAATGTTTCTAGTGTGTCAAAGGAGACATCTGTAACATGTCTGAAAGGAGATTCAGTTGATGGATCTTATATATGAACACTATGTTCAGTGATATTTCCAACATGCAGTATTTTTAGATTGTCAGTAGTAAGATTCATCCTGTGACAATGAAATCACAGTGTCCCCTTTCACAACCCTTGTCAAGCATCACGCATTTAGGAATAGCGTAGATTCGCTGGATGGATTTCAGAGCAGCTGATCTGGCATGTCCTTGTGGCTATATGTTAATATAGACGTCAGAAAAAAACAGTGAGGTGGAGGGTAAACTTCTTTTAATCCTGAAGGATACGGCCTTTTTAAACTCTGGTCTCTGTCTTCTTTTTTCAGGTATGGCCATTTCTCTGGAATCAATAGGAAAGTGCAGCTAACATATCTTCCTCATGGACAACCCAAAACATCCAGTGAGGAGGAAGGTATGAGCATTGCTGATCGGGAAACGTGTCCTCTCTGGCTTCAATCATGTCGTGCATGATGGTTCTGCTGTGTGTTCAGATACTCGTAAAGAGGGCCCTTCTATACTGCTGGTGCTGAAGTGGGGAGGAGAGCTGACTCCAGCTGGCAGAGTACAGGCTGAAGAACTCGGCAGGGCTTTTCGCTGCATGTATCCTGGAGGTCAAGGTAGACTCCTGTCTATTAGTCTTTTAAGCTTATGGACACATACATTTGTCACTAGTTGTGCCTATTTCACACATTAGTGGATTCAGAAACTCATGATGAAGAACATCTAGAGTTCACAAATCTCATGCTTTAAGCTCCTCCTTACACCACCATTGTAATACATCAGCTCTTGTAAACATTACACCTAAAACTGATTGATTAACACATTCAGATTAATGATGTGACACAATATTGACATTTTAATAATGTTCTTTAATTAATTTATCCACAAGCATTATATAATGTTTAATAAATCAGTAGTTGGTGAACTTTTAAATATGAAAATATGAATCCCAGTTAAATAACTGACTAAGAGTGACTAATACAATACAGGTGCATAGAGTGCTGTTGGAATGAGTCCTAAAGCCCGGAAACGAATTAGCATTTCTGTACTTACTGTTCCATTGTCCTGAGGGCAATGTTTCATCATTGCCCTCATTAAATGCTTTTCATTAAATGTCTGTGGTTAACAGAAGCTCAAGATATTTTGTCCAGCTCCAACACCCATGTCTCTTACTGTCAAGTAAGACCTTGATTAGGTTTGGAGCTAAACCCAGCAAGACAGTGGGTTTCCAGGAACAGGGTTGAATGCCTTAGTTTTATATGGTTATTTAGTCTCATCGAGTGTTCATCTGTGAATCTTGTGTTCTTGTCCACTTGTAGGGGATTATGCTGGCTTTCCAGGCTGTGGCCTGCTCAGGCTACACAGCACCTACCGGCATGACCTCAAGATCTATGCCTCTGATGAGGGCAGGGTGCAAATGACTGCTGCTGCCTTTGCAAAGGTCTTCAGCCACAACAAATACAGGTCATCTAAGGTTTAAAGATATTAAATTATCAGAGGATGTTAAGTTGGTGTTGGTTGTCTGGTTGTCAGGGTCTCTTGGCACTGGAAGGGGAACTGACACCGATCCTGGTCCAGATGGTAAAGAGTGCAAATATGAACGGCCTGCTTGATAACGATATCGAATCCCTCAGTGGCTGTCAGCAGAGGGTTAAGGCTAGACTTCATGAGATCATGCAGAAAGATGAAATCTTCTCAGAAGAAGACTTTGACAGGGTAAATCGAAGCATCAGACGGCTTTTGAACTAAGGGTGCATTTCAGCCCTCTGCTGACTTTATATGAAAACACATCTGTGTCCACTTTATCTCTTTTATTTCTCCAGCTGGCTCCAACATGCAGTAGCTCTCTGGTGAACTCTATGAAGGCTGTGGAGAATCCAGTTAGTATGTGTGATCAAGTCTACACCCTTGTCCAGAGCCTCACCTTACAGATCCGCAAAAGACTTGAAGACCCCAAATCAGCAGGTGATTGCTCTGTGCTCACATCAAAAAAAGAGACAAAAACACTCTTTAAAAGGCCAAAAAGAGAAACCTGTGAAAAAAAACGATCTGAGTAAATGAGTTGGTGTTGCCTCTCTCAGATTTACAGCTGTACCACAGCGAGACACTGGAGATGATGCTGCAGCGCTGGGCTAAGTTGGAAAGGGACTTCCGCATGAAGAGCGGCCGCTACGACATCAGCAAGATTCCTGACATTTACGACTGTGTTAAGTATGATGTGCAGCACAACAGCTCTCTGGGCCTGGAGGACACCTTGGAACTCTTCAAGCTCTCTCGAGCACTAGCCAACATTGTCATACCACAGGTGTGTAAGGAAATTCTGAAACGTGAACTCATACAGCTTGTCCTCAGAGCTGAAGATGTCTTTTTTTTTTTTTTTTTTTAAGCAACATTTTTGGTAAAATACGGATATTTCTCCAACTATGTTGACTAGCAGTAGCTATTAATTTCTTTGGGAAAAAAAGTTCAGTTTAAATATTTTTTCACATATCACCCAGTCCTTGGACACCACAACAAAAAGTTCAATCTAAAAATTAATTAAACCCTTCTAAGAATACAGTTTGAGCATAATTATTAGGCATTTTGATATTCTGATCATATTTTTTCCCAAGTACATTTTACCAATTCCAAACCACATCAATCTTAATAACTACTATTAATTTTGTATTTAATCATTTATAAGTGATATATAATTGTCCATGAAGGCTGGAAGTGAAAAACTCCTTATATTCAGGTATGCAGAATTATTAGGCAGGTTTTCTTTTACAGATAAAATGAGCCAAAAAAGAGGTTTAACTCAGACTGAAAATTCAAAAATGATTAAATGCCCATTAGAAATATTCAAAACTAATGCGATACAGAAACTGCAAGGTTAAGGCATGACCATTGGAGAGCAAAATGCTCATTGGGTCAGCAGGGTTAGAAAAAACAGGTGGAAAAGAAAAGACACGTTAACTGCAAAATAATTATTAATTAATGTGAAGAATTAGGTGTGAAACCATCAGAAACAATTTAGCCTCAAGCGCCACCATTTTCCAGAACTGCAACCTATCTGGAGTCTCCAGAAGAGCAAGCTGTCAGGTTCTCAGAGAGTTTGCTTGGGTAAAGAATCCGAAAAAATGACCCATACTTAATAAGAATCAAAAGCTGAAGTGAACAAAATATGACCAGAATATCAACATGCCTAATTAATTATGCACACACTGTTGACTCTTATAGATCATTAATCCATGTTATTGTAGTATCATAGATATAATATTATAGTTTTTGTTAATATTTTGAAGTAGATTTTGTTTTAATATTTTCTGTTGTCATTTTAATTTTCGTTAAAGTTTTAGTACATTTTTTTGTGGGTTTTTGTCATTTTTATTATTTTTTAAATATTTATATACATTTAATAAATTGTTAGTTTTAGTTATTTTAGTACTTCAGCTGCACTACAACTGTCCTTCAAACTATTTTTTTAGGAGTACGGCATTAATAAGGTGGAGAAGCTGGATATTGCATATGCTTACTGTCTGCCTTTAGTGAAGAAGATTCAGCTTGACCTTCAGAGGACACACGAGGACGAGTCTGTAAACAAGCTGCATCCACTGTGAGATGCCCTGTTTTGTAACTCTCATCTCTTTCTTTCTTTTATTTGCTCTCTCCTATTAAGCATGAGAGCTCACACTTGTCCATCTCTTTGTGTCCCAGATATTCACGTGGAGTGCTGTCACCAGGCAGGCATGTCCGAACTCGGCTGTATTTCACGAGTGAGAGTCACGTCCACTCGCTGCTTAGCATCTTCCGTTATGGTGGCCTATTGGATGTAAGCATTTGAAATGAATATATTTTAAATGTAATAAATTACAACTTCATAATCATTACACATTTGTAATGACTACTGTTTTTAAATATGACACAAGTTTCAATAGAAATGACATTGATGTATATTTTAGTTTAACATGCATAAATGCTTGTCGGTATATTCAGCAGTACACTTTAATTGTCTTTCACTGTAGTATCAGTTAAGTGTTAAAGGAAACATATGACGTTTCAGGAGGAGAAGGACCAGCAGTGGAAGAGAGCCATGGATTATCTGAGTGCAGTGACTGAGCTCAACTACATGACCCAGATCGTCATTATGCTCTATGAAGACAACAATAAGGTACATCCTACTCTCGCTGTTCGTTCTGCTCCTTTGAGGCACAGAATAAACATAAGTGAACTGTAATAACTGAGCTGCCCAATGTTTTATGGTTGAGTGGGGACTGTGCAGTCTCAACAACGTACTTCAAAGAAATGTGACAATTGTGTTATTGTTAACTCAGGACCCATCCTCTGAAGAGCGCTTCCATGTGGAACTGCATTTCAGCCCTGGGGTCAAAGTATCTGAGGAGGAGAGCGCTCCGATGGGCTTTGGCTTCCGACCAGCCTCTGCTGAAGTATACAAACTTTCCTTTGTTCCGTGTTCTCATCATGTATTGGATTAGATTTTTATGCAGCCAATAATATCTAGGGTTGTTTGCTGATATTTCCATGTCTATGTTTGTGTGTGTTCACATAGAATGATCAGAAGCAAACAGACCCTGGTAGTTTGGAAAATCTCATACAAGATGAGCCTGACCGCGCTTTGCCCCTTTCAGAGGCCATCAGCACCCAGAGGAAATCCCCTCTGATCCGGAATCGCAAGACTGGCTCCATGGAGGTATCACACTCAGCCACCTACTGTGCCAAGCATTGTACAGTGTGCTTTAAAAATACTTTTCTAAATCTCTGTGGTGTCAAACTGACAGATTCAGGCTGGGCTTTATGTACTATGATTTAAAAGTGCTTCATTTGTGTGTGTGCACAGGTCCTGTCAGAAAGCTCATCCTCTAAAGGGGGCAGCTATCGCCTCTTCCCCTCCTGCTCACGTCAGTCTCCAGAGATGAAGCAGAGCGGATTAGGTTGGTATCGTGTGTCTGTCCCTCACTCAGCCTCAACAACTGCTGTTTATCTCTTCCCTGTGACAGGAAATCACCCTCTGAATCCAAAGCAACACTATATTTGCATGTTATTTCGGATGTAAAATCCATTAGCTTTTATTGGGGTTACCAAGGAAATTGGTGGATAGACATTTTGGATCCAGACAGAGATGGAGTTTGTTGTGTGGGAGTGGGATGCTGTTCATTTTTAGACATCTTGGAGGGATCATTCAGTGTTTCTGCTCTATTTAAAACTAGTGCTGTGATCTCTGATGACAGTTTAGTTAGTATCTTTATGCAAAGCTGTTACCTAGGAAAGAAAGAGCCATGATTTTACTGCAGTTTTAAAACTTGAAAGTTTTCCATGAAAAAAAAAAACACATTAAATAACACATTTGACAGCAGTGTAAATGAGCAAATAATCCTGCATGAAGTCAGACATATTTCATGCCTAACTATCTGTAGATTTGAAATTATTAATTTGTGTAATCATATAGTTACTATCAATGACATGTGAACGCTGATGTTCACTAATACTCGTATACTCAGCATGCTCATCTGCCAATTCACTATATTTGTTTAGTTGTTGTATAGTTGTTTTTTTTTTATCATAATTGCTTCTAATAGATGTAAAGTATACACTTTCATCTCCCTGGCAAGAACATTGCTTCTGTCTTTTGTTAATTCGATTTTGCTCTACTTGCCCGTCATTGATGTCCGCCAAACCGTAATGGTTTTGGCACGAGTCATATATTATGACTTTATAATCCTCTCACTCCCTCTACAGTAACTGCTGTGCTTTGATTAATAAGTGCATGTGGTTGGTGTGCACACTAATTCCATGATCTAACCCCCTCTGCAGGCTCTCAGTGCGCTGGTCTCTTCAGCACCACCGTCCTGGGGGGCTCCTCTAGTGCCCCCAACCTTCAGGACTACGCACGCACACACCGCAAAAAATTCTCCTCGGGCAGTTTGACCTATAAAGACGGTATGTGCTCAGTTCAGCTCCTTATCTCATTGAGAAAATAAGAGTTTAGAAGGTAGAAACTATAGTTGAAGGGCACTTCCTGTACATGTGGGTAATGTAGGAGTTTAGGATTAAGTTGCATCAAGTGTGTATCACACATCTCGCTATCATATTCACCATTTCACGTCTGGTTTATTTTCATGGTCTTGAATGTGTGGTGTCCAGAAGTCCATGGAGTCTACAGTGCCATTCATTGTCTTTCAGAAATTATGTCTTTGTTTCTTGTCATTTGTCATATTTTGTGAGCAGTGTTTTATTTTGATATCATTTAATTGGAAACACATATGTTTGTGTACCACTGCAGGAATCCAAAAAAGTTTGAAGCAAAAACATGGTAAAAATTTAGATTTTATGAACAGCAAACTGAATATAACTCTTGCCTTCCACTACATAAAGGGTTTATTTGCTACATGATCACATTTTACAATTCAATCTCAAGATACACCACCATTCAAAAGTTTGAGGTCTTTAGGATTTTTTGTTTTTGAAAGAAGTCTCTTATGCACAAAAATTCAGTAAAAACAGTAATATTTTGAAATGTTACATGAAATGTTAACATTAGTTTTCTATAAAAAAAAAATTTATTGTCTAGAATGTATTTCAAAATTATTGTATTCATTTTATGGCAAAGCAGAATTTTTAGCAGTGTTCCGTGTCACATGATCCTTAAGAAATAATATGCTCTAATATGCTGATTTGGTGCTTCAGAAATGTTCCTTTCTTCTAACAGTTGTGCTGCTTAATATTTTTGTGGAAACCTTGCTACATTTTTTTTTTCAGGATTTGAAGAATAGAAGGTTCAAAAGAACATCATGTATATGAGATACATGATCTTTTGTAATATTGTAAATTACTTTACTGTCACGTTTGTTCAATTCGGTGCACCCTCGCTGAATAAAAGTATGAATTTCTTTAAAGTGCCCCTATTATGGATTTTTGAAAATTACCTTTCATGCAGTGACATTTCACACAGCTCTAAGTGAATGAAAACATCCTGCAAAGTTTTAAATCTGAAAGTGCACAGTGTATAAACTTGTTGTCTCTCAAAAGAAAGAGTCGACTCTGAATCATTGAAACGAGTCGTTTTTAAAACGAATCCAAAGCCGTTTCATGTTGACGTCATTTTTGTTGCCCACCCACTTGCAGGGCCGCGTTATCCTAATGGGCAACATGGGCTGCAGCCCAGGGCCCCGAACACTAGGGGGCCCCCGAGTTAATTCTCTTTTGCATTTTATATAGGGTTGCCAACCGTTCCGTATAATACGGAATCGTCCCGTATTTGCAGGCATACGCCGTATGACCACCTAGACCATACAAATAACAAAAATTATTATTTTTCCAAAGCATTGTTTGAATTGCGAACGTAGCTGCTCAAGGAAGGCTTTAAGACCATGCGGAATCCTCTGCCGCCTGTCACTCCCGTTCATAGACCATGTTTGGTCGAATGCAAAGACATGACTATTGATCGTAAGCTCAACATCCAGCTAGAAAACATACTATCTACCTTTTACTATTTGCAATATTTGGACCGAGGCTATGGAATAACCTATCCTTCCTTAAGCTGTGAAGTGTGAAAGCTTCAAATTCTGTCTAAACTAAATTGAAATCTTATTTTCTTATCTTGGCATTTTGAACTTTGTGTTAAATTATCTTTTGCGTTTACTGATGTTATTCTTTTTACTGGTTTTTATTTTATTTGTACAGCACTATGGTCAACTGCTGTTGTTTTTCGGTGCTTAATAAATACAAATAGGCTACAAATACCTAAGGGAAGATGTCTTTCACTTGGCTATTGTAAGTGAATGTTGTTTATTAGAGAAACAAAATTATAGGCGACAATTTTTAAAATGTCTATAACTTCTATTATAAAAAGAGCAGGAAGAAGCCCTTAGTGGTGAGTGATATTTAATTTCATCTGCTGGGCTGTTGCTGATTTGTAAGATTGTTACTCGGTAATATTGTTTAATTTATGTACATATTTTTTTGTCTCCTATGGGATTATGATGTGCGCATTGAGTTTTTTTTATTTCACGAGTAACTTATTGTGCGTGTATTTATACAGTGTTTGGTCGCATTTTTTATTTTGATTGGCGTGTAACGGAAGTGGTTGGGGTGGGGGATGGGGGGGCCCCAAAGCTGCGTTAGCAGGTCCACTTGGTTTCAAGTGTTTCCCAGGTCCACTGCCCACTTGTTGCGTGCGTGGACCTGGGAAAACTTGATTTTCGCATTGGTCTGAATGAAAATGCAAATTCATTCTTTGCCACTAGGTGCCGCTTTTGGAGCGTTAAAAGCTCACAAACCCTGCTTTAAATGAAATCGACCAATCACCGCAGGTTACCATCACACAAAGGAGGGGTTTGAAAAAATGAATCGTTTGGGAGTCGTTGAGCAAATAAGGTAAAAATAAATGCATATTATAAGAAAATGAAAGTGTTTTTTGACCTTGCATGCATGTCAACCTGTTGTTGGGGACTCCCAAAACCAAAATATGAACCTTTCATAACCCATAATAGGGGCACTTTAAAAAAATCTTATTGACCCCAAACTTTTGAACAGTAGTGTATATTGCATTTCTATTACATCAATTTATCTGGTAACACTTTATAATAAGGTTCTATATGTTAACACCAATTAATGCAGTAGCTGACATAAAATTTATTCATCTTGGTTAATAGTATAAGTAGGAATTAACAATACATTTGTAACATTTCAAGTTTTTGACATTAACTAATGTACAGTATTATGAAGAAATTTGAATTGACAATTAACATTAACCTAAACTAATGATTGTTAGTCTTGATACATAATGTTAATGAACTGAACCTTATTATAAAGTGTGACCCATTATTTGGGTATTGAAATTATTACTAAATTTGATAAGTGACCATTATCTTTGGATTTCACCCTAATTTGAAATCTTATCTGAAATTGCATTGGCAAACTGTCTCTCCGGTCCATACCGGAGTGCTCTCACATCCTGATTCCTTCCAGAATGTTCAGTTTGTATGCTCGTGGTGAAACCTTTTGTCCACAAGGTGTCAGTGTGACATTGTTTGGAGTTCTCCCTGTTTCAGTTCCATTTCTTGTGTCTTGTTTTGTTTACGGCCGTTTTGCAATTATAACTTTACTCTCTCATTTGTTGCTATCGTATACATGAGCCTGTTCATTTAACCCTATTAGCTTCAGTTAAAATCTCTGGCTGGTCACTAGGACTGGCCGGTCATCGAGCACAATCCCCAGTCTCTTTGTCTTCTCTGTTGTGTGTGGTTGTGTCCTGTGAAGGCATGTGCTGTTACACTACAGGCTCTCAGAGCTGCTTGTATTACAGAAGTGAGGGGTCGATCGGACCGTCTCCAGCTTTTCATGCTTCTGTCCACCATTTTGTTTGTTCTGAAAGATGACGTCTGATAAGATGGCATCTGTATTTATAGTAGAGAAGTGCCCATACACTCTTAAAAATAAAGGTGCTTCAAAAGGTTCTTCGAGCGATGCCATAGAAGAACCATTTTTGGTTCCACAAAGAACCTTTGGTTCTTTAAAGAACCATCTCTTCCTTACCTTTTTATAATCTGAAGAACCTTCTTTCACCACAAATAATCTTTTGTGAAACAGAAAGGTTCTTCAGATGTTAAAGGTTCTTTATGGAACCATTTAGACAAAAATGTTCTTCTGTGGCATCGTGAAGCACCTTTATTTTTAAGAGTGTAAAGTGACAAGCCGAAAATATTACCGCAGCTAAAGTGTTATAAATAGATCCACCAATTTACTGTGGCACCTCTGTGAAGACATTTAAGCAGTTAGGATAAAGATCTGTCCTCTTATTGTCATTTTCTTTTTTCTTTTTAAAAGTTTATTTTCTCTACCTGAGCTAGGAATAGCCTCAGTGAACCCATCTGTGAGATTAACATCTTACTTCCACATAATAAGGAACATTCTCACTCTTTAGTTACAAGCCTAAATCACATTGAGACACTAAATGCTGCTCTTTTGCTTTCTGTCTGTAGTCACAGTAGAAACCCAGCCCTACACCCCTCACTCTACTATCCTTGACAGTCTCACTCCTTCAGCTCTGTAACACCATCTCATCCTGTACAGGTGTACTGTAAAATATGGTAACTCTAGTGACCTTTTTTATTTCCTCAGACTTGTTGTCTATGCCGGCAGTAAAGAGATTTTCTGTGTCGTTTGCAAAGCATCCGACTAATGGTACGTCTGCTTCTCTTCAAGTATATTTCCACTTCCTCCACCTCCCTTTGTTTTGCATGTCAATGGAAAACTCTTTTCATTTCGAATTTTTTTTGTTGGTTTAGTTTTCTTCTGTTTTCTCGTCATTTCTGCCATGTTTCCTTCGACCTCTCCAGTTTCATCGTCTTTTTAACCATTCAACAAAACCTCAAACCCTTCCCATATACACCACTATCGCTATCTGTAGCCTCCTGCGGACAACTCACTGTCACCCAGTGACTCAGTGTTAATCAGTTTCGGATGACTGTTTGTGTGAATGAGTTTAAGCACGTGTTTGTTTCCTGTGATTGTATGTGCACAAGTCTGTGGGAAGGTGGGTGTATTACACTGCAAAAAATCATGTTCTTAATCGGTATTTTTGTCATCTTTTACATTTGGGAAGCAAAATTAAATAAGATACACTACCGTTCAAAAGTTTGGGGTCGGTATTTTTTTTTTTTCTTGAAAAAATAAATATTTCGTTCGATTGAATGGATCCTTGATGAATAAAAGCGATAGTAAAGAAATTTATTGTGTAAAAAAAATATTTTTATTTCAAATAAATGCTGTTCTGTTGAACTTTCGGTTCATAAAATAATCCTAAAATTGTATTACAGTTTCCACAAAGATATTACGCCGCATAATCTCAATGTTAATAATAAGAAATGTTTCCCGAGAACCAATTTCCAGATTTCTGAAGGATCATGGGAGATTGAAGAATGAAGTAATGGCTGCTGAAAATTCAGCTTTGTTTTCCATCACAGGAATCAATGACATTTTATTAAATAAAAAAGAAAAGTTATTTTAAATTGTAATAATGTTTCACAATATTTTTGCATTTTTGATCCAATAAATGCAGACTTGGTGACCATAATAGCCCTTAAAAAACATAAAAAAATAAATAAATCTAACCCAAACTTTCGAACAGTAGTATGTGTCAGAAAGAATATCTTTAATTTAATTAATTTGTTAAAAATAATTTGACAGTGCACTGTGAAATATATGTTAATTCAAGATACATTCTTTGCAAACAAGTTGTAATGTTTTATTGAAATATTGTAATTAGATTTAGCTTGTAATATAAGGATGATTTGATATTCCTGCTGAAAAAAAATACAAATACTACTGATTAAGATCTTGATTTTTTTTTGCAATGTACAAGTATGAATAGATACTCACGATAATGAATCTGAACCACTACTGGACAGCACACCAATGACTGAACCCTTCCCCTGTCAACAGTTTGCATTGCTCTGGTACTGTTGGACAGTGTTTTTCACTGTATTTAACTGTACCAGAAAGTGATGGTTTACCTGTCACTCTTTTGCTCCATTAGTCTTCTCTCCAATTTTATTTAAAATGAATGTTGTTGTTAATTGTAATTGTTAAATGTTGAGCTATGCACTATGCAGTCAAGGAGTGTTTTACTCTGTTTCCCCTTGATTCTTCATGGGAAGCAGCTTAAAATCTAAAATGCTACAAACGACAAAGACTTCTTTCAAATTGAAACAGACATCTTCAGTCTATGTGAATAAAACAACCTACCACACTTGCAGATACAGATAAACTAGCCGGTGTCTTTTGTGGTTCTCTACACTTCATTGATAGACACATGTGCTGTGTATAAACTGCATGTTGATGTTATATGGGTTAAGATAATCAGTGTTTTCTCTCTCGGTCTTGCATATGTTGTGATCAAGAGGATGTCCGGAGATGTTGTCTAGCATAAACAAACCTGAATGGAGGTTATAACAAAGGTCAAAAACAATGCAAAAGAACTGCTTGTGAAGTGATGTGAATTACTGCAGTGTGTTATGTAGTTGTATTTGGACACAGTTCTGTATGTATTCAGTACATCTCAGACAGAGCTTAAAGATGGTCCCTGGTCCACCTACACAATCCCCATTCCCTGCCAGATCCCACACACTCTACCCACCACACATTCCTAGCCATCCA
This sequence comes from Schizothorax lantsangensis, assembly GCA_027422415.1. NCBI lineage: Eukaryota > Metazoa > Chordata > Actinopteri > Cypriniformes > Cyprinidae > Schizothorax > Schizothorax lantsangensis. The sequence goes on along the minus strand of CM049839.1, from coordinate 31,310,086 downwards.
GCTCCCAAAACCTTTCACGTAGGAGCCTTTCGTCCAACCTAATTATGTTTCTGTAGTTATTAAGAAATACTAATTTACCTTCATGTCTCTGAAATGAGTGCATATACTCTTTAAACAAATTCAGTTTAATTATTAATTTTTGTGTTTTTCTTATAAAGTGTGCATATATGCGGGTCAGGTGTCCCCACGAGGATAGTTAAACCTGTAATCATCTACAATGTGGGCACCTCCCGATAGTACACATGATGAAACAGCTTAATAAAGAGACTGTATAATGTCTTGATTAAAATCTAAAAAAGCTAAAAGGTTTCTGCAAGGAGTAGGTGTAGAGCAGGGTGTAGCAAATATAATTAACTGACTTAATATAAACGGAAAATACACAGCATGATATAAAAACAAATATGTGTGTATGTGTTGGAAGCATTGGTTATGATTTAATGACAAATACTGTTAGTCTGATAAAACTCAAGCATGCTCTTTTTTCAGACTGTTGTCTGAATTTTTTTTAATCGCCTCAGCTGTTAAATAGATCGTCCCTTATAAATTGCATTAATTAACAACTTTTACAAAACTGTGCAAATAGAATAATTAGTTTTATAGTATTTTTAAATTATTGAAATAAGTAATCATTTAAAAAAATATATTAAATAATTGAATATTCAAATGAAATAGACTGAAAAAATAATCAATATTTGTAACAATCAGCAAAATTACCAAAAGTGGTGGTTATGTTAAAGATCTATAAAAATGGCCTTTACACTTGCATTCAAAAGTTTGGGGTCAGTAAGATTGTCTTTTATGCTAACCAAGGCTGTATTTATTTGATCAAAATACTGTAAACACCGTAATATTATTACAATTTAAAGTAAATGCTTTCTGTTTTAATATATTTTAAAATATTAAAAAAATCCTGTGATGGTAAAGCTGGTAAATTTTCAGCAGCCATTAATATGCTGAATTGGTGCTCAAGAAACATTTCTTATTATTATCAATGTTGAAAATGGTTGTGCTGCTTGATATTTTTGTAGAAACATTTTGTCAGGATTCTTTGATAAATAGAAAGTTTAAAAGAACAGCATTTATTTGAAATTATCATCTTTTTTAATATTATAAATGTCTTTACAATCAATTTTGGTCAATTGAATGGATCTTTGCTGAATAAAAGTATTTCTTTTAAAGAAAAAAAAATTCCTACTGACCCCAAAGTTTTTGTGTAGTGTACTCATAGTGCAGTCTAATAGAGGTGTGATGTCTGACTCCTCTGAGCACTTTATTCACTAAGGACAGGATGACACTTCTGCCACGGCGGTTCAACCACCTGTATGGTGGTCTGGCTCAGGTAATGAAAGATCTTTGTCCCACCGCAGCTTTAATTCAATCAGGTCGATTGTTTTAATCGACGGGGCCTAACTACACAGTGTCCATATGCACGCTTAAGGAAAAATTTATTTGTTCTGAAGTTCTAGATGTCAGTGTGGGTATGTAGACCATTTCTGTGTATAGTTTAGTGAGTTCCTTGAATCCCTTGTGGTCTTTTGCCTTAATCGATGGAAGTTGACCCCAGGAGATGGTACTGTTTCCTCTGCACAGTACATTGTTTGTGAATGAAGGCTGTGGACTACAACAGACTTAAGTGATGCTGTGGGTCTGCTTGGTATTATCTGCTGGTGACCAGTCGCTCAGGCTAACTCGCCTTTATTTAGGTGTGTTTAAATGTGGATAAGTGTCTATTAAACACTGTGAGACCAATTGTGGGGAGTTTTTCTGATAGCATGCTAAGTAATGAAGCGGTAATCACTGTCCACTATGTCCCCACGAGAACCCCATGCCCTCACCCGTCTGCTTTTCAAACCCCCCCTATTCCCCACTCTTCTCTTCCCTGCTCTGCCTCTTCTTCCTCAGAACCCCTGGAAGAGCACCAGGTAGCCCAGCTGCTGAGGCGCTTTTCCACCGACCCCAATATTGGCCACCCGTTCTGTTTGGACAGTGCTTTTGCCCACCACCTCCATCAGTGCTCCTACCATCTCCGCCTCTTCCGCAACTGGTTAATCTCTGGCCAGGACCCACTAGAGTACCTCTACGGTCAGCCCTGGGGAGATCCCTCCGTGCCCTGCTGTGCCGTGACTGCAGTAATGGCCGCTACCACAGCCGCCTTAGCTTTGCTCTATAGCGCCTCTGCTGTTTGAAGCATGCTTGTGTTTTTGGGAAAAGCAGCTTGCAATGACACAGCTTTGATTTTTTTTCTTTTTTATAACTTATTGAAGTTTATGTAGGTTGTCTTTTTAGCGCTATTAGGGAAATACAAAATAATCATGATTATTATTTAAATAATTATTAGATAATTATTAGATAATTATTTAAATTTTTTTCATTTTTAAATTTGAAATGTTTACATTTTAATGTATCTCAAATTTATCATTTAAGTAAGTTGTTTTCTTTTCAGTATATACAACACTGTCTAAATGTTTGGGATCAGTAAGTTTTTATTTATTTATTTTAAGAAATTAAAACTTTTATTTAGCAAGGATGCATTAAATTGATCAGAAGTGTCAATAAATTCTTTCTCACTGTTACGAGAAAATCCTATTAAAAAAAGTTAGACCGAATTAAAAAAAAAAAAAAAATTCTGTTAATCTAACAATCCTGAAAAAAAGTATCACAGTTAAATATTAAGCAGCAAAACTGTTTTCAACATTGGTAATAATAGGAAATGTTTCTGGAGGACCAAATGAGCATATGTGACACTGAAGACTGGAGTAATGGCTGCTGAAATTTCAGCTTTGCCATCACAGGAATAAATTACTTTTTAAAATATATTAAAATTGAAAACAGTTATTTAAAATTGTAATAATCTTGCACAATATTGCTGTTTTTACAGTACTTCTGATCAAATAAATGCAGCAAAATAGACTTTTAAAAACATAAAAAATCTTACCAACCTCAAACTTTTGAACAATAGTGTAGTATTTTGTTCATCTCGTAATAAATAAAACAAAATAATATAGAAAAAAGTTTTTTACCTCTTAGGTGATATTTCAGACTTTTTGAGAGAAATTAATTCCTCCATACAAAATATTGTAAATGAGTTTGGTTAAAGGTCCCAGTCAGATTTAATTCATAAAGTAATTCATAAATTAAAAAGTACTCTTGTTTGGCAGTTTAGTACTCTTCAAAACTATTCAAATATTTGTAAAGAGAACAGAACAATTTAAACATGTCAAATTCAGTGCTCTGAAGAGGCTGGAGTGGCATTAAGAGTGGTCTGTCACTGCTGTGTGTTGGGGTGTGTGGAGTGGCAGATGCATGCCAGTGGCATCTGATTGCAACTGTGTCAGCTTACAGTCACATCGGCTCTCTGACGTGTCAAAAAATGACTGACTTGCATGATAGTGGCATATGATTTGCATGCCACAGGCTTCCAGGGATTTGAAAAATAAAATATTGTAATCCTCTCCTCCAAATAAGATTTTTCAGTTTTCACTTTTTTTCAACAATAATTAATTAAACCTCTATTACTTCATACATAATCACACATGCACATTGTTATTATTTGGATTTTTTTTCTATTACATTCTCCAGAATCCAGGGTCATTTTCATAAGTTATAGTCATAAGTGATGCATTGTCATCTTTTATAAAATGAATGCTCTGATTACCTGATAATCCACAGGTGCAGTCTCACATTCATTCCTGTTTTTATTATTATTGTCTCGGCCAGCTCCCTCCTAAATTGTGTTGCTTTAATCTACATTAAGAGTGTGGTTTTTCATCTAAAAGAAGTGCATAGAGACTAACAACTAATTAAAGGAACTTTTTGGTTTTACTTGAAGTTGTGTGTGAGAGTGTGACATTACTACTAATTGTACTTTTAAATGTAGATTTAGATTTCATATGTAATACACAATAAGTCTCGAATGAATGATGTGGTGGGTTCTCGAATGTCTTGAATGAAGAGGATGTGGAGGGTTTGTTTGTGTGAGTGTACAGTGTATCTGAATGTTTCCCTGCCCGTGACTGTGGTTCTGTCATTAACAAGGGTTTGGCAGTAGGTGGAATGAGTATTGACACTGGTTCGGTGGTAATAGATTGCTGTGTCACTCTGGGTGCATACTGATGTCTGGATAGAGGACTGTCTTCTCTCATCACTTCTCTCATCTGCAGGTTTTGAAGGCTGCTCCATGGTGCCCTCCATCTACCCCCTGGAGACCCTCCACAACTCACTCTCACTCAAGCAAGTGAACGAGTTCCTGACGGCTATGTGTGAGAATGCTGGAGATTCCCACACCAGGACAACCAGAGGTAATGCCCATAGCACCACACTAACATTAGGACAATTTTAGGTCAGTCTCAGTTGTTTTGATACTGAAATATAATGCACCAGTGTCCTGTATGTGTGTTTGCCTCCCCTCCTGTAGCTCTCTCAGCCATGTTTGACTCCCAGAACCAGTCCACAGGGGACTCTTACATCCCTCACAGAGTGCTGTCCTCCTCTGTTTCACTGCGCCAGCGCTCTGATCGGCCACCCTGGTGTGAGTACTGCTGCCCTTAGCTACTTCACATGGAGAAAACTCTCTCCGCACTCAGCCATTGTGCTAACATGTTACATATGTTGGATGGATCAGATGTACAGTTGATATTTAAGTGGTAACAAATAAAATTTATGAATTTGTATGTTGATATAATTATGCCTTCAACAAAGTTACAAGGTTGACAGTACAGGGGTTTACTGTTTTATTTGACATGGCAACTTGGCAAGTCTTGTGCTATTTATACAAACTTTTCAGTTATCAGTTGTTTTCTATTCAAAGGTATGGTAACCGTGCTAACATTTTAACCATAACAGTAAAGTGGTGAAAAATATGAGGCTATAACTTGTATTGAAGCCCCTTGTGAAAAAGAAGTCAGCTTCAGTGTATTAAATGTGCACTTGTTGTGTACTTCAAATATTAACATTATATTTAAAAACTGTTCTTGCAGATAATATAGTATTAATGAAATAAAAAGGCCACTTAAAGTCTACTTAAAAAAAATACACTTTCCTGACTGTTTTAAAAGTGCATTTGGTAAATGTATATTTTAAATCATTATGTTTTAATAATATTTTGTCAGGCTTTAAAGAAAAACACTTATTTTGTTGATTAACATACTAAAGCACATGTCAAATGCTTGATTATAATTTTAACTAGTGTGTTTTGTGATATTACATTTTATATTTAATATATTTTTTAAAAGTACCAACTTGAAGCTTCATTACTAATTTGTAATTACAAAAATATTTAAATACGTGACATGAATTTCAATAGAAATTACAGTATATTTTACCTTACCATAATTGCTTATCAGTACAGCATGTTTTATAGAAAACAGAATTATGAAATTATAAAAGTTGTACTTAAGTCCTACTTAAGTGGGTAAAAAAAGCACTCTAAAGTCCAACTAATTGTATTTAATATAAATTTAAACGGTCACACTTTATTTTAAGGTCCAGTTCTCGATATTAACAAACCATTAACTACGACTTTTGCCTCAATAAACTCCTAATTTGCTGCTTATTAATAGTTAGTAAATTGTTAAGTTTAGGTATTGAGTAGGATTAGGGAGATATAATATGGTCATGCAGAATATGTGCTTTATAAGTACTAATAAACAGCCAATATGTTAATAATAAGCATGCTAATAAACAACTAGTTAATAGTTAATGCCTAAACTTAAGTGTTACCATTTAAACTATAATACATTTTCATTTATTTGCAGTTAACATGCATTTTAAATGTCCTAAAATGTTACATTCAGTTCGCACTTAACTACATTAAAAATTATATTATTTCCGTAAGAAGTATTTTTTTAATAGTACTGTATGCTAAAGTGTATGTGTTTTTCACAAGGTAGGATTACAGTGTCCTGCTGACATTCAAAAGGGAAAACGTGATGCCACACATGCCAATTTGGGTCACAACTTTAATTCATTTTAATAATACAATATGTCCACTAAAATCCACAAAAATACAAATAGAAAGAATGCTAGTTCTTAATTTTCATATATCTTTAAATCAAAATGTCTATATTTGCTATTAAAGCAAAAAGCAGTGAAAACAGCTGAAATGAGGCAAAAAAGGCATTCTCATGATGATAGAAATAAAAAAAAAAAATTTTTTTATTTCAAAGCAAAGTTACTGGATTTTTGTTGATGCATTTAGAAAAATGTCTATAGTAACACATAGTAAAAGTTGGCATAAACTATTCATTGTTAAAGTCATTTTTACACACACACATACACACGAGACACAAATGGCACCTCATTTGCAAAATGAGCCAAGTAATATGTGTGTGTGTTTGTGTGTATTTCTCCGTGCAGACAGCAGTGGTCCCTCCAGTACGGTGTCAAGTGCTGGCCCCTCGTCTCCCACTACAGCTGACACCTCCCCACGCTTCAGCTTCAGTGAGAAGATCACCCTCACGCCACAGAGCAGCGAGGAGATCCACCCAGCCCCTCACAACAACAGCCACTGCGTGTCCTCCACATCTGCACTCAGCAGCACTGAAACCAGCCTCCCCTCTGAGGACCCCCACCTGTCAATACCATCCCCCATCCTGGAGAGACCCAGTGAAATAGCAGTGGATGGCACAGACTCTGCAGGCCAGTGTCTTACAGAGAGCCCCTGCTGTGATGAAGCGCCAAGTCCGGCCCCCGCCGAGCCCAGCTCGCACTTGCCCGACAGTCCGCCAACAGAGTCCTTCTGTGGGCTGTCCGGCTCTCTGCCTGTGCTCCTGGAGCTCAGAGAGAGCAGCTCAGAGGCCGGCTCCAGCGCCCAGACCCCGCTCACCCCTGAGGAGCCGGATGAGTTCTTTGATACACAAGAAACGGTCGATGTGTGGAGGGGAGGCCCGGGGACCCTTCCTCACCCTGGCACTCCTCTAGAAGTGGGAGCTCCACATGTGCCTGAGCCGTGAAGGAAACGCAGACCGGGCAGCTCCCTCATACATGTGTCCTTCACCCTGTCTCAGCATACTCTCGCTGTAGTGCCTCAGACCTTTATAATGAGTCAAAGTGGGATTTGCCAAGGTCATTTAAGGGAAGTTGAGGAAATGGAGGCCCACGCAAATGCTCCTGTTGGAAATCTCAATAAACTCTCCATGTGTTTAATTCTGTAGTGTCGTTCAGAGATGCTTCGTGTGTAACGCGTCACTCTAGTCAAATGGCCAGTGATCAAACATAAGCTGTTAGATGCACTGAAACATTTTTATGCGCACATATTATCTTCCTCGTCTCCAAACGACTGCATTTTTCTTCATTAGCTGGTCTGGAAGATATTTTTCAAAGGGACGTTATATTTGACATCAGTCAAGCTGAACTCTTGAATAATGAACTTACATAGCTAAATGCATATTAAAGGGATAGTTACCCAAAAATTCAAATTGTCATCAATTACTCACCCTCACGTCATTCAACAATCTTTGAAACACAAGTGAAGATGTTTTCAATGAAACCTGAGAGATTTCTGTTCTCCATGGAAAGTTCATTCCACCAAAGCTTTGATGCTTCAAAATATTCATAAAGACATTATAAAAGTAATTCATATAAATTGAGTGGTGTAATCCAAGTCCTATGAAGAGACATGATCACTATTTGATTAACAGATATACTTTAGGCTTTTATTCACATTAACATTGATCAACATACATAAATAGAGCACATCAAATATGGTAAATGCAAGCATGTTTGAGCTTCTATTTATCATGATTGTTGTGCTCGGTGTGTGTTGTTCAGTGTATAAAAGCCTAAATGAAATCTCTTCATCATATAAAGTGATCATGTCTCTAGAAGACTAGGATTAAACTGCTTATTTCTTTTACAATGTCTTCATGAAGGAGCGAGAAAAATCTCTTGGGTTTCATAAAAAATATTTTCATTTGTGTTTTCGAAGATGAATGAGAAAGTCTTACAGATTTGTATCGACGTGAGGGTGAGTAAATGATGAACGAATTGTCATTTTTGAGTGAACTATCCCTTTAAATGAACGCTAACATTTTATTACTATTTGCCAAAGCTTGCTATACCACTGTCATAATTTATTAAATCATTATAAAATACATATATATGTAGACTATATATATTTATTGACTAATATGCAGCTTACTTTTAACAATGAGACTGTAAATGAACGAGTCTCATTTTTTTATATTTTAGTTTTTATTTTTGTAAATCATACAGTGCTGTCACAGTTTTAAATAATAGTGGTCTTCGTTTCAATAACATTTCTCCTGCTTTGTACTGCTCACCTTTTTGACATTGAAGTACTTTTTTGTACCATGAACCCTCCTGTTTGATCAAATGAAGACTGCTGTGTGAATTTTTTTTTTTTTTTTTTTTTCAGTATACAGTAAAGAGAGAGTGAGAGCTGCTGCTTTTCACAAAACACATACTGTACTGTTTTTCTGTTTATCTGAACTCGAAAAACTGAACGTTGTTTACTGAGCATGCAGAAAATGTGTGTAAAAGTAACTGACTCACTGACGTAGGACCAGCTTGTAAGACCTCTAGAATCTAGAGAGGAGCATTTCACTTCCCCCTCCAGCAGCAGCAGCGTCTGTGAATGATTCCACTCCACTCGGAGTACAGCGAAGCACACTGTTTCTGAAATCACTGACACATTAAAGCATCTGCCTCTCATAGATTCAACCCAAACGTGTCGTACTGTTGGTGCTGTATGCCGTCTGTGCAGTAGTATTAAATGGCACTTTGGTTTACAGTGTTTCAAATAAAAGTGGCATTGTCTACAGAAAGCAGTTGTCTTTTTATCATTTCTTGAGTGTGAATTACACTGATTAGATTAAAAAGGACCAGATTATTCTGTAATGTACAATTGGACTTTCCATAATCATTAAAAAAAATGTTTATTTTCCTCACTAAAGCTTGGCATTTCCATATTTTCAAAACTTGAAATTTACTGCCCGTATGAGTGTACACTTGCATAAGCGTTATTATCTCTAACGGTTATTCATCATCATATTCGTTGGCATGACAACGAGGTTCTTATCATTCATCACCTGGAGGGTTTTCATCCTGTTAACCGCAAACTGGCCCACGACACACAGCTTCAACAAGACACAGTAAACAATCATCAGAGCATCAAACATTTCATAATACATCTGAATTCAAGTCCCGCCGCCAAACATAATCCAATATGTGTGTTTCCATATGATTAGGATCATTGAATAGTGGGGCATTGTCAGCATTGCCCGCTGCTGTGCCAAGCACTGCGTTTGGTTTTCTTCAACACAAGGCCATTGTTCATTTCCATGCCTTTTCTCTCAGAAACAGACAGGGAGGGGAAGAAACGATGGGTACTATCAGATAATAGGCATGTGACCCAGACAGTGATGTCACCGTTATGTGAATTCAGCCGCTGCCAGATCTGTGATACACTGATCCTCTCAAACCTTTCAATCATCTATAAATCAACCCCTTCTGTGTGACTGTATTCATTCTAGAGTGTTTTAATATTATTCAATTAATCAAAATGACTTTTCAGGCTTGAAATTTAATAAGAGCGTATTCAATTTAATTTTAGTTGTTTAGATAATATGGAGATAATATTGAGTGTTTTTTTGTCAAACTGTATTGCACATAAGATGTACCAGGGTTTTTATAGTTAAGCATACATTTTTTTTGTTATTTGAAATAAACATTAAATACATATTATTATTAAAAACTAAACTTATTTTATTGCAGCCATCTAAGTTTCATAAAAAAAAAAAACCTAAATAGACATTAAAAAACAAAAACTAATATAAATGACAAAAACACAAAATCACTAAAACTTTAAAAATAAAATGAAAAGGAAAAAAATCAAATAAAAACCCATTCAAAACATTAATATAATCTATAATCTATAAGAGGGGTCTCAACAATACTAAAATAACACTGATAAGTGACAAACTATATAATATTCGGCATATGTCCTTTTGGTCCCACTTTATATTAAGTGTCTCTAAATACTATGTACTTAATAATAAAATAAAGAATTGATAGGTACAATGTACCGATTTTGTTCATGTTGAATTGCAAAACACTTTTGCTGCTACTGAGGTGGAATACGGATATGTAAAAATGACCGTGAATTTAACGATAAAAGACTGTAAAAATGCTACAGTAAAAACCTGTTAAATGGTTAACAGTAGGTTCCCCTACTATATACGGTGAAAAACTGTATTGGACTTTGCATGTAATTTTACGGTAGTATACCGTTTTTGGAAGTGACAAAGAGCGGATAATTTACAGTGAATAACCATAAATTGACATTCCCAGAATTCCCTGCGCTACATTTCAAATTTGATGTTTTTTTGTTGAAATAACTATGTTTCTTCTTAATTTTTTCTTATCAGTTTTGTACATTAGTGTTGTATGTTACACCTAATGTTGTTAAATTAATGTTTATTGCAAATATTTCAGTTTCATGTGTGTTATCATGATGGTGTTTAGTGTTTGTGTGAATGACGCTGTGCACCTTCTATATATATAATATTTAAAAGCTGCTTGTGATAGGCTTTGGTTCATCATGTGACTTTCTCATCACCTCCTGCTTTTGTTGGTTATCAGTGTATTATAAAGGTACAAAAAAGATTTCAGTACTTCAATAGGTTGGTATATTAACATTATATCAGTTAATGAAATTACAGTATTTAACTGTAAATTTAAGTTAAAACCATAAAACCATAAAACCTAAAACGTTGCTACCGTATTTTTTACGGTAACATTCTGGCAACCACGGCTGCCGTTTTTTTACAGAAAATTTTCGGTTAGAGGCAGGTTTGGTGGTTTGGTTAGGTTTAAGGGGTAGAGGTAGGTTCAAAAGTGCAATTATAGATGTAACTACAGAAATTAATTACAGATGTAATTACAGGACAGTATTTTCAAATAAGTACAATGTAAAAACATGTATGTACACAATAAGCGCATTGTATCAAATGATTAATTATAGGCCTACACACAGCAAGGGTGCTTAATATGAACAGGGTCTGTACTTTTTATACTTTTATCTGTAATCTCATATTTGAGTTTCATTAGAGACATTTAATGATTCGTTGTCAGCTGACTCAATGAAAGACAAAAACTGGTTGATGTTTCCCATTAACATATTTTATTAGTGATTATCAGGATTACCTTTCTACAACATATTTGTAGACACTCATTTAGAGAGCTTAAAGAAAGATACAGAGTATTGCACATAAAAAAAGAGAGAAATGAAAGCAAAGGTCATGAAAATATGAAAAATTTAAAATAAATCAAAGTACACATTTTTTTTAACAACACTGCACGCTGGAAATGATAGCGCGGTCTGGTTATATGTGCCTTTCAGTACAATTGAGACAATTATTTAAATATATGTTTAAAATAGTACTTTATTTAATATAACTATGAACTATTACATACAAGTTCAAACTTAAGATCACATGCATTAAACAGCTAGGCTCAATGGAATGCTATATTTCAAAGTTGTGATGCTTTTGAGATGGCAAACTCAACATTGCAACTAAGGGATGTTTTGCACAGCACATCATGACTATTTTATTTTTTAAATCTTTTGAAACATTTAGTCTTCATTTCAAAAAAATAAATAAATAAATAAAGTAAAGATAATCACACGGACACTTACAAATCTTGAATATAAAATGTGATCAGTGATCTAGTCACTTGATCTGGCAGTCTGCAGTCTGGTACTTGTTTGTGTTTGTTAATTTCTGTTGTACTGCGAAGTCACATCTGGGTTTCATCATGTCAGCAGCACAGCCAAATAACCAGTAGCTCAAAAGTTACAGCACCTTAAAAACATTAGAGGCAAATATTAAATGTGAATCCTCATACATTGCTCCTCAGAGAAATATAAAGGATTATGCTGAACCATATTCTGCCCTGTTGTAAATACGGCTTAGCAAAACTCTAAGCTGAAGATGAAGGTCAACAATCAAATTTTACAGACTAATGAACAAGACTACGAAATAGAAATTAAATCATCTTGCAAAAAGTATGAAAATTAAAGATTAAGTTTTGACTCAAATGCAACTGAAAAAAGTTCATTTTCATTTATAACCTTCCTTCTGTAATAAAAGAGTTAAGCCAAGCACCTAAAAGCATAGCAGCACTCAAATGCATGTTCAACCTTATGGTAATATACATGCAATGCATACAGTACTTTTACAGAGTTTCAGTGGTCAAGAATTCACTTTAATATTTCAAAATGTAATCTATATCCTCATCATATATTGACTGGAAAATAAGAGCTCTTGCAGGTGAGGATTTATGATTTAAGATTAAGGTTTATGTCCCATATAAAAGCCACAATGTGCTTTGAACAACTTAAAACACACTCTAACATTTTTGGAATAGTTTAAGTGCAGTATCCATGGCTCATATCTTTCATGTAACCCTACACAAAGACAGAGAAAAGACTTCCATACATAGATTATTCACTGAACACCATGCGCTTCTATTGCCGGAAACTTCGGCTTACATATGTATTCTCAGTCATCCTTTCTTTCCATTCCTTTACAGTAAGCAATTTGTCCTATATACATTTTATAACCAATAGAAATCAAGGGGGAAATCATTACAAGGTGTTAATGAATATAATTAATTTTCTTCAAAACTGAATAAAATCAGTAATAAAACATACATCTGAACTTCATAAACACTAAAAATAATCATAAACTCTGAAAACATACACTTTATACATCATTTAATGACAAAATAAGATTTGATTCCACTCTGTTATTCAGTGTTGACAATAAACTTACCATCTAAACATCCGTTTTCAGAATCAGTTTACAAACAATTTTTTGTCCTGATCTAGTAGCAATATATTATTTTTGTTATCACTTTAACATTGTTGTTGATGCCATCATTCCACTATACAAATTCAAAGCATTAATCTCTGAGTGAGGAATGTAAAGTAATTTGTGCATAACTCCATCTCCAGCTTATGTATCTTGTTAGAATTTTTTTTATCTTATTTGTTTACTAAATTCCTATTTCTGAAATACTAGCACCCAGGTATTGGTTAATCTCTCTGCTGAGGTATATAGCCTCAATTGCTATTTGCACAGTAGAAATCTGAATGTGTGGTAACTTGATTAATAGATGATTATTGTATATATAGTGAATGTATGTGTGAAGCAATGAAAGAGGATCTTGCAGGATGTGTAACTCAGGGCCTCAAAGCAACAGTATCAATTGATGAACTAATCAGATGAAAACAGGAGAATCTCATCTAGTTTAGCTGCAGTATTAGGGAATTTCTGGTGTTTTTGTTCAAAAGTAATTGAAGAGGTATACTTGTGCTTTAGATGCTATTGTAAACAAGGCTATATAGATTAACTTTGTTATTGTATTTAGCACATTCATTTGGTAACCTTGTTCAGTATAAAATTACAACTGGGAATATAACCATGAAAACTAGTTCAAACAGGCCCTGGACCAAAAGGGTTAATAATTTTAGAGACCCATTTACTGCATGTATGTGTGTACAGTATGTATGCATTGTACAATGTAAAGGGAAAAGCCACCCTGAAAAGTATATAGTGAAAGGCACGTCTTCCTTCTGTTCTCCTGAACTCTAATAACTTTCATTACCAAGAAATGATAATCAAAGTTCATTTGACTGGGTTTTTTGGGCAATAGACACTATGTGCTGTTTTAAACCTTGGGAAGTTAAAAAGCAAAAGGTCAATAATTTTACACTGAGTAAACTACAATTAAGGCTGTAACGGACCATTTGAGAGTAAAGATGTGAACCTGGGAGCCATGTTGAATTTAGAACTCTATTTTGCAGGCTGGGAATGACTCGTCTTGCATCACAACTGTGCTGCTGCTGGCCAGGACCATAATGTTCAGCTCCTGTTGCTTCTCATGGGTCTGCTGATACCATTCGCGGGTCACTTCTGTGTCATGAGTAGGTATCAATGTTACCTACAAATAGGACAGAGTAAGACATTAATATATACTATGGCATTAATGCATAATGGCTTCAACTATTTTGAACCATTTCAAATCTTCACTGAAATTGAAACTGACTGCAAAAAAAAATGTAATTAATTAATAACCGAAATATCTATATGCATAGCGTCCATTCCAATGTTGACATCAACGACAGAGAGAGCAATTAATGAAGATCATACCTGTAGATTGGATCCCCACTGTGCCTTTCCCTCTAGCAAGGCATCTAGTACACTGCGGCTCGGTTCTCCACTGCTGGAGTCGTTTCCACTCACTACATAATATGCAGAACGAACACGTTTGAAAAACTCCTGGTCCACATTTTTAGCACTGCAGTGGTTGGGAATGTAGGCCAGATCCACATAGATAGGAGGACCAGGGGGCACAGATGCACTGAATTTTGCAGAATTTGATCCTGTTGGGAAATTAAAATGAACAAAAACTTGCTCTTAGTGTGATGTTGGCAAACAAAACATCTGTTCTATCTTAATTTGCATATTCAAATGTTTACGTTCATACCCGCACTGTTCTTAAGGCCATTGACAAGGCCTTTGCCAGTGTTGTGGCTTGACCTTGACAGATCGTCCTCCATTTCCTTCTTCCTAAGAGAAATGGTGTGAGTGGAGGGCTCCTTGGATGGGGACCTCTTCCGCCTAGCATCAGTCTTCCGAGCAGGAGATGAGGACTTTGTCTTGCCTAATTTACGCAAACCCTTTGATTTGGAATCTTTCTTGATTGGTTTTTCGGTTAGGCTTGACAGAGACTCGGGATCAACCATACATACATCAGGGCGAGGGGGACAAGGTGCAGGATCCATCATTGGTGACGGGAAGGGATCGTGACTTTTAGTAGGCGACCTTGATGAGTTATGCTTCCCCCCATATGCTCCAGATGATTTATCTACAGGCAGGTAATCTGCATCATCATCAGAGTCATTGTTTCCTTCTGCTGTGATTGATGGACACTCTTCCGTACCTGGTGGTACATCAGAATCTGACTGGGAATGCAGTGGCTCACTGACAGAGGTTGGAGGGGTGTCCTCTCCACTGGCACTAATCCCAGCAGCCATGGCTCCAGAGAAGTGTTGCAATTCGCTGTCCTCGCCCTCATGACTGTGAGAGTGGTGACGGGGTTGTTTGTGAGATCTGGTCTTCCCCGAAGGTTGCTGTTGATCGGATGCTTGGCTTCTCTGTTCCTCATTTTCTTCATCACTTGAAAGTTGACATAAGCTTGGGTTGATAAAGGATGGAGATGTGTCTCCTCTTCTCTGCTTGTACTCAGAAGAGGAATAGCCTGGAGAAGCTGTGGATGAATGTGGACGGATACCAACATCTGAAGGATAGTCAGAGTCATCATCGTGTCTGCTTGGATCATCTGCGTGATAGGAAGTTTGGAAAGGTTGGTCTGTGGCAGAAAGAGAAAGAGGACGGGCTGGGTGCTCTGGCTCAGTCTCTTCTTCTTCTTCATATTCATCTTCATGTCGATAATGAGGTGGGGATGCTCCTGGGTAGATGTCTCGTTGCTGCTGCATTTCCCATTCACTTGGGCTTCTAATTTTCTTCACGTCAAATTCTTGGCCTTGCATCTCTATTTTTGACAAGCCTATCCCCACCTTGCTGGTTCCTCCAAAAGCCTCTGGTGCACTCAAACTAACTTCTGCAGGCCCATTTGTTGTGTCTGGTTTTCCGGGCTCAGGGAAAGAGGAAGTATGTGAGGTAAGAGCATCTGGGATAGTGGCTCCCAAACCAGAAGATATGTCCTTTGTTAGTGTCTCACTCAAGGAAAATGTGGTATCTTTCTTGTCTGCTTGAGCTGTAAGTGGAGATCTTTGGTACTGAAGTTTATCCTGTTCAGTTTCATACATATAATCCTCCTCCTCTTCACTACTCTCTGTGTCTTCATAGTACTGTTTTTCAGGGCACTCAAATTGAAGTGTTGATGAAGCACCATACAGGTCTTCAGGCATGGTGTCTTTCTGTGTGGTCGGAGGCATAGAGGTATAAGGCCCAGTTGCACCAAATTCATCTTGTAATCTTGAGTCCTCTTCCCACTCCGATTTGTAAAAGCACTGACTTTGTGGACCTTGATCTGAGATATTGCTTGTAGAGTAAGCAGGTTCTTTCTTATCACCTATGCAAGTACCAGCATGTGGAGGGAAAGGCTTGATCTCCTCAAAAGGTGATAATGGTGAGAATCTCGCAAGGCTAGATGTGGATTCAGCTGTAGTGGTTGCAGGGGTCAGCTTTTCAGACACTTCCAAATATTCATCCTTAGCCTGCCCACCAGAACTAGAGAAGGGTGAGTCCATTACTGGAGAATGTTCATCTTTGAAAGATGAGTATTCAAATCCAGTACTGGCTGGAGTCTCTATCTCATCTCCAAACTGGCGGCTAGTGGACAGAGATGCTGAAGCTGATGAGGAATGACTGTAAGAAGAGGAAGAGGAATATGCTGTGGCTGACATAGTTGTGTAACTGAAGCCCAATGAAACAGGGTCTCCTGTTTTTTTCTCTGCTCCATCTGGTGTCTTTTGCTTGTCAAAATCAATATCTTTGCCATTATAGTGAGTAGAGAATTTATTTTCAGCAGACTTTGTTGAAAAGGGTATATATGACTTGACATCTTTCTCGTAATTTTCGACAAACTCATCTCTCTCCTCACTTGAAGAATGTTCAAATCCAGATGAACCTGTAATATGACTTTTAGTATGAAAAGATGAGGCATCACTTTTAACAGTTTGCAATGAGTCCTTGGGGCCCTCATGGCTTAGAGTGGATTCAAATGTTGATGAACCTAAAGATTTCCCATAGGTGTCAGAGCCAAAGCTGTAGTCCTGTGTAATGGTGTCTTTCTTTACATCCTGGAATTGAGTAGGTACAGTGCTGATGACACTACTTAGATAGTGCTGGACATCTTTCTCTTGTCTGTCTTTGGCACCTTTCTCTGTATCACTATCACTTACATGCTCTCCATACTCCTCGTCCTCATCATCTTCATCTTCCTCATCTTCTTCATCTTCATCTTCTCCATCAGCAAACATCTTCATGTCTCCAGCCTTAACTTCTTTTGTGCTAAATGTAGACTGGCCTAACACAGAACTCATACTTTTAGCACTGTAATCAGAGCTGAAGCTGTCAGTTGCATAATGGCCTGATTGTAATGCACCACTCTCTGCCATTCCACTGAAATTTGGCTTTTCAAATTTAACTGAAAATGGGTCTCGCTCTGCTGAAACAGATGAGTCTTTCTCAGTTTTCTTTTCTTCAACTTCCTTTATTTTCTCAGAGAATGTTCCTTCAGGTGTATCCTTTAACTGTGTTGTACCATATATACCTTGTGTTTCACTATATGAAGTTGATGATGCTTCCTTTTCCTCCGATGCTTTAAGGTCATAAATCTTGCCAGTGAAAGAATCTAGGGAATCCTCCTTTTCTGTTTTCTTTGGAGTAACATCAGTATCATCAAAAGTGTGCTCCTTTGGTAGATTTGGAGAGTAGGAATCCACTGAACTCGATTTACTGTCGTACACATCAGAGTATGTAAAGCTCTTCCCAACATAGGGTGTATCTTGCCTAACCACCCTCTCAAATTCCCCTTTGAGGCCTTTCTCGCACTCAGGGAAGGAATACAAGTTGAAGTGAACACTTTTATCGCTGTCTTTAGAAATCACTTTTGGGTCATCTATCTCTGAGAATGACACATCGTTTTTGCCTTGGCTTGCTGACATGGAATCTAACTTGCCCTGTGGTACTTTTACGCTTGAGTAAGTACCATCTTCGGTTTCACTTTCATCTTCCTCTCCTGAGCTGAGCATCTGGGATTTGTACTCATGGCCCAAGTAGGTCACATTTTGTGGTTTATCTTCCTTATCCACAGATTCTTTCTCATTTTCAAACAGCTTCTCCTCTTTTAGGGGTGATGTCTCTTCAGAGTATTCTTCATCAAGAAAAGTACACTCCCTCTCCTCTTTGTATTTAGTTTTACCACACACTGTATAGCTTTCTTTTCCATAATTATCCTCTTTCTCTTCCTCTTCATCCTCTTCTGAGTCATATAATGCAGGTTTAGTGCCGGAGAGTTCCTTTCCAAAAGGATCCACTTCATCATCAATTATTTTCAAAGACTTTTTGTCAGCAGGAGCCTCTTGGGCCAAACACCTCTGAGAATCAAATGTCTCCTTCTCTAGTTTTTCCTCTTTGTCCATAATCAGTGGCTTTTGTGACCTCTCCTCCGTGGGAGAGTAGCTACTGCTGGTCGGTCCTGATTGAGTAGGTGAGGCAAACCTCACAGTGCTGTCATCTGGGCTGAGGCATCTTTCTTCACTCTCTGAAATAATACTTGTCTCTGAGGTGCAAGGCAAACTTTTCTCAGAGGCGCCCAATTTAGATTCATCCTTAGAGAGTGAGATTCCCTTTTCCTCTTTTTCTTGTGTGATCATCTGAGGAGGAATAGGTGCAGTTGATAAGGGAAATTTATCATAAGCTTGCTCTTCGAGTATGGCAGCAGATGCATAACCCTCATGGAGCTTTCCAAGTGGCATATCAACATTCGGTGTCTGATCCTCATCCTCTTCCTCATCCTCTTCATCCTCATAATTTGTGGGAACAGTAGCCTTCACTGTAGTTTCTGTTTCTGGAATGATGGGTTGATATTCTTCTGAAGGAGGTGATTTAAAACACTTATCCTCCTCTAAGGACGAAGTTGGAGAAATAGTTCCAGCAGAGTGGAGGTACTCCTTTCCTTGAGTGGCATCTGTCTGTACGGATGATGGTATACTATTTACAGTATCTAAGAATAAAGAACTTTTTCCTGCATCTTCAGTAGGTGGTGCTGTCACAGATGCTATAGACTGATCTTCAGTAACAGATGTTGCAAAAGATGATAATTTGTCATATTCAGTGATGGAGGTGGCTGATGATATATGCTCTTCTTCAGCCAATGGAGCCGCAATTATATTGGTTGCATAAGCTGATAGGACTGGCTCCTGGTCTACTGCAAAACCCTTTGATGATAACTCAAAAGCAACAGAGATGGTTGGTGGTTTCATGCCATGGATGGTGTCAAAAGTCCCTGGTTCATCAGGAACAGAGATGTCATAAGAGCCGACATCATACTGAAGATGTGGGATTCGCTCCTCTGTTTCCTCATTAATCTCCTCATCAGAAATGGTCTGCTCTGTCTCAGAGTAAGCTGGAATGGTCTCATCTTGGATGAATGAAACATGCTCTGCAGCAGCCAGCGGTTTGGCAGATTTAATGTCACTTTGTTTTGTCTCCCAGTCCTTTCCAAGTTTTTCTTTTCTAGCCTCATCAGATTTGTACTTGAGCTCCTCCTCTTCATGCACTAAATCCTCTGCCTCCTCTAGCTCTGCTTTCTCAATTACATCCTCTTCTTCTTCACTCTCACTCTTTCTGGGTTTCAGTTCTAACTCTTTTTCTTCTTCTTTTGCTTTTTCTTGGCATTCTTTATTTTTGCCCATATCCAAAAAGTCAGATGTTTTAGCACTTTTCTGTTTTGTGGTATAGTCATCCTCTATGTCATCTTCGGTAGTAGTACCTTCATCCTCAAATCTATCAGTGGTTTTAGAGGGGGATTTAATTTCGTTTACTCCATACGGTACCCTTTCCTCATGAGGGGACTCTGTCTCAACAGCAGTTGTAGTTATTCCCTCATCAGGAGATTCAATGTGAGGTACAACACTGTCCGCTGCAGGCTGAAAATCTGGGAGCACTTTGCTCTCCGTGGGCTTGGATAGCTCCTCCTCTAGTCGCAAGGCTTCAAAATCCTTGGTAAGATCTTCTGGGGAGGAGACTAAGGACCTGTCACTCTCCCGTTTCTCTATTGAAGCTTGCTTAGCAGCTGGCCTGTTTTCTTGCTCCTTAGCTGCTTTAGTTTTTTCTGTTTTAGGCTTTACTTGAACCTTTGCTTTGTTCAGAGTTTTCCGGACCTCAGGGGTGAAGGGCTTTAAGTCAGGTTTTGTGATTTTTCTCAACTCTGGTTTAATTTTTTCTTTTTCTTTTTTCTTCTCCTCCTTACTTTTAAGTTCTTTTTTAATGTCCTCTTTTTTTACATCTGCCTTTTCTTTCTTTATGTCTTTCTTTTCCTGATCTTTCTTCTCCTCCATCTTAGATGCTTTCTCCTTGGTATGTTTTTTAGGAGATTTTTCTCTCTGTAGCTTCTTTTTCTCTTGCTTAATTGAATCGGGTGACGCTGTCTTGGGTTTAAGTGGTTTGGGAGTTTTAACAGTCTCTTTTATTTTCTTATCTTTCTTTTCAACTTTGTTCTCTTTTACAGAGTCACTCTTTGACTCAATGTCTTCATTTGCCTCTTTCTTGCTTGCTTTTGTAGTGGAAGACATTTTAGGGGATGATTTGAGACTTTCTTTGCTATCAGTTCTCAGCTTCATTTTAGTTTGTTTAATCAGTGGAGGTGGAGCTCCAGATGACATGTCCTTTTGAGTGGCTACTGGATATCGCAAGAAATCGAGATGCCTCAGTTTTTCAAGCCCCTCAAATATTTTGTTTTGTGGGGCATTTCCAGGAAATAGTACTCTGACAATCTTTTCAGTTGGACTGGCAGGTACCCACACAACCAGAGCTGTCACTGATGTGAGGTAAGGAACTGAAATCTCACCCTCTTTACCATTGGCCAGGACGATGCCAGTCTTAGCTTTACTGTTACCAGCCCACTTCTGCATGAAGAATTGCATTTCCTTACTGTCCTTGAGAGGATTTAGAATATACATGTCTAGTTTGCCAACACCCAACTTGTGAAAGAGTGTTAAAGGCTCAATTGTGTTGCTCATAACTCTGTATAGAGGCTCATGTTTGATGCCCAGTTTTTGAAGGTACTGCAATGTGAGAGAGGCCTCCTCAATGCTCCTCTTTGCTTTCAGCGTGGACTCAGGCGCCTTCAGCTTGTCTGGTACATTAAAGAACACAACACCAAGTTCTGGTGAGATCAGGTTTTTCAGCCAGTCTCCATTTGAACCACGGCTCTTCTCTTCCTCCTGCTCTGCAATTTTTCTCTGTAACAGTCCATTTATTCCAGCGAGATTATCTGCTCCTATGTGGGTAAGGAGAACAGAATCAATCCTATCCAAATGTCTGACCAGCTTCCAGAAGCAAGATTTTCTGTCTGATCCACCATCGATTAAAATGTTAAAACCATTGACTGCAAACAAAGCAGAGTCGCCCCGTCCTCCAGGAAAGATATAGCAGCATGGCTTGGACAACTTGAGGAACCCTCCAGAGGTTGGTGGTTCCAGGAGCTCAAAAGGAGAGGGAACATCCACTGTCTCAGAGACATATTCTGTAAACTCGCTCACCCCTTCCATCTCAGGCAGCACAGGCTCTGGGTTCAGTCTGTACTTCAGTATGCTCTGCTCCTGTACGTACCCTAGGGAGCTCCAACCCCCTTCTCCTTTACAGGACACTGTCAAACAGGCTTGCTGACCTGCAGATGGCTGGTTTAAGAGATCTTTAATCTACAAAGAAAAAAAAATATCAAATTTAGTTTTTTTTTAAAGTTAAATGTAAAAAATCAGCAAAAATGTAAATGCTGTTAATTAAGTGCCGTGAAATATCATGGGACCTATAATGGTGCAGTGGCCACTTACCCTACGACTTGAGAGAATGTCAGAGAAATTTTTCCAACCAAACACTCCACTTTGCAGGATAATGTCACCGCTCTGTTCAGTACTTTGCCCACTTAGGACCAATAACTTATGTCCTGCTGAGTCACAGAGCAGTGTTCTGAACTAGAAAAGGAAGAGAATGCATTTACTGTTATATTTCACAGTTAAAGCAATAATTGGATATCTTAGATGATTATATGGTTGCATGCAAATAAAAAAATTGGGAGGACTTGGAGAAGTAAAAAAACACATTGGGTTATATATAATTACCTCTATAGCAATATTCCCCTCAGAAGGATTCACCAACACAACAGTCTCAAGAACATCACTCTTGTATTGCAAAAGTCTCTGTCCTAAAAAAATAGGAGTTAAAAACACTGAATGTTTAAAATGCATTAAAATCTGCATATTCATATCATATTTCTCATCTTATTTTTATAATTATGGCATATTTATTGACCATTTTTTAAGATTTTGTTAAAGCATTTTATACTGAGAAAAATCAGAGATAAAAGCCTGCGCCCTATTGGGATGATGCAATCAGTGCCTTCATGCATTTCATTACTGTTTATTCATTATGCTTTGTCTCTTCCTGCTGCTGTGCAAGAGTACACTAATCCCGTGAAAGCAGTCTTCTAAATTCCATGCAATCAAAACAATATTGCAAAGCTCCTGCAAGCAAATCTATTGGCTGTTGCCATGGGGATAGTGAGCTGGTGATTGCCGCCAGCCGCGTTACACTGACCCAGTCTTGGTGCTGCGCGACGCATTGCAGCATTTCTGAAAGGGTGAAAAAATCCTCTCTCTAGCTGAAAATGTAAATCTAGCATTGCACAGTTGAAACATACAAACAAGTTTATGACCCTGAGCATTATTAGGCTATAATGAGCATAAACCTCTCATTGGCTGATTTAGATCCTTCTATAGAATATTATAGGGTCATTTTCACAGCAGTGAGAATGGAACCAGGGCGTTTGGACTTAAATAGCACACTGATGATTTGACTAGGCTTCTCACACATTCTCAGTAGCGTAATGTATATAACATGATAAACGTGATGAGCTTGAAAAAAGCTATCATAAAGATATTTTAAATGTAATGAGTCTGATTTTAGGTACAAGCAAGAAAAATAGTGTGGATCAGATAGTAGCTTAAAATGAAAAAAAAAAAAAAAAAAAAAAATTCTGGCATAACATGGAGTAGTTAAAAACTCTACACTCCTGTGAGATCATACAATGGACTCTGGATGGTAGCAGTGGACTACAAATAGTCCTAACCCAGTTTATCCTTCAGACTCTTTTAACGGCATCATTTCACTTTGAATGTTTATTTGAAAACGGAAACCTTTTAGGGAATTGTAGCTTGTTATATTTAACTCCAAATAATTCTAGTCCTTTATCTGCTAGGTTGAGTTTTGACCTTCTTCCAGACATTTGACATCATTAAGACATCTTTTCCTACACAACTAACAGGATGCTTTGGGACAGCTGTCAACCTGACCTTCAGATGTGCTTTCACTTTGAGACGGAGAACAGATAACAGAACGTTATGAACAGCTAAATCAGGCTGCATGGTCTCCTGTGACATTGAGTATACTATACACACACCTTCACATTACTACCATTCTAAAATATAAACTGCATTTGTAAATTCTACTGTAAATCAAGTCAGATGAAAGAATTTTGATGTCGAAGTGCTTTGTGCTTTTATAAGAAAACTATTCTGAAGATTTTTCTTAGATGCATACTGTAAATATAATACTAATGGCACAATATTAGATGCCAGAGATAAAAATATCCATATTTTCATATCCATAGTCATCTGCTATGTATGTACTGTGTAGCACTAGGACCCAGCTAACTACAGACGATTGTGCAAATGAAAACACGCTGAAGCAATCTACCCATGACATTAAACTCCTCCTTCTTAGTCATTTTGTTGTGGAGCAAACAGTAAATTTATCACTTTGCACAAACAGTTAACCAGCATGGCTTATTCTGTGAGTTATCGGCTTGCACTAAATAAGGTTAAGAATAGAGTTCATCCAATAATAATCAGTCCAATAGAGTCAAATATTCAGGTCACTTCACTGAACATATGCTCTGCTTATTATGATATGAAATTTTGCAGTTTTAGGACCAGAAAATATATAAATTGCCCCTAGTTAAGAAGAAAACACATATCAAATACTATTTCAAAACAACGTATATCCATAAGTGATTTATATGCACTTGAATCATGTACACAGTAACAGTAATATTTAGCAGCTTAGCAGATGGTTTCTAAAATTAGCTAATTCAGTATCACTCAACTGAGAATGTAAAACACTGACAAATGGGGTCAGATGTATTTTACACTTGCTAAGACTAATTTGGTAAAAGTCAGTCTTAGATTTGAATGCAATCCAGAAAAGAACTTTACTTTGTGCATTTTAAGCTTCACAAGCAATTTTGGCTTTTAGGATTAAATGTTAAACACAAGTGATCCAGGCGATTGAAACACGCTTTCAGTGGGAAGAAATTAGTGAGACTGACTGATAGCCTCACAGGCTTAAACAGTTTTAAACTCTCACTTAATATTTGCATTTGAACTCCAAAAATCTTTATTCCAAAATCTTGCATTAGCTAATTTTGGAACAGCAACACATGCCTTTGCGTTAAGAGATCATTATTTCAAAGTAGATATGACCATATGAGCGACATCTGAGCTCTAATTTAGCTTTGCCACCAGATAAAACTTGATCCTGACAGCTGAAACTATACTTGCAATTCTGGTTCTTCACTCATCAGGAAGATGAAGTGTAAATGTGATTGTCTCATGGCTGAATTCTGCAACACATCATTATCACTTAAGAGAATCAAAAGTTTTTATATTTTAAACATGTTCAGCTGTTGTTGGATTACCATTTTCCTGTCGTTGAACACAACAGCAATAACCACTACATCTCTGTATGAAAGAAGTATTATATTTGTTTAGCCAATGTTATTTCATTTTATCTTTGCCTTGTCCTTGATCACTGTTCAGCTGCCTCACTGTGTGTGATACAAAGAGATGGGGGAGAGAGAGAGAGAGAGAGAGGAGGTGTGTAACACTTTTTAAACAGTTATCTAGGGATAGTGATTAAATAAGCAGCTGTAATCTTATTAAAGCCACCTAATCGTATCCATAGCAGTGAAATTCTAACCACTACAAGTGTCCTATCCGTGCCTTTGCAACCACAGCAACAAGTTCATGTCAGTCAAATTACTTGTTAACAAGCAGGGGAGATAAAGTCTCCTTATAGCAAAGAAAGACAAGTGCTGAGTTCTCATTCATATGTATGTGCTCTTGCGGTGTAATGGACCCAATTAAGCTGTAAACAGCTGGAGCCAATGATTGAGGAATATGAGTAGGGTTTATACAAATGGCTCATTTAAATGCAATAAATGACTAAAAGGGATACATTGTACAAAGCACAGAGGGGCACTGGCCCTAAAGTGCCCATTTTGGAAATTATTTGTTATATGCAGATAAACTGAAAGCTTCAAGGGTCCATTTAAAATGATACAGAAAAAAATTGCATCCATAATCGCTTTTGAGGATTATTGACCGGGGACAATAACATTGCTTTGGTCCTGCCTTGCTCTTTAAACAAAATTGGTTACACAGGTGTAAAAGGCCTGGTAAAATCACACAAGCGGTCATTTGGAACGGGGTGCTGCTGAAGCAAAATCCTTCTCGCCTCCCATCAATAACGCTGACCTCAGCAAAGCAAATGGCTGATCGTTGTTTAGAACGATCCACATCAGAGCAGATCTATTTCAATCACTGCCGTTCTAAACACAAGTAGCACTTAATAGTCTCAGCTCAACTGAAATGTTATGAGCATATAAAAAGATGAATACTGAAGGCATTTGCATAATTCTTTTACATGACAAATATGTCTCTTTAAAATGACAGTTCAACCAAAAATTCTGTCATCATGTTGTTCCAACTCCAAGCTGTTATGACTTTCAAATTTATTTATTTTTGTCTGTGAAACAAAATGATGTTTTCCCCAGATTTGATCTTTATCTCAGATGTGTTTCACAGTCATTCTTATTTTAAAAGTAAATGATGACTGGATTTTCATGAACTATCC
The DNA here is from genome assembly GCA_027422415.1 of Schizothorax lantsangensis. Lineage (NCBI taxonomy): Eukaryota > Metazoa > Chordata > Actinopteri > Cypriniformes > Cyprinidae > Schizothorax > Schizothorax lantsangensis. The sequence goes on along the minus strand of CM049839.1, from coordinate 31,284,338 downwards.
CTTTAAGATTCAATTATTTACTACGTATAAAGAGCACAGTACATCACCCTGTTTCTGCTTCACGGAGATATCTAATTAAGTCATCTAGAGATTTATGTCTGTCTGGCCTGTGGAATATGTGCACATCTTCACCTCATACTCGAGCCCTGCTTCATCCCATAATAATCAGAAACACAGTTAAGATCTGGGTCACAGGGTAAAATATATATATATAATGTGTTTCTAACAAATTAACCAGCTATTTCTGACAATATGCGGAATCGTTCAGTTATCAAAAATGTTAGCATTGTGATAAAAAAAATGTAGTGGCTCATTAAAAAAATAACTTTAATATAGAAAACATCTAATCTAGCAAAAGTGAGGAAACAGGTTATAAATAATCTTATTTTTCTCACTCATATTTCTAATCCAAAATTCTCTCGTTTATGTTGTCGAAGGCATTCGCTTATCGATTTAGCATCTTTGATTCCTTGTACAGTGCGATCGTAACGTTATATTCATTCACTATCACTGATGGCATAATCATACATGCTTCAAAACGGCTTGTTTTTGCGACCTTTAGATAAACAAACCTGCTGACAAATCCACGAACAAACCAGAATCAAATGACCTAGACAGACGGCAGATACGATACCAGATCAGCAATATTCAACCTTTCATGAACGAACAACCTCGAACAGAGAGAAAGATATTTGAACCACATGCCAATAATCAAACATCCGAATAATTATATGACAGATTAGACCTACCGCTGCTGATGCTGAGCTGTGCGTATGGCGCGTCGCGAGCGCGCACACAGACGCGAGAGTGCGCGAGAGGGAGTGGGTGTGGCCTATGAGCCTGTCTTCACTTACATACTACGAGTATGACACTTGAAGAATGAGAAATATGCAACAATGTGATAGCATGCCAGTGTACATTTCTGTGTCTTTAATTGGACCTTGAATATATAAGTAATTTATAAATAAGATGTAGGGTGAACACAAGTAAAGGTTGCCCAATTTGCCAACTGAGTTAGAGCAGGCATTTCAAGGGCCTCCATTTCACCTGTTTTCACCCTGTATTAACCCATTTTTAAATGGATTGACATATTCAATTAATGATAATAATAATAATAATAATAATTTGCATAAAGAACAGTCAGTCAGTTTAGTACAAAGAACAATTTAAGTCTATTTGAGTACCCTGAAAAGCACTCTATAAATAAAATGTTAAATATCTATCTATCTATCTATCTATCTATCTATCTATCTATCTATCTATCTATCTAAAGTTTGTACAAATACTCAAGCAACCGAAGTGTTTCAAAGGAGGTAAGACAGAGCATAACTTTCACAACTCTTCAATTTACTGTTTAGTGTTTGTTCTAGTGTTCATTCAGTACAGTTTGCTACCTGATCAATAATACCAAATAATAATAATAATAATAATAAAGTATATTCTGAACTTTTGTCAACCTGAAGATTAAAAAACACTGTCCAAATCTCTCTTGAGTCTTGCTGGAGTTTACACAGTAGCATTTAAACTTAAAATATGTTTTCCTCCTATCCAATAAATCACTTTCAATATTGTAAACACCAGCTCTTCAATGTATCGAGAGGCTCTATTCAAAAAAATGTATGACTATCTGACAGAACAGGAAAGCAAAAATATTCACTTAGCACCATAATATCAAAATGAATATAATGTAAAATAGTTGGACATACTATAACAGCTCAACCAATTCTATATTTTTCAGCCTTCGGGTGCTCTAATGGTCAGGAATGACAAGGATGGGCCATTTAGCAGTTTATGTACAGCTGATCCGAGACCGACAGCTGCAGGGCAAGACTGACAAAATCTGACCCATTAACTGCACTCATCAGCATTCTCTCGCAGACAGTCTGCCGGAACTCTGACCGCCTCTTTGACAGCGAGCCAGCGCAGAATTGTGTTTACAGTAAGAGGGTGAGCATGCTGTCAGATCCGGAGATTAAAACTAACAAAACAAAGAAGAATATTTCTACTACATTAAAAACTAAACCAAAAATTAGACATAAATATGAGGAAAATTATGATTTATCTAATTCCATTGGAAAAAAATGGTTTTAATTGAGGGAGTGTGTTTTTAATAGCCGGAGGTGATGAATACATCTAGCTGCTACAAAAAGGGTTTGCATTTGTTAAATCAAATTTAAATTGATGCTATTACAAGATTATAAATAGACACTTCCAGACATATCCTAAGCAACTGTTCAAAGCAGCAGTCTGGCTGCCGCGCCCTTACTGCTAGACAGCCTGTGTCCATCTCTTGAATTACCTCAGTTATTTCATCCTTTCAATACAGTCCCATGATAACAGCTTGCTCTTACTAAATGGTAATGCATTAGCACATTACCGCAGATTTAAAGCCTCTTGTAAGAGAAAAATTTAAATGGCAAAGCACTTCAAATGTCTTTCTGGTCAAAATTCTTTACAGACACTATTTTTATGCACTAGACCCTATAACAAGTGGGGAACAGTGGTTTTGCTTACTACAATAATAACCCCCCTTACTTTCCTAAGACTTTTGCTCCAGAGTCTGGGTGCGGGCTCAGGTTTCACCGTGGTGCAAGATCCAGCCCTGCAATCAATGCCACCATCAAGCAGACTGGAGTCGCCTGAGCAGCATGCTGACGTGCAGTGTTCATGTGAGGACTGCAGGGGTATAAAAGAGCACAATCAATAGCCCATCCTGAATTATTAATTCAACGCTAGAAAACACACCGGACCCTTGTAAAAGCCCTCTCTGCTTCGGCTTCATAGGTGAAGAGATTTATAGTCTTATACGGTATAATGTCTAAGACAAGATTTGCATTCCCTGTGCTAATGTTAAGGTGAGATAATCACAAATCAACACTTCACTTAACAGCTCAAGTTTCAGTGTCTGTGAAAATCAGTTTCACGTTCAGTGTTGTAGATCTCCAAGATTAGATTTTGCAGTAACGAATATCTTACTTGTACATATAATTTTAGCATCCAATGTCTAATTTTATGATTTCATAATAAACTCCTTTACATATAAAACTGTCAGTGTGGTGGTACCCTTTCAATGGAAACTAATATTCACACTTTATGTATTTGCACTTTTAAAGTATCTAACTTTAAGGTAGTCATAGGTACAATTTAGGGGTAGATAAGGTACAAATATGTCCCTTTTAGCTTTTAGGGTACCACCCCTGTGTACCTTTTTTAATCAGAGTATTACTGGAAAAAAAGAGAACTTATTAATACAACAAAGATTACTGGAGTACATTCTACAAGAAAATGCTATTTCAGTCTTTCTACTTCAAAATGTCATGTTTAATTTAATGTGCTACTTGTATTAATTGTGAAACATACTAGCAATTTCTCAGTGAAAATTGTTTCCATGCTTTTTTTTTTTTTTGTTATGGAGTAATTATGAACTTCAACTATGCACTAATTGCTTTTAAACTCATTATATATTATATAACAAGATTACATCTTCATAAACAAGTGTAAAAGCTATTGGATTAGAATGCAGCGTCTCCTCGTCTTTCTATCAGTGCAGAGGGGGTTGCAGTTGCACCTCTGATAGACTCATCGCTCATTTTTCTCCGCCCTGTCAATTTCCTCTGGTTATTGACTTCATTATGTTCTGAGCATCACATAGAAACTCATGCAATTAAGTTCCAACTGCATATTTGGAGGCTTTTACAACCAAACGTGCTACACATAAGGGTTATTACAGCAGTGAGCTGTGGCCGCAGTCATTAACGTGTGGCATGTTGCTGAAAAATCTAAATGAATTGAACAATGTCTGAGACAGCTGGGGCCATGGTGACCAGTCCAGCCTCCTCCCTGCTGCCTCTAGGGAGGTAAAGGGATCTGTAACGATTGTTCAAGGACCCATCCATCTGTGTCGGTTGTAAAATCCCTGGCTGAAGTTTCAAGAGGCAACCACTCATAGGGGAATAGCAACACATATGGGAGGTCTATAATACGCTTTCATCATATTATTTCAGAATCAATACAATCATTTTATCTTTTTATATAGAAAATATTTCTTTTCTAATAACATACATTGCAATTTTTTTTATTTGCTTAATGCATCAGTCTAAAGAAATTCCTGACCTCTATTCACTTGTCCTGAAGTTTATTCGGTTGACATGTTGCCAGAGGTCCCTTTCATGTCTCATCTCTTGCACTTTTCTTCTTGAGACAGAGGTCATATGGGAATTCATTCAGCAGCACTCAGAAGCACAAATCTTGCTCTCCTGGTTAGAAAATGCAGGCTTTCTTTTCAAAATGAATGTAATCTATATATTTAAAAAAATACATTGCCTCACACATAAGTCAATGTTGTTACAATGAAAACCTGCTTGTACTGCTTTGTGTAGATATGAAATGACACAAGGCTAATGAAAGAGCAAACAAATATGACTGTTACTGTTCTGGTACTAGTGGTACCACACACACACACACACACACACACACACACACACACACACACACACACACACACACACACACACACACACACACATATATATATATATATATATATATACTGTATATATATACTGTATATACACACACACACATACATATATATATATATATATATATATATATATATATATATATATATATATATATATACTGTATACACACACACACATATATATATATATATATATAAAAGGCAGTATATATATATATATATATATACTGTATATACACACACACACACACACAGGGGAATTTCAGATAGATAGATAGATAGATAGATAGATAGATAGATAGATAGATAGATAGATAGATAGATAGATAGATAGATAGATAGATAGATAGATAGATGGATATAAAGTAATTTCCATCCTACATGTAAAAGAACAAAGAAGCAAAAGTCAAAACTGCTCTTATTCAAGTGCTTAAAACCTTGCATTAACTAAAAGTCACTTGGTTTGTGCTCTGACATTTACAAGCAGTCAGCCATGATGACACTGCACTCAAGTCCTGATTAGTATTCCAAGCACAGCTGCAGGAGTGGCAGACCAGCCGTACTGAGCATGCTCAGTCCTCATCCATCATCTTCCACTGCTGGCTAAAACAATGAAAATGATTTCTGTACAGAACAGAGCAGCAGTGACTGCCACCTGTCAGAGACCAAGGTGAAGGGGAGGAAGCCACTCTGTGTGCTGTGTAAGCTCGACCCAGCTTCCACTCCACAACATGTTGTATCATGCTCATTTCCCAAAATGGTTTAATTATTATAGAGAAGAAGAAAGTCAACAGTTCTGTTGACTGTAGACCATTTGGGATGCTCACATCCTGAGCAAATGGTCACAATTGTAGAATGGGAGCAGGTGTGGGTCACCGAGAACTACCTCAGACAAAGGGGTGTCAGAACTTAATTAACATACAGACCACAGCTGTAATAACAGGAGCAACTTCATTTACATGAAGGGTAGTAAACTGAAAATGTATAAAAGGTTTGAATTTAGGATGTTCTGGGTTCATTTTGACTCCGTTGGACCCAAGGTATTACATGTGCTTTGTCACTGCTATGCTGCAATAAACATCTTCATCAAGATCTTCAAAGTCATCATCATTTTTTCTTACAGCTGTGAGAAGAGAGAGCTGCTCCTCTGTTTACAGAAAGATTTTATTCACACTTCTGCCTTTCTACCTCAACGCACAGTAAACAAAACCAGCAAGTCAGTCTGCAGATATAGATGACAGGTGGCAGGATATGAACTAGTACTTCTCTCACTGAGAATATGGGCATTATGATAAGCTGCATCTAGGGAATAATGGAATGTACAGAAGAAATGAAATACTTCAAAGGCTGTGTGGGTGCAGCAGTTTTGCATTTTTTCATTATTATTCTTGTCAAGCATCTGGGATGGGCATGCTTTTTATGGTTTGTGAGATAGCCGGGTGAAATATCCACCTTGTATCCTAATAATCAATACAGGAGTTCATTATTGATTGAAGTCAGTTTTGTGACTAAGCATTGAATTACACTAAACAATAGTAGAAAGATCCTCAGCTTAGAAACAAAGACGTTGCTGTCAAAAAAGGAAGGCTCTGTGAAATAACAAAGGGATTCGTATTGTCAAGATTCTCTGAGCTGAAAAAAGCAGCAGCTCTTTGCCTGCAAGACAGAATTAGAGGTAATAGTGGACAGGAGTTCACAGTGAGGCCAGTTCACTTCTAGACTAGGTCAAACTCTGACTCTGAATGAATGCATTCTAGAAATTCACTGATGAATCAGCCAGATGCACAGACTACCTTCAGTTTAGCATCAATGTATACCCAACTGAAAGCTTTCAAAAAAAAAAAAAAAAAAGGATCATCTGTTGTTCTTCAGTGTGGTTTTCTTTCAAAAGGTAACAAACTGCTTTAAATACTCTGTTTCATTTTTAGTTCAGATTCCCAGTCTTCAGGAAGCATAATAACTAACACAGTTAACAATGTGGAAAAAATGACCTGATTTGTTTAGCCTGTCAGAGATCACAGATGAGATGAACAGCATTGTTTATGCTCTGATTCCCAGTGCTGCTAAATCTAAAGCTATACGTTAATTTAAATAAACAAAAATAACCTAAAATAAAAACATAAGATGAATAGCTTTAACTTAAAATCTTAAAAATCGTATTCTCTGCATGCCAGACTTGTAGCAACAGTGATTGACCTCTAATGACCAAGTTCAAACATCATTTGGAGCCACAAAGTTTCCTTGGTCCCCGATGCTGTTTGAACCTTGTCTTTTGAGGTTGCTGGACTGTAGAGATCAGTGGATTGGCACTTGTCTGGCTCTCTACAAAGTCTGCCCTTGAGAGTGAGAAAAAGCCTTTCTGGCTTCAAAGCATTTTTGTTCCTCAGTGATGGTGGAGCATTATATCATTTTATCTGTCCAGCCCTTATTCAGAGAGCTAATTGCATCTTTCACATGAGTGCACACAGCAGAATAGCATTTGCCCCCACAGAGCTTGGGGAAATCACTAAAACAATGGCTTGTCTTAACAATAACTTAATAATTGGCCACTGTTCATAAAATTTATTTAAATTTTATTTTTAGTACATCAAGTTAAACTAAAGGAAATGAGGAAATATTGCTTTGGTAACTAGCTGAAATAACAAATAACAAATAAAATAAATTAATTTAACATTTATTTAAAGTAACAAAAAGTATTTTATGGTTTTAGTTTACTATAATAACCCTGACCAACAGAAAGCACTCTGCAGCTGCATTAGCTATTGAATAATACATTTAGCAATGATATGGTCCTATTTGATGTCCTGACATGCAAGTGGATAAAAGACAGCATTTAAATCTCAGTGTGGTGCTGAAAGAGTTAAAGCATCCCACCAGCAAGCACTCTGATCTATAAGACCCATAAGCCCATTATAGACTCCACTGATAGGGTCTCACGTGGACTGCTTCTCTACTGAATAGAAATTGGTGGAGGAAATCATTTGGAAGATATATTATATAAGCTATTGTTATCAATAGTATGATCCACTGGTAAAAAATAATAGAGAGGGGACTGATGATTAATTCATGCAGCGATAGATAGGGAGTCAGCAGTCACATATGAGGAACCATACGGCATAAGGCAGGCTAACAGAGAATTTATATTGAAGCCGTGATGTACAACAACCCAGAATGGAGAGATTAAGAAAGACAAGAAAAATAGGTGACGAAGAAAGCAGTGATAGAGTGACCATGCAATGTATGCAATCTTGTGCATGCAAGTATGTGTGTGTGTGTGTGTGTGTGCTGGTATGCTACGCTGCAGAGGAAGTAAATTTAGATTTAACGCTTTATCCTCTTTAGCTTCATATCTGCTGATGGTTGCAGTGTGCAGCATAGCATGGTGCTATTAGCTGTGCTGCTCAGAAATGCCAACACTTTATACAAACAGAGCAGCAAATGTTATGTTCTTTATAATAGATCAAATAATGTTAAGTTGGTATGTGTATATGTGTGGGTGTTAAGGAAAAAGTTCAAAGATAAAAATTTGCTGAAAATGTACTTACTCTCAGGCCATCCAAGATGTAGATGAGTTTGTTTCTTCATTGAAACAGATAAATTGATAAATTTAGCATTACATCACTTGTGAAATCCAGTGAAAATCCAGTCCTCTCACATAAAAATCCACTGATATATTTGTTTAAAACTGTTTTGGACTGTTTTCGCTTGTAAACGGTGCTTGACCTTTCCCTCTTTATTCATATAAGATGAATTTTAACTGCATAAATATTGTGGACAGAGGATTTATGTCTTTGCCAGAAACATAATTTTAAGGTTAAAATGTGATAGATTTTTTCATGGATTGATTGATGCAAACGTTTTGCTTCACAATACATTAACTGATAGATTGTAATGTTTTTATCAACTGTTTGCACTCTCATTCTCACGGCACCCATTCACTGCAGAGGATCCATTGGTGAGCCAGTGATGTAATGCTAAATTTCTCCAAATCTATTCTGATGAAGAAACACTCATCTATATCGTGGATGGCCTGAGGGTGAGTAAATTGTCAGCACATTTCCATTTTTTGATGGGCAATTCCTTTAAACACACACAATTAAAAAAAAAATGTTTTATTTGTTATATAACTCAAGTACTACTGATTTAAAATCCTTATTCTTTTACACATATAAAAGGACTTCACAAATTCACAAGTTTAACATATCTAGCAGTCGTGTAATCCCAGGAGTGTCACACTATTCCACACATATAGCTGTTCCAGATAGGCTGTTAGTCTGTGTGTTGCCTGGAAACATGCAAAGCTTGTTGCTTTCATTTCTCATGGAACGATATTCATCGGCAGAAAAGAGATATACAAATTAACAGGTGACATGCTGATCTGAATCTTGCTCAATTATGAATTATAAACATCCTTGAATCACAAGAACAGATAACACAAGTGAAAAACAACATTCACACACCCCAAACTGCATGTAGCCTACTCTACTGAAGAATTTACCACATATAAATGTTAGAAGCTTACTGTCAATGCAAACAGCTGAAAAGGAAATAATTAGGGTAAAATAAACGCACTCCATAATTGAGCGTGCATTTACAGAATGCTGCCATTTCATTGGCTGTGGGACCTCAGGTGGGTTTGATAGGGCAGCCTCACAGGAAGCCTTACATCAATGCAATCTAATCTTTCTCCCTGTGATTTCATATAACTGTTGTCTCACACTCACCTTCTCACCTTCACATAATCTATTAGCTGTCAAATGGCAGGAAGCTACATGCTATCACAAATACTGTGATTCTGACAGAGTAAACAGAACATATGTTCTGAATCTCACAACATCACAGGTGTTTCTTATGCTAGACGTGGCATGAATTCATTTACATAGCAATTACAGCTGTATACTTTTATACTAACGGCTGAGGTTGGTCTGTACAGGCAGAAATCACTCTGGTTTTTATGCAGTATTTTTTATGCACCTTTACACTGAGTTTTAAGCAGGAACAGAGCAGCTTCAATTCGGCTGTGTAAATACATCTTTTTACATTTTGCAGTATTAAACATTGTACACTTAAAAAAGAAAAATGAATCAATCAATAAATAATCAAATACACATGGCTACTAGACATCACATAATATGCTGCTGGTTAAAATAGTACATTTAATTTAAAGCTCATGCATCATCTTTCTGAAACTTTAATAACTGACCTTTCACCTCTGATGAAAACTGGGCAGAGTGTCTTGCTTCAAAGAGCTTCAGTTCCTTATTCAAGTCACAAATGGTCAAATCAACATCCCATGACAGGATCCCTGTTAGATGCACATTTAATAAATCAATAGCACGCAATGCTAAAATGTCACAAGATAAATAAGATCCTACACAAAGGAATATACATTACAAGAAATTCCTATTCCAGGTTTTCAATTTTAAAATGTCACATTTAATTCAACATGTTACTTGATGTTTCTTTGTAATTACTTGCGAAATTTACTGGCAATTTCTAAAATAAAATGGTTTCTGCACCATTCTTTCAGTGTATAATGATCAAATATCATCTGCATAAGTGTACGTAAGTGTCTTTGTATGATGCTCAAATATTATCAGCTGTTCGGTTTAGCGGTTCTGCACTGTTTATCTGAATCACGTCTGTCTGGTTCAAGTACATGAGTGACTACTGAACTCTTCATGCCGACCCAAAGGCAGAAAACCCAAAAGTTGGCGACTCACCCTGTTTAATGTGTTCTTTCACTGAATCAAGCTGGTGATCTGATGCAATTTCTCCAATCACAATAAGCATATAGTATCGCGTCTGGCAGAAAGGAGGACCGACGCACCGCTGCTGTCCAAGGTGCTGAATAATCTCGCGCTTCTCCTGAGGACCTGCAGCAGCATCTCCTAGCGGCATTTCCATGGTAACCGAATCTGGAGCTGAGGGACTTCTTGCATTTCCATGACAACTGCAGCCACCAGCCCACTCCGTGAGGCGGGAGCAGAGGAGGAGCGGAAAGAGTGGCTCGAAAAAGACGTCCTGCTATTGGTTATCGGCTGCAACAAACGCTTACATTTCATCATGACAACTTTGCCATCAATAATGTGTTCTGAGATACCTGAGGGAAATAGTTGTTTACGCTCCATCTACAAATGACTTTTCATTAGGCCAAGAAAATTGGATGCAATCCAGAACAAATTAATTCTCAAAAACTGATGTTTTCGCTTCTTACTGAAAGACAACCACAACCAAGATTTTCTCTTATTATAATCATATATTTTTAATCAATAATCAATATTTTTTTTTACTTATTTTTGTGCCGGGAGATCAGATGACACACAAATATCTAGTATAGTCTTTGTTCCTTTGTTGTTCTGATTCTACACAGATGCACTAAAGATGCCAATTCTCTATACTGTACCTTATTCGTGCAATATCTTTTGCACTGCAGATGAAATATGATCTTTAAGCACATGGTTTGGGTTAGTATGGCTTTTACTGGCTGATATCTGATATATAACATTTCCACAGTGTCATGAGTCAGCATCCTTTAAGAGGTTTACTGCAAAGTCCTTATTGCAGCTACTAAAAATGAAGAGAAGGATTGTATACTGCCCTCTGCTGTTTACTTCAAAGCACAAACAATATTTACATTATAATGCCTTCACTGATTTTATGCTAGGAACCATTTAATAAGAAAAATAAAAACAGTCATTTTCAAATATACAAATTTTTACAATATATTTTACATTATATTTTACAATACATATTTTACATTGCATTTATATTATGGTGTTGCACTTAGGATAATGTAGAAACATTACTTTCCTGTTACAAGTGACATCTTGTCTCTGTTATTTCCATTACTTGTATTATTTCCATTATTTCTAAAAGTTAAATGATTGTCTGCTCTGGAAAATCTTCTCAGTTGGCTGTTAGACTACTTACAATATGCTTGATATTTTGTACATTTAGTAAATTTCTGGTCTCATCTGATATTTCCTATTTTTTAGATGGCTTACTGCTTACTGGAAATTCTCCATTTTGTATATTTGTATAATATATTTTTCTTACCACACTCATATACTGGTAAGTTTTAAGTAGTGGTCTTAATATTATTTACTATTGATTACACTAAGACTTTGAACTCTGCATCTCCTTCAGGGTTTGTATTTCGTTTGTAAGACTTCTTGTCTTGGTTACTTGTTTAGTTGTGTGTCACATTTGTATTTTTATATTTATTTATTGGTTGACTGCTGTGTAGTCATAATGTCAGCTGCCACCCAGCATGGCCACTTCTGATCACACTCCTACTTCTTTATTATGCAGTAACAAGGTTTTTTGCTCCTCATTAATGGCCCTAATGTTTTTACAGACTTTACTGCACAGATACACTGTACCTGTTTGCTTTGACAATTTAATGACCCTTAATTTCATATTTTTAAATCATCATTTCATTCCCCCCCACCCCTACATGCTACTTACAGGCTCATCTGAACAGAATTTGGGTATTCTCATCTACATGTCATGGTAATTGTCAGTAAGGTGATCTCTGTGTTGTAATATTTAGCAAGAGTAAAAGGCATTTGTTCGTATCCTTTATTAACATTAACTGACCTCGGCTACATGTGGGGAAAAAGAGCTGTATCCATAAAATGTAATAGCACTGTTAGTATTTCATTTTTGTAAATCTGGAGCTTTCAAATGAAATCTAACAGACGCGTTTATATAAATCAGTGAAAAAAATAAACACTATCATTTGGCTCTTTAGTAGCCTATTCCTATGTGTTTTGAAATATGTTCCTATTAATTACCATGCGCGCGCATATCAAAAGATGCCAAGGCACCGTCAAGTGACACCCATGTATCCCCCACACACCCCATCATCTTCATAGAGATAATCGACTCGCACAACCTTTGCTTTCCCTTCTTCCTGCTTTCTTCCAGAAACAGACAAGCCTGCGGTTTAGCACAGGATCAGTTTTTCAGGTAATGGGCTCATTTTTGTAAGCTGTCGCCATCGCTGTGACTTGCATTGTGTGCTTCCAGCGCGATGCTTTGTGACCGGTGGACGAAGTGATTTAATAATCTGTTATAAAGGCGTGTTAGTCCAATATAACAATGGTTCCCCGTGTCGAGAGGATAACGCGTCGTTGTATTACCCGATGCCGAGACGCCAGGGAATGTTAGCTGTCATGTGCTTGATAAGAAATGTGGTGTATGAGGCATACGTACAAATATTATTTCGGAAATGCCAAAAAGGCTGTAGTAAGCAGCTATCAATCGTTGCTATCGACATTGTGTCATCTCATATGTTTGCAGGCGCTAAACCAATGAAATGCATGATGCAACACAACACATGATGATGATCAACACAGAACTAAAGCAGGTGTATGGGTCAGTCCATCAAACTGATGCCGTTTCCTGTTTGATAAGGACATTTCTGGAAGATTTAAAACATTTAAAACTGCATTATGCCTTAACATAAATTAATACATTTTAAGATATGCAGAAATGTAATTATGACAGGGTTAATTTGACATGCAAGCCTTGTGCTTCTTAGTCTCTGAATTAAATTATGATATTTCTAGATATTTCTAGAGTTGTAACATATATGTGTGTATATGTATGTAAAATACAGCAAGGAGAAACTGAAAAAAAAAAACATTTTTGAGAATAGGCCAAAATAGGCCTCTTCATTATGGAAATAAAAGGAAAAATAAATAAAGTGACTAGATTCTATTGGATGTATTTAAAATATAAAAAAACATAGCCAATAGGAATATAGTAAAAGTGGAAATCAACATTGTGAAAGTTATTTTTAAAACAAATATATATGAAAGTCACAAATGGCACCTGGTTGTATAATGAAAAATAGGATTTTTAATGATTAAAAAATAACCTACCACAGATAACTAAAGAACCAGCTCCCATATCACGTTACTCTAAGTTTGTTGTAATTGTTATCGTTGTAACAAAAATACTAATAATGATCATATCAGCTTAAATATCAAAGTGGATCTCCCAGATCTAACAATATTCACTTGAATAAATGAACAACAACAACACAAAAACTTATCTCAGGATACATGACTTATCTCAAGAGATGTAAGCTAATCAAAGCTAGCCACTGGTATGTCTTACTGGGGCTCTGCTTGAAGTGGGCGTGCTTTGATACATCTAACTTTGCGATGCATCAATGGCAAGTTGCAACAAACCCCTTAAGTCAAAAAACCCATTACTAATAATACTCTTACAGTTATAATTACGTTTTTTTCTTAATTTAAGGCGGTTTTGCAGATGTGCAATGGTAAAAAATAATACACGAAAAGACCCACTGCGGCCTTTAAACATCTGCGCAATTCAACTCTCGAGTACAAAACCCCGCCTTACCCTTCTCTCTCGGCCAATCAAAACACGTTTTCTGGTGTTCGGTTGAGCCAGGAACTTTCGTGTCCAATCAACGGCGAGCATTCCTGCAGGGCTTTTGCCGCGAAGTAAAAGCTTTCGCTAGGGTTAGGCTGTGAAAGTGTACAGAAGTGCTGTACGTGCACTCACTGCACTGTAAAATGCAACACGTTCGCTGAGATGGATTAACGTCTACCAGGGATCCAGCAGCAAGTAAGATCGCTACTTCCCCCCGCTGTGTTTTACAGGAAGGCCAGCTTTCTTTTTAGGTTATAGCTGCAGTGCTTGCTAGCTACCTGCATCATCGTATGCGCAGTCTCTCCGTGATAAAGCTGTGGCTTTTCGTGGGAAATGCGCTGTTTAATAATCCACGTGTTTGGCTGTTTGAGTCTTAGCAAATCGTTTGTGCATTTCTTGGTGTTGTTTAGTTGTATAGATTTTACTTCTGGGATTATATGCATTGAGTTTACTTGTAGTCTCGTGCAGCCAAGCAGCAGGAAATCTCGCGATTAAAGATCGCCATTTAAATGAAATTAAGTTTTTTTTTAATGTACAACTTCTTGTTAAACATGTTCTGTCTAAGATGCATGGACGTATTACCTTAAACACATGCTCACGTTTTCGCTTTAATATTTAAAATACTGTAGACTGACATGAGAAGACCCTGCATACAGCTTTCAAATAATGTCTTTTCGTTACGTGGAGCGAGTCCGCCAAGCCCAAATACAAAACAAACAAACAAAAAGAAAAAAAACAAATAAAGATTCGAAGAAAAATATGAAATTGTCTCATGAAAAAAAAAAAAAAAATCAGGACAGCACTAAAATTGTGAATATTCTGACATAGAAGAGCATAATTCTGTCTTTCTACTATGTTGTGCTAGCAAAAGGGATTTACATTAAAATCTGCAAATTAAATTATTTTTGCATCAATTATTATTTTCTTGTTTACCAATGTGAAGCTGCTTTGAACAAGCTGTATTATTTAAAACACTGGCTTGACTAAAGTAACGTTACAAACAAAAGTAAAGTTGAAACTTCGAAATACTTGCAGAAAATCAAGAAGAAACACATGACCAGCATTGTTCTTAGAGTTGACAGAATTACTGATAATAAATAATAACAATAATATGTACAATATTATTATATAAAGTACAATAATAATAAGGTTCTATAGTGTTTTCAGCTTGAACACAAGGTGATTTACAGTGCATAAACATAAAAATACATCTAAACAGAACCCCTGCCAAACACATAACCATATTTAGTTTACATTATGAAATCATGTACTTGGAGACATCAGTGGGTTTCATCTGTCATTTCTGTGTTCTAACCCTCCTGTTTAATCTCTGTGTATGTAGACATCTGCTAACCCTGTCCCATCCTTATGGATCCTGGTGAGAGTGATCTTGATTCAAGTTTTCCTCAGACAGAAAACCCCTGCCTCATAGTGGAGGACTCCCAGCCTGACAGCGTGGCCCTGGAGGACGATCCTGACACCAGCTACTGTGTCCTTCTCGCCCGCCGCCTCTCTAACCTGCAGCCCACATCACAAAGCCCTGTGCTGGTGAGGCATCACAAGCCATAGCAGCGTGTGTGTTTTTTCTATAAAGACTCTATAAAGAAAATTGATATCGAGTCATCATGCCTTTGCAGGAGCTAATTTCTTCCCCTACTAAAAGTCGTTGTTTACAAAGTGACAGTCAGACTGATAAGAGTGACACTACAGCCCACTCAGGTGAGTAAATTAACTTATGAGATTTCATTTATTATTTGTTTACTGAAAAAGGGTTTTTGATTAGTTTCAGACGATTTGCAGCCCAACCTGGGTTCAGCAGCTACAGAGCATAGTCAAGTTTTTGAAGTTCACTCTTATCCTGTCTCAAAAAGGTACTACAAATATTGAGCTGCCTTGACACCTTTTACAATTTCCATGCAGAAAGAAATATTTAATTTTACTAAAAAGCTTTTATTTTGGTTTATATCCGCTTTGTTTGTAATTGTGTTTGTGCAGAAGTGTTACAGAGCACATGGAGTCTGAGGCTAACTCCACCACAAACTGTACAGGAACACGTGGTAAGATTTCAAAACAATATACAGTACGCATGTCAGTGTTATTTTAGTATTATTTGTGTACTATTGTAATATTTATTCATATTTTGAATGAGCATTTATTTTGTTTTCCATTTTCACTTTTCAACTTTTTTTTAAGTTTCACATTTTTTGTGTTTTTGTGGTTTTAATTTGTTTGGGATTCATTTATTTTTATTTCAGTTTTAGTCATTTTAGTACTTCGATTTAAACTTATTTCAGTTAGTTGTTCATTTAATACATCACTTTTATTTCAGCTTCATTTCAATTAGTTTTAGTTAACTATAACAACACTAAAGCACTGTGGCCATTCATTTCATATGATGCTGCCTCCCAAAAGTGTATTTTATTAATACAGTGTATATTATAAATAAATGATTGTGTTAATCTGATCACAGATGAGATGTCTCAGTTTGGTCTCTTGGAGCTGTCGGAGAGCCAGGGTGTCTTTGAGGAAGATGAGCAGGATGGAGCTCCTGCAAATAAAACAGACAGTCAGAAACCAGCCAGCCAATGTATGTTTACATTTTAATGCAAACTATTGATTTGCTACTCTTTAGTTTTCATCAGAGGTGGGTAGTAACAAGTTACATTTACTTCGTCACATTTACTTGAGTACATTTTTTGGGTAACTAACACTTTTAGAGTATATTTAACGATGGGTACTTTTACTTTTACTCAAGTACATTTTTAGTGAAAAAAACGGTACTTTTACTTCGTTACTGTGGGCGACGCTCCTCTCTTAAAAAAAAAAGTTAAAGTATTAGTACACACACATTACATAAATGTATCCATCTATCTAAATAAAAATAGACTATAGATATACAGTATATGATCCAAAGTAACTAGTAACTAACTACTTGAGTAGTTTTTTTATCCGATACTTTTTTACTCTTACTCAAGTAACTATTCAGACTATTACTTTTACTTTTACTTGAGTAAATATTTCTAGAAGTACTTTTACTTTTACTTGAGTACAGTTTTTGGGTACTCTACCCACCTCTGGTTTTCATCATGTTTTTTTAATGGGTTTCTGGTCATTTTTCTGTCAGGTGGATTGAAGAGTTCAGAGAGAACAACATCCAATCAAGATGGAAATTCTACAGGGCAAGAATCTTTTTCAAAAGCATTGAAAACTCAAGATTATTTTTACGGCCTCCAAGTGTAAAAATTGTCAACACGTCCATTGTGCAATGCTGAATCAGAGGCTTTAAATTAGTTTTCAGTATTGAAGCCATTCAATTTTAAGAAATAATTTTTGTCATAATTGTACAGTTCTAGCTAATGATAGTTTGTCCAGTTTTTAGTTTGACAGTTCTAATTTTCTTGATGATATTGTAGGTCAGAGGTCAGTTCAAGCTGCCCTTCGAAGCCTCAGGATGGGGAAAACAGGAAGCTCAGTATTCAGGCTATACTGCACTCTCAATTAACTGACAGTCAAGAAGATGAAGAAGATGTGCTTGTTTCCTCTCAGGATGACATGTTTGAAAAGGAGAGAAATGGTGTGTAGACCCAAATTATTCCACTTATTATCTGTTGTTGTCTAAATATGCTTTTGTTTAGTTTATTGTTATAGAATCATGTTCACTATAACAGGCACCAAGGCAGACAGCAGTGTTACAGAGCTTGACAGAGAACACCTGCCGACATCCACACCTGCACATAGTCTTCGCTTGCTTCATCTGTCTGGACAGGGCACACTTGTACAGGAGAGTCTTTCACAGTAAGTGGTTATTCTTAGCATGATTTATTGAAACATTTTCTTTAGGTTGGAGGGGAAAATTATGAATCTATTATTTTATGGGTTATAGAAAAAGTAAAGAATATTAAATTATGATATTCCAATATGTAACAGCAGCATGAATGCTATATAAACTTACTTGACTCTTCAGCTTATAGTTTACCCACAAATTTTAAATTGTCTTGATTTTCTCAGTTAAGAATGTTCATTATTTTGATGACAAAGTTTTAATCCCATTTTGATCTGATCTGTTTCTCTGTGTACACTGAAAAGGTTAATTGTGGCATTGAATAACTGCTTATTTTTCTGTAATTTCTTTAGGCAATCTGTTGACTTTGTGGCTGCCACTCAGGACAATTTAAGCCAAGCACCTTACATTGTCCCAAATTCACCCACAGAAAAAGAGCAGAGTAAGTGTGTTTCACATACAGATTAGGTTTATGTGATGTAAAAAGTTTTTCAGAAGGATTCCTAAATTATTCCATTTAGATTATAATGAAGCTGCTGCATCCCCAATGGACACATCAGCGCCCCCTGAGGACCAGCCACCAGGGAGAGAGGAGGAGCCAATGGACATGGACCCCTGCCCCAAACCACAACCCACAGCTTCCACTCCAGTGTCCCAGAATTCCCCTGGATTTGTTCTAGAGAAAAGCCTCTCTGTCCCCAGCCAGCCTGAATTCTCACATGTAGGCATCAGTTATTCACGTGTACACATGTGGTCACATATGTTGAATTTCAATTGAAATCCAAATTATTAGGAATTTTGAGTGAGGGTCAAAGATTTTACCATGCAACCATGCAGATTTTGGCCAAACGTTAACCAATAGAAAGCTGTTCAGTTTGAAAGTGACTTCTGTGTTTGCTGTGCTTTATATATTACTACACTACTGACAATAGAAAATGGACGTATTTTGCAGAAATTTAGCTAATGTGACCACACCTTAATTATGTGTTACAGTTCATAGCATTCCAGTTAAACATATCTGCACGTTCTTTTATTGACAATGTATTTTCTATGTTTTCTCAATGTAGGACGTGTTTATTTCCACTCCAAGTCTTGAACCTGGGAACATTAGTCAAGGGACTGAGAGCTCAAAGAAGTTGCCTCATCAAAACAACCCATCAGCAACCGAGTCAGGATCGCCCAAGCAGACTGGCCCAGCGGAGCAGCTAAAAAAGTCTTCAAGCAGCGGTTCACAGCCCTCTGAGGTGGCTGAGTGTTTTCAGTTGGAGCTCAACAGTGAAAACAGCAGTTTTGCTCAGAAGACACAGTTGTTCATTGTGGAGGAGGATAGCCAAGCCACACAGATCGTGGAAGAGGAAGGAACTGTTGGTGCGGACAAGAGCAACTCAAACCCTAAACTCCATTCCCAAAATGCAAGCAAGAATGTTACGGACCCTGAGCCTGTTACAACATCAAATTCACAAAGCCTTTCCAGGGTGCCTGACTCAAAAAGTACCGAAAAAGCAGAAGACTGTAACCCCTCTCAAAAGCTCTCACAGGGTGTTAATGTAGGGAACCAGAATATAAGCGCTTCTCCAGGTGCGACTCCATCCCAGCTTGTCGGTGCAGATTGTGTTTCAGACACCCATAATGTACCACAAAGTAAATCCACAGTCGCTGACTGTTCACAAGCCTCGCCATCAGCTGACAGACTCATAACCCCAGTTCCTGTCCCCCAACCGTCTCTGTCTCAGTCAGTTTTGACTGTTTCGTCCCAAAAGAACACCGAGAAGGAAAAAGAAAGTGTTAGTCAAAGCCAGAGACTCAGTCAGCCCATGACACACAGCCACAGTGTTGTTACAGACAGTGTTATAAATACCGCAGAGGAGGAGCGGATGGAGGAAGCTGAGATTCAGAGAGAGGTGACAGGTGATGACACTGGGATCAAGCTGGGTTTGTCTCAGAGCCAGGTGCTTTCTCCAGAACCCATGGAGGAGGAGAATGGAGAGGAGGAGAAGGAGACGTCCCAGCGTGAACCCAGCAGAGATGACCACTCCTCCAGTAAAGAGGAGAGCTTCAGTGTCATGGTGCTAGAAGAGAGCCAGAGGGTCTCTCAAGAGAAAGTGAAGGATGGGAGGTCACAGCCGTTCATAAGCTCCTCGCAACCTGTTAGGGGCTCTGTGCAGAACAAACGTGAGGCCACGGCAAAGATCTCAGGGTCTCAGCCAGTGGGATCAACTGAGGTTTCACCTTTTCAGCTTGAGAGAGCGAAGTCCCAGAGCACACAGCCCAGTGATGCAGGACAGCACAAAAAAAACTCAGACAATGCCGCCAACAGAAGTCTGAGCGACAGCTCTGGAGGTGGGATTAAGCCTCAAACAAGTGATCTATTATCCCTACTGATTATGTAACCGGTCTTCAGTAAATCCAACTAGCCGTTTTCTGTTTCTTTCTTTCCTGTCCAGAGCTTCCGTTTCACTTTACATTGCCCAAAGAGGGCGAGCTGATCCGCCCAGCAGTGAGTGCAACTCCTCCACAGATTAGTCATCTGAAAAAGACACCAAGACACAGCACTCCTATTGGTGGGTGTCCCTTTCTTTTCGTTGCATAACATATTTGTGTTTAAATATCAGTATGCTGAGATGAAACTGCACACCCCTCCCTCTTAACCTTCCTATCATTGTTGTGGTGAACCATTTACCTTTTTGATGGTTTGCAGAAATGACCTCGTTCTCAGAGCCGTCAGAGGCCGACGTTACCAGGGAGACGACAATGGCGGCCAGTGAGATTTCGGTAGAGGAGAGCAGAGAGGGCGAAGAGCCAGCAGCAGTGGAGCAAGATGGGAAACTGAGTCTCAGGATGAAACTGGTGACACCGGTGGAGGAGGGCAGCTCGGGATCAGAACATTTCAGCCTGCAGAGTAAAAGCTGTTTTTTTTTTTTTTTGTTGATTTTGACACATTGACATTTTCACTCACCGTCTTACACCAAGAACACATGACAATATAGTTATCATATATAATTTAAATTGCATAATTATAATGATATACTTTTAATTATTTATTTTTATATTTGTATTATATTTTATTATATTTATATTTAATTGTATTTTTAATTAATTATTTTTAACTATTTTTATTATTTAATTTAAAAATATAATAATAAAATATAAATATATTACAATAGCCCATATATATAATAATAGAAAAAAAAATCATTATTATTTCAAACATGGTTATATACTGTCAGGTGTAATGAATTAAGTCGATAGGATGATAAAAAGGATGATCCACCCAGTGTTTTTTTTTTTATCTACAAATCTACATACCGATCTACATAAATGTGTCTATGTTCGCCCGAATCATTCGTGATCCAGCTTTATCTACAGAAGGGGGGGGGGGTCTGACCCCCTAAAGAGACCCCCTGAAATGGGTCGTATTGACATTACCTGAGCTGTTGAAGAATACGCTACAGCGCTCATTCAAAGACGTGCATTTATTGCTTGGACGGAGCAAGAACACCTGAAATGCATGTGCAGATTCAGTCGAGAGATAAAGTTAACCCTCTTCAACTTGCTGTTGAACTGAATTTACGGAGCAAACTATTTGCTAGAATAACCACAACATTAACAGCAACGCTGAAATACAAGCGCGTGGTTCTGTCAGTCAGATGCGCTGAAAGTTGCATGTTACTATAACAAACACTGCTGTTTTCTTTCAGAATCATCATAGGCTTTTAGAAAGACAAAAATAGGTTACATAAAAGTTTTTACCTACAGTAAAAATGAAGATAAGGTGTGAATAATGACATTTTAGACACATTGTCAGTAATTTCACCAACGAAAATAAGAACTGTTGTGCGTCTCTGATCAACACAAAGAATCCACGTTAAACGAATCGAGCCATTCATAAAGGCAGTCACTTGCTTCGTTTCAGAATGAATCTGCCGTTTGAACGAATCGATTGAATGAATGACTGAATCATTCACTTAAGTCACCACCTACTGGCGCTTTTAGTTTTATATTTAGAGTATTGTTTCTTTAAAAAAAATTTTTTTTATATTTCACTAGCCTATTTATTTGTGTTTTTGTGTTGGAATTAAAATATTTATTTCTAAATATTAGAAATGTTTTTTTTTTTCTAAATTAACACAATAACTTATCTTTAATAACAACTTTATCTTGAATTAATCGGCACATGATGTGCATGTTGATTAATTGATCTTATTAATTTGAGATTAATTTGATGAATTAATTGGCACATTATGTAATTAATTAGAATTAAAAAAACAATCACTTGACAGCCCTATTTAAAACATAAGAAATAGCCCCCCCAATCTTCTGACCACCCTGATGGTTACTGTGTAATTCGCACCCTGAGTATAAGGGTTTTATGAATATTTGCAAATCGCCTTTCATAATAATGTGCTAGTTAGCTAGTTTCGCGGCTGAAGTTTAGTATGCTCCTATAGATATATATACCTAGATGCCTCATTATGGACTGTTTCTATGGGCCGGATACGTAAGCCATCCGCTATTTTTGGAACAGTCTGCGAATCTTTGAGAGCATTGACTGTGTGCGTCTACAACAGCAAGTTATACGCTTTTATATCGTTGAATATTCATTGATTAATATGGTGAATGCGAGATGGCTGACGCGTCAACGTATCTGGAGCAGTCGAATAGGGAGTCTACCACTGATCTATAATAGAGAAATTATATATACTGTAGATCAGTGGAATCTACACATATCTATGGTCTGCTCGTCACTCCACGGAAGAGAGGGGCGGAGTCAGCTAGGGCTGGACCAGAATATTCGATTATTCGAATATTCGTTCGGTGGGTTGGCATTCGATTTTCAATTTTGAGATTCGAATATCCTTTTTTTTTTTTTTTTTTTTTTTTTACACCTGGCATCCCCCACGAAACGGTTCTCAACTTGTCCGCCTGGCTGAACATCTGCAACAGCAACAGACCGTTCGCCAATGAAAGACGTTCGTGCTGACCTATAGCATGCATATATTTTATGAAAAATCTTCTATTATAAGCGCGCTTGCCGCACATCTACATTTGAAATAATGAACTTAAGCGCGCAAAAGACGCGACATGTGAACTCTGCTATCACAAAACCGAATGCGATGCATGCATTTTCTTTCTGTCAACTGTCCCGAGATGCAAGCGAAAGTCTTGGATCAGCGACAGCGTGCAGTAGCTCTTGTAGTGCAGATGAGATGCGCTGATGTGAAGCCGCTTTGAGAGAGTGAAAGAGAGAAGACACGGTCCAGCTGAATCACTCACGCTGTTTTCAAAAGAAGGTGTTTTTTACACTACCATTGAGAAATTTTAACCAAAGTATGTTATAGACTTTTCATTAAGACCCTAAAGAATCATATCAACTTGTGTAAAATGGGCATCCGATGACCCCTTTAAGTTAAGTAAATACTAGTACTGTTTTAAGTGGTCTAAAGTTTAACCCATTAAGCTTGATTTTAATGCTTCCCCAGAACCACCATTAACAGCTGAGGAAGGATCTGTCTCCAAGGCTACCACTGTTACCATGGATGTAACCAGGTAACCTGCAGTGGTTGCTATGCAGAAGCTTATCTGTGGGATGGATTCATTTTTCAGCTGTCACTCACAGCTGCTGATTCTCTGCCTTAGTCATTTTAACACATTTGTAATACAGAGCCTTAATAATGCCTCAAACCTGTTTTAGTTTTTTTATTTCATTTAAATACTGGACAGAACTGCAGATTTTAGTTTTCATAGTTGGGAAATCATGAGGTATATTATTTCCCTGTTCTTGTCTGTTTTTCAGTCCTTCTGTGTTCAGTCGTGTTCGGGAAGCCCACAGGCAGGTCCAGGTAGAGGATGAAGAGTCCAGTGATCCTCCACTCAGGTACCACACTCCTGTGAAATAAGAAAAATGTCACACTTTAAATCACCACTAGCTGTTCATTAGAGATAAAAGTATATGTTTGTGCAGTTCTATTTACAAATAGTATCATGCTTGTTTTCTGGGTATCTTGAATTATATGCTCTCACAGGGCTGTACAATGAGCATTTGCGACTGAAAATTACTGTATGCAAAAATTATTTGTATGCACCTGGTAAAAACATCATGACATCAGGATTAAAATCCTGTTGTTGTTATTGATCCCTAATGCATGTTGTGTGCAGTGTAGAAAGCCGCATAGTGCGTCAATGCATATTGTAAAATACATATTTTGAAATTGGGAGTGGGGGGGTCTTTGTACTGTCAAATAAAAAAAAATGCTGTTCTTTTATGCACAAGCAGCTCATGATCCTGTGTTTTCAGTGCTGCTCGGTTTGCAATTAAAGGGATAGTTCAACCAAAAATTTTAATTCTGTCATTAATTTACTCACCCTCATGTTGTTCCAAATCCGTAAGACCTTCGTTCATCTTCAGAATACAAATTAAGATTTTTTTGATGAAATCTGAGAGGTTTCTGACCCTCCATAGACAGCAAGGTTCCTACCACGTTCAAGGCACATAAACTTAGTAAGGACATTGTTAAAATAGTCCAAGTGACATCAGTGGTTCAACTGTAATTTTATGAAGCTACAAGACTATTTTTTGTGCGTAAAGAAAATGAAAATAACTTTATTCAACAATTCTTCTTTTCTGTGTCAGTCTTTAATGCGTGTTCACGAAAATACCACGACATATGCGTGTACATTCCTCTGCTTGTAAACAATTTGTAATAAGACTGTGAAATATAGAGAAGCTTTAAGGTCTTCCTGTAGTTTTCTGCAAATTTAAAGCTCTATAGTTTAATGTTTAAAAATGAAACAAAGACAACCATGAATATTTGTATTTTAATTTACTATTGTTAGTGAAAGTGTAATCAAAATATAATTGGTTATCATATGTTCATATGGTGATCAGTGCTGCTTTTGGAGGGGCATGAGTGCTTCTAAACAACAAGCATAAAGCCCTGTCTCAAGTCACTAGACTGCATAAGAATAGACACAACTGACCTTGAATTATTTTTTGTTGAGGTTATAAATAGAGTTCCCTTGGTGTTGGATATCTTTAGAAACATAAAGTAGGTTTGATAGTGCCACTCCTACCTGGCCAGGGCTGTAGAGAGCCGTACAATGGAGCATGACCCACTTCCACAGCTCAAGGTTGGGATGTTTTTGGTTTTGTTTTGGTCTTTGTCTTTGTCCTGGGTTCCTCAAGGTGTTCTCCTGGTGATCCTGGTAGGGCTGCACACTTGAATTTTTTTTGGCATTGTTGCCTTTTATTTTGATAGGACAGTAAGTTTTTGACAGCGAAGTGGGAGAGAGAGAAGGAGGCGTGATCAGAAAAGGTCCAGGAGCCAGGACTTGAACTTGACACCCAAAGTGCAATGGAGCTATATGTCGACACGCTGCTCATGAGGCTATCGACGATGTTTAATGTTTAAAAATGAAGACATTAAAACAGCCATAAATCACAAAAATTTGGGCCAAATTGTGCAATCCCTCCAACAACCATAGGAAACATTTTTTTAAATCACATTTTATCAGAAAAACCGCCATTAGATTTTTGTCTTTAAATCCTGCAACTCCATTTTTGTGTGCAAGTGGCTTCACAAGTCAATAATAAGTGAAAAAGTTATTAAGCAAGGTCATGTGCACTGTACTAAACAAATGTAATCTGTAGTCTTTCTACAATTCTGCCTGTATGTGTTTGTCTCTCCACTTCTCCAACAGGCGAGCAAGTCAGCTGTTTAGGTCCCCCAACACTAAAGACTCAGGGCTGTCTCCCAACTGCCCAAAAGAAACAGTGGACAGCAGAGCCTCAGGCAGAGTCACTGAAGCTGTACCTCTGCACCCTGCTGGTGCGGGAGCAAACTCTGAACCTCTGGTCAGTGGTCTGTCCTCCCCTGCCAAAGAACAAGAGGTTCTCAGCACTTCTGACAAACCACGAACACCTGTCCGACAGAGAGCTGTGTCACAGCAAACTAGTGTTGATATCAGCTCGACCACCAGCCCACCCAGCAAAGTAAGAAAGTGTTGGTTATTTAGGATACATTTAATGATAAAGTGCTTTAGCAGGTGCCATATGTTATATTTTTTCTTTTTGTCTCTTTTGGTTTGTCAGAGAGCTGTGTCTCTGCAGACTAGTTTTGATCGGTCTGGACCGCATAACCTGTCTGTAAGGGTAAAAGATTTCACTAAATGTTTATAATGATTTATTACTTATTGTAAATATGTTAGCCACTAGGAAAAATCCTGCACCATGTCATAGATTGCAAGAAATTATTATTTAGGATGATTAAATATAAAGGGCTGTAACCTTTCAGATGTATCTTCAAGTTTTTTCTTACTCTTAAAGGGAGAACCAAGCACACCAACCAGAACCCATCCAGGCCCATCATTGCGCAGACATGTTCGCACCGTCCAGGAAGTCCGAACAACGGTCACTCGCACCATTACAGATGTCTACTATGAAGATGGCAGAGAGGTTGACCGCAAGGTTACCAATGTAAGAAGTGTTGCCTTGGCTAGAACTCCATGATTTTTGTTCATGTTGCTCTGTTTATGACATCTTGTGACAATTAATACTTTTGATTCAGGCATGAATAATTTAATCCTGTGACCAAACGTGTCTGATAATTGGGACATTACTAGGTAGCAGTGTTGGGGGTAACAAGTTACGTAAAATAACACATTACTTTTTAATTTACAAGAAAATATCCTAGTTACTTTTTCAAATAATTAACGCCAGTTACTTTGTTTTCCCATTTATTGACTGACAGCTCTCCTGTCCCCATGTTGAGAGAAATCAGGAGTACGTGCAGATGCATTGTGGGGATTGTGTAAACATGGTAGTTACTGTAGTTCTAGACTAAATGAACATGCTGAGGCTTATTCATTAGTCAGCTTTGCCTGAGGCTTATTCATTACATTTTTGTTGTGAAAAGGCTTTTTACATTTGCCAAAAACAGAAGTTTCTTATATTAAAAACAAACAACCAAGCCCAGTCAAGATTTTTAAAAAAGTAAAGCAAAAGTAACATTACATTGCTTTCCATAAAAAGTAACTAACGTAATTACTAGAGATGCACCGATGTATCGGCCAACAATCGGTATCGGCCGATAAAAGCAATTTATTTCACTATCTGTAGGGTTGGGTAACGTTCACATTTGAACCGGTACCGGTATCGTACCTGAAATTCGGTACCGGTACCCAAAGGTACCTTTTTTCGGTACTTTACTCTCTGTGTAATAACAAAAACATTTATTTCAGTGAAAAAATAAGTCCAAAACTCTCAATTTTAACATTTTGAACAATAGGGCCCTACAATTTTTTTTCTTTTTTTCTTCCAGAAATTAATTTTTTCTGATAATCAAATGAAGGCATGAGACATTTATTTATTTTTAATCAAATGAAAATGAAAACCTTTTATTTTTTGGCAAACAAAGAGGTTTACTGTTAAAATTAATACATGGTAGAAACATTGTGTGAATATTCCTTTAAAAAAGTTTTAATAATAATTGTATTTTTTCTACAATTAAGTGGTTAATGTAGTTGTAATTATTTTTATCATTTAATTGTTTTATTTAAATTTGACAGTAAATGGAATATATAAAGACATACATTATACTGTACAAAAGTAATGCAAGAGTAATATATTTCTCTTACATGTTAAACCACACTTTTATTTTGACAGGTTGCCGTGAAGTTTCTGTGTGTAACGGAACATGCAGGATTCATATTTAAACCGTCTTTTTGCGTTTTAATATTCACATACACTAGTTCATATCGCGATTCGAATTAAGTAACAGACCTTCTTTTATTCATCCAAAAATTGACGAATTCCGTGGCATTTCGCGCTTTAGAGTAAATTCCGTTTTTATGAATGGACTTCGCCGTCCTGTCCGCATTTTCGCGGAAACCATATGACCCTAGAAATGCAAGCACACTTCAGAACATTTGGGTTTGCCCTGTGTGTTGTGTTTTAAAGAGTTGCAGGGGTGACATCATGTCACAGGGGTCTGTCTCTGTCTCTGTCTCTGTCTCTCTCTCTCTCTCTCTCTCTCTCTCTCTCTCTCTCTCTCTCTCTCTCTCTCTCTCTCTCTCTCTCTCTCTCTCTCTCTCTCTCTCTCTCGTATGCACCCAAATGCGTTCTCAGGTACCGAAATGTGGTACCGAATGATTTAATGTGAATCGATACTCGGTAGTACCGACGCAATTCGGTATGTACCCTTAAAAGTACCGAGTTCGGTACCCAACCCTAACTATCGGCCATCGGCCGATTGTTCAAAATCAGCCGATGATCAGGGCCGATTATATCCTGTCAATCAAAAGGCGGCGGAAAAACGTGTCAGACT
The DNA here is from genome assembly GCA_027422415.1 of Schizothorax lantsangensis. Taxonomy (NCBI): domain Eukaryota; kingdom Metazoa; phylum Chordata; class Actinopteri; order Cypriniformes; family Cyprinidae; genus Schizothorax; species Schizothorax lantsangensis. The sequence continues at coordinate 31,256,341 of CM049839.1, read as the reverse complement.
GCAACTCGTACTGTGAGTGAAGAAAATTTAGGGCTGTCAAAATTAATGTGACAAAAAGGCATTAACAGTTAAAAAAAGCGACATTAAAGCAGGCTCTATTTGACCAGATGAATCACCCGTAGTTCAAGCCAGCATTGCCAGATCTGCAGTTTTTCTCTACACCAAACATTTGTAGCACGCCTCGCATCCAATAATCACAAAGAGCTCTGTGCTTTCTTACTTCTGATAAGAAACAAACTCTCAGCTTTTAAATCCTGTACATTCTATCACGAAATACAAACAATGAATGCCGTTTTGATGCTTTTAAATGTGACGTGACAGATCGCTATTGCACCTCAGTTCAAGTTCAAGTCTCTTCCAGTTTAATAAGTTATAGTGCAAAATACACATGAATGTACATCATAAGATGTTGAAAGATACAGTATGGCTTACCAAAATGTATCATGTCTGTTTAATGTAATCGCTCAATCAGTGTTGCAACCGCGGAAAGATGCCAATAAAACAGATTGTGTACAGTATGTCACTTAATGTGACATTACCTCAGCAAAGTTATTCCGCTGTTCACAGTTCATAAGTTAGCTATAAAACAACACTGAAGAGGAGCTTTTTTACTTAATTATATATGTATGTTTGAATAAATCTGGCATTAAGGTATTTATGAAGAAAAAAGGAAAGTTTATGTTTGTTTATGGTAACAAAAACATTCAACCTGTTCTTTTTCATCAGTATTATTTGTGATTTGAATTTTGTGAACGGGAGTTCCTCTTTTGCTGTGCTAATAAGCCAGACTTCGGACGCTTTCACTTTCGAATTTGTATTCACGATCGTCACTTTTTACAAGAAAATATAATTGTCTGTTTTGCTTACATCTATTCACTGTTTAAAACTAAAACAAATGATTGAAATATGAATTCATTGTTATTCTTAATTGCAAAGCACAACAACAATAAAACAGTAGGCTACAAACAGGGGCGTAGCGTCTGGGCATGCAGGGTATGCAGGTGCATACAATTTTTTTGCATATGGGCCCGGGGCTGACTTGCTACTCCACTGGCTACAAACTAACATATATAATGTAATTAACATAAACGAATAAGACGAGGCATGGCATAGGCTACACCAGAACGTTTAGCAAACACTTAGGAATCAAATAAATAGAGAACATTTAAAGAAAGCCTCCATAATGCAAATAAAGAAAAGGAAAACTTTTTTTTTTCTCCTCGTGAAGATATTGTCAGGCTTTGGCACAACATCCCAATGATTTCAGTAAACCTTTGGGGATATAAGACAAGTTGGAGGTTATCCTTTCTTTTATAGGTCATTTACAATGTTTTTTTAAAGAACATTCTTTTCAGAAATTCACATTTCTCTTAAATACTCCACTGTAGTAAGCTCCTGATATGGCTGGAATCTTCATTTTTTGTGAGGTATTTTAGAAGTGCTATTTATTTCCTTTGGTGTAAATGTTATTAATGTAGAAAATATTACTTGGTGCACCTTCAATGGTTTTAAGGACCGATTAATCTGATAATTAAACCTCTGCTGGATCTTTTCTCCAAGGAGTCAGAGGAACCCGTGGTGGAGCGCAGCGTCGTAGACAGTGACATCTCACCATCCCGCACAGGAAGCTCCATGACATCAGGAGACCTGGCTGACGTTAGTTCACTCTCCTCGAAAGCCCCATCACACCACAGCTCCAGTGGGACAAGCAGCACGGGCCTGGGGCCCATCAGAATGCCAGATTTTCTAATTCCCCCCAGCCGAGGGGCCAAGTCTGGCCGGTGAGAAGTCTTCCTGTCTCTGTTTCCATTACTAACACTCTGCGGTTAACACATGAGTCTCGGTTGTAGGGAAGTAGGCACTGTTGTTTAGAATGTCTCGTGCATGTTCTCATCTTCTTGTTATTGGACACGGTATGATTTTAGTATCTTCTCATGGCTGCTGCTCCCATACACATTTGGTCGAGGGCGTTTCAGCTGAGCGCATCCTCTCCTTGTGTGTGTTTGAACCCCAGGCGGGGGGGATGGCAGCAGCCGAGGAGTCTCACTGTGGTGGTGGGGTCAGAGGTGACGGATGCACGGGGGTCTCGGGTCACCACCCAGCTGAGCCCCCGTGGCCGTGCCCGGCGAGGAAGGCCTCCTTCCCGCGGCCCGCTGTCCAGGTGAGGCGCTCCTGGATAGGCTGGCAGGGTCCAAGACACTCTTTGTGTTAGATGCTAATTTATAGCCACTGTTTTTAATCATCTTGCATGACCCTTGTTCCTTTTCTCCCTAAATATGACTTAGTCATTAGTATTAACTCAAACGCTTCCCTTTGTAGCTCATGGATGAGCTCTCTGTTTCCATAATTAATGGGTGTTGTGATGTTCATTGTGTCACTTTTTTGTTTTTATTCTCTCTCCATCACCTGTTAATACTGACTCTCAGAGGTGGCAGGACAGGACAGAGAGGTGGTGCCCATGGCCAGGGTGCATCATCCTCAGAAGAGGAGCACTTTGCCCAAAGGCATGTCCAAGCACCGGGCAGCCCAGTAGAGCCCAGTGCTACAAGCCACTCTGAATCTCTCAACACCACCTCCCCAGATAACAGTGCTGGGTCCAGCAGTTTTGTTGGGTTGCGTGTGCTGGCCAAGTGGTCATCCAACTCATATTTCTATTCTGGGAGTATCACTCGAGACCTGGGAGAGAACCGTTTCCGCCTTCTGTTCGATGACAACCAGGAGTGTGAAGTACAAGGAAAAGAAATCTTGCTCTGTGACCCCATTCCTGTAGAGACGGAAGTCACTGCCTTAACCGAGGAGGACTACTTTAATATAGGTAAGCAGGATCAAAAAAACTTTACTAGGGTTATAACGATGCACCCTGAGCCATTTGAAAATCAATACAAATATGTGATGATTTAAATTGGTTGAGATGTTTAACGAGTCGCGATACAGTTGGGGGTGGGAGTTTATATGAATGTATCTCTGAGGGGAACTGACTGCTGTTCCATAAGCACCACCTGCTGGCAGAGTGAATTGGCATCTCATTCAGCCCGTCTGCTGTTTGTTTCATGCAGAGATGCTTTATGTAGTATAATAATTTCACATTACTGAATTCAGAAATGTATCATTTTGAAATGATACAATCTAATTTAGATTAAAAACTGCTCATGTTGCATGTATGCAGCATCTTTGTTTGGATTGTGATAAAAATACAGTGGTTGCCTCTAATTTTAAATGGAAAGTGCACTGGTTAAACCTTAGCTTGTTTATAAGAAGAGATTTCTTTTATTTGTGTTATTTATTTGATTTTGGTTTTGTTTTAAAATTTCAATTTACTTGTGTTATTTAAAATATTTCAGTTTCACAAAGAAATGTGCAGCTTTTGTCCAAGCAATAAGAAGGACACCTTTTCATTTATAATTTGTCATAAATCTCATTTTGTTAAAATAATTGTATCATGTAATCAGTATTGTGAATCATATTGAATCGTGAGTTGAGTGAATCGTTACATCCCTAGACATTACAGAACCATTACCTATCTGTCTGTCTGTCTGTCTGTCTGTCTATATATCATTCTTTCTGTCTTGTCTGTTATTCTATCTTTGTCTATATGGGGCCGCTTACACCTGGTCACTTCATGCATTTCTTTTGATCGGATAGCTATCCGATCCTGAAAGGACCAGGTGTAAATGCCCTCTGAAACGCATTCGAGGCGGATATAAATCCGATCGCTCAAACCACTTCAGGAGGTGGTCTGGGCCGCATTCCAGACAAAACTGGACAAGTGTAAATGCATCTGGTTGTTGAAACCACATATGCTAATTTTACTCCTCCGAAAATATTAAAATAATAAACGTGTGAGAGCGTTTTATAGGCTATATGGCATGTTATGGTCAGACATGACCGCGCTAATGCAACAAGCGTCACCGCGGATGAGTAGCTGAGCATCTCTTCAGCAAGCCAACACGCAAACTGCCGCTAATGAAACTGAAAGTAAGTCGCAGACGCTCAACACAGTCATCTTCATTAAAAGTAGTGAGACTAACCTATCTTTCCAGTGCTGATGCCACGCTCTCTCCTGTTGCGGTCTCTGATATTGAAATTCACTGATAATGAATAAAATGCAGCGCATATCAATTGCTTTCATTGATGTGAACTCCATTAAATTTGCATATAGCGCGGGAATTGAAGAACGGATTTATATCCGTTTTGCGAAGACACATTTATGTGGCCAAGTGTAAATGGAAACGTTTTAACAAATCGGATAGATATCGCATGAAGTGACCAGGTGTAAACAGGTCCTATATGTCTGTCTTTGTGTATGTATCTTTTTTCTTTATGTCAGCCTGTCTCTGTCTATATATCTTGCTGTCTGTCTTTCTATTGTTCTATTATGTGTATATATCTTTGTCTCTGTCGTTCTATCTTTGTGTATAAATATTTTGCCTGTCTGTGTATGTATACCTTTCTGCCTGTTTGTCTTTTGTCTATATATATATCTTTCTGTCTTGCTTTCTGTTTGTTTGTATACCTTTCTGTCTGTCATTCTATGTATCTTTGTCTGTCTGCCTGTTGTTCAGTCCACCTTTGCCTAACTTTATATGTCTTTCAAAAACGTGCATAATCCATATGATGTTTTTACCATTATGGTCTAATGATTATTTTGTCAAAATGCAGAAATAAAAAAAAATGGGTAAGAGATATTTAAACAAGTAATTATTTTTTTGAAAAAAACTATAATGTGGGGGGAAAAAAACCTGATTCTTTGTCTCTGGTATTCAGGTGTGGTGAGGGGTCATAAGACTCAAGGCTCTGAGTTCCTTTACTGTGTGGAGAAAGATGGTCAGAGTAATTGGTACAGCAGAACGTCTGTGATTCTCAGTATGGAGCAAGGCAACCGCCTGAGGGAGCAGTATGGACTGGGACCCTATGAACCATCTACACCCCAAACCATGGCCTCTGATATCAGCCTTGGTGAGTCTTCAATTGACCTGTTCAAACCTGTGAAAGTGGAAACAAGTTCTGGATCCAGGCAAACTATGGAAACAAACATCTATAATTTAATGAAACTTAAAGGGGTCCTATTATGCTCTTTCACTTTTTGAATTTTAGTCAGTGTGTATGTTTGGGCATAAAAAAGATCTACAAAGTTACAAACCTCAAAGTCCACTCCAAAGGGAGATATTTCATTAAAAAATCCCTTTTCAAGAACTACAACGAATGGCTCGTTTGGACTACAAACGTTGTTTTCCGGGTGTTGTGACATCACAAAGCGGTCCATTAGAATATCATTAAAATAAATCCCGCCTACAGAAATTAGAATGGTTGGGGGGTGGGGAGGGGCGAGCTTGTGGTTAGAAAGCTTGAGTGCATCAGCCAAGACGACGAAGAAGTGCTGCTGTAGCATCAAGTTTTCGCAAGCTATTACACATGCACCTGAATAATTATGTATGTAAATATGTATGTTACAATTATGAAAATGTTTTTATAAACACGTTTCCTTGTGTGTTTTGGCCAACGTGAATTACCGTAAACTCTCTTACTGCACGCACATTTGATATATTTGTGAAATATAAAATATAAATAAAAAATAATAATAATAAAATCAAGAGCCAGATCATGTAAACTGTTAAGACTGGCTATTGTAATATCAGCGTCAGGTAAAATTATTCGCGTTAATTTCTGCACTTAATTACATAATGTTTTAATTACATATGTACCTTTATGAAAATTAAACACGGGTTTACTACAATGCAATTTACGTAATGCACGCATACAGTGCGCGTGATCTCTGAAACACCCAGATGTCCAAAACACACCCTCCCACCTCTGTAATAAACACAGAGATGTTAGTCCCGTCCGAATTGGTACATGAAAATCGCAGACGTCAGGTGATAAGAATCGAAACTCAAACGTAGTTTAGAAAACTAGTCCTGTTCGAATAGGGCTTTAGACAGTGTTTCCCATACATTGATTTATTTGTGGTGCCCGCCACAATATCAAGACTGACCTGAAAAATAGATTTTCCAAAAGGCTTTGACTTCGTTGAATAAGCATGAGCACTGCACGTTTCAAAATCGAAACCCGGTGCGGGTGTTTTTATATCACTGTATTTCTGAAGGAAACCGACTGTCTTCATAAAATTTTGGATGTCATTTTCATTTCATCTTGCATGTAATGTCTGATAAAGCAGCGTTTGTGAGCGGAGCTCTGCTTTGTGTACAGCGTTACCGTGGAAACCTCGATCTCTCCCGCTCCAACAGCGCCTCCTGCTGGCAGAGAATGAATTTGCATATTTATGCCGCCACAAATAGTGTAAGTCTGTGGGACTGTGATATAAATAAATTCAACTGTATAACAGTTTCACTGCAATTCATCTTAGAATTAAAGAACAATAAACATAATACATATTACATTGTACTTAGCTGTACATAGTAAATGCAGTTATTTTAAGCAGTTGTTAACACATAACCAATAATAATACACATAAAATGTAAAAACATACAATGTACTCTACTTTCCTGCAGCGCTGCAGTTTTAAACATATATATATATATATATATATATACGTAGATGCCTCATTAGCGAATGTTTCTATGGGCCGCTATACATAAGCCGCCCGCCATATTGTAGCGGTCAACTTGACATCAAGTGGACCGTTCCAAGATGGCGGCTGCATCTACGTGCCTGGAGCGGTCAAATAGGGCATCTATATATGGTTTTAAAGGGCCCCTGAAATGCTTTGAAACACGTAGCGTTATTCTATATGTTGACGTCATTTTAACTGAAACAGGAAGACAGGGCGGGACATATCAATCAGCCCTGCCCCTTTTTCAAATAGCCAATAGCGTTCGTTTATATCACAGCTTGGGCTAAAGCCGTTCAGAGCCGTTGAGCTCCGTAAAGCCGCATTTGACAGGGTATGACAGCCACAATCTCATCTTTATTGCTATAAAATATAGCATTCTGTGTAGAATTCAAATAGGTCCGATACATTTTGTGGTCTGCGCTGCGTAGCAAAAGTTATGCGTTTTAAAACGAAAACGCACTAGTGTAAACGGGGCCTAAAGTTACCCCTATTATGGATTTTTGAAAATGACCTTTCATGCAGTGTGTAACAGCTCTAAGTGAATGAAAACATCCTGCAAAGTTTTAAATCTGAAAGTGCACAGTTTATAAACTTGTTGTCTCTCAAAAGAAAGAGTCGACTCTGAATCATTGAAACGAGTCGTTTTAACACGAATCCCAAGCCATTTCATGTTGATGTAAACATGAAACATTAGCATATTGCCGCCCACTTGCTGGTCTTTTCGTGTTGGTCTGAATGAAAATACAAATTCATTCTTTGCCACTAGATGCCGCAGTAAAATAGCCGTTTCCCCGGTAATGGCTGTAAACAAAGCAGCACTGCCCTCACAAACGCTGCATTTATTATGAAATGGAAATAAAAATCGACCAATCGGACCAATCAACGCAGATTAGCATCACGCAAAGGAGAGGTTTGGAAAAATTAATCTTTAAAAGAATCGTTTGGGAGTCGTTGAGCAAATAAGGTAAAAATAAATGCATATTTTAAGACAATGAAAGTGTTTTTTGACCTTGCATGCATGTCAACCTGTTGTTGGGGACTCCCAAAACCAAAATATGAACCTTTCATAACTCATAATAGGGGCACTTTAAGATATTTTTGATGAAATCCGAGCGTTTCCGAGAGTTAGTACAGACATCATTAAAAAAGTCCACATGACATCAGTGATTCAACCGTACTTTTATGAAGCTGCGAGAATACTTTTTGTGCGCAGAGAAAACAAAAATAATGACTTTATATTATAGTAAAAATTATATTTTTGGCCATTTTTGAGACCCCCTTGAATCAGTTAAGTATTTTTTTTACTGTACAAATAAATGCAGCCTTGCTGAGCAGAAGAGAATTATTTTAAAACAGAACATTACAGATCCCAGTTTGAACACTGTGTGAAATGTTATAATAAATGTATTAATAGAGCTGTTGTAATTATTATTATAATTATTATAGTCTTTATTTTATTTAAAAAAATCATAAAAATGTTACTGAGCAACTGTTGAGTAACACAGTTTCACCACAGCTCTCGGATTTCATAAAAAAAATCTTTATTTGTGTTCTGAAGATGAACGAAGGTCTTAAGGGTTTGGAACAACATGAGAGTAATTAATGACAGAATTTACATTTTTGGGTAAAATATTTCTTTAATGGTGTAAAGCAGGGGTGCCCAAACTCGGTCCTGGAGGGCCGGTGTCCTGCAGAGTTGAAATGCACTAGTTTTGTCACAGTTTGCATCACTGTGTTATTTTGTCCTCAGATAACCTGGTAGAAGGAAAGCGGAGACGCCGAGGAAACTCCAGTGGAGCAGGCACCCCTACACGCAGCTCCAGCAACAGCCCAAGAAACCCAGGGCCTTCTGGGAAACGAAAGCTCATCAGTGGTGCGGAGGATGAGAGGACTCCTGCAAAGAGAGGACGCAGGGGGGGAGGGGCCAGAGTGGGTACGGTGCCCCTTGCTGACAGACTTTATTAATTCAACAATATGGACCAAAGCGTTTGCTCAATTTTAGAAGAATGTTTTATCATATGCCTGATTTTGACTAATTTGGTCTTTTATTGTTCTGGGTTTTTAACAACATTTTATTCATTTTAGTGGCTATGAAATTTTTTACGTTTATCTGTAAGTGTATTTTAAAATGAACAAGGACGATAAACAGAATGAGTGCCTTTCTCCCCAGTGTTTCCATTGTTGTATGTAACTGTCTGATTTTAAAATATAAAACATCTGATGCTTTTGATACAACTAAATGCAGTGCAGATCTCCAGCTCTAAACAGCAACTGGTATGTGGCATGACATGCTTTTTTTTTTGTGTGGGTGAGCACTCAATAGGGTAGATGGGAGTGGTGCCTGTGTTTAATTCCTCAGTTTATTATACTTTATGGGCTCTTTGGGACACAACCAGTCTTTGATTCAAAATAGTGTTTAGTTATGCCATACTTATTTTCTTTTTGTTTCATTTGAACAGGACAGCGCATCGCTGCTTGCAACACGTCTGGGAGTGGAGCAGACCTGCCCCCTGACCCCAATGACCTGGTGGCAACACATGGACCTCTGCCGGAAAACTCCTCTCTCTTTATGGGGTTTGTCTTCATGCTCACAGCATCCTCTGAAAACGACAGAGACTCCAACCACCAGCCCAGTGATGAGGATGATGGTGAGGGGTAGAACAAAATAAACACTACATCATACGAAGCAATGATTTTAAGGCAGCTAAATTGCGATTTATTATGTTTTGTGGAATGTGAAAAAAACGCTATTTCTCTCTCATTAGAGTATGTTCAGAGAGCGCCATACAACAAACACTATACAGAGAGACAGCTGGAGGAAGGAGGAGGAATGATCCTGCTTGACTTTAATGAAGAACAGGTGAGCTTATATTCAGCACGACTCCCTTCTGTCCTGCAAGAGTTGTACAGCATACTTTTTGCTGTGTGCGCATGTTTTATATGTGTTCTGCATCATCAGTGTAAAGCAGCCTATCAGAGCTTGCTGATCGCTGACCAGCACTGTCGGACCAGGAAGTACCTGCTGTGTGTGGCAGGTGGAGTTCCCTGCGTGTCTCAGATGTGGGTGAGGGATTGCTGCCAGGAGAAGAAGCTGCTCAACTACAGGAACTACCTACTTCCTGCCGGTCTGGGTCCAGAGGAACGCATTGTGGAGTGGTAAGAGCTTCTCTTGTTTTGACATGATTCATTTTCTCATCTAATATTAAAAGAGAAAAAAAGTCAGATCCAGTCTTTACGACTGTCTGTCAGTAAGCAATCCATTTGTATGTAGTAAACATCCGGTGTATCTACACTAGTTGCTGTATTAATGAGTTCAGCCTCTTCATGATGCCAGGAGACTTGAGAGAGTAACTGTGATAGTGGAAAGAGAGTACTGAAAACTGAACATTTTTAGAACTGAATCAAGCCTGTACTGTTTTATACGTTTTTGAACTGCTGTCAATATTAAATAAAAATTGAATGTTACATGATTGTAAATAAGTGAATTCATACAGTGCTGTAGACACTACTGCCATTTGACTGGTCATGTCTCAAATAATGAGGAAAAAATACCTAATTTGACTGTTCAGATCAAATCACATTTTCAAAAATCTGATTTGATTCAATTACAAACCACCTTCCTGTAGATTTAAAAACTTATCAGAATTTCCCCAACTCTGTTTTAAGAAATTATTAAAAATTCATATTAATCTTATGCTGTTATTAATACAAGTACTTATATTTACTTTTATATTGTACTGTAGAACTTTGAGTGTGAGAAGCCAGTTACAAAAACTGCATTATTATTATTATTATTATTACATATGGAATTGATTTGGATTGTTATTCAGACTACAAACAACAGAACAAGTTTGAGTTGAATACAACAAAAACATTCTTTACTGCCTCTCTGAACAGTCTTGGAAGCTTGAGTTCTCTTTTTTGAATACATTTTTTTCCTCTGTCCTAAGGCATCCTCGCTGTAACCCTTTCAAAGCTCTGAAGGTGGTGCTCATATCTGAAGATCGTGTGGATTTATGGACCTCTTTGCTTTCCATGGGTGGTGCAGCAAAAGTTCATCACCATAAAGAAAATGAAGACCTTTCTGGTGGGTAATAGTACACTTAGTTCAATGTAAAAACATATAGAGCTAGCGCAAATAACTGGTGACAAAGTGAATTCGAAAACTGTGGAATAATGTATTGTGAATTTTTGACAGACATTCCAAACGTGAAGTTTGACCTGGCAGTGACATCATCTGCATGTCCATCTGAGGAACTGAAACGTGCGGCCCCGGACATGCCTGTTGTCTCTCTGGAGTGGCTGATTCAGAGCTTGATCTGTGGAAAGTGCCTCAGCTATGACAGCAACTCTGAATTCTGTCACAACCCTTCCACATAAACCATCATTCCTCTGGTGTCTTCTCATGTGTCTTTTAAACGTCCTCTGTGTTTTAGTGCATGCATTTTACTGTACATAGTTTTTATGAAATAAAAAGAAAATTGTGATTGTTTCACTTGTCTGTTTTATTTCATAAAGCATATGGTATTTACAAATTTTAAGTGTTCACGTTCAAGGAATAGATTTACTTCTCTAAAATGGCTTGGTTTAAGAGATGAGAGTGCAGAAAAAGCAGGACACAAATTGTGACAATGACAAGAGTCCCATCTTACAATAATTTAAATATACAAATCAACACACTTATTGTATTAGGCATGCTTCAATAAGCTGAAATGCACCATTGTGTGAATTCTGCCTCAGATCTTCAGGCGCTGCATTATAGCCCAAAACTGCAGGATAACAAACAACATGAGTTATATTTTTACATGAATCAGCTCAATATTACACAGCATTATTTATGCCTACCTTCCCAGCGTGCCTCCTGCCTGTGTGTAGTATTTGTTGTAGTCGAGTCGTAACAGCAGCTGTGCCAAGTCGGAGTTTATCTGGTGGTTACGCACACCGGAAAGAATCTTGAAGAGCAGGAATGACTGACGACTAAAACCCTGAGAAGTAATACACATTAAAAAAATTTTTTTTTAAATCATGCTTTGGTAAATCACGAGATAAAAAGCTGACCTTTTTGCTTGACACCTTATAATTGTGTATTATGACAAAAAAGTCTTGATTTTAAAATGATTCCAAGATTGTATTTATGGAAGCCCATTTCATATCAAAATACTTTGTAAATCATAATTATGACAAAAACTATATTTTGACGTTTTAGGTCATAATTATGATTTAATGCCATAATTTATGACTTTAGTATCTTACTTTCAACTGCCATGATTGACAGACATTAACAGTCGTATCTCCATTTCAACTTGTCAGAATTTTGACTTTTTAACTTAGTATCTCCTAATTTCAAAAGTCAACTGACTTATCATTTTGTCTTTTTATAGCATAATTATGACTTTTCACTTAGTTGCTCAGTTTTTACTTTCATAATGAACTCCTAATTCAAAATTTTGTCATGATTATGACTTTCTCAATTTTATGTCTTAATCATAACTTTTTATGTATAAATTTTGATTTACCAAAACATGATCCCCCCTCCCCCTCCCCCTCCCCCTCATGAGGCAGAAATGGGCTTCCATAAATACAATCTTGCATTTGGAATAATTCATACAAGCAAAGCTACCTTCACAAGAATATCCAGCTGGGCTGCTCCTCTTTCATCCAGAGGCCCGAGATTCTGACTGACCAGGGAACAAAAGTTGTGACAGAGGTCCAGGATCTCATTCAAACAGTGAAACACCTGAGAAAGAAGCAAGATTCAACCAAAAGCAGAACATAGCCTGGGTTACTGACATAAAGAGAGGTTTGTTATGGACACTCACAGGCTTGAGCAGAATGAAAGACTGTGCAAGGAGATTGCTGAGGAAATGGTCATGGGCCAATCGAATGCTCTCAAAGTCTCGTGTGGAATTGATCTGTTGTAAGAGCTGCGAAAACTGGGACTCCAGAACATCCACCTGAAGAGCAATGGAGGAAATACCTAAAATATATTCAGTGTGTGTAGTATGCAAATTGATAGGCAGCCAAATAGATGATTCAAGTTGTAACCTGAAGGTAATACTGAAGGTTGTCCACTAGGAAGGCCATGTGGTTGCGGAGTCTCCATTTAACGGCATCCGTCTGGTTTGATTTGAGATGTTTGCGCTGCATCTGCAAGGCCCAGCAGTGCTGCAGCTCAGACTGGACTCGACGCACACTCAGCAGGTAACGGAACACTACGTTATACCTAAATCAAGAAAGGGTTCACTTCATATAAGCTGCTGTGCTGGTGTTCATACTGTTTATTAAATTGCTAATATAAAACAATGACCTACTTCTCCAACACAGCAGGAGTGAAAAGAATATGCAGGGGCCATTGAACCTTGTAAGCCAATCCCAGCGCTGCCCAGCCAGTAGGAGGAGCCTCACGAGGAGAAGTCTCCTGTGGTGGAGTGGTGCTCTCTCGATTCCCAGAAGCCTCTGCAAGCACAATTATCCAATTCTGTGAAGTATTTAATAAGTGGAAAGGGTTGGTGAAGGATAAAAATGCTATTCAGCATGCAACACCTTTGCTTTCTTTCCCTTGGTAGTCTATGGTGAGATGCAGGAGGGGCAAAAGATTGTCATCGTCTAGCAGCACTTTATGAGCTGCTTGCTGAAATGCCACATTGACATCTGAAACAAATGGGAGCAAATTCAGAGAAATTATGAAGAGGAAAGAAGAATTTGAAGAGGGTGATCTCCTGGTTTATAAGAAAAGTCTCTTAATACCATGTTCAGTAACTGCAGATGGTGGGGTTTTCAGCATATGTTGAGCAAGGTCAATGAAGACCTGGTACAGTTCACCTCGCCCCAACAAGTAGAAGTCCTTTATGATCTAAAACAACAACATTGTGAAAGCAAAAGTGCACCAGCAAAAGCATGTCATCAACAAACTGCTCTTTATTTACCTTCAGCTGCCCCAAAAGATCAGATTCTTCAACCATCAAAGTCCATAAGTGCTGCAGGAAAAAAACAAAACACAAACACCATTGCATCTAAACTTCTGGTCGTGCTGTTAGTGTGGGTGAATCTCATGAAAACATGCTCATATTTTAGCTTGAAAAAAGTCAAAATTCCTTTACATTTAGATTTTTTGAGACTTTATTCTTTTCCAAGGGCTTTCCAGTAGAGAAATCAGAATTCTATTTATTCCTGACATTCCCACATTTTCCATGACTGTGGAAGTCCTGCCATTGATCTTATCTTTTAAATTCTCATTACCAATATAATACAAAACAATATTTCAAAACATTTTAAATTGTTTTTGTTAACACTTTTCAATAATGTTCCACATGCTCACATTAAACATTAAAGCATTTATTAATATTTGTTAATGTTAACTGAATCAATTAATTATGGAAAAAAATACTATGGAAGTCAATGGCTACCATGAACTGTTTGGTTACCAATATTCTTCAAAATATCTTCTTTTGTGTTCAACAGAGGAAATAAACTCATACAGGTTTGGAAGTGGAGGGGTTAGGGTTAGGTTTTTGGGTCAACTATCCCTTTAATACATTATTAAAATCAAACGTTTTATCTATTAAGATTGTTCAATGAATCTGAGCTAACAAGACCTAAAAGTGAACAGTTGTATTTTTTACAAACTAATGTTAACAAAGATTAATAAATGCTGTAAATAAATAAATAAATATTAATGTTAACTAAAGGGACCTTATTGTAAAATGTATTTTTTCCTTTTTTTCACATTACAGTAATATGAATAGGGGACACAATGTTATTCATAAATCTTATTCATGAAAATAACGTTACAATGTCAAAAATCCTAATGGCTTAAAATTCTAATGAACTTCATTCATCTTTTCAAATATGACCCAGAGATGTTTGAGACATGTTTCGTGTTGAATACCAATTGAGTTACAGGACAAACCTCAGCAACGGTGCTCCGAATGCCATCCACAAGATTCTCAAAGTCCACCAGACTAAAGAGAGGCTGCTGTTTGAGTCTGTGAAGCTCTGCTGCAAACATGTCCTCCTGGTGCTTCAGTATAGACCCTGAGCAACCACATGAGGGCAGCGTTATGAAACGAAACCATCACAACACACCTAAACAACGCTCTTCCACTCACCAGCTAGGGATGGGCTCTGGTTGTGATTTTCAAACATTTGCACCGACTCCCCAACAAAGAGGATTTTTTCAGCTACTCGAACAGGTATGTATGAGGGAAGCATCTCCACACGCAAGGAGAACTGCTGCAGGGATGGAGCGAGCATGTTCTCTTCCTCAATCAGTCTCTATAGAGGAACAGTAATGAACAGAAGACAACTTAAACCTAGAAAATTTATAAATTATGATAATTCACAGCCAGAAACTGCAGTAAACTGCCAAATTTCAATGAATGTACAAGCAGACAGAGTTTGGCTGTTTAGCATTCTCTGGGATGTAACTACACCATTCTGCTTTCTCCATTGAAGGTCATTCAAAGGTAGCGGTGTATTTATTTACTTTTTTATGTATGTATTTATTTTGCATTCAGAAAAAGTATGTTGATGAATTTATGGAATTTATAATGTTAATTATAGTTGTTTTGTTATTATACGTTTTACTGTGTTTTTCTTTACAAAAAAATAAAACATTATTAAAGAAAACTAAATATAAATATAATGTAAAATATATAAAATTACATTGCTGAGATAAAAACTGATCATTATAGTAGAAGTTTTGCTAGGGACCAATTTATTTTTGGAGGTATTCTGAAAGTGTAAATTGTTTTTATTTCATATATT
This sequence comes from Schizothorax lantsangensis, assembly GCA_027422415.1. NCBI lineage: Eukaryota > Metazoa > Chordata > Actinopteri > Cypriniformes > Cyprinidae > Schizothorax > Schizothorax lantsangensis. The sequence goes on along the minus strand of CM049839.1, from coordinate 31,241,004 downwards.
TTTAGGCCTTGAAAACTTCAGCATTTGTAATGAACTTTAAACAAATCAGCAATATTTTGCATCCAGAAAAAGGTTGTTGATGAATTTATGAAGTTAGATTATGGTTGTATAATTTACAGGGTTTTTTGTAGAGATTTTTTTTCTTAATGAAATAAAATAATATAATACATTTATTTATTAAAAGAAGCACTGCCAAGATAAAATCCATCTTTGTGTTACAGCCATTGAAAATATTCACAGGGCAAGTGAACAATTTAAACTACTGGGCTGGTTGGAGGAAAAAAACTTTATTGTTGAGCCTTGGACCTCCTTGTTTACATATACACATAAACATTTATACATTAAGAGACTAAGAAATCACTCCAGACACATGAGCCAGCCTGCCCTGAAACACCGAACTTTAGATATTTAGTCGCTCACCAAATCCTGCAGCTCACGGAGCTGTTTTCCACTCAGCCCTCCGATACCCAGGTCCTCCTCCTCTTCCTCCTGTGCAGCTGTGGCTCCGCCCGCGCTGGGGCCCTGCTTGACAAAGAACTCCTCACTCTGATCCAGCAGCAACCCGTGCAGCATCCACGCAGCCAGCTGCTTATACATCACGCCATGGCAGACTGCAAGAATCCTGCAAAACAGACACTACCATTAGAGCAGTAAAAATAGAATTCTGTGTCTTACGTTCGACTGCCACGGGCATTAGGGGTTTTTAGTTGGGTTTTTGTGAGCTCACTTCTCTAAGGCCATCCTGACAGGAGGCAGTCCTCCACAGCTGTGCTTGTACACAGTCTCTAGGATCTGGCAGCCATGAATCTGTTGAAACAAGAAAGTTTTAGAAAGGTTATTATTTTCAACCATGCACTCTTCTGATCATTTACTGCAAACCAGTGGCACCCGTCAAGCTACCGACCTTCTGAGACTTGATTGTTTCCACAACAACCATCACAGAGGGGAAGAGAAGCTGAAACTAAACAACAGAATAAATTTCACGTTAGTCATATACAGAGGGGTTGAAAACTTAGTGTTCATATGAAAAATCTGAGACTTACACTGCCATTTAAAAGTTTGGGATCAGTAAAGATTTTTAATGTTCAAATAAGTTTCTTATGCTCATGAAGGCTATATATTATTGCAATTTAAAATAACAGTTTTCTATTTTAATATACTTTAAAATATAATTTGTTCCTGTGATCAAAGCTGAATTTTAAGCATAATTTCTCCAGTCTTCAGTGTCACATGATCCTTCAGATATCATTCTAAATTGCTGATTTATAATCAATGTTGGAAACAGTTGTGCTGCTTAATATTTTTTGGGACCTGTGATACTTTTTCAGGATTCTTTTATAAATAAAAAGTTTAAAAAAGTGTTTTTTATTCAAAGTAGAAATTTTGTGTTAAAATATACACTACTATTCAAAAGTTTGGGGTCAGTACATTTTTCTCTCTCTTTTTCAAAATATATATTTTTTTATTCAGCAAGAATGTGTTAAATGGATAAAAAGTGATAGCAAAGACTTATATAGTTAGAATAGAAAAGATTTCTATTTTGAATAAATGCTGTTCTTTTGTAACTTTTTATTCATCAAAATAAAAATCAAAGAGAAAACGTATCGCAGGTTCCAAAAAAAAAAAAAAAAAAAATATTAAGCAGCACAACAGTTTCAACACTGATAATAAATCAGCATATTAGAATGATTTCTGAAGGATCATGTGACACTGGAGACTGGAGTAATGGCTGATGAAATTCAGCACTGCGTCACAGAAATAAACTATATTTTAAATTATATTAATAAAAGAAACCAATATTAGAAATTGCAATAGTGTCACAATATTACTGTTTTTTCTGTATTTTTGATCAAATAACTACAGCCTTGATGAGCATAACAGACTCCATTAAAAAGCATAAAAAATCTGACTGATCCCAAATTTTGAATGGGAGTGAATGGCAAAATGATATAAATTAAATGCACAAAAGTTTGAGGTCAGTGTTCACCAAGGTTGCACTTTTTTGATAAAATATACAGTAAGAACGTAATATTGTGAAATATTATTACAATTTAAAATAACCGTTTTCTATTTTAATATTTTTTTTAAATATTTTTTCCTGTGATGGAAAAGCTGCAGTCATCATTCCAGTCTTCAGTGAAGTCATAAAAAATCATTCTAAATTAGAATCATTCTAATATGCTGATCTGACACTCAAGAAACATTTCTTATTATTATCAATGTTGAAAACAGTTGAGCTGCTTTACAGTATTTTGGAAACCGTGCCATTTAAAAAAAAAAAAAAAAAAAAAATCTTATGTAACAATATAAATGTTTTTAGTGTGACTTTTGATCAATTTAATGCATACTTGCTGAATAAAAGCATTAATTTCTTTAAAAAATGACTGGTCCCAAACTTTTAAACAGTAGGTTAAATAGATAAATTAGATCATTCAGAATAATTCAGTGGAATGGATGTATAGGTGAAACTTATACACAGTTTGATTTACCTGTTCCAGCATGTAGTTTACATGAGAAATGGAGAGGTGTGGATCACCAAGAAACTGTAGGAAAAATGTAAAGTTTTTAAATATTTAAAATGTTTAATATAATCTTAAAATTTGGCCATAAAAGCACCATAAGGACTTCAAATGTAAAACCTCTTTTTCAAGGTCCAATAAAGCCTGCCGATAGGGCTGCAGCATAGAGTTGAGCCCGGTGCAGAACGCCCGCAGGTAAATGCCATGAAGCCCAGTCTGACTCGGCTGGCTGGAGTAATGCTCCTGTGAGACATGAAGAAGACTTGATCTGATCACCTCCTTCACACACAATGCATGCAGAATACACTCCGATTACCTGTTGGTGGACATGACCCGTGTGTTGCTCTATGAACTCTGTGAAGCGCACATAGTCAGTGCCCATTTTACAGAGCCGGTTGAGGACACTGGTTTCACTGGGGTGGAGGAACGGAAGGTCCTGGGACACCTGTGATCAGCAACACTTGATTCTCATTATACTGACATACCACCACTAACATAGTATTATTTCCATGGACATGGTGTTTTTTTTTTTTAAGATATCAGTTTTTGGGCATGCATTTTGGTAATACCTTTTATGCATTGTTATATCATGGTATTCTCTGAAGTACCGTGTAACTAACTATCACTGCCACAGTAGGGGATTTAAAAATAAATCTACATATAAATGTATTAATAAAATAAAAATACTGCATGTTAGATAAACATTATTGTCGTACCTCCGTACAGCCATAATTGCAATTTATCGAGTCTATTATACAGGCATACAGTATACCTGTATAATAGACTCGAACAATTGCAATTATATATACTATACTGTTATACACACAAACATTATTAGATGCATCACTGACAGAGTACATACAATACCTGCAATCCATTCCGTTTATTCCAGGTAAATATTGTCCCAGGATATCCACTCAGGGCCAGCAGCAGCTCATGGATCATTTTTATCAGAGCTGTTAGTCAGATAGCGTATCCAAATGAAACACACGATAATAAAAATACAGGTAACTGCTCATCATTAATATTTTCGCACCGCCAAAACCCCGGTCGCATGTTGATGACGCAGATCCCGAGCGCGACAGCGGAAGTGCTCAGCCAGATCCACTTCACTCACATTGAATATCATTTTTTTTTTTTTTTACTAACGTTACATACAGCTGATGAGGACTCATCTGCAGAGAATATATTTAGAGGTAAACACGATCTACTTTCTCTTAACGATCTGTTGTGGAGTTTTGTGTGTGTTCTGTTTCATTTAAATTACGTATTTTGATTGCATTTATAGCGACTGATTGGGCTCAATGAAGTTGAGATTAGAGTTATGTAAATCCCTGCAGGGTGAGCAAAGTGGTAATTTTAATGTAGTACTAAAATGCTTTGGTAATTATAACGTGATAACTTATAATAATAATATGTCCGAACTCGAATGAAAACAAGCCTAAAACTACAATTAACTCCGCACTGAGAGCTCTAATGTAAAACTAAAATACATACTTATGTTTATGTGTTTCAGTCTGCGGCATTAATATCTTGCCTACTGCTGTTGAACTATTTGTTTGTCTGTCGCTGGGAAACATGCCTAGAATTACAGCCCTCAGGCCCTGAACCTTTTTATGGACTTCTCTTTTGATTGTTTTGCATGTTTCCAGTGATGGCGTCGGAGAGAGAAGGAGATCTCGTCTCTGAGTTCCTCAGTCAGAATCCACACCTGGAGAACTGGGTGGAATCTTTAAGAGGACACTGTGAGACAAACAAACAGTGGCATGCCAGAAGAGAGTTTGTCCTGCGCAATATGGAGGTCTTTCCTACCATCCAGCCTGGGATCCCAAGTTCTAGTTTGGACAAACTTCTGTCTCTGTCCATGGTTTGGGCCAACCACGTGTTTTTGGGCTGTCGGTAATTGTCTTTTTTGGATTTTTTTTTCACAAGCACAAAATGCATTTCTAATTTCAGTTGTTAGTGGGTCAATTAATCTATTTATTTTGAAAGTTTGGGGTCGGTAAGTTTTTTTTTTTTTTTTTTAGAAATCAATACTTTTATAAAGCAAAAACACATTAAATATTTTATAATGTTACAAAATATTTCTGTTTCAATTTAATACTCTTTTAATACATTCTTCAAAGAATCTTGAAAATAGTTTTTTTCACAGTTTACAACTGTTTTCAACATTGATAGTAAAAATTTGAAGTAATGGCTGCTGAAAAATCAGCTTTGTCATCACGGGATTAAAGTAAAAAAATATTGAAATATAAAGTTATTTTAAATTTGTAATAATGTTTCTCAATATATCAGTGATCAAATAAATGTAGCCTTGGTGACAATAAGAGACTTCTTTAAAACATTATTAAAAAAATCTTTCTGACCCCACACCTTTGAAAGGTAGTGTACAATGCATACATAAAATTACTTGAATACACTTTTATTTTAATGTCTAGTATTAAAGTTAATATTGTAGTATCACTGATTCTTGAGAAGTGGGACAAAACAGGGTGCCATATTAAAAAATATAACCTTGCACTCAGACAAATGAAACTACATTTATGTATCTTATATGTGTTATGCTTTGATTCAACTTTGCTAACTTTTCTCTTTTTTTTTAATCAAAATGTGCTTTTTAACTTGCCATCACTTATTCTTATACTCAACAAATATAAAATATCATTATGAAATATTATCAAAATATTCATCTGATGGATGTGACAGTTGACACATCTGACAGTGGTGACAAAAACCTGAATTTGTAGTCATTTTAACTATCAAATACAATGAATCAATCAATTACTGTATTAAAACAAATACAACAAACAGTGAGTATGTTATTGTTTATAAAGCTTTTATTCAAGATTCACATTTAAGTATTTTGATATCATTGGAACACAAACGATCTGTTTCCTCTCATCTCAGAACAGTATGTCTGCTGTGCATCTGCTGGTAACAAGGTAACTTTTGAAAACAGTTATATGAACAAATAAAACAGTTGTTACCTCTATCCGTTTACTTTCACCATATTCACATTTAAACAAATCTTAACAAATGATCCAAAAATGATCAGAACATATGATCAGTATACAAACAAACTGTATTATGTATAGATATGTTTCATCCAGTGTTATGTGTTCCCTCAGCCTTATGTTCCCTCAACCCTGACTCTGCTCGAAGTGATGACTATCAATCCACAAAAGCAATATATGCTGTCAGGTCACATATTTAGTATTTACACATTTTTAGAAAAATTAAACACTATTTTATATTTAATATAATTAAAAATGTCTTGAAAACCACAAAAATATGATGACTTCACGTTGAATATCAACTCATCATCATTGGCCCGTCACCACCGTCAGACAGAAAATCTGACAGTGTTGACAAATTTGCCATTTCTTTCACAAAACAAATGGAGTTCATGTAGTAGCCATTTTGTTTTCTCTGTTGATGTTAGATGCTACTAGAACCTGCTTCAGGAGAATAAAATGATCTAAACATTTCAAATAATTTCCTCAGAACTTGGAAGATGGTGTTGACATATGGTTGTGACACAGAAAATATTAACATTAGGATTAAAAATATTCAAAAACTATAAACATTTTTTATTGATGTACTCTGCAGAGGTGGAATGTGGCAAGAGGGTCCTTTAGAGTGACAGCTGCCCCTGATATTCCCTGATTTTATTACATTTTAATGAATGTCTGATGTTGTTGACAAAAACACGCAACTTTGAAATCTTATGAAACACGCATGTGTCATTTGAAAACAAACTTGCTTTGATATGAGATATTATTTTAGTGTTACTTTTGATAAAACAAGCTCTTTTTCATTATTAAATCATTTTTATGCATTTTATAGCATATGAATGATTGAACCATTCCCTTTTTGATGTAGTGAGAAGACAATAAGTATCATAGATTCTATATAATAATGATAAAATTAAATTGAAGGGGATAATTGTTTGAAATACATTCTATTATTTATCCCTCATAACATTTACAATTGAAAATATATTCATTTTTAAACCTAATAGCATTTACAATTGCTGGACATGTTTTGTCCCATGTCTCAAGAATCAGTGGTATTACAAATCAATGTGTATGTTTTTTGGAGTCACATGAAATAGAAAATGTAATTTTTTGGGGGAAAGCTGTTAGTTTTATTTGTTATTAGTATATTAATATTTGAAAAGTGTTCATCAAATAATAGTCACACCACACTTCGGATACTTTTCTAATAACTTGGCACATGTTTTAGACTAGATTTATTTTTATTTTTTTTTAAGATTTTTCCTTTTTTACTGAGAACTCTCTTATTTGTCACTGACCCTAATGCAGGTATCCACAGCCTGTAATGGAGAAGGTAAATGAGATGGCAGAAGGAATCACTGTGACCGAGGCCCCTGTGCGAAAGACTAGAGATGAAATCATGGGGAAAACAAAAAGACCTGCAGCTTCAGGTAAATGAGCTATCTTTAATGTGTCATTGAATTAATATACACCACTGTTCATAGATTTGGGGTTGGTAAGCCTTTTGTAATGCTTTTAAAATAAGTATCTTAATCGAAAATACAGTAAAAAAAACAGTAAAATTATGAAATATTATTACAATTTAAAATAACTGTTTTCCAGTTGAATATATTTTAAAATGTAATTTATTCCTGTGATGGTAAAACTTAATTTTCAGCAGCCATTACTCCAGTCTTCAGTTTTGCATGATCCTTCAGAAATCATTCTAATAGGCTGACTTGCTGCTCAAGAAAACATTTATTATTATTATCAATGTTGAAAACAGCTGTGCTGCTTAATATTTTTGTGGAAGCTGTGATATTTCAAAAGAATAGCATTTATTTGAAATGTAGATATTTTTTTAACAATCTGAATGTCTTCACTGTCACTTTTGATCTGATTAATGTGTCCTTGCTGAATAAAAGTATTAATTTCTTTCAAATGGGATCTTACTGATCCCAGTAAGATTTTATTATAGTAATACAGAATGATTTGATCACTGATTTACACTGATCTCTTGAACTATATTTTGTAGCAGTGGAAGCTGATTACCAGAGTAAGAAAGCTAAACCCAATGATACAGATGTTAAAGCTCATGCGAAGAGTGTTGGGCATCCAGCTGCCAGTGCTCTGAAATCGGGCCCTCCGCCAGGGGCTCCTGCAGAACACCAGCCCTTTTTTAATCGACTCTATAAGGCAGTTGCTTGGAAGCTTGTGTCTGCTGGTGGCTTTGGCCCCAACCTGGAACACTTTGAAATCTTGCGCAGTTGTGTGGAGTCATGCAAGGCCAGTCTTACCTGTGTGTTTGTTCCACTCAAAGACATTCCTGACCTGCCGACGGGACGTACCCAGAAAGAAGGACAGGTTTGTGAACTGCGCTGCTGCACCGTCTACATGGGTACGGGCTACGGGCGGGATGAGGTTGCCGCCAGGGCAATGGCCTCCAAAGAAGCACTCAAAGTGTTTCAAGGGCAAAAAGTGACAGTGAAAGTTTGCCGCCGCAGATTCAGTGGACGAGACGCTGATGATTTGGTTCTGCTGGATGAACAGTCCAGGAACCAGGTTTTCCCTCCAGCTCTCAGCTACCCCTTTCAGGAAGACCAGTAGAGCTTCATTCTGCTACAGTGATATAAAGTTATAGATTCAGCTGTGGCAACCATGAAGATGTTTTTCACTGCAGTTCCAAAGAGTTTCATTTGTTCAGATTTCAGTTATTCTCATTCAGAATGTCACGATGGGGGAAGACTGGTAGTTGTTTGTAAAAGTGATTAAGAAAAAAAGTAATTTTGTGCCTTGTAAAATGCTTATGCTGTTGCTTTAGAGTCTTGTTTGTGGTTTTGAGGTTTAGATCTTCTAGATGGTTGTTGAACATCCATAACTTTGGTTATAGTTCTGTCCGACCTTGAAAAATGTCTGTGGTTTCAAACGCTGCTATTTTAATTGATAACATGTCAATGACTTTTGTTTTATTTATTTCTAAAGCATTACATTGAGAATATACAGTCTGCAGTTGACAGTGGTTGGATTTGTCCATGTCCAATATTTAAAAAGATAATATTCACAAAATAAATCTTGGATTAATACATGAATGATAACACAATTGTAATGGTTAGACTCAGTTTTGATTGTTAAAAGAAAATATTACAGTAATAAAAATACAGTAAAGAAATGGGATCTCATTGTTAGCTTGATATCTAAATTTCCTGACACTGTTTTTTTTATATATTTTTCCCTTGCTTCACATGTATTGGACAGTTTGTATTTATTAATACATTTCATAACCACTTTCTTGGTCGTACACTGTGATGAGGTTTGATAATGTTGTTGCTGTTGTTGTGGAGCTTTGGGCAGATTCTTTGAATGTCAAATAAAACTGCTGTCCATTTCAGACCCATGTTAAATGTTCAAGCAGAAGCGTATCAATGAAGTGTAAATGTTTGGTTAAATGTATCTCAGTCTATGATTCAGAAACTGCTAGCTTTACTTGGGGTTTAACTGGGGTTATTTTCTGATTTCATAAGAAGATGTGACGTGTTCATCTATCCGTACATCTTTGTTTTGTTTGGTAGTGACATTTTAAAAATAAAAAAATCTTGAAATCTCAAACTTGATGGGATGGTTCATAATCAGACGCCATTTGGAACAATTGCTTTTGAGTTCATAACTCTGTGACTGTAAGAGCTATAATCAAAAGATTCTAGATTTACAGTTTAAGGTGATTTTTCTGTGATTTTGAAATGAAAAACTCTTCCAAGGCTTTTGGTTTGATTCACATGAAACTTGGCACACATCATCCCAAGACCCTCATGACAAAAATAAATAAATACAAATTATTTTATTTTATTAAAACAGTTTGGAATTGCCAATTTTCACTAATTAACCTTAAGATAAATACTTCTGGACTTATGAATTTTTAATTGCGAATGAAAATGTAAAAGTTTAACAAGTGTCGACATATGTTTCGATAACATAGTTTTATATATATATATATATATAATGTTTTTTTTTTTACTTTTTCTCTTTCAGTCTAACAGTAAGAGGGAGTGATATCCTTGAAGTCAGTTGTCTATTTTGACAACAGTATATATTGCTGTAACATTTTTCAGGATTCAAGATGGACTTTTCTGTAAAAAATGTATAAAAATACACATTATATTTGATAAAGATGGTTGGTCCTTAGTGATATGCCATTTGCAGCTATAACTGAAAATATTTTTTTGTTAAAACACAATGTTTTTGGTAACACTTTAGTTTGTGGACCATTTTTATTCACTATTAACAATGACTTTTGCCTCAATAAACTCCTAATTACTGCTTATTAATAGTTAGTAAGGTAGTTGTTAAATTTAGATATGGGTAAGGAATATAGAATATGCTCTTGCAGAACAAGGCATTAATATGTGCTTTATAAGTACTAATAAACAGCCAATATGCTAGTAATATGCATGCTAATAAACAACTAGTTAATAGTGAGAATTAAAACAAACTAAAGTGTCAACAGTTTTTCTTTTTAATCTGCCTCCAATTATAATACATATCATGGTTTGTTGGCTTTATTTGATCAATTCCCATTTATAGGGCATAAAATGTTCATTCACAAAGTGCTATTTTTGTAAACACTAAAGGGATATCATTAGATTCAGACTAAATGTGTGTTGTTGTGTATCAATTATTTGGATATATTCCCTATCAGGCATGTTCATTTGAGTATAAAAGTGTTTATGTAACCTCATTTTTAAAATCTCTTATAAAAGAACAGATCTGATTATTACCTAAAGCAAATGACAGTTTTATTACACATCACATACAACTTTGCTCATATTTACACCACATAATCAATTTGCTTCCTCTCCAGCAACCCAAATGCAATTACACAATCAAATGAATAACTTTGAATGATGAAAAATCATTATGATTTCTGAATATTAAATGGCTTGAGGGTGCACAATGGTTTGACTGGTGTTATATAAAATTAGACCCATCAACTGTTATTTTTATGCAGAGATGTGTTTGACCTGTTTCTCAGTGCCAGCAAGACACATATTTCCCATCGTCCTCCACTCCTCTTCTGCTGGCAATCTGTAAAATGTTAACAGTTGTAAATGAACTTAACAAGGAGTGAAAGCGCCCTTTAAAGTGCCAGCTTTGATTGACATTTGAGGGAATTTGGGTGTGTTTTTCTGCTTGGCTGCAAGCTGGACTCATCCTCTCAGGCAGAGCTAATCACGGGACAGCCTGTACTAACTGCACTATTCCTCCTCCTCTCCATGAGTCACAGGCTTTTTGTAATACAGAAATGTCACATATTTTGAACCCTTGTTATAACTATGCTGTTGAAATCATGCATGCGGATGGAATGAGATGTGTGAGACAAATTGAAGAAAATAACAAGGAACTGAACACTTATAAAACACATTCTCTGAAACTGGTTTGTTGTAATGATGGAGTTTCAGGGAATGTGTTTTATTAAACATATCACCTTGATTTTACATTTATTTTAATTCTCTTAAATTGTCACACAACTCTTTCCAGGCACTAGAAAAAATAGATTAAATACACAAATTCGACATTGTTTTCTTCTTGATGTCTTGTAATATCTAAATGAACAATGTAAATGTATTTTATATATTCATATAATTATTTATATGTTTTGCAACCAGCAATATCAGTATGTTTATCATAATTTTCATCAGTGATTAAATGTTACAATAACTTGAATTAGATTCTTTGAAAATTTTACAATATGTTTAGTGATTTATATTTCATTTTTAATTTTCATTTACTTGATTTTAACTCTATTTTCTTAATCTGTAGTGGTTGAAAAAGTCCAAATTATTATTATTATTATTCCTTTTTCTTTTTTTTACTGCAGGTCGACAGTTTGATATCACTAGAAGATAGCAATTAAACTTAAGCTTTTTTTTATTATTATTAAACTTTTTTTTTTTGGTAAGTTGCTTTTTTACAGTGCAGAATGTTTTGTTTATATGCCACCACAAAACATGTATTATAGGCTACTAACTAGAGGAAACACACAGACTGCCTTAGAAAACAAAAGTCCACAGTTTATTCAGGATTAATTACACATCAAGAGCAGCAAATAATTAAACAATCTTTCAAATTCATCTGTTCTTCTCATTGCACTCCATAATCATAAAAATAGAAATGACATAATGTATAAATATCTGCAAGATCATGTGTATATTTCCAATTCACAATCCATTTTTATCTTTACAAACATTTCAGCAAAAAGTAATTGCAAAACGCTCCACGTGGACAGTCGCACATTTTGCCGATTCTTGATCCTTTCCTGATGGCGCATTGCTCCCCAACATCGCACTGATATGAAAGCAAAGCGTAAATGTTAGAATTTTAATAGCAAATGTAAATGGTAAATGTGTGATTTTAATCTAGGAATCACAGTATTTTGCTCTATTTTAAATAATCAAATAGCGAAAGACAAAAATCTCATAAAACTGTGTTGTGCTACTCACTGTAGGAACGCGCCCAAACTTCTTTTCCCAAAGTGAGATGCGTTTACTCTGCAGTTTCTCCAGAACGTCATGTAAAGCCCCGAGCTGTGAACATGTTCAGATCATTTAATGCAAGTAAGTATCATTAAAATCTTTTTAAAGAAGGGAACATCATTTGCTTTCTATGCGCCGAGAATTACGCAATACTTACGAGCTGCTTTTCGTTGGTCAGATTCGGGTCCTTTGGGTAAAACTCTCTCAAAGCTCTCGTTTCTAAGTCGGATTCGTTGTCAAAGTCCATTTCAGCACCCTGAATGCAGGAGACCAGCACGGCGCATGCCATCGCTGTGGTCCAGAGTTTGGAGCTCTCCATGGTCACAGCCAAGTCTCGTCCTGTGCACTGAGATTCAAGTGAACACTCGCTTCCCGCGGACCAATCACCTTATATCTGCTCCACTGACACAACACTCACTTCACTCCTTCTTTTGCTCCACCTTACACATTGATTTTTGTCCATGCGTAATAACGCGACGATGACTCATTGCGTAAATCTGGCGAGTTTATGTCCAAAACAAGACAGAAAGACGTCTGAGGGGAGGAAAACAAGTCTTATGCTGGAAATGTTTACAAATTATTATATGATTTTGTTTTTTGATTGTTTAAGCAGGATTTTTTTAGTCAAGTTGGATACATAAAAAGCAGTATGAAACAGATTTCAGATCCACTTTGGAAATGGGAAGATGAGGCTAGTTATAACACTGTTTACATCAGGTTTATTTTTGTAAATTACTTTAGGCCTATATATAGGAAAATATTGGCTACAAAACGCTTTTGAACATTTGCACCAGTACTAATGTAGAGGAAAGAAGATACAGTTATTCAAACATTAAACCATTAAAAGTGCCTAAAGCCAGTTAAAACCAGCCAACAGACTGAGAGAAAATGTATATGACTGAATCTGGTTTAAACTGGGTATTTTCAACACGAAACAATAAATAAAACTGCAAAATGTGACATTTGAAACATCACTTTTTGCCCAACCTGCAATTTATGAAAATAATGTTGTTCAAAGAACATATTTTTATAAATTTCAGTTCAAATCTAAATCTTTACTAATGTGATTTTACTGTGTTCGCTTGTTACCCAACAGCTTTAGTAAAGTATTATGGTAATAAGGCAAATTACTATATTAAAGAATTAGAATACATTGTAGAAACAATTTACCCCACTCTTTCTTCTATGGATGACTTTAATGTAGCTATTTTGAATATATTTTAAAAACAATTCCAATGACAAATTATTTGAAAGAGGCCAACTTTATCTGTATTCACTTAACAAAAACAGTGCATTTAAGTTTAGCATGACCATAATACTTATTTTTAGTAATGGAAGAATGTACACATTTGTGATAAAGATGGTGAAGCTTAAGTGTCCCTTTACCAGCTGTCCTGCTTGCATTCATCTCAGGTTTGTCAGCGTTTTGTGTAGCAGGCACAGCCTTTATTGAAAAAGGAACATCAGCAGCATGCCAAAAAGAAAACCTGCAAAAGACCAGGACAAAATAAAAAATGCTATTTTTCTTATATGCAGTGTCCTGTACACAAGAATGGAGTTAGTTAATATATTTTCAATGGTCAACAAATTCATTTAGAAGTGGTTGTCCATTTTTGTTGATTGATCCTATTCTAGGCACAGAATGTGTTATTTTGTTGTTTCCTGCTGATTAATGCAAAGCCAAGCCTCGCTTTGATCCGGTCTTAGTTGCTTCATGAGGATCTTTTGTCGGTTAGAGGCAGGAATCAAACCAGGTCCGTCTGACTGCTCTGTGGGCTGCATGAGTCATATCATTCCAATTACCACATGTATTATTGCCTGTCAGAAACCTTTCCCTCAGCACGGTTACCTGTTTATTAATATGACCACTGTCGGGGTAGTTTTGCTCACCACTCACGTCAAATGAGCTCTATTTTCATCTTCTTCCGAGAAAAATTATTCAATTTTGTGCAGGCAGATAGTTCATATGCATAAGGACTCATGTCAATAGTTTAACACCAGCAAAACATTTTGCTTTTTACGGTCATTATTTGCATAACATTTCTCCACACTGCTAAAATAAGGTCTTGAGGGTGTCATTCCTGTCAAAACAGTGTAGACCATTTTTGAAAAGATGATTACTGGATAGGACAGGATTGCCACAGGGTGTCAAATCCAGACCAAGTGTGAGAATGGCTGAAAGCAACATAACCTAAAATACACACTTGACAGTTGAAGTAAACTTCTCATAAGCATTGCTGCTGTTGTGCAGGCAGACTTCATTCACAATTTGACTTGACAGTTTGTAAATGGTAGTTTGCTGTAATCTTTCAGTGTGGCAGAGGTTTGCCACCCTCTAATAAGGTTTGGCTCTGATTTAAGTTGAGGAAATAACACATATCTTCTGCCAAACAGCCACAACAAAGGAAGCCTGACATCTTTTAATAATAAACTCTCACTTTTAAGTTCCCATTAAGATTATTGGCCTCTAGAAACAAGCTTCCTGAGCCACTGAAGGAGGTTGTTTGTATGCAGTGAAGAAGGGTTTTGTCCTTTGAAGGCAAATCTCAAAGAAGATGCAGGAGTGTTGTGTGGGAGAGATCGGAATTCATTATCTTCCTGACTTATCTAAGTATTCTTCCGAACTCTAAGATCCTGGCACATTTGTTTTGGTTCAAAGATGTTTGTTTTCTCCTTTGCCTGACATGTCGACGACCTCCCACCCTTTTTTTTAACTTATGAATCCTCCTGAGAGAGTTAAATTACTTGAGCCGGAAAGACCCTGTGTTGGAATTGATTTTGTGTGGGTGTGTGATTTCCCTCTTCCCTCAGGTGATCAAGTTAAGTGCATTACGGCCTTATTGCCTCTCTAATGTTGAAAAATTATAAGTGAATTAAGACCTGACATACTTGTGTCACATCAGCTTGGTGGATTCAAGTCATATTTACCTACCATGAAGGTTCATTCATGACTCTCCAGCCAATCATCAGCAGTTGTTATGATGATCTGAATGCTTAAAAATAGGAAATAAAAATAGTATTGTAAACTATGTAATAACATAAATTTGTGCATTAATAGTGGTGATTTTTCAATGAAGCTTTCTGCAGGTTGTATCATCATGCCAGTAGGTGGCGACAAGTGTTTATATAAGTAAGTCATTGAATCACTCATTCAACCAATTCATTCAAAACACTGATTTAATCAGGAATGATAGAAATGATTGGGTCTATTTCAGGCTAAGTGTATCCCACCATTCATCACATTCAGGAACTCATGTGCCCCAAAATGTTGAGGTTTCTAGTCGGCAGTAACACGTAAAGAAACGTAAAGAGTTACACATTGTATTGGTGCAGAGATGAGTATGTGTCTTTTGTACAGTGTTTGCAACTGCTTTTTATGACTTAATTAGAAGCATCACATTTACTAAATTCTTTTATCTGTTACATAGGGACTACTGAACAGACATTAAGAGGTCAGACATTTTAAAGTCAAAGTATTAAAAATCAAAATATCTAATAAAGCTCTGCAAAAACTTTGAACTATGATGTATAGGTCCCATTGGATAATCAAAGGCTGTAAGTACATTTACAATCTTAAAGGGGTGGTTGACTGTTTTTTTTCTAGGCTTGATTGTGTTTATGGGGTGCAGTCTAGCATGTGTTCATGCTTGGTTTTTTTAAAAACGCATTATTTTTCACATAATTTACCTTTATTCCACACCTCTCTGTCCCTTCTCTGACAAAATACGCGACGGGCTGAGATTGGTTAGCTGGCTCAGTGTGTTGTGATTGGCTAAACCGCCTCTACTGCACGTCTGAACGTCCCGCCCCTCTCCTCAGTGGCATGTGCTCCGGTTGAATTGTAAACAGTGGCGTTGTCTATAATGCTTATCAATTTGAGCCCGATTGAGACCCAGAGGATATTAGTGAAGAGGATCGTGCAGAACCTGTGCAAGCACGGCTCTTAATGGTATGTTTGGTTGTTGTTGTCTCATACTTTTAAATACGCTGCTATTTGTAAGTGCTACTGCTTCTGTTAGCTTTTAATATACGGTTTTATCCTGATTAAAGCTTTAATACAGCACAGCAACCGCACGCGTGTCCATTTATAATGCTTCTCATTGCTGTGTGAAAATAAGTGCATAATTGGAACAGTTTGTTGGAGCTTATCTGACGATCTGAATGAGAGAGAGAGAGAGAGAGAGAGAGAGAGATGCAGAGCAGGGCGACACGAGTGACAGTATTAAGAACTGCTGCTTTAATGATTTTGAAACTTGTGAATCCATTAGAATCGTTAGAAGACAGAATCACGATTCATATGAATAGATTGTTACATGCACCCCTAGTTTTCTCTTCTTCTTCTCTAAAGCAGCGCAGCATGGCCTCGCCCCCTTTGCTGCGTGTTCCCGGGGGCGGGGTTTATCTGGGTCCCTGACGTATCAGACCCAGGAAGTAACTCGTTGTAGTCCCTTACCTGTCGTTTTTGTAGGCATTAAACTGCCAGAATTTTAAAAGACGATATCTCTGTTTGCATTGAACTTTCAGCGCCGTAACTCTGCAGATATTGTTTATGCTCAAACAGCAACATTACACACTAACTAATGTTAAAAAAGTGAAATCGCAATCAACCACCCCTTTAAAAATCTCACCCTAATGTCGTTCCAAGTCCGTAAGTCCCTCGTTCATCTTCAAAACACTAATTAATTTAATTTGGATGAAATCCTAAAGCTTTCTGACCCTGCATAGACAGGAACAGAACTACCACATTCAAAATTCTTGTAGCTTCATAAAATTACTGTTGAACCACTATTTTACAGATGTTCTTATTACATTTTTACCACAAAACATTTCAGTTCTGTTGCTTCTGTTTCATCAAAAATATCGGTAACACTTTATTTTAGGGTCTCTTAACTAGTTGCTTATTAGCATGCATATTACTAGAATATTAGCTATTTATTAGCAGTAATTAAGCACATATTAATGCCTTATTCTACATGACCTTATTCTACATCCCTAATCCTACCCAATACCTAAACTTAACAACTACTTTACTAACTATTAATAAGCAGCACATTAGAAATGTATTGAGGGAAAAGTCGTAGTTAATAGTGAATAAGTGTTCCCTATTCTAAAGTGTTACCAAAATATCTTAATTTGTGTTCCGAAGATGAACGAAGGTCTTACGGGTTTGGAATGACATGAGGGTTTTGTAATTAATAACAGAATTTTAATTTTTGGGTGAACTAACCCTTTAATGCCCACTTGAATATACAGTAGACAACTGGCCAAGTGCAAAGACTGCAAGAGTAAGTATTGTGTTAGGCCCTGTCTGTATGAGTGAGTCATTGAATCATTCCCTCAACTAGTCATTCATAAACACAGATTCTTTCAATAACGAAACACCACTGTGTAATTACTTTGTTGGTGAAGCAAAACTAAACAATGTATTCTGTCTAAAATGTAAGTTACTCAATATTAAACTCTTCTTTGTTGAACTGTATAAAACTAAAATCACACTCGCTACTCATGCTAAGGCAGCCAGAGCTGTGATTAAATTCAGAAGAATATTTCTTAATCAAATCTGGTTTATAAAGGAAAACAAAAAACATGCCGTTTTAGAGCTTCAGCATAGCAACAGGGGGCTCGATAACTGAGAGAGAGGAAAGATCTGCATCTGAACTGTCAATTACTTGGAGGGTTGTAACACTATACCACAGCGCCAGAGGTCCCTTGTTAGTGCCAGACCCTCATTTGTCAGTGCACAACACAGACTCCCCATTATGTCATAGGGAGGGAGTCAACACTCAGACCCAAAACACAAGCCAAACAGTCGCATTTTAGCCAAACAGACAGCCTTTAGATCCTAAAACCCCCAAATGGAGCTGATAAATGGGACTCAAGTCAGTTAATCAAGCTGTGAAGTGGCCAGTGGGTAATATTAGATGTCAGCTTGGTGAGAGACACAGAATCAGGTCACTTCAATGTGCAGCAAAGATTATCTCATGTGTCAGTGACGGCCACACTCCAGTCCACTGACTGCGTCAGTCATTAGGCTAACAGCAGAAGCTTTGCCTGTTAGTGTGTTTCCTTAACAGATGCATCCATCAATGTCCTGGGTTTCTTACAAGACGATTCACTCAAAATCTGTCAAAGAAGAGTGTTGTCATGTACTCAGGATTAGAATCACTATAGCTATTATTATGCAAGCTGTTACAGCAGCAAGAGCCTGTTTGTACTGGAACTGACCTGTCTCACCTCTATCAGAAATATTCTCTAGAGAGCAAATCAGATGGTCAAGCACAAATCAAAAGAGCAATTTGAGTGTTTCAGGGTCTAGATGAGGCAAAGAATGATAAATAAGAGCCAAACAAGAGGAGCAGATGTGAACGAGCTTGTTTGATTGCAAAGTCTGTATTCGCCTGTCATACCTAAGGAGAAGATTAAAGGGAAAAAGTACACAGAGCAAAGCAAAGAGTACGATACGCTTCTTTAAATAACACTGTGCAACGTTCTGTTCCTGCAGGTTTGGTAGGGGATCTTGAGCTCATGTGTAATCATCTGTCTTTTAATATTTTTTTCATGCTTTCTGTTTAAGTTGATGAATAATTAAACCCTTCCATTTACATCTTTGCTTCTGAGGGATCAAAACAGCAGTGTGTAGCCCTTGAAGAATGAACAAGCATTGTTGACTTTAATGGGATTGACATTTGTCTTGTTAAAATGTTTGTTCTTAACTGACGTTGTCACATGCATATTGCATTGGTTTTATTTGTTCTACCAAATTGTCCTTGTTTCACTTCAAATACAGAAAGGGAAAGCTTTTCTACATCCACACTTTTCTGCTTGGGGCAAAAAGCATCAGTGATATATTCACAGAATTGTTAGAAAGGCTGTCTGCACATACCAGCGTCCGCAGTCTGAGTTGTTGTGCGTCATTGTGAGGTAATTAGGGGTCTTTGAAAAATCTGCCTCTACTCTTCCCTGCCTACAAAGCTTTATTTGTTCTGACGAGGAGTTGCTTATCTCCGTAATTGCACTGTATAGCTAACGTGTGTGTGGCGTTAAGCTTTATAATATTGCTTAACGACTCCACTTCCATTCCACCCACTTTCTTCAAAAATCCAGAAATGAAAGATTAAGTGGATATTTGAATTAAATTTTTAGACAAATGAGCTTCACATCTTTAAGCATGTAATGTAACTTAGACACCATCACAAAATTTGTAATGGTTTTACTTAAACTTGTATTGGATTTAATAACAGAATAAAGCGGGCTGAGGGGGACAGAAAATGCCAAGAAATTCAAAGGAAGAACTTTGGGTGACTTCTGTGGTAAATATTAATAGAGGAATTAGTCTCTTCAAGAAAACTGCTGTGTCATAGACCTTTTAAAACTCAAATTTGCTTGAAAATTAAACTATATAATCACTGGCACAGCGGCGGAGCCCTGGCCTTTTATAATAATAATTGCACCTAATAATAAGCGGCGCCCCCTTACCCCAGTTTTTTCTGTTTTTTATAAAGACCTTTTTAAAACCGGCTGTGGCACAAACTGCCGCTCCTTAAAATATAGCTTATCGCCGCTATCAAGCCCGCCGGCCACCGTTAGCCCCTTCCAGTCATATTGTCAGGGTTTCTGTCAGGGTTCTGTTGTGTGTGTCATGTGTTCCTGCCTCTTGTGTCCATATTTGGTTTGTTTCCTGTCCTTGTTAAGTGTGATCATTAGTTAATTCGTGTCCAGCTGTGTTTATGTGTTAATTACCCTGTGTATTTAGTTCCTGTCTGTTGAGTTTGATGTCGTCTGGTCTACTCGTTACTCCCAGTGTTTCCTGTCTGCCTTGTCTGCCTTGTCTTGCCTTGTCTGCATTAAAGACTATTATTTGAGTTTACGTCCTCGTCTGCGTGTCCTTGTTCCTCCCTGCTGTGTGCACCGTGACACATATTGTTCAGCTGCTCTATTTCTTGTTGTTCAGTTATTTCATATATAGTTGCTCTATATAAAAATGTAATTATATGTGTGTGCACACATTTATAAATAGATATTTATATATTTTTTGTTTGTGTTTGTTTTATAGAATTTTATTATGATAATTTTAGTTAATATAATAATTTATATAAAGACTTTTTAAAACAAATTTGCTTAAATTAAACTGTAAAAATCACTATCTCATAGAATTGTATATATATATGCACACACACGCATACACACATAAATAACTAAATTTACAAATATTTATATAGTGCCTTTAAACATAGGCTAATATATAAGTAACACATGCATATATAAATTTATACAATATTTTAATTTTATAAATATTGTAAATATTAATGTGTGTTTGATTATATCATATACAAGTTTCCCTTGCATTAAATTAATAAACAACAGCAGAGGTTCTTTAAGTTACATAAAAATGTCTATCTTGTATAGTCTGTGGCATATTCATAAACTTTTTAATAAATAAACACTTTGAGTAAAATAGCGTAATGTTGTAAATGCTCAGTCCATACGATATTCTCTCAGACAGAACCAGTGAGCCTCAGATGCCTCTTCTGAAAGCAAGGTTCCTGTCAGCTTCACAGCAGCCAGGAAGAAATCAGGACAGGTTTGGGTGGCTTGTCACAGAGGGAAGATGATCTGCAAGATACAAAGGTGACAGAATGATGAGTGTCAGCCGAGCAGCCTTTAGATGGACTGCAAGTATCTCTTTAAGTGACTCAAGGAAGCTGTTCATTAACCCACCACACAAATGTGACGCCAAGCAACGTCCTCTCCATCAGTAAATTGAGTTTCCATCATCCAGTGAGCATTTATTTGAAAAACAAGCACTTGTTCATTTTGCCAGACTCCTCCACCAGCTCCACAGAAACATAATTACACAGCATAAATAATTAAAGAAGTGAGCAGCTGATTATTGCAGACTTAATGAGTCACTCAGTCTCTCACTGACTGCTTCCCTCCGCTGATAAAGACACTGGAAGAGATGGCTTCAGTTCAGACGAGTACAGCGGTGTTGTGTTATCTTCTCCTGCTGGAATGTCTCGCTTCTGATGTTTGCAATTTCATAATTATACGTTTTATGGAACTATGAGCCGGATATCAGATCTCGACTGTATTTGCTTTTCACCCATTTAATAGCTCTTGGGGGGGGGCTAAAAAAATGGAAATGAAAATTTGGATAATGTGAATACAGTTCGGAACTGTCAGTTCCTTTGCTTAAACCAAACATTATTAAGCGTCAGACAAAAATCTCATTATGTTCTTTATGTATAAAGGAGTCTCTGTAATATCTTTGTTTTTTAAATTAGGTATTGTTGAGCATTTGAAACGTTATTAATCTGACCTTGTAAAATGGACTATATATATGCAATAAAAGAACTAAGAGTAGACTCGATGTTGCCGATAAGTAAACAAATAATGCCCTCTAGTGCTCAATGAAAATAACGAATAGACTACAAATGAAAAACGATGCTTGTTATTAGATTCATTATGAGGACAAAGTACTTCATGTTAACTGTTCATATTAATTTATGCAATGAGGGAAACAATATTTTGTAAAAACACATAAAAAAGGTCTCATATTGTACATGCTGTGCTGCAAATGATGTGATGGCCAGTACACCCATACAGCAAAAAACATTGCCTATACCACAATATTTTTTTCAAAATGTATTTCAGAGGCAAGAAAATACATTTCCAATCTTACAGTATCCTACAGGCTAAATTAACTGCCTAGAGATCAATACTAGATTTAGAATGATTTAATAATGTCACATTTTGTATACATACAACATTTGTATTTTTTTGTTTTTGAACATTTAATGTATGTTCATATATACACTATATTGCCAAAAGTATTGGGTCGCCCCCTTCTAATGAACAGGTTTGACTACTTTAGTAATTTCTATGAGTACAAATCTTAATGTTAAATCATATAATGATATTCTAGGGAATTGTGTGCTTCTAATATTATAGCAACAGTTTGGACAGGACCCTTTTCTATTCTAACATGACAATGCCTCTGTGTATAAGACAAGGTTCAAAAAGAAAATGATTGATTCAGTCAGTGTGGAAGAACTTGACTGGTCTGCATAAAACCAAGTCCTAATCCCAGTTTAACACCTCTGGTGTGACTGTAAATGCAGACCTTGAGCCAAAAACTCATCACCAAACACCAATGACTTGTACATATGGGTACAGTCATTTTAGACACTTCAAAACTGTTACAACAGAGATGGAAATACAATTTTTAAATACATGAATTATGTTTTCATCTTTGTTGCCACAGTTTTGGAAGTGCCTTTTTCTGTTCTAAAGAAGGGGGTGTCCCAATACTTTTGTCTATATAGTGTATGTACAAGTCATTGGTGTTTGGTGATGAGTTTTTGGCTCAAGGTCTGCATTTACAGTCACACCAGAGGTGTTAAACTGGGATTAGGACTTGGTTTTATGCAGACCAGTCAAGTTCTTCCACACTGACTGAATCAATCATTTCTTTTTGAACCTTGTCTTATACACAGAGGCATTGTCATGTTAGAATAGAAAAGGGTCCTGTCCAAACTGTTGCTATAATATTAGAAGCACACAATTTCCTAGAATAGCATTATATGCTTTAACATTAAGATTTGTACTCATAGAAATGACTAAAGTAGTCAAACCTGTTCATTAGAAGGGGGCGACCCAATACTTTTGGCAATATAGTGTATGTATATATATATATATATATATACAGTATATATAAAATAAAAATCATAACAACTTGTAAAAATAGATTTTAGGCCAATAAAAGTACAGATCGTGGTAAATTGGATTGTTATGGCTTCAAATAGAAGGGTAAAATATCTCTTCACTATCAAAGATACTGCACAAAGTAGAGACAGATCCTCACTAAATAGAGGTGATCACAGTCTGGCCACTGAAAAAAAAAAGAAACTGTCAAGCACGGCTTCAAAAGGAAGAAAGGGTCAGTGAGGTTGATACAGAGAGCACACGTTCTCCTACTGCCATACATTTCATTATACAAGAATGAAATACTTTGAAAAACGTTCCCACTTCATTCCACATGTCAGAAAACCTCCAGAAAAAGATCAAATGCAGGTGTTACTGAGAGTGGACAGTCATCAAGCATCTGTCACAGCAGGACTCAAATGAGCTGAACACCCTCAGAAACCAATTACTGCTATGATCTTCACTTTCAACAGTTAGCTGGACCAGAATAGTTTCAATTATCTGTAACAGAATGTTCTTCATGTTCATTACTGTCTTTTTGAAAGTTTATTTTATTCTATTTTAATTATTATTAACTAAATATTGAATGTGCATCAATACAGATATCTATCTTGTGAAAAATAATGATTTAAACTGCAGTTAGCAGCTGAAAGAATAGTGCATTACCACTCATTATTTACAAACAAAGAAAAGCATTTGATTTGTGTTTTCTCAATAAAGAATGTAAAATAAAAGAACGCATGCAGCTGAAATCCTTTTGCTTAAGAACCAAAACACTCCCAATTCTCAGCTGATGCAATGTATTATAAATATTGTTGGCTTCTATGAATCAAAGAATGTGCTTTTGCAATCCCTTGTTGGTGATGGATCATTTTCATGCTGTATGAAAGCCTGTGAAAAGTGACGTAAGAAATTGTGCGGTGATATAAATATTGATTCTGAGGTCTAGTTAAAGTCCTTTTCCTGCACACAGGTAGTTTAATAATATTACAGATGTATTTTCCAACACTAAAGCATCTGTCATAATAAAAGTGATGAAAAAAATTGCAAAATATTTATATTTTTTAATAACATATTGCAAACATGCCTCTCTAAAGGCATTAACTGTATTGCTCTGAGTGTTTATCAGATTGCCAGAAATGTTATGAGCAACAAACATGCTGAAAACAAGTAATCACCTCGTCATTATGGGTTAAACAATGTAATTAGCATGTCAGAGAAAATCAAATCTCACTGTTTATGGGGGTTAAATGTCTTATACTGTGCAATCAAACTGTAAATGTGTTTAATACAATGCAATTTCAAGAAAGATTTTTCTGCACAACAACCATCATTGTCCAGTGAATAAAACATGCATTTAAATATATTAAAAGCATATATTAATTTCAAGTCCTGAAAAAAAAAAAACTTTACAGGCATGAAAACTGAGGAACAAAACAACACAATCGTGAAGCGAGTTTAGTATTAAACCATAATATCATTCAGTGAAACACTGGAACAATGAATAATTCAGTGGTTTGGCTCATGACTAACAGGTTAAACATATTTATTTAGGGGTCATTAAAGTGCCAGAGTCCGTGTTTATAACACAGGACACCTAAATAATGCACCACTGTATCTCGAGGGGACAATTTCACGAAATGGACAAGAAAGTTGCACTCTCAACTACCAATATATTGACTGTGTGTTTTCTCCAGGGAAACATTCACGCTTTTGTCTTCTTACATAGCCTCATACAAGTCATGCATAAATGACAACATCCAGCACTGAAGAATAGCTTATAATCTTTAATCATTCATCAGCACAAAGTGTCTAAGAAAGGTTCAAATAAAGGTAGGCCTTTTACTTTCTATTTCACAGGGAGTCACAATAATCATATTTGGTTTATTTGTTGAATTTTTTAAGTATTACTGTTAGTTTGCTTGAATATCCCCAAGTACAACATTTAATATGTTATAGGCTTGATTGTGACAGGTGACAGCACAGAAAACATATTTTGTATATTTCAGCAGGATAATGTAAGCAATAGGAAAGTCTCAGATGGTATACAATCTTATATCTGGTATGTTGTACCTGCCTAACAATATGCTTTTTATTGTACCTCAGAGGGCATTGTTGTTTCTCTAGATCAATTGGGACAGGGCCTAGATTGCACCGAGTAACTATATTGAACCCCTGGGTTTTACCATGATTGACTATAATCAAGAGAAACTAAACCCAAACGTTAAGGCCTGGATGCCCTCATGAACTGAAATCCTGTGAACACTACATTCTGTGAACTACTAACATCATTTTATTGTCTTGGCAGAAAGCATTCAGGATAAATATCACTATTAAATATCACTATTATTCCTAAAGGCAATGAAACTACAGGGTCTTTAAATTAGTAATTTTCTAGTTCATTGACTTCCGATGTGCATCTGTAGCCAGTGATTCACTTTTTGCAATTTTGCACTTTATACTTCTCATTTTCTGTAGACTAAATTATTGCATATATTTCGGCAAATCGATTTGTGATGGGGGTGGTTGCATGTTCCAATCTAGCTCACAGTGAGAATACGAGTTACATAATGCATTTAGCTTGCCAATTTGTATAGCCCCACCCCCCATCACCATCCCCTATCACTGTCTGAAGAGAAACACCTCTGCTGGCTGAACATCCTTGTCTAAGGTGTGTGTGTATGTGTATAGCTCTCTCTCTCTCTCTCTCTCTATATATATATATTTGAAAATTGTCATAATATAGAGGTATATAATTAATTGATCTAAAAGATTTCAGTACACTGGAACTTACGTAACTACTAAAAAAATAAATAAAAAACTCTTATACATTTTTTTTATACATCTCTCTAATTTATATGTGGGTGAAGACATATAATTATTGAGTCATTATGGAAGAAAAGTACAATACATTCCATTTTCATCCTCAATTTATAATCCAGCTGCTTGTGTTCAGTTTGAATATTTGCTGAAATAACTTTTTTAATGCTATTTTCCAAGCTATTTCAGAACTGGTAAATACTGATACTAATATATATTTTTTGTTTTTGTTTGTTAGTGGTGTATTAAACAGATGCATAATTCATGAGGACAATAAGATGAAGAATATCCATGTTTATTGATACACAAGACAACCATTAAAAATATTAATGAATAAACACATTAAACCCATGCTTTGCTATTGCTTGTCATGCTGCATTTTGATGAATGCTTATCATAGACCTTGCACAAGTGATTCAGAAAACAGATTTCCACCAACTGCCTCTTTCAGGTGCATGACTTTACAGCTTCAGGAAAGGATTATGGATTTGCTGCTTTTTTAATGACTCAGATGCATTTTAAGAGAAATGAGTTACAGTTAGATCCTCTGACACATTCACACAATTTCCCAAAGCGTGGACCCAGTCTCATGGCACAGCGGGACCCCACAGCACACTGAAGAGAGAGAGAGAGAGAGATCAGATGTGAACGATCATAATCAAGTTTGTTTTGAAGCAAACTTTTAATAACTTCTAATATGACGAAAATAAGGATATCAAAGAGATGGAGCAAAATTGACCTGTGGAATGCTACGTTTTTCTGAAGATGGCAAATGAGGCTGATATCTTCCCAAAAGTGCTGTCATAGCCTCGACCTGTGCAAAAACATAAGTAGGCTATAAACAACTGAATATGAAACATATTATTATTTATGATTAAAAATATAGCCTAAATGTAAACACAAACAAGTTTGACACTTCACCAACCAATTATTCAGTGTTTGGTTTACAGATAATTGGCCACACGTTTCATTTAAAAATATATGGCACACTACAAAGAAAAATAAACAAATATAAAAAATACGTTTTATTTGGTAGCCTACTCACCAATTCGTTCTCCGTTTCCTGCTGGGACAGCTGTGTGTCATCTGTGAGTTCTTGGGAAGTTTGTCCAGAGCACATGACGGTGAAGAGCCCGAGTATGATCAGTCCGGTCAGGATCTCTGAGCTCTTCATGGTCCTGAGTCAGTCAGCTGCACACTGAGGTAAACACGGACTACTTAACAGTTCACTGGCTCTTTTATTAACTGATATGCCCCGCCCTGACTTCGGTTAATGGATTATATCGGGTCAGCTATTGGGTAAAGGATAGTCTATTTATTTTGTTGACGCTGAGACTGGAGCACAAACAAGCAGGTTATTGCATGTTCAATAGGTAATTCTCATGCATGCTCTCATTTACTGTACCTTTGCAGGCATACTGCAGCTGTTAGGCTACATGTACTAACATGAATAGAATAGAATAGAATAGAATAGCAGAATAACATTTCATGTATTATATAAGGAAAGGGAGGGGGGAAGCAATATTCCCATTTTGACATTTAGCCTATATTGACACGACTTACTCCTTAATATCTGGTACAATAGCCTATCGTGATTTATATTCATTGAAGTTCAATGAAGCTCACACTGGTGCCGGATGGTCTTGAAGCATCTTGGAGACGTTGCCACAGTTCTTCTGGATTGAGTCTGTCTCAGTTTGTTCTGTTTCTTCATGTCATTCCAGACAGACTGGATGATGATCAGATCAGATCTCTGTGTGAAGCACTGGCTCTGAATCTCACTGGATTATTACAATTAATGGCAAAATGAATGTTTGGAAATGTAAACTGATATTTCCTACTGACACACTACAGCAACGATATACAAAGATAAATAACTGACTTAAAACCATTTTTTTATCTGGTGAAAATACTATTGTTCTAATAAATTTGGCCAACACTGTATAGGGCTACTTTTATAGGCTAAACAGTCTAAACGGCATATACATACATTTCCTCTTGTTTAATATTTGTTTATTAACAGAAGTAGTGTCAATAAAATATAACACTACTTAATTATGATTAATTTTGTGTAAAGTTACAATGAAATACAATTACAATTAAATTACATTTAAATATAATGTAATTTATATTCTGTACGTTTATTTGTTTTTAGTTTTTATTAAGTTTAATCATTTTTAATAGAAATTATTTAAAATACAAATATTATCAATAATAATAATTATTAGTTATCCTAAGGCCCCTTGGAGGTTTTGAGGCCCCCTGCTGGAGAATCACTAAGTGCTGTGGCAGACTATGACCTATGCGGGCAGTAGAGGGCGCTGCAGTCACAGTTAAAGTTTTGAACAGATATTCTTGAAATGGGTGTTTCCTGAAACGCATACTTCAGGATTTAGGAAGGAACACGCCCATGACATCAGTGGATTTTCAAGAAAAGAAGTCGCTGAAACTGTGCAGCGAAGTAAGAAGGGGGCCAGAGGTGCCTTCTCGAAGTCTAAATATAAATCCTAAAGGACAGAGATCTGCATCGAGAACTCACAAGGAAATAAGACTTGTAAAACTTTTGAGAAAACATGTCAACTTCTGACGAGACAGACGATTTCCGTCCTAGATATGGGTGTAAGTATTAATGCGTTTTCTTCAGGCGTTCTTCTGAAACGTGATGCTCAGTGTGTTACAAGAAAGCTACTCATTTTCATTGAATGCAAATGCTTTGATTCAAAGAGAGTGTCATTCAATTGATTTTTTTAGATGTTTTATACAATTGCCCATTTTTTAATGCTCAAGTTTGCATCGGCATGGTTTACAACTTCCGCATTATACTGTATGTGTAGGGCACAACTGAGCGGGATCACCTGGACAACTTTTCTGAACAGCCAAGCGTGTTGTTTTTACTGTAATTTTAAATAAAGCATCGACATCCTCACTCTTTCTCTCTGCTGAACCGCAGTACTAATCAAGATTACATAAACTGAGCATCAAACGACTGTGCAAGGCCAATATACTGTCTGGATATAGATCTGTAATCTAGACAAAACCGGATGAAAAACAGTTTTGTTTAGTAGTAAAATCTAGCCCACAATTAAGCTCTCTCTCTCATCTAGAAGTGTTGTTTTTATTATAAGAAATAAGAAAACCATTCACCATAAACGCTCCAATGAAGGTCAAACGACACTCAGTGACTCTAGCTCTGGTAAAACGCGTCTTTGTATCGCGCGCTGCTATTAATGTTTCCCCCTGGCCTGAGTGAAACCTCACCAAACTGACTTTTTATGGAGTTAGTTACTTTGCTACTGTGAAGGCGGTTAACTGTTTCTGAAACTAATACAGTTTCAGTGATCTAGTTTACTAGCCAACAGCTGCCAGACCACTTATTTTCTAAGCTTGAAATATAGGGTCTATCACTTTAGTGCAGAGAATTGTGATTCATCCCAGTAATCTGAATCTTTTGAATCAATGAATGCACTAAATAAAAGATTCGTTTAGATTCTCTCGCTGATTCATTCAGAGCGCTTTCAGCATGTTGCATCGTTACAGCAGTGGGTGGATACGAATCATTTGACATGTTATGAACGAGTCATCGAATCACTCACTCATCCGATTCGTTAAAAACACTTGGTTGACTGAAAGAGAGTTTTAAACTACAAGTTTTTATCAAACTATACAGTCAAAATGATAGTCTAAGTAAATACAAAGTTTAATGAGTAAGTCACAGACTTTTAACCAACTTTGAATTGTTGCAATGGGAGTAGTATATTAAATGTGGGTAGTATATGTAAATGTTTTGTAAATATTTTTCTCTGCGTTACCTGCACCAGGATATCCCCATTTATTTATCAGTAAAATGTTTTGATGATGTAAAATACGTTATCTGGTAGACTTTTGTGAAAACTACAGATTATACTTCCTTATTTATTGTATCCCTGCTCACAGACAGTTCGATTAAGCCTAGTGCATTATGGATGTTGAAGTTTCCCTGCCATTTTGGCAAAAATAAATGCCATAAACCTTTTTCTGTGTTCTCTATCATGTCGCCAGTGGTGAATTACACCTTCAAGTAATCTCTTTAGGTGACTTTAATTTTGTATGGTTATCATCAGTAACTTTCACACATTCTGATTTATTCCGCCCACTGTCTTTGCTTTTTTGCAGCATTGACTTATATGACAAACTGAGCAAACATTATTTTTTTGTTAATGTAGGTGTTGTAGTTAATTTTATCTGTTCACAAACTGTCACACTCTAATTCAGTCTGAGAGACTTCAGTGCATGGAAATGAATGAGAATGATTTGTACAGAAATTGATTTTCACAAATTAATGCCATATTTCTCTTATTGTTTAAAACTAGATATCACTTATAGGTAGGGTAATGTAGGCTTGAGTCTGTTGACCTCTGAACAACAATCATTTATTGGTTGAATCATATAATTTTATTATCTTCTAGACTTTGTTTTTCTCTGTATGCAATGGAAAAATGGCATCAATGGTCTTGTTCTTGGAAAACCTTTGGAGAATTAGCTAAAAAATTCACTGAGGAAGGGTATCACTAGAAATGACGTAGTATCTAAGGATTGTCCTCATCATAGTTCAGTTCACGTCTGAACATGCAAACATTTCATTTGAATTGGGGTTCTTTGCAGCTTGTGGCAGGGCAAATGATTGTTTGAGGTTTCATAATTCAAGACTACAATACTGTTATGATCTTACTCATTTAAACGTTAAAATTCACAATTTAGGATCTACTCGCAGACTCGGATGAAATCCAGTTTAAGAGTTAGAGCTTTGCAGCCTGATTTATTTCCTTAATGTTTGTTTTCCAACAGAAGTTTGACTTAGAATTACATCTTGGATATTATTAGGGTCACATTTGCAAAAGCTACAAAGAAAGTGGACCATAGCAGTTGAGATCATATTTTAATATTCCTGCAAAACTCTAGAGACAGATATTAAGGAATTTTTTTTCAAATCTTATCACTTAGACAGGGTGTCGCCATATAAATTTTTTTTTATAGGCATGAAAATGAGGCTGTGATTGGCAGAAGTGCTGTTGTGTGATGGACCTTTATATGCTATTGAAAAGACTAAGTTTGTCCCTCACAGCATAATTTTCATTCAAATAAAAATATGGCAATATGGCATCGACTCTCACTGAGGTCTTTCAGAGACAAATATTTTTTTCCAAAGTTTCCTTTTTTCTTCTTTCTGAAATATGTGCAGCTATTTACAGTAATAATTAGATTCATCTTCTTTTTCCACATGACATTAAACCCTATTAAATGATTTCAGTGTGTGGAATAATCACAGATCTTAAGGTTGATAGAGGTCAGGCATGCAAGACATGTTATACTTCATACCGAATACCGGTGTTTATTTTTCTTATGATATTAATTTTTAAAATACCGCAATACCGGTGTCATTTAAATAACGTTCGGAACGCGACACTGTTTGAGGGGGTCTCTTTTTTTACTTATTGCATTTGTATTGTGGCGAGGACACAGCTGTATGTGTTACCAAAGACTATAGAATACCCAAGACATGTCACTCTTATAGTTTTGAATGGGGAAAAATGCAATGCTTAATATGGCTGCTCAATCGCAGGAAGCCCCGCCTTCTGAATGAAAGAGCCAATCGCTAATCGGTAAAGTTAGCGCGTCACTGCAGCTGCTGTTAGAAGTCCCGGTTGCTATAGAAACAGTCAGCGCTCTGAGACGCGCGCTCAGGACTGCGCATGCGCACTGGCTGATCTAGCCTGAGAAATAAGTTTTTTATAATGCTATTTGAGTGGCTTTTTTCCATAGAATATACAAACTGACAAACCTAGCGACTTAAACCTTAAAGGATAAACCTTAGCTATGGTTCAGTTGGAAGATGTCTCCAGTACTGCCCCGCGAGGGCGAGGTCTCTCCCGGTGCAGTGTCACCTCTCTCTGCTAGGGGTGTGCGATACTGCAAATTTCGTCGCTACGACGGATTTCCGTTAATTGCAGTGAGTCTGACGTATTTCTGTCAATTGCAGGGTTCTGCCTGTCCTTAATGTCTTAAATTCACTTTTTTATAATTTTAAGGCCGTAAATATGCTTACATGTCTCAAATAGTGTAATAAATGTCTTAATTTTAGTTTGAATAGGTCTTAAATTAAGGAAAGACGAGGTGTATTCAGCCTGCTGAGGGGGATGTGATCAAAGCCTGGAGTGGAGCGAAAGCACGTTCCTCTCTCCACTCTAAAGGTGCGTTCACACCAGACGCGAATGAAGTGTTAAGCGCGAGCGATTTACATGATAAGTCAATGCAAAGACGCGAATAGACATCCTGCAGCGCGATTCGCGCGAATGAGGCGGCACGAATGACAAGATTCACGTTAATGAGGCGGCGTGAATTGAGCGTTTCGGGCGTTTGACGCACATAACGCTTGATTCGTGCGAGTTGAAAAATCTAAACTTTGGCGAAAATTCGCGCCGCGTTAACCAATCAGGAGCTTGCTCTAGTAGTGATGTGATTACGACATGGCGAGCGGAGGGAATCCGAAACAACATTGGAGGACAAAATAATAATTGCTGTATGTGGACACCCGGAGT
This sequence comes from Schizothorax lantsangensis, assembly GCA_027422415.1. Taxonomy (NCBI): domain Eukaryota; kingdom Metazoa; phylum Chordata; class Actinopteri; order Cypriniformes; family Cyprinidae; genus Schizothorax; species Schizothorax lantsangensis. The sequence goes on along the minus strand of CM049839.1, from coordinate 31,208,863 downwards.
TGTATGATACATCTTCATACTTTTACAGAAACATGAATAAAAAGTATTTTGCTTGGAAGAAAGTGAGTGAACATGATATTGCTGTGATCTAAAGCTCTATGTATTAAATGCCGCTCCATCTGAAAGCACGTGATGGAGATCACAGAACCTGCTTTACTGACCAGATGCGCAGAAGCCCCTCCCATGATGCGAATTCGCGTCTGTTGTGAAGTGAATTTCATGCGCGAATTAAGCGAATTTCACGCGCGAATGAAGCGAGTAAACTCAAAATGTTCGAGTCGCGTCTGGTGTGATTGCACAGTAAGCGTTCTGTAATCACTCTGCTCTGGGTCCACTCACCGAAAAAACTGTTATCAGGGATTAAAGTTTTCTGTCGCTACGACGGATTTCCATCAATTGGAAAAAAATGAGGGGAAAAGAAACATGTAGCGTGTTGTTGTTGTTGTTGTTCTGCCCAACACCAAAAATCATCCCCGCCACGCCTGCAGCTTCTCACTGACAACATAGTAACGCCGCTTGCATCATTCACAGTCGGGTTATTAGCAGAGAACACAGAGCAGAACTTGAATTTCGGCGCCGGATTGCGGATATTAATAATAATTCTACTCATTCCCGCAGGTTCCGACGGATTGTATCACATTTGCACGTGCTTTTGAGTCTTGATAACTCACTCGCGAGCTCTCATTTTCTGTGCGCCCACAGATCGCGATAAGGAGAGTGACAGCTTTTAATAATTAAGCGAGTTTGCAAATGTGATATTGTTTTAATACAACAGATCAATAAACAAGTACTGCATGATTTTACTCTATATCATCAACGAAAATAGTTCCAAATAAAGTAACAGCTCAGCCGCTACGCATAAAAGCAAACACAGCGGTGTTTCATTCATGAATGAAAGTGCGTCTTTGAATGAATCTGGTGAGTCAGTGATTCATGATTAACCATTCATACAGACTGAATGAATCAGCCGTTCGAACGAACCAATTGAATAAATGATTCAGTGAAAGAATCTGTGACTTACCGCCACCTGCTGGTGGTTTCAGTTTCATTTTTAGCATATTTCAGTTATTTAATTCATTTAATATTTCTGTATTCAAAATTGTATATTTAAAACATTAATCTCCACATGAATCTATGAATTTAATTGCACTCATGCCACGTCTGAGCCTCATTAAACGTCTGAAAATGTACCTACAACTACAAGCCACTTTTGTGTTCTTCTGTGCCACCTCTGTAGTACAAATTAATTTTTTATTAATACTAATTTCATATGATTGGTAACTTATTTGTCTTATTCTACTTCTTATTATATTGTTTTAAATATAATTTTTAAAAAGCTTGTAACCATAAATTTTAGAATTTGACAAAGATGAAAATGATGCCATTGCAAAGGTAATAGGAAAATACCTTTTTAAGTCACTTTAAGGAGTCAAATGTCACCTCGTATTAGGAAGGCAAATTTTTGATCAGAATTTTTGATTATTGATCAGAAGGTGCTCCTAAATTTTTTTAATTAGGAGGACAAGCGCTCCTAAAAAGAAAAGTAAGCATAGAGCCATGTGTAACATATTAGATCCATGCATGAGGTCTTAAAGAGACAGCAGCCTAAATAAACCTGCTGTCTGTCATTATACAGTGAAGACTATCCAGTGTTATTTTACAGTTGAATAGATTATAGTTAGACCTAACTGAAAAAAATGTAAGTACTAATAATTTAATTTGTATCTTGTTATTGTTTTTGTTTGTGCTATTGATTGTAATTAATTAATTTATTCTTATTTTATTATTTACTATTTTACAATTTTTTTTAGTTAAAATAAATTCAATTGTAAGGTGGGGAGGGGGCGTGGTCCAGGGGAAATAGTCCTGCCACCACAGCTGGAAAATATCCTAAACACTGCATACATTTAATAAAATTAGAAAAATGCATTTACAAAGGTAAAAAGAAAATGCCCCTGTAAGTCACTTTGAGTCAAATGTCACCTTGTATTAAGAAGGCAATTTTTTTTTATCAGAATTGTTTTATTATTGATTAGAAGGTGCTCCTAAATTTCTTAAATTAGAAGGACAAGCACTCCTAATTACAAGAAGAAAAACACGGCTCTTAAACTGAGTGTGTGACAGGTATGGCTGTGGAATGGGGTTTTGGTTTGGTCAGAAGATTTTTTTTTTTTTTTTTGCCATGCGATCCGACACCGAGTAAATACAGGGCCAGTATCGCTGATACTGATACCGATACCGATACTTGTCATTTAAAAAAAATAATACTGTATAACATAATAATACTTAATACTGTAATATTTGTTTGTTGTTATTGCAATAAAAAACTGTGATATGAAAAGGCCAAATTCGGTATAATTTTGAAAAATATATACTATTTATGTACAGGTAAGCAGATGAACCCAGATCATGAATGCAACATGCTGAATTTTATTTCCTCTCATTGATAACCAATATAAAAACATTTAATATGGTGTAATGGAGGAAGACCGAGATAAAGACCAAATAAATAAAGTATATAAAGACTAAATTCAGTATACAGTTTAATAAAATATAATGTGGCAAGCAAAAAAGGACAAACTCGGTATACAGTTATATACAATATGCACTATGTGAAGGATTTCCTTCCTCCCCTTTTAATTTCTTTTGTAGCTCGGAGTTCTACTGTTCCATCTCTCACTGTAGCCAAAAGTATCCGCTTGCGCTTGGAGCCACTGAGTCACGTGATGGCATGACAACAAACCAGCGTAGCAGGGGAGGAGGAGCAATGTTTGCATATGAGATGTGAAAAGAGCGGAATATACACCCACAGACATGTCTATGCTTTGTTAAATGTATTAAGCAATGTATTAAGTGTATAGGAGAGAAAATGAACCTAAAGTATCGATTTTATCAGGCTAGTATCGATCCGATACCAATACCAACATTGGTATCGATACTATCGATATTAGGATCGATCCGCCCCCCCTACTCTCTGCATCTGTTCTGTGCAGTGAGCGGCAGAGAAGCAGTGCATTCAGCTGTGGCCACACCGCAGCAGACTCGTCAGTAAATGAGTACAAAACAGCGTTTCCAAGCACCTGACGCTTACTGACTGTTTGGAATTATAAATAGTTTGTCTGTTAATATTATAAAATTTTTAGTTTGTTACTCAGACGCAGGCAGTGCGCTGCATGAGACAAAAAAAGTAATATAGCCAAAACCACCGCATAGACACTCTTTAGTGTAACGTTAGATGCATGTTGATTTTATCAGACGATGTCGCGATTATAAATGAGAGTGACTCCTGGTTAACATGTATCGTGTTTAGTCACTATTTAGTATGGAATTTTTCTACAATCATCATGACAGTAAAATAGGGCATTCTAAGTCAATCCACTGCAGTTTTTCCTCTCAATCAGTAGAAAATGTGGTTAACACCCGGTCATGCATGGAAAAAAAATAAATACCATCATATACCGTGAAACCGGTATAATTTTGAAAAATACTGTGATATACATTTTTGGTCATACCGCCCAGCACTAGTTTAGAGTGTAGCAGTTGAATTACATTTTATTTTAACCATTTGAGTACCACTATATCTAGTGGGTATGTACAGTATGTGACAAATATATCTATATATTACTGGTCAAAAGCATGTAGTTGGTAAGTTTTTGAACAAATATGTATGTCCAAGAAGACTGCCTTTATTTGATCAAAAATACAACAAATAGAGTAATATTGTGAAATGTTGTTGTTATAATTATAGCCATTACTCCAGTCTTCACTGTCACATCATCCTTCAGAAATCATTCTGATATGCTGATTTGCTACTCAAGAAACATTTTTTTATTATCAGTGTTGAAAACAGGTGCGATGCTTAATATTCTTAGATTTTTTTTTTCAGGATTCTTGATGAAAGGAAAGTTCAAAAACCTATGTTTATTTGAAATAGAAATCTTTTGTAACATTATAAATGTCTTTACTGTCACTTTTTGTCTTTGCTGAATGAAAACAGTCTTGCTGACTTTTGAATGGTAGGGTATATGTAAGTTTCACATCTCCGTATCTCAAGCTCTCTGAAGTGTGTGTTTTAACCTCATGTCTTGTACATCTGCCCCTCTCATTTTAGCTGTTCTGGATGGCATGGAGCGGCTCACCGCTGAGGAGATGGATGAGCGGCGTCAACAGAACATGGCCTATGAATACCTGTGCCACTTGGAAGAGGCTAAACGGTAAGAGACCAATTCTCCATTTCAGCCCCTCGGCACTTATGTTAATTCATGATGGATGACACATTGTTTTGCTTGAAATAGCAGTTTAGTTTTCAGTTGGTGGTTGTTTAATGTCTCTGTGATGAATGTTTGTCACATGATTGTGGGTGTCTTTACTGCATGTCCCAGCAAGACCCACTACAGTGAATTTCTATATAACCCAGACTCTCCATGAAGCTCTAAATTCCTGTTTCAGTCTAAGGCTTGAACCCTAAAGAGATGGTTCACCCTCATAAATTCTGACATTTACTCACCCTCATGTCATTCCGAACCTGTATGACTTTTTTTCTTTGGATCAAAAAAGCTGATATTTTGGAGAATGTTTCAGCTGGTGTTGTCCACACAGTGGAGGTCCAAAACATTGGAAAACATTTTTAAAAATATATTTTGTGTAATGCAGAAGGATGGTACAACATGTGGATAAGAAAATAATGACAGAATTTTCATTTTGGGTGACCTATCCCTTTAACTCAGATTGCAGAGAAAATGAGATATGAGAGAATAATTGTTCGAAAAAAAATACAGTACCGTTCAAAAGTTTGTGATTGGAAAGATTACTTGTTTTTCAGTCTCTAATGCTTAATACCAGGGCCGAATTTATTTGATTAAAAATACAGTAAGACAGCAATATTATTACAATTTAAAATGGCTGTTTTCTATTTTATTGTATTTTAAGATGTAATTAATTCCTGTGATGGCAAAGCTGAATTTTCAGCTTCATTACACCAGTCTTCAGTGTCACATGATCCTTCAGAAATCATTCTAATATGATTTCCTGCTCAAGAAACATTTCTCATTATTATCAAAGTTGCAATCAGTTGTGCTGCTGTTTATGTATTTTATATATATAAACATATACAGTATATATAGAAAATGGTTATACATTTTACGATTCTTTGATGCATTCAAAAGGACAGCATTTATTTGAAATAGACTTTGGTAACATATGTTTTACTGTCACTTTTGAACAATTTAATGCATGAATAAAAGTACATTTCTGAAAAAAAAATATCTTACTGACCACAAACTTTTGTTTAATAGCACCAAAAATGCTAATCGGGTTGTGGGTGATTGTCATGGTTTTTCTTTGCGATTGCTAATGCGTTTTAGTGATTTGAAGCATGTTGCTGCTGTGGTTCCAAGGGCGTTCTAGATCATTTCTTGGTCTGGTTTGGTTGGCTTAGAATAGTAATAACACACCTCTCATCAACAAGTCACACATTTTGAGGAACCACAAAAAGATGTGTGAGGACTTCACTTGATGTGATGTGAGGACACATCAAAGTTAGATACTAAGGGTAGAAGTCTCTACTCTGCTGTATTTTTTTTTTGAGGTTATGGAGGCTATGGCCTGTCAGTGCACTCATTACATACACACAGACACATCAGTGGTTCAAGAGGAAGTGAGTCAGTCCCTGTTGATTTCAGTATCTCACTCTGTAGCTGTGGCAACATAAGGTTGTCATAGAGACTGGTTCCGGTGTTTGAGGGAATGAGTGCGTGACATAGTGGGAGAGAAAGAAACTCCACTGTATTCATAGTGGGCAGATAAGTTCAGAATAGTCAAAGTCTTATATTAGCGTTCAGGTGTCCTCATTTGTCCTGCTGTAACATCACATCTTTACAGTATGACTGCACTTGAATAAATCAGCTAAAACACCTACAACACCATTGCTATTCTCGACATCATCCATCAGGCTTTTGCCTGGAGGATGAGAGAGCGTTTTCTTCTCAGGCCTTGTTGAGCTGACAGTATTTGCCCTCGGGCTTGATTCAGAAATGCTGGAATGCTTGGAGTTTGCAGCGATCATGACGTGCCACAGTCTGTGGTATGATGAGAATTTCACAGGTTTATATGCGGTGTCTGAAAGGAAATGCTTGTGAATTTGTGTTAGTTGTTAGAATACCAAAGTGCATTTCCAAACTGGCTTTTATCGTTGGTTTATTTCCATATCACTGTCTGCTATAAAGCTTGAAGGCCTGCTCTGTGTGATGATGTGCTCAAGTGACTTGTGTGTGTGTCTCTGAGCTGTGCAATGCAAATTCTGCACCTACAGTATTTCATCCTCTCTATTTCCATCTGTCAACTGTGCCATTTCTTATTTTACACTCTTAAGAAAAATGGTAATCTAAATTAGATTAGGGTTCTTCTGCTTGTAACAACAGCAGAACATTTTTATAAGGTTCCATAGAGAACCAAGCATTGAAAGTGCTATAAAAAAACCTTAAAAAAATAGTTATTATTAGTTTTCATATTTAAACGTATTTTAACCTCTTTATTTGTCTGGGTCCGTTAACACCATATAGCCTCTATTAGGGTTACATTAATAAAGCTGACAGCAAGTTGTGCCAATTAGGGACTTTTATTTTGTATTGACATGGGAAATTGTACTAAAAATTAATTATTACATAACAAAAAATAATAATAAAAATAAAAACACGAGCAAGTTCCAGTGAAATATCTTTATAATCCATTATCTTTCATTTTTCACAGATGATGAGGTTGTGAGAAGTGGCAGCATCTATCTGTGTAGAAATAAACATTTTAGTCACAGTGTGTCTCTTCCATTTGTTTAAGTAAAAGCAGTTATGTTTACGAAGACCAAAAGTAGATATTGTGAATGGTTAGTATGTAAGCCTTTTAAAATATTAAAATGAAAATGTAATATAAAATGGGATAGCATTAATGTTTTTGTTACTGTTTGTACCATGTTTATTCATAAACAAGTAATAATTAAAAACTCTAACCCTAAACTTAAGCATAGAATGGTTCTTCATATTATTAGCCTAATATATGTAAAGAACCTTAAAATAGCAATATTTTTTTAAGTGTATATGATCTCATCTCGAAATTAGAATAATGTGAGCACAGCAGAAGGGGAACTGCTGTAAAATTGGGTTAAAATAAGGTTAAGAAGATGCATTAAGGTCCGGGCACAAGGTCACAGCTGTGCAGGTAGAGCTAGTGATGGATTGTTGATGGATTGATGGATGCTTTTTGTTTTGTTTGTTCATTTTATAATTCTGTCTAGTGAAATGCTCTTGGGGAATGTTGTCTGACATGTCTCTGGTTTGCTATCAATTCAAAGTCATGCCCAATCCAATGTCTCCTGCACGGTCTTCCAAGGGAAACATACTTAGGTGATCTGATTGAGAATCTACTGTAAATAACCTTGAGTGACAGAAAACAAAGGTGGCTTTGTGGGTTAGGGTTGCATGATTCATTGAAAAAAAAAGAAAAGTGAAATCACAACATGCAACATTGTTTAGCTGAAGTGCAAAGCATCTTCTCTATATGAAATCTCTGTGTCATGAGGTCAACAGGCAACTTGCTGTAGTTTTTCGAATGTAGTATGGTTCACCGCTGCTATTACTGGCATTCACGCTGGGATGTGTGAATATTTGTTTCAGCCCTTCAGAACTGCCCCACCCCTCTCATAACTTTCTGAAGGTGTAGCCTATGTCAGATTCCTCTGTTATTTTCTTGTGCTAGTATCATGTCAATACAAAGTGGTTCATTTCATGCTCCACTTTTTCCTCAAGAAAAACGTTTAGATCAGATATATTAATATTTAGATCTCTTTTATGGCCAATACAGCATCTTATACACTTAAATTGATTATTTGTTCCAAAATGGAACACTTTGTTTTGAAAAGCATTGTTAATTTATGCCTCTGTCAGACTGATAGCAGTTTTATTGCTGTAGGTCGCCAGGTCAAAGTACTGTTGGTCAATAGGCATTCCTGCATCTGCATATTATTGGTGGGTTGCCTAACTGGCCAAAGGTTTTAAAAATCCCATCAAAAATAATGTTTTGACAAGGAATCAGGAATTTTCTACTGCTAAAAATGAATATACACTGTAAAACATATTGTTTGTTTAACTTAAAGTAACATGGTTGCCTTAGAGTTCATTGAAACTAAAAATGCCAGTTATAAAGAAAGTGATTGGTTTAATCAACAGAATCCTTAAGTATTGCAACATTAATTATTAATTAATTATAATTATTATAATTATAGTTAATTATAGTTATGATAATTATAAGTTGATTTAGGGCTGCACAATTAATCAAATTTCTAATCGCGATTACGATTATGGATGCCACGATTACAAAAATAAATAAACAATTAAAAATGCCCACTTGCATTATTCTGTGTGCTTAAGAGATGTTTGCAGCGCGGGGTTTAACAAACTCAAACACACTGGATAAAAGACATTTATACAACTGATAGTCGTCCTCACTCTGTTGTGCATGATAGTTATGTTAAACGCCAAACGTGTCAAAAGCTGAACAAAATAGCGGAACTCATTTGAACTGCGCGCCACACTGACCTTTTATCCGCTCGCCTCAAAAGAAAACAGCGCAGCGCGAGTAATAGAGCGTATGCGTTTATTACAGTGACCAGACGCAATTACGCGCTAAACAACGCTGTGAAATCCAGAAGCACTTGAGTTCAGCGCAGAGTTCTCCAGGACAAATCACGTCTCTTTAATTTAAACTAGTTTAAAGCCAAATAAATCAGAGCTGTTATTCTCATCAACACTGATGCAGAAACAGTGCAACAACGATCCAGTTAGAAGACGTTTAAATCCACAAATCACCCACATTTACCATAGTTTTACTGTAGTAACACTAACGGTAACAATGGTACGGTGACAGAAAAGTAGGATATTCATATTGAGTATTATTAATATACTAAATATGTTAAAGGAGTAATGGAATATAATTACATTATTTAGTTAATTATTCTATCAGTTGATGTGGATTTGTAATTGACTGAATGTCTTTAGGCTACTGTTTTGCAATGCAAACACCATAGAAACCATATAGTTAGGCTACTTTTTTACCATGGTAACGAGGTGATGTACTTTTGGTTATGTATAAAAGATGAGGCTGTTACAGTTTTCACAATGGTACTGTCAAATGTACATCTGCATCCCAACTCAAGCTCCTGCTACTCTGAACTCAAGCTCCTGTTCTAATGTGCATTTCTAAGAGACAAAACTTATTACATGTTCAGTGCTACCAAATCAGGTGCTGGTGCCACTGCTCTCCAATGTTAGTCTGGAGCCCTGATCATATAAATTGAACTGTAAAATGTTCTGTTTAATTGTAAATGAAATGTATAGGTTTAGTAAACCATTTTTTTCTGTTTTTTCTTTTAGTTTTAGTATAACACATTATTATACCATGCATAATTTTACCTTTTTTGTTTAAAGAAGAAACCAAATCAATGTATAGTTGACATTTGAGGCTCAATGCTCTAGAAAAGCAATACAAGTTCAGGAAGAGTGTTTTCAGCCTTTTTTATATACAGTATATATATATATTTTATATGAAAATATGGCATGCAGCTTCAAACAATGGCATAAATCTGTTCAAAATAATCGTTAGTAATAATCGCAATTACAAGCTCAAGGGAATAATCGACAATTATGATTTTTGTCATAATCGTGCAGCCCTAAGTTGATTTCACAAAAAGAAAAAAGTTCTTCAAATCATGAATTTTTACAGGGTAGGGCACCGTGTTTGGATATAAATTGCTGCTGTTCATAATGCATAATTTCATTCATGATAAATAACGATTATAAATGCACTCACTTGTAATGATGATGCGTGTCATTTTTTGTTACATCACTATGTGGGCAACTTGCTCACAGTAACAGTAACTTCTCAATCTCATCCTATTGGCCGCTTCAGGTCGCTGCTCATTTGCATAAAGTTATACTTGTCAATGCATTTATGGACATGCCCACATCACTTCACTCCACCACAAGTGCTGTTGCTCACGTCACTGAAAAGTCACTTTATTCCTGCACATCACTGTCAGTTTGATGCCATTTAGGCTCCAGTTTCCAGCTCTCCACCACAAAATCCTGAGAACTGAATACTATTTTCCACTATTCATTTTTTTTAATTTTCATGAGTGGTAAAATTGAAGCAGACTGAGAAAGGTCAGTTTTAATGACAGTTTGCTAGTCTGTCCAAATGTTTTATTAAATTGCCACACAAAAACAGTGACCTGTTTCTCTTTTTGAGAACACCATGCAATTTCCTGTTGAGCTACAGGCGGTCTTAAATATGCTCTCAAGTGTAGTAGAGAAACCCCTCCTCTCTCTCTGTGTGTGTGTGTGTGTGTGTGTGTGTTTGTGGCCGTCTGTAGGGAATAGAGCTGTGATATAACAATACAGGGGATGTGGGGAACTGTGCAATACACTGCCGCTTCCTTACATCCTTTTAAAGATGCATTAAAACACAGTAAAACAGTGTCTGCATGAAATGAAAACTCACCCTATCTTTGTTGTAAATGAATGCTATAGATTTTATCGTGAATGATTCATCCGTGTATATGTTTTGTAATTTTATATGTAATCAAAACGTCTTCACTCCGGTGACTTCTCTATGGTTATGTATGCAGTACTTCTCCAATCAACTGCAAACTTGCATTTATTTTTTGAGCGCAATGCCAAAATCTCAAAATCCAATCAATAACCGATTAATTTAACCAAGTACCCACACTGTTTTATTTATTTATTTTTTGACAACATTTGAATGTACTTCAATAACTGTTGCTACTTCTCTTTCGTTGCTACTTTTGACTCTATGGACAGCATCTGTGGTAGGCTATTGATTTACCCCTGAAAATGATTTAGACTTGTTCCTTGTTCCTATTTATAGGGTGCTGTCACTTTAAGACTGAAAGCATGGCTCTAATATAATGATACACATCCAATTTAATTCTGTTTACATTAATTTCACTTAAGACATTACAGACTGTGTTTATGAGAATTCTGTCTTCAGGAAACTGAGTTCCTCTTTCGCTTGAAATGGTTTAAAATTGCTTGCATGTTTAAACTGGCAAGATTTAGAAACGCATCAGGATAATGGTTAAACATTACAACTGAATCACATGCATGCTGAACCAAGGGGCCTGGTCTGTACGGATCAATTACGATCTGTTGAACCCCTAATTACCTGTAAATCACTTGACAACGGCCGTGAGACAGTAAATGCCAGCAGTGAATGGAGAGAAAATGAATGCCTTTGGTGTCAGGGAGGGGAACCGATGACACTTCGCTCTCTAACTTCTGCTGCGTGATATAATTATATCATTCTACAGAAACATGAGATCATTGTTCATTATATGATTTGCTTTAGTACAGTTCTCATTCACTCACACATTTAACAGCCTCTCCCTTGTTTGACCAGGAAAGAGCCCACGCCTCTCTGTTTGGCCACCCCACCCTTCATTACCCGCTGCGTTCCCTCCGCAATCCCTTCACAGGTGCTTTTCCCAGGAAAATGGCAGCGTCCACTTTGCTTTGACTTTAAGAATGATTGCCTTAGTAATTTTTTTTTGATTATCTATCTGGAGTTACTTACTTTTTTTTTCTTCCTTTGACGCATGTTTAATTTGGACTTCTTAGGGCTATAGTTGTTGCTTTATCTGACATTTTCTGTGAGAATATGTGGGAGTTAGATTGAGGGGAAAAAAGCCCTCCGTGAAGCCCTTTTTTATTTTCATTTTTTTCTTGAAACACATAAATACTGTAGAGGATCTTTTGACCCCTGGGTCACAGCTGTGATATCAATGAAACAAGCACACACTAAGTCCATTGTCACACACTAAAATGAGGAAGAGGAGACGGCTCTTTTTGAAACCACAGCCCCATTTTGATGCCTCATCTTGTCTGTAATGTTTGAGAACTGGAGATTTTGGCTGCAAGGTCCATTTCCTCTGCTCCAAATGCTTGTAGCAGCCCCAAAAGTATGATATGAGGGCACTTAAGCTCTTAAAATGATTGAATGTCATTGCATTAGGTAACTAAAACAAGTGATATTTGCTTTGATATTAGGGATGTAACAATTCACTGTAGGCTACTGATTTCACAATACAATTTTCTCTTTTTTTTTTAACAAATAAGATAAATCTCTTCATATAAACAAACGAAGGCTTTCCCTGTGCTCTTTCCATTTAAAATTAGAGGCAACCAAAAACAAAGATACTGCATACATGCAGCATGAGCAGTTTTTAATCTAAATTAGTTTGTATAATTTCAAAATTTGAAGCAAAAACAGAATGGTCTGACTTTAGATTTATAAACTCCTACACCCAATTGTATAGCGATTTGTTTAACATCTCAACCGCTTTGAATTGTCACATATTTGCATTGATATTCAACTGGGTCGGGGTACATTGTTACATCCCTATTTGATATTTTAAGAAATATAGCACAAACCCACTTTTCAAGCAAAATATTTAACAATAAGGTGTTTGGTTGGATTTTAAATGTTTGAAATGAAGACAATATTATTTGGAAACATTTCCATTTTTTTCACATTAATTTGTTATTTTGTATGAATAAAATAAGTTTAAAGATCAAACAACAGAACAAATACAATATAAGAAATATTTCTATGCCTGTTCAACAGTAGCATTCAAGTACGAAACTGAATCAAATGTAAAATAAAACATTGCATAGCTATATGAATTCAATTATATGCTGATTTTTATTAAAGCTACTGAAGTTATTTAGCTAGGTAAAAACAGTGAGTAGTTTTCGCTGTCTTTTGCTGTTTGATTAACATTAAGGACACAGACCACAGGTTTATTAGGCTGCTGTCACTTTAAGACCTGATGCACAGAGTCAAGATACTGATACACATCCAATCTCTATCTCTGCTGTTTATGTGAATATTCACCCAGATGGGCATTTTGACTTTTTTTTTTTTTTTTTTTTTATAATTAATTTTTTTTTTTGACCGTTCAAACACAATAAGCTGTCTAAGAAAAGTCAATTCAGGATTGTATGCTATCTGAGTGAGTAATATTTTAATAACTTGCTTAATATCTTGAAGCAACAGTGTGGATTAAGGTCTCCAGTGCTTCCCAAAAATGTATGTGTGATCTGTCAACAGTTAAAACTCTAAACTTGAAAAAGACCCAGTTGAAGACTTGGCAAACATGAAGAGGTTCATGTGGGTGGCACCTGATCATGGAGGTCATCCTGCACTGAATTCCTCCGCTGCAGCTGAGCATGTAATGGAGCACTTGGCTACTGCACGCTGTGAAACACTCTTTCTTTACGCCGGGGCTTTTCCTGTCTTTATCTTTCTCCCGTAATCCAATCTTTTTTTATATGTTTTTAATGGTTACATGAGGTGAAATGTAGTTCTTTTAGTTTTTGCTGTCACAGTGAAAGTCTGCTGAGAAAGGGTGGGTGAAAGTAGGTGTGCCTGTGCCTTTCTCAGCATAGTCAGATATTTCAATGTGGTCAGATAAGCTCCACCACTGATTTGCCTGTGCTTTGCCCATCTGAACTGGTGCAGATGAAAGAATAAACATGTACAGCTGGTTGTTTCATGGTATAGTCTGTTTTTAGGGCGATTAACATTTTAGATCATATTCATTAATAACAGATTTGAGAACAGCTGCTTTTCTGTAGTCGATCTACAGTCTTCATCGGTATGTCAAAGTATATGTGACACAATGCGTAATCGAATATTTGAGGATTAAATGGATGTCGTGGTCACCTGTTGCGGCCAATTGTTGCCAGTTAATGTGTACTTGCTGGATAAATCCATGCTACAGTCATATTTTCTTGGACTGTTTGTCTGACGTTGCAAAATAAGAGATGTTTGATTTCAAATAAGATAAAGCATTTACATGACTTTTTAAACCTGACTTGATCTAACTGAAATCAAACTTTTAAATTGCAAGCAGTTTTGATCAGAGGCAAAGATCTAAGTTTTTTTTTTAACAACTTATTTTGTTTTATGGAATATTCTTAGATTTTTGTTGGGCAGATTTTTCAGAGTAATGCAAAAACTGCTTTTTATTTGTGACCCTGGACCACAAAACCAGTGTTAAGTCGCTGGGGTATATGTGTAGCAATAGCCAAAAATACACTGTATGGGTCAAAATTATTGATTTTTCTTTTATGCCAAAAATCATTAGGACATTAAGTAAAGATCATGTTCCATGAAGATATTTAGTAAATTTCCTATTGTAAATATATCAACTTAATTTTTGATTAGTAATATGCATTGCTAAGAACTTAATTTGGACAAATTTAAAGGTGATTTTCTCAATATTTAGATTTTTTTTTTGCACCCTCAGATTCCAGATTTTCAAATAGTTGTATCTTGGCCAAATATTGTCCTATCATAACAAACCATACATCAATGGAAGGCTTATTTATTCAGCTTTCAGATGATGTATGAATCTCAATTTAAAAAAATTGGCCCTTATGACTGGTTTTGTGGTCCAGGGTCACATTTGTCTTTTTTTGTAGGCTAAACATCTTACAGATTCTGCAGGGGAAATGTAAACTTCTGAGCATAATTGTAACTGCCTGTAACTGTAAATGCTGCAGCAGTGGTTGTATGGACTCCCTCTAAAGGCTCCACCCTCTCACGCATTGCTGTGTTGTGATTGGTGGAGTAACTGTCTAGGAGTTTGCCTTTGAAGTTGTTGTTTTTTTTTTGTATGAGTGAGGAAGTGACTGTTTGTGGTTTGCAGCTGTGAGGCGGGTAAAAAGTGCAGTTAATGTGTTTATCCATTGAGTCCCAGTCAAAATGATGTTTACTGATAAAACATTTACTGATGAGTGGTAGTCAATGAGTATTTTGTACTGTGATTGTTTCGCCTGAAAAGGTCTTATTAAGGTTGTAACATTTCTTTCTCCTTTTTAATTTTCTCACATTAAGGTTGCTTTCTTGGAATTAGATTAATGTGTCTGGTTAAGTTTTTTTCACATATTGGAACGGGTTAAAACATGTGTCTGGTCTTTCTCTCAATCTCTGTTTTGCACTGAATCAAATTGTTAGTCAATCTGCTGTTTAGGAATAAGCATCTGTTCTTCTTCCTCAATTTGACAGGGTCATTGTCATGAAAATGTGTCTGACTTCATAGTCAATGTTCTGTTCACGAGATTTTCATTTTTAAAGTCACAGTTGTGTTTCATTTTTAAAGTAGTTGTGTTTCATAATAGCTATATAGCTATATTGCGATAATATTGCTGATATTCAGTGTATCATCCAGCCCTGCTTTAAAATTATTCAAAAAGATTGTGGAAAAAAGACTATAGCACGAGGACTGTATAATTGAATGTTCTCACAATATGAAATATTTTTCTTGGAGTGTTACAAAACAGAAGCGGAAAGCCCTCATGTGTCTTCCTTGGGAGACAGTGAGCTCACTCTCACCTCTTCCTATTGGAATGACCTTTGAACTGTGCGGCTTCAGTCTTCCTGTCACACTGAAAGGAAATCCTTTGTAGTAGATACTGTTACATATTCTCAGCTACAGCCTTAGTTATTTTTGGCTTAAGTTTGAAATGTCTTCAGATTGTATGATGTAATTCATGAATAGTTTCATATATGGTAATTATGGAATTCAGATTTTATTTTGTGTCGTTCCGAGGGCCCGTTAATAGCATTGACTTGGGTGTGTCTCCTCTGTGTGTGTGTGTGTGTGCGCGTGCAAGTGCAAGTGCAGGCATGTCCGTCACAAAGAGCCATTGCAGAGTGAAAAAGAGAGGCAGAGAGAAGGTTGTTAGGCTGCTGCTGTCAGTGTGTGTTCTGTGTGGGCACTCACAGATCAGGTAGAGGTATTGGTATTGTTATTCAAGGCCATAACCTTGTCTTTGATTTGTTTGGTCCTCTCAATCATTTTGACATTGACGAGCACTGTTAGATCTCTGAGGCAGACCAGCAATTTGGCCATTCCTATCTAATGGGCGAGACTTGTGCCCCTCAATGTTATGGCTCTGTTACAATGTAATTTCCACCTCTCATTTTTCCAGACTGCGCACGGTCGCATTTGCGACCAAAAATATTAATTTGTGAGAAGTTTTTGCTGAGGTCGCCATTGGCGACTATATATATTTACATGTTATGACATAAACATTTGCATGTAAGGACTTTTTTTCCTGATTGTTTTGCGATCACATCTTTTGTGCGTGTATTAAACTTAAAATTACGCATCAAAGTTTTAGTGGAAAAAAGTTTCAAACAGTCCTCGTCTCTGCCGCACAGCAGCGCTGACGCACACAGTCTGCTGAACACAGCTCAGTTGTGCAGCGCGAGAGATTGAAATGATGGAGACGTGTGCAGAAAAGCGCGTGACGCGTGCAGCGATACAGGCAATATTGCATTAATAATATGGCTTCTTCTTATCGAGATCTTAGCCATTGATGCTGTGTTCTGATGCGTGGAGATCTTAGAGCACTTGCAGTAATGCGTGGATGTTGAGAAGGCCAAATTTGTCAAACAATAGCGCTTTAATGCTGCGTATCAGTATAAATGTGTCCGTTCCACGCTGTCCGTGTATGGACCTCCATTGCTCACGCGAAAGTATAACACAGGTAGGCTCGATCTCTTTAGCGTCATTAAAGCAGCAAGGAACCCATTATATATGTACTATTACAATGAACATGCCTATTTTATAGACCTACAGTGTCTTTGATTTGTGCATTGGTCACTCTCAGAATAAATCATTAACTATGAGCATTGCATTTTTCTATATTTATGCGCTATTGCATATTAATATTTTTCTTAATCTGCTGTCTACAGATTCAACTCCTCCTATAAAATTCATTTTACTAATGAAGAAAAACAGACTGAATGTGTGAAAGACATGACAACATTTATAGGATGCACTGAGGAGCCCAAACTACACTCAGTGGCCAAGTGATGCTTATGATCCATGATATTGGTACAGATTCTGTGTAACGAACAATTCTTTGTGACTGTATATTTCAAGTTGGAAAAGACATTTAGTTCCCAATTTAAGTGAACCTTTGTTCCCAGGTCGACCTGATCATCTACAAGATGGATTAAAATGCTGATAAAGTCAAGAAAAGATGAGACATAAACACATGACAGAATGATTGAAATGTTAAAATGTAGGGAAAAAAAATAAAATGATAATAATAAAATAAACACGTTTATTCTGCGGCACCTAAAAAAATAATTTGGCACCTAAGTTTTTCTCTTATAGGAGCCAATGGCTCCTTACTCGATTGTTTTGTCTGGAGCCCTGCATTTTGCAGTGGTGAAATAAAATGAAATTTTAAACATGGAATAAATGGATGGTGCTTTGCAGTCTTCAATCTCGTGCGCCTACTTACGATGACAATTATTTTCATGTCAGTTGATTTCGATAATTATTACAGATTTCAAATTTTTTTATTTCTTTCAAGTTCAAAGGCAGATTTTTAAGTGAAAGTTGTAGAAACTAGTTGTAGAACTCTTTATGGTCAGAACATGTCAAACACATTTTAATACTTTAGACTTTTCCAATCATTTTTCCTTAACAAAATAAATAAATATCCTAATATAAAAATTAATTTCTTAGTTTCCGCATGTTCTAAATGAGTGGTATTGTTTCAAATCATGAAACAGGTTTGTGTTACCTGACTTTGACGTGTATCTTCAGCACAGTTTGCAGTGCAGGCTGCAATATTAATATTATTATTTATTTTCCTTTTAGAAATCTTTAGCGTTTGCCCAAACCTTCAGACTCGCTGGTACTGCCGTGCGAGCGCGAGGTCTTGCTGTCCCAGCGCGCACACACACCTCTCTCTCTCTGTGCATCTGCATTGTTCAGCGCACGGCAGAAAGGAGCAGCACTTTCAGTTAAAACAGATATTATGTTGCTTCTCTAATTTTACATGCAAGTATAGCCGAAATCACAGCACAGCTATTGTCATTATCTTATGTGTATTTGATTTTATCAGACGACGGCTCGATTATCAGGATTTTTGTGCAGATTAACATCTTGGAAGGGAGAGCTGGTTATGTTGTCTTAATGGGTCGCGTTTCAGTCACTATTTCACTATTTGTCTGACAACAGAAACAGTCAAATATACCAATGAAAACAGTTTTATTGAGAATTTAGCTGCATCAAAATACAGTAGGCACAGAGAGGCAACAAATGTAATAATAAATAATAAATGTACATTTTGCATTTTCAGAAGAAGAGCTGCCCTGTGTGCAAAAATGTAAACAGGTTTGTGTCAGTAAATTGCTCGGTGCAAAGAAAGAGACGTAATAGGAACCTGGTATTTCTTTTTTCATGTGTCTAATAGACATGAACAAGTTCTCTGAAAAACATCTATGACCTTTAAAACATGTCTAGTCTTCATGCTCTATGTTGACTATGGTTTCAATAATAATAAACATACATTTGCATAAAGCATCCATATTTGTCCATGCCCATGTTGATTAGAGTATTAAAAACTTGAAAAGTATTAATTTAAGGTACATTTAGAACAAATAAAAATGTGCGATTAAGTTGCGATTTAATCACGAGTTAACTCATGGCAATCATGCGATTAATCGCAATTAAAAAAAATATATCGATTGACAGCCCTAATTGAATTATATTTGCATACTCTTTCCCGTACAATGAAAACATGCGGTTACAAGAGCACCATAAAAGTCATCCTCCATGTGACTTAAACTCTATATAGCTTGAATTTTTAAATTAATATGATACATTTCTTTTGTTCACAACTTAAAGCTTAATAATTTTTTACAAATTATTCTCACCTCTGCTGTAGTTTTCAAATCTTATTTGTGCATATGCATATTTAGGCTTTGTTTACACTAATGCATTTTCGTTTTAAAATGCGTAACTTTTGCTACGGTTATGTCTGACGTCCACACTACTCCCTTGAAAACAGAGACTTTTGGAAGCTTCTCGTCAATGACTTGTATGAATATGATGTGTCAGGTTCCTTACACAAAGATATCAAATGGCTTTAGGACAGTTAGAAGATATTGTATGAGTCATATGGATTACTTTTATTGTACCTTTTTGTCTGTTTTAGAGCTAAACTGCCCCCTAGTTACAGTCTCCTTGCACTGTATGAACATTCTTCAAAAGTTCTACTTCTGTGTTCCACAAAAAAAAGATTCAGGTTGGGAACATCATGAGGATGAATAAATGAAATGATGAAAATTACTTTTCTTTTTTGGGTGAACTATGACTTTAAGAAACTGAAACGGTGAGCCTGCTGCTTTTCTAAAGCGAACAAAATTAGCCTTTGCAAAGCAGACAACTAGCATTATGTAAATGACATGGAAATTTCATGGTAATGGGAATTTGCATCACCATTTATTGTTGCGTCACTCATCTGACCTGCAAGTGGATGACAACCTTAGCAGAGCAAGACATTTTAGTCTCCATCTCAGTTCCTGCTTTCTATTTTACAGATGTTCAATATATGAAGTATGTCAGATTGTGTTGTTTCTGTTTTAAAACAACACTTGTTGGCCTTCATGGAATGTTTTTGTGTCAGCTTCAGCAGGTTGAAATGTACAGGAGAATGTTATCAATGTGATGAACATGTGATGTAACTAGTTGATATGTGGTATTTTGTTGGTCTTTGGACAAAACCCTCCTGTAATCAAACTTCATAACACTTGAAGAGAATAGGGTGTGCTTTAATGTACTCATTTTCATAGCATGAGTATCACCTTTTCTGCTGGTTCTTTTAGATGATCCAAGGCATTTGACTTTGTATTTGAGTATGTCCCCAATAGGTTCAACTTATATAAAGGTATTCAAATTATTTGAAACCTGTGCCAAGCCCTGCAAGTGCATTATAATAATGCAGTCCAACACAGTGACTCTATAGCATGTCTCTTTTATAACAAAATAAAGGCTCTTTTGCCTTCTTTGGGTATAAAACTTGCATCATGTACAATAGTGTGCATTGCCTTGCTGAATATGCCACGTTTCTTTGTTTCAGGTGGATTGAAGCGTGTTTAAATGAGGATCTCCCGCCCACCACTGAGCTGGAGGAGGGCCTGAGGAATGGCGTGTACCTGGCCAAGCTGGGAAACTTCTTTGCTCCTAATGTGGTCTCTCTTAAAAGGATCTATGACCGTGAACAAACACGCTACAAAGTAAGACTGAAGTTTTCAGAAGCACTGATATGAAAATAGTAGACCGTTTGGATTCACTTGTTACTTTCTTCTTGTAGGCCACTGGGCTCCATTTCAGACACACAGACAATATCATCCAATGGCTGAATGCTATGACAGATAAGGGCCTTCCTAAGGTGAGGAGTGTAGATGGTGAACACGAGTCTGCCTGCTTCTTTCATTAGCAGCATTTCTTCTGCTTTATTGAGTCACTAACATGATAGAGCTTGTCTCTGAACCTCTTTCTCATGTTTGGCAACAATGCTGCATTCAATCTCATCAAATACAAATACATGTACTTGTCTCTCCCTGTTAGATTTTCTATCCTGAGACAACAGACATCTACGACAGGAAGAACATGCCCCGCTCCATCTACTGCATACATGCTCTGAGGTACCTACTGTATCACTGTGGGCTTATTCACAAATCTCTTGAGGAGAAACTAACCAAAAGAAGTGTTGCTAGTAGCTTATGTGTGTTACAGTAGTTCAGCTGTGTTCATAATAGTAGAGCTTATTCAGTTAATAAATGTTGTTTTTGTCTGTTGCGTTGACTGTTGCCACAGTTCTACATGCACTAATTAAAAACTAATCTAATTAAACTATTCTAAATGGTTATCTCATGCATTTAGCGGTGGGGCATTTACATACAACCCCATTCAAAAGTTTGGGGTCAGTAATTTCTTTTTTTTTTTATTAATTTTGTTCCGAAAAAAATATTAAAATGGACAGTAAAGACATTTTTTGTTTTATAAAAGATTTTTCATGGTTTCCACAAAAATATGAAGCACCACAACTGTTTTAAACATTGATAATAATAAGATTATTTTTTTGAGCAGCAATTCAGCATATTAGAATGATTTCTGAAGGATCATGTGACATTAAAGACTGGAGAAATGGCTGCTGAAAATTCTACTTTACCATTACAGGAAAAAATTACATTTTTAAATACATTAATATAGAAAACGGTTATTTTTTAATTGTAATATTTCACAATATTACTGTATATTTAATCAAATAATGCAGCTTTGGTGAGCATAAGACACTTCTTAAAAATTACCAAACCCAGACTTTTAACGGTAGTATATAAATGAATCTGTTTTAGTGACTCATTAGGTAGTCTATTCATTCAGACACTTCCTGTTTAGTCTCATTTATATTAGTGATTTTCAACTTAAATGAATCAGTTCACTTTGAGCAAAATAATTTTTGAATTAGGGCATTTTTTTGGGCATCTTGTTTTTGTTTCAAATAAACACCTGCTGCCTACAGATATATAACTGTAAATAATTACTTGCAGTTTCAAAGTAGCTTCTCCAAATCAAGTACGATATGCATACTGTTAGACCCAACCACTCTCTTTTTTTAAAGAAATTAATCATGGATAAAAGCGCAAGAGTATGACACTGTGTAGATTTAGTCAGAATTAATGAGGAAACCTGTTCTGGTTTCTGCTGAGGCACATAACATGAGGCTAGAGAATCCTGCCATTTGTAACTCACATTCCAGCTCAATGCAGAATTGACACTGGGCCCAAAGGCCATAAATCTGGCCTTCAGAAACCGGAAATAACAGCATTCAGGGGGCGAGAATTTGGCAGAGGCCTGGTGTGGGGTGAGGGGTACTAAATCCAGTTGGTCTTTGTAGTTGATATCGATGAAGGGATGTGTGTTTAACTTGAAAGCCATGCAGATAACATCTGACACTCTTTCCAGTAGTGTCTTTTCCCGCACACACCTATGTAATAGGATAGCTGTTCTCTGGGAAATTTGTTTCTCATATTCACTTTCTGTTTTTTTCAACAGCCTCTACCTGTTTAAACTTGGGCTTGCGCCCCAGATTACAGACCTGTATGGCAAGGTTGCCTTCACAGGTGAGTCAGCTTGCTGTAGTATCATACTGAAGCTTGAGTTAGTACAGTAACAGCTGGAAAGGCCACTGTTCCCGGGAGCTCAATGGTCAATGTGAAAATCATTATCAATTGTATGAGCGTTTCCTGCCATTTTGGCTGGCCTGAAACTGCCTGCCAAGTCCATGGATGGAAGACATTATTTACCAGACCTTTTGAGAACAATGTCCAGCCAATCACATCAAAGCAAGGAGAAATGCAAAGCCAAGATTACCTTCCAAAAGGTTACCATGCTTATTAAAGCATGACATTGCAATATTTAGCCAGAGCCTGTCCAGAATTATACAGTATAAAATAATGAAAACAAACGGAATACTTTCCACCGAGCCAAATAATCTAATTTTTGTTATTTGCATATTGTTTTTGTCTTTTCAGAGGAGGAGATTAACAACATGAAGATTGAATTAGAGAAGTACAACATTCAAATGCCAACATTCAGCAAAATTGGCGGGATTTTAGCCAACGAGCTATCAGTGGACGAAGCAGCCTGTGAGCACTGTTTAAGCCTCTGCTTTTTAAGTCGAATTCCTCTTGGCTTTTTGGCACAACTCCTTCCCTTGTAAACATAAACAACTAGACGTAACTTGGACAGCCAAGAGTTTAACAGCACAGTAATTACGATCTGTTTTACATTGCTTTGAGCTCAAATGATCTGCATTATCTTCTGTTGCAACGATTCAGTGCATGCTGCTGTGATCGCCATCAATGAGGCCATTGACCACGGAGTCCCCGAGGGCACTCTAGCTGCCATGAGAAACCCAAATGCCATGTTACTGCAGCTGGATGAAAGCACTGCCCAGCAGTACCAGGACACCCTGTTCCAGGCCAAGACTGAGAAAGTGGCCAGCTCCCGAAAGAGAGTATGACCTTTGCTTTACAGATAGCTAAAAATAAAAGATTTGCTATAATTGGGGAACTAAGGGTGTATTTTAATGTATGCATACACTATCTCTGCTCCAAAACTCAGTGACCTGACTAAGTAGATAGCATTTAAGGCATCAGAAGTGTGACGTGAAGGCTGTTCCAAATAGACCGCATAATTATTAAATAAAATGCATGCAAATTTATAATCAATCTGTCTACAATCTTCGATAAACATCACTGACATAGTCAGATAACTAATTTTGACCAAATTCAGGCAACATGGCATGTGCCTGTCATTGCTTTGCAACAAGATCACTTAAATATATGCAGTAGACATGCTTGTATTTTATTCAGTACTGCAAAGTATCAATAACAATAGCCCCATCTGATAAATAATTACATAAATATGCAAAACTGACTTTTTAACCCAATATTTAGCGTTAGAGCACTTTTTGTGTAGTCAAGTCAGTTAAAAACTATTGCTAATCAGTTATTTCAGCATTATTTATATACTATTATATTATTCATTAATATTATAAAGTAGCTTTTAATTTGAGATTTTTTCATTTTAGTATAATTTTGGTAACACTTTAGTATAGGGACGAATTCTCACTATTAACTAGTTGCTTAGTAGCATGTCTGTTATTAACATTGGCTGTTTATTAGTATTTATAAAGCACATATTATATCCCTAATACTACACAATACCTAAACTTAACAACTATTTTACTAACAATTAATAAGCAGCAAATTAGGAGTTTGAGTCAAAAGTCATAGGTAATGGCGAGAATTGGACCTTAAAATAAAGTGTGATCATAATTTTTATTTTAAGTTTTAGTCATTTTGCTTATCCCTTTTATTTGTTTTTTTCCCCTCGAATATTTCTATTTAACTTTAATTTATTCAGTTTTAGTACTTCAACTTATTTTATTTCAGTTAGTTGCCAAGGCAACATTTCTAATTTTTAAGTTTCATCTCTTTTTAAAAAATATATATTATTCAGCTTTTGTCATTTAACAAAAACAATTTTGAATAGTTTTAGATTTGGTTAACAGTCTATCCATTGTGTATGAATTGAAAACTAGTATGGCTATAATGGTATAATTGTATGTTTTTTGGTAGATTGGAGAGAATGCTGAGGCTGAAAGGGATGCTTATGATGAGCTGCTCACACATGCTGAAATCCAGGGAAATATCAACAAAGTCAATTGTACGTACCTCACCCATGTCTACCTCCAGCTCTTTGTATTCTTCTGAGGTTGATGATGTGATCTGAGTTCTCTGTGTTTGTGTTACTCAGTGACCAAAGCCTTGAATTCAGCAGAACAGTCACTGTTGAGTGGTGATGAGGACAAGCTGTATGATGCTCTGCGTTCCCCTGCGTTAGGCCTGAAGTCAGTGCAGGCTCCGAACAAGGCATGGTACCTCAAACAGCTGCTGGCCGATCGAGAGCAGAAGGAACAGGTAACAGATTCTGCTACTCAGTGGGGGAAAACAGGGTTTGCCACTCACATTTTGGTACACTTTTGTACCACGGTTTATATTTGTTCCTTGGAAATTCTAGATATGAAATGCATATGAGTAGTGTGGTGTCTCTTTTCAGAGAGTCCCTTATAACAGCACGTCTGTCACAAACCCTAGGGCTCAGCAGAAATATATGCTTGTCATGGTAACCATAATAACGGCAATAACAGTTTATCCTGAAATAGCTGACGTGGCATAAAATTACTTGGCTATTAATTATTTGTGTTACTTAACCCTAAACAAAACCATAAAATAATATAAACAAATTGTAGATATTAATGACTTCTCACTAAACCTATTTTTGACTTCTGGAGATAATATTGAATGTATTGTTGAATGTTTTTTTTTGGTGTGTGATGCTAAAAACTCATATTGTTTATTAATTGCCTGTGTGCCACAATAATCTTTGATAGAAACTATAGAACGATCTGTAGATATTTATTTATATTTATTAATTATATATATATATATATACATCTCTATCAAACGTTTTTGTCTGTAAGAAAGTGTGGTTAATTTTTTTCCTGCAATATCACTTCAATATCACTATAGTTTGGGGTCTATATTTTGGTAACACTTTACAATAAGGTGTCATTAGTTAAAGGGATAGTTCACTTTGAAATTAAAATTTGGTATCTATCAGTCCTTACCCAAGGGCATCCAAGATGTACTGGTAGTCTTTTTTTCTCCAAGTCAGTAGATGCCAATCCTTTGATGTTTTTAGGTCAAACCGTTCTAGTCTGTCAGTCATATAATGGCAGGTATAGGTCACTGTCTCTATAAGAGGGACCAAAAAGAACATGCACAGAGAAATTCAAATTAAACAATTCCCCATCGTAACTACACATTGATGGCCTAAGACACGAAACGAGCGGTTTGTGTGAGAAAACGAACAGTATTTATATCGTTTTTTACCTCTTGTACACAACCATGTCCAAGTGATCTGAGTGCGCACACACATCCGGTGTGTGACGTGTGTGTGTGTGTGTGCGCGCGCTCTGGCTCACGCTTGACGGAGGGCGTGTCTGAAGCGTGGTGCTGACGCAACTTCGTGGTATTTTCTTGTTGGAAAGCACTGTCTCACTGCAGTGTCGTTTCTGAACTGTCTACTCTAGGATAATGATGACTTCTTTTAAGCAGACCCGCTTGCTGTCATGCATTGTATTTCTATATGAGCGCTCCATGTATCCGTTTCATTCATCTGTAACTAGCCAAACACACATGCCGCAACTCCACCCTCCTCACCCTGTGTCACGTCCACCTAACCATGTAAAAAATAACAGATCCAGGAACAGTTTATTGTGAGACATAGACACCGGCGAGGAAAAAAAAAAAGGAATCTTACTATGACGAAGGATTAGTCCATGAATAATATTTGTGCCATTCCGAAATTAAAGAGCCCATTTTGTCACCAAAAGGAATATACATAACCGTATATGAATAATACTGTCAAACAATTCAAATAATTTTTTAAAGCACCACGCTTCAGACACGCCCTCCTGTCAAGCGTTGACGGCGAGCTACAGATGAATGAAACGGATACATGGAGCGCTCGTATAGAAATACAATGCATGACAGCAAGCGGGTCTGTATATGCTTAAAAGAAGTCATGGTAACCATTATCCTAGAGTAGACAGTTTATCCAGAAACGACACGAGCGATGACAGTGGCATAAAATTAATTGGCTATTAATTATTTGTGTTACTTAACCCTAAACAAAACCATAAAATAATATAAACACGATTGTAGATATTAATGACTTCGTCAGCTAACCACGCTATTTTTGACACGCCCTCTCAAGCGGAGATAATAGAGCGCGCGCACACACACACACATGTCACACACCGTTGAATGTTTTTTTTTGGTGTGTGATGCTAAAAACTCATATTGTTTATTGGAATGGTGCCTGTGTACAAGAGGTAACACTATATAAATACTGTTCGTTTTCTCACACAAACCGCTCGTTTCGTGATAGAAACTTAGGCCATCAATGTGTAGTTACGATGGGGAATTGTTTAATTTATTATAATTTCTCTGTGCATGTATATTCCCTCTTATAGAGACAGTGACCTATACCTATATTATATGACTGACAGACTAGAACGGTTTGACCTAATAAACATCAAAACGTTTTTGGATCTACTGTAAGAAAGTGTGGTTAATTTTTTTTCCTACAACCTATCACTGGATCCATTCCGTTTGGGGTAAGCTGATAGATACCAAATTTTGGTAAATTTCAAAGTGAACTATCCCTTTAACATTAGTTAATGTATTAACTAACATGAACAAACAATGAACAATGCATTTATTGCACTATTTATTAATCTTTGTTAATGTTAGTTAATGAAAATACAGTTATTCATTGTTTATTCATGTCAGTTCACAGTGCATTAAATAATGTTAACAAACACAACTTGTGATTTTTAATAATCCATTAGTAAATGCTGAAATTAACATGAACTAAGATTAATAAATGCTGTAGAAGTATTGTTGATTCTTAGTTTGTTTACTAATGTTAACTAATGAACCTTATTGTAAAATGTTACCTATATTTTTTTATGTTTTTGAAAGAACTCTTATGCTCACCAAGGATACATTAATTCGATCAAGAACAGTAAAAACAGTAATATTGTGTCATATTATTAATATTTCAGATAATAGTTTTCAATATCCAGTATATTTTGAAATGCAGTTTATTCAGCAGCCATTGCTCCAGTCCAGGGTGAACATGATTTCACCAAGTACAACATGTTCCTGGATCAACATCCTTGTTGATCCTGGAACAACATTACAATCAACCAATCAGAATTAAGGGATAACTTTTCAGGAAATATCGGTTTTATCCTTATGATCAGGGTTAGGTGCTTCTACAACGTACACCCTTGTTAATCAGATATCATTTCCCACTGATTTTAGGAATAAATTATGGGTAGGATTAGATCACGGCGACCTTAAGGGGTAGGCTGATTGGGTTATTAGTGCTATATGAATTTTGGCAAACAGTAATGTTAGCAGTCTGTCCAGGAACATGATTTCCTAATCACATATAATTGGCAAAATCTCACATTTGGCTTGACCCTAGAATCCAGTCAGAGTGGAGTAGATGCAGCCAATGTCACGTGATCTGCTGTTATTATTATCAATGTTAAAATTAGTTTACAATTTAATATATCTGCTATGTTTTGTGAAAAAAGCATTTTTTCTACGATTCTCTGAATAATAGAAAGTTCAAAGGAACAAGTATTCATTAAAAAAAAAAACTTTCTACATTATTCAAAATTTTCAACAGCAAACAAGAGGTGAAAGGGATTTAAAAAAAAAACTGTAAATATTGGCACTAAATATTAGCAGTCATGACTTACATTGGCCATTACTTACAATGTTAAAATGTTGCTTATCTGTGTCGGCTTCAGATTTCCTAATCATTGCATATAATTGCATATAAACTGTTAATTCTAAATTCTATAATCTCATTTCATTTGGCTTGTTTCATTCTTCCTCATGCCTAGAATACCCCAGGAGAGCCTCTGATGAAGGAGGAGTTACAGAGTGGAGTAGATGCAGCCAATGTGCAAGCAGCAGCCGCGGGATAGGTTGGCCCTAGCTATCAAAAATGTATGTACTCCCTTCTGCACTGTGATGTAGGCAGTACATTCTTTTGAACCCGTGTAGTCTTGAAGTGCCTCTGACGACCCTTGTGTTCAGAGAACGGTACATCAGAAAGACAAAGCCAGTGGAAAGTTTTCTTTGTGGGAACACACTCTTTAATCTCTTATATGTGTTCATTTATGCTGTCCAACACCTGTTATTCTTTGAAAAGAACAATAAGGTGTGTGTGTGTGTTTCAGTGCTTCAGGCGGTGGAGAGGATTAATGCTGCCATAAGAAAAGGTGTAGCAGAGGAAACGGTGAATGAACTGATGAACCCAGATGCCCAGCTGCCGCAGGTTTACCCTAGTGCTGCAGATCTGTACCAGAGAGAACTCACCAGCCTGCAACAACAGAGCGCAGAGGTTAAAACACACTCACATCCACACAATTTCAGCTCACTCTGTCACTCTGGTTATTTTGCTGTCACCATCCCTCTATTGAGACCTTAATTCCAGAACAAAGCCAGCTGCCTACGGCCTATACAGACAGCTGCCTTATAATGCAGCATCCTAATGGTCATGGCCCCTAATAAGTGATCAATTTGAAATTCTCTACAAAGGCACCAGCTCTTGATTTCAGTAGAATTTAGCAGTAACATCTTGCCAAGCTAATGTCATGATATTAAGCGTTAAGCTTACAAATACATGGCACACACATTTAGTCAAACGTTCCAATTTAACTTGAACTCTGTGGAACAGTGAACGATTTCAGAATTTTTCGGAATTTAATATTGTCAAAGGTGTCGCAATAAGAAAAAATGAAAAATTGTTAATAGTATACAAATGATAATATTGTAAATAATTGATCACCAGTTGATACTCCAACATGGATGGCGATATTGCTACCCATCATGAAATTCAAAAAACAAGACAATGACAATGCATTTTGTAGCTACTACTGGTGCACAAAATCATGTGCACCAGTATACATGCCTGTTTCCGCCACTGAATAATAAATGTTTGAGACTTTTTATCTTGCTATTCTGCCTTTTTTTCTCGCAATTGCAAATTAAAGTCAGAATTGTGAGATATAAACTTACAATTCTGAAAAAAAAATCTGAGCCGTAAGATACAAAAACACAATTCTGAGAAAAAAGTCAGAATTGCGAGTTGTATCACGCTATTGCGAGAAAAAGAATTGCGAAGACAAGCCACAATTACCTTTTTTATTTAGTGGTGGAAATGGACTTTCATATGAAAGCCTGCCAAAAAAAAAGAGGTGGTGATCGACAGGTTTTTGTACCCTTTTGTTCAATTTTGTTTAAAAATCTGTTTCTGCCACCCTGCACTTGTATGTTGTTGAGTGTGATTAAATGCAGACAAGTTAAAGATTAATTTGATAGCATTGACTTTTTATTTTTTTACTTTTTATAGGTTTCGCAATAACATTATCACAAATTATTTTGTTGTAAAAATCTGATACCATGATATTGATTTCTCTCGCCTTGGCTGACATCTCTTTTCACTTGAGTTTGTCACAATGAATTATGGGATTGCCTTCTCTGAGATGCATATAATGCTGACTTCAGAATAGGTCAAGTTATGCTTCTCAGCATATTTAAGATCCTCACCTGTGCTGCCTTTGTAAGCAGCTTACTAGGTTTTAGAACAGAGCAATAATTTACATGCAGTTTACATAAGTTGACGACCTGTAACCGTTTAGTTTAGTCTGAGTGATTTTCGTGCTTTGCTTGACTGCACAGGGCTCTTTGTCACATCCCGAGCTGCTGGTTGCCGTGGAGATGCTGTCCTCGGTGGTGCTGATAAACGAGGCGCTGAATGTAGGGGACAGGGCAGCAGTGTGGAAACAGCTCAGCAGTTCCCTCACCGGCCTCAGCAATGTAGAGGACGAGTACGCCCAGAGGTGAGAGTATGGGACGGCTCAGAGTGAGATGGGCGGTTGAAACATGCAATCAGAATCGGTCCTGTTTACTTTAATACACATTCATGGTCTTATCTTGAATATATCTTATCATGCTTTATCAGTGCATGTTATTCTAAAGAAAAAAATCTTAATTTTTCATCAAATTACAATAGCTTACTCAGCCTCTGAAATGACTTTCAGCTGAAAGTCACTGGCTGCATGGGCCATTGGATTGTCAACTATTAGCCAAATAGCTATTTGGTCACTATTTTACCTAACTCTCACTCAAGACAGGCTCTATTCTTGTATTCATCGCCCACTTTTCATGACTAAATCCGTAAAATCAGGTCTCGTACTACTTTACTTTTTGTTTTTGCTTAGAAATATGCCAAAATACGGAAGTAAAATAGGTTGTAAATGTCAGTGTTGATTTATCTCCTAGTTTTAGCCACTGTTTGTTGTTTCCCTGCAGGTATATAGATGAGTTGATGCGGCTGAAGGCAGCTGCGCGTGAAGAGGGTGGTGACTATCTCACCTGGAATGACATTCAGGCCTGTGTGGACCAGGTCAACGGTACTATTCAAGAGGAACATGAAAGTGAGCAACACATTTGTCCTAAATATGAATGGAAATGGATAAAATTCAGATAGTGCTGCATTATGAACAGTGAACATGTCTTCTTGTGACTTTAGGGATTGCCGCTATTGGTCTGATCAACGAGGCTCTGGATGAGGGTGGACTACAGAAGACAATGGCTGCTTTACAGAACCCAGCCGCCAAGCTAACAGATATAGATCCATCTTTGGCCCAGCATTACTATGATATACTGCAGGAGGCAAGGAGGGAGAAGGCCCACGTATGTATACCTTTACAGACCCACAACAATAACACAGCCCACACAAAACCCTGCCTCTGCAACTGTAAAAAATATTAACTATTTAATACTTATTTTGAACCGTTCAGCATGTTTGGCCACTTCCACTGCTTTCATCCTCTCATATCCGATTCCGGTTTTTGTCTAGTTTTTGTTTCCTTCTGTCCAAACACTAATAGAAGTTTATTTCAATGTTTGAAAACACAATAGGATTGCGACCTGATGAGGATACGTAAAACTTTGTTCTCGGTCATTGAATGAGTTTGGTTTATTTGCCCAACAGATGGTGGAATCCCTTTATCAAGGGAAGTCTGAGATCTGAAAGTGGAATGAAAAAAATTAGTAGGTTTTTTTTTTTCTGATAGAAATTGTAATTGTGATTTAAAAACCAAGTTTGCTGTGCTTATTATTATTATTATTATTATTATATTTTAATAATAATAATAATAATAAATAAAAATATTAAATAAAATAAAAAGTATTAGGAAAAATAAATACACTTTATTTTACAGTACTAATACTTATGCTGTCTTAATTTCATCATTTTAAAATATGAAACCATCACTTTTTTTAACTGAAAACACTGGATCTGAGCTGCTCTCGTGTAAAAGAACACAGTGCTGTGCTTCACTGTGAAACAGAATGTATTTACACTGAGCAAATAAATAATGTGCAAATAACACTTGATTTATTTGATCTCACACACCTCAGGTATCATATACACCTCCTTTGTAAATGATAATAGGATATTTTAGTCCTAATCTGAGGCTCACTGAAGAAGTGAAGTAGGTTCATGTGTAGCATATTTCATTTTTATATTTAGTCAGTGTTTTAGGCCACGCCCAGCATGTTTCCTGTGGACGAGAAACTGAAACCTCAAGGATGCAGGTGAATGGCCACAGAGAAGGCCATGGTTTACCACAGCAGTGTGCCAGTGTGGTTCAGAGCTGAACTGAAGTCTCCGAGGCCAAGAGCACTCTTTTACGATGACAGCTTGAGATAAAAGTACCCATAATACCCGTTCAGAGGCATTATAGAAAAACAAATCTTAAATCGGCATTTCTGTTTGATTCACCTATTTGGAAACAGTTCTTGTGAGTTTGATTAGTGATATTTACCATTTATGTCACTAACCACTCTTTTAATAGAGGATCACACGAACAGCAATTTCCGTCTCTTGGACTCATAATAGCTGTCAAAGTCAGTGCTGAACTCATGCTGCCCAAAAAAAACATGGCTGGAAAAACAAAGTGTTTCCTTTCGCCATGATTTGCGCAAGCATCGGAAATAACAAGGCTTATGACTTTTTCTCTGCCTTAAAAGGGCAAAATTCTGCTCCTGTTAGCTGGGGTAGCACAGTAAAGGGTTTTTAGCACTGACATCACTCCTCCAGGCATACGCTAGCTTGGGTCACTATGAAGTGTAAAGCACAGCTAAAACCTGATCTGCTCAACTGAAACAGGAAGCGGTTAGGAAAAACGTTTGCTGTTGTGTTTTTAACAAAAATGTCAAAGATGGAGTGATGTGTTACCTGACAGTATCAATTCAAGACATTTTTGTTTGACTTCAGTACAATTTATGAAAAAATAAGTCTAATTTTTGTAATGAGTACAATTAAAAATCACACGCTAATTGTGGTGTATTAATGAGCAGTTGACATGAAATACTTTTGGGAAGTTGATGTACAATGGTGTGAAATGCTATGCACACACACTCACATGCATATATTTATTATATGCAGTTTTTAATAATATAATATTAATTTGGACAATACATGGAATATTTATAGATATTTGTACACACAAATTTATGTTATACATCTATTATTCGTATGCTTTTTAGAAGTAATCACTATTTACATAACATCCTGTGTTAATTTCCTATGTAAGCATTTCACGATGATCTTGAACAAAGTTTAGCTGGAATAGACAGAAGTAGTTCCTCTTTTATCATTCAGTGTTGTAAACAGTCCCAGAAGAGTTGGTAATGTAATCTTGGACATTACACCACACCCTTTGTCACTTCCTTAGTTACAGTTGGCAGACTTAATTCACATATTTAGATCCTGATCATTTCTGCTCCACCCCACTGGGACACATTAAGTCCTATTTGCTCTCTAAACCAGCAAGCATTAATTTAATACAGCCGATAAAATGCAACTCAGTGAAGCGGAGCCTTAACAACCCTGAAGGAACAACGTTTTCCTCTGTTGCACAATTTGCCACACCCTCAGGTTTGCTGCTGTACGTTTGCAAGAAAGGCGGGCAGATTGCATAGAGGGCCGATGCACTCAGCAAATCAGAGAGCTGCAAATTGTGCTCCGGAAACTGAGCTCAGCATGCGGTCAGGGACTATCAAGAGAGGGCAACTGCACCACCTGGTGGTGGTTGTAATTAACCTTTTCATTAGCATGTGTTTATCCAAAATGCCCTGCGAATGATAATGGAAGCAAATGTAATTAATTCAAAGGTGTACATTTATACAGGTATCCTTACAGCCAAAAAACATGATCTGCACAAGTCAGTCAGCTCGATCTTGTTTATGGCTCTCTGCAGCACTTCAGGAAATTGTGCTAGTTTCCTGAAAGGCGGTGTGTGGGTGTTTATAGAGTTTATGTTGTTGAATAATGAAACACTGTCTCTTCCAGTTCATACAGCATTTGTTTTTACTAAATTAAATTGATGTGTTTTTTTTTATCCACATCATACTGTACCTGTTGACAGTTAAAAGCATTTTTAATCGAATTAAAGTGACAGTTCACTCCAAAATGTCATTATTTACTCACCCAAATTTCTAACTTAAACTACAATAAACATTCTTCTGTGGCAAA
The DNA here is from genome assembly GCA_027422415.1 of Schizothorax lantsangensis. Taxonomy (NCBI): domain Eukaryota; kingdom Metazoa; phylum Chordata; class Actinopteri; order Cypriniformes; family Cyprinidae; genus Schizothorax; species Schizothorax lantsangensis. Next base: position 31,175,160 of record CM049839.1, on the reverse strand, counting down.
CAAAAGATGTTTAAAAAATCTTCTTTTGTTCATACAGTGAATGTCATTGAGGTGCAAAACAACACTGGACCCCATTGACTTTCATTGTATAGACCAAAAACTCTGCTTTTGTGTGATTCTAAGAAAGAAAGTCATGCAGGTTTGGAACATAAGGGCGAGTAAATGAAGTTTTGGGGTAAACTGTCACTTTGATTCCATTAAAAATGTTTCAACTGTCAACAGGTGGACTGTAATAATCTCATTGCAGAAGGTTTGACTGACACCTAGTGTCCATACGAGTGTCATTCCTATTTAAATACAAACCAAAATCTAGTTGAAATTGCTTATTTATATACATTTTTGGAAAACTTGATTATTTTTTGCTATTCTGTTTGGTGGCACAGAACTTCATCTTTATTTAACATGGTCCTTAAAAAGCTGCAATTTCAAAAGTGTGAAATGTAGTTCATGTAAATGTAGTTTTTTTTTTTGCTAGAAATTGCTTATGAATATGAATCCAATCTTTAAAATGCTTATTTAGGCATCAAAATTACTGCAAAATTCTGCAAAAAACTATAGCGCTCAGAACACATCCTAAATCTTTGAAATGGTTACTCATTGGTAATTTACTTCTTATTTTGTTCTTGTCTTTACAGGAATGCGGAGATCCTTCTGCAGTTCTTTGGTTAGATGAGATCCAGGATGCGATCTTAAGAGCCAACAAGGACTCAGAGGATGCTCTGCAATGTAAAAATCTTAGTGTACTATTAAACTCAGAACTTATTTTCTTTTGTGTTTGTGTTTACTTATTTAGTCTGTATCTCTCTCAGCTTGAATATAAATATGATTCTTGGAAAAAAGGATAATTCTTTTTTGAATCCTCTGTTTTTCTAAAGCGTGATCTTTTTTTTTTTTCATCTTCAGTCTCTCAGGCGATCCAGTCCATTAATGAGGCTGTGGATAACAAGGACTCTTCTCAGACACTGGCAGCCCTGCGTTCACCTGCTGCTGGTCTGTATGGAGTCACGTCTGAATGTGCTCAGACCTACCAGGACGACCTGTTTCGAATTAAAGAGGACAAGAAAAAGGAAGGTGAGATGGGTTCTTGTGTTGATTCTTTGATATTTGGTACAAAAATCTATAGTAATATTTACCGTAAAACAAGTACAATTTCTTTTTTTCTACTCAAGTTCTCAGGTGAATAATTTGTTTTAAACTATTAGCTGATATTACAACATATCATATCATTTACACTTTGTGACGGCGAGAGTAATAGAGGTTTTTGGTAGGGAATAATGGCAGTGAATGGATGAAACATTGGGTGAAGGGAGGACACAACTACTACTATAATCTCAATACTGGACAAGGCACCTGGGAAGAGCCTGCAGAATTTATTCCAAACAACACTCAGCTCAACAAGGAGGAAATACAGGTAAATCTTCATCCGGTATTTATTTTTACAATGTGTAAAATAAATAAAATATATTGCACCATGTTATTCTGTGTTATAATATATTATATCTATTAATACAATAACTGTAATTTTACAGTTTTGTTGTTTTTTTGTTTTTATTATTTTTTCTTCCTTATTTACTTACCGTGTCTTTGTAGTCTGTTGTGTCAGGAGTAACCACAGCATATAACCGAGAGCAACTGTGGTTGGCCAATGAGAGTCTGATCGGCAAGCTGCAGGCCCGGTGCCGTGGTTTTCTGGTGCGACGTGGAATGAAAGAGCGTCTTGGGTTCTTGAAGTCTCAGGATCCATCTGTCAAATGCATACAGGTCATTCTCCTCTTGCTTCCTTCATTTAGTCCTAAACAAGACTGAAAGGCATTAATGTAAACAATGACAAGAATAACATCAGTGGGTCTGGGGCCAAGCCAATCATGACCTTCTGGTTCTGTTTGAATTATAGGCTCACTGGAGAGGCTTTAAGGACAGAAAGAAGTACAATAACAGGAAGCAGTACCTGAAGGATCACACTGATGATGCTGTCAAGGTGAGCAGCAGCATGACACATTCTTGCATGATAAAATGTCAGGATTGTGCTGTAAATGTCACGCCCTAATTATCGGGTTTTGCCCCTTTACTCCAGCAAAGATGCATTTTAATATGGTAAAATCTGTATTTAAGTAAAATATACGATGTCTTTCTGTAGATTCAGTCAATGGTCAGGATGCATCAAGCTCGCAAAAAATACAGAGATCGTCTGCAGTACTTCAGAGACCATGTGAGTTTGAAGTCAAAACCTGAGGACTTGTATATTTTTATAGTTAATATAATCTGATTTCTAACCGCACAGTGGTCAGTCTTTAATGTTTTCCATCCACTTTTCTCATCGCAGATAAATGATGTGGTGAAGATTCAGGCTTTCATTCGAGCCAACAAAGCAAGAGATGACTACAAAACACTCAGTAAGCACTTCATGTACTTCCGTCAAATTCTGTTTCACATCCTCTGACTGAGAACTCGCCTCAAATATCAATAAACATAACTTTTGTCTTTTGAAGCCATTGAATTGTTGTTTCTGATTACTGTTGAAATTTGAAGATCACTGTTGTTGTTTACATTTCATTATGGCTTTTTTATGTCACATCCAAAAATTGTTTATTTGCTACTCAAAAATTAAAATGCTGCCTTCATTTACTCCCCCTCATGTCATTCCAAACCTTTATGACTGCTCTCATCTGTGGATCATAAAATAATGTACTTTGAGAAATGTCATACAATGAAAGTTAACTGTTTGTTACCAACATTCTTCAAAATATCTTTTCTGCAGAATAAAGAAAGTTATTCAGGTTTGGAATGACATGAGGGGGAGTAAATTATGACAAAATTGTTTTTGGGTGAACTATACCTTTAAGTGGAGGAACTTGCATTTAATTGGACAAAAGTGCAGGATGAGTCCTCAATGATTTTGTTCAGTTTTCCCAGAAGAAAAAGACTGAACATTTTAAAAGTGTATACCTTCATGTAGATTTCTCCAAGAAGTATAGGAGTACACTAGTACTGAATGCCATAAAACTCTAAATCCTGTCTTTAACAGTCAATGCAGATGATCCTCCAATGGCAGTCGTTCGCAAGTTTGTCCACCTGTTGGATCACAGCGACCAGGACTTCCAGGAAGAGCTGGATCTGATGCGGCTTAGAGAAGAGGTGATCACCAACATCCGCTCCAACCAGCAGCTGGAGAACGACCTTAATCTGATGGACATCAAGATCGGCCTGCTGGTGAAAAACAAGATCACCCTTCAGGAGGTGGTCTCTCACAGCAAGAAGCTCACCAAGAAGAACAAGGGTGAGCTGTCCAACCTCATGATGATGAACAAGCAGAAAGGAGGCCTGAAGGCTCTTAGTAAAGAGAAGAGGGAGAAGCTGGAGGCATATCAGTTCCTCTTTTACCTGTTACAGGTAAACCTCATCAACTCTAATCCAAGGATTGTTTGATTAATCAACGTCACTGCAGTCCTGTTCATTTCCCTTTCTGTTTTCCTCAGACAAATCCAACCTATCTGGCCAAGTTGATCTTTCAGATGCCACAGAACAAGTCTACCAAGTTCATGGATTCTGTCATTTTCACATTGTACAACTACGCTTCCAATCAGCGTGAGGAGTACCTCTTGCTCAATCTCTTCAAAACGACCCTGCAGGAGGAAATCAAGTAGGCACTGCATGATATTCCACATTTTATATTCTCTTTAACTATTTATCAAGACACATTTGCATCGTTTACGCTCTCTCAGTGATATTTGTCTTGTAAATGCAGATCAAAAGTGGACCAGATCCAGGAGATCGTGACAGGAAACCCGACAGTCATTAAGATGGTGGTGAGCTTTAACAGAGGAGCCCGAGGTCAGAACGCACTCCGGCAGATCCTGGCTCCAGTCGTGAAGGAAATCATGGATGACAAGACGCTCAACATTAAAACTGACCCAGTGGACATATACAAGAGCTGGGTGAACCAGATGGAGAGTCAAACTGGAGAGGCCAGGTGTGTTTTCAACTTTTAATTATGGATGTGCGGATCTAGTCGACTAAACGATACACCTCCTACTAGTCGACACTGAAAACAATAACGTTAGTCGATTACACGAGAGAGAAAAAAAACATGATGATTTTATCATTCAAATTACCATAATTTTAATGTTACATTTAAAACATTTTAAATAATAAGTTAAAATAAAACTTTTGAAAAAGAATACATATCAAAATATTTAAATATATAAATATTATTAAAAGTGTATCTGGGCGGAAACTACATTTTTACCTCAGACCTCGCATGCGTTTTCTTCATGTGAAGAACCAGCAAGGTGTGGGATTATTTTGAATTAACGTTAGAAGGAAATGGAAAAGTTATGTAAACTGTGTAATGTCAAATTGGCTAACAATAACTTTACTGGAGCTATGCGTAATCATATTCAATACAGGCACGTATGAGTTAGCTTGGAGGCTAGTCAAAGCCACCAAATGTCAATCATTTCATACACTACAACCTGCCGCTGCGGTCCGGGATCCCATCCGCGCCGTCTATTCCTCTAAATGAAGACCCACTTTGGGGGTGGTGCAGGATTTCCAGGCTCATTTTGAAACTGTGCAGAATCGCCTCTAGTCCCGTCTTTCGCCAGACCATGTTAACATGTTAAATTCACTGAACAAATGCGCACGGTCTGAGTAAGTAAAACGAGCATGGTTTTGTTTTTAGACAATATAGCCAATATGAAGTACATTTTTAAAAGCCGTTTTAATGTTATTCCTTGATAAACTTTCCTATTGTTTTTGACTTGTTTTAATATGTTGGCTAACGTTATATGAAAATGAAGAATTCTGTCAGTCTATTGATTGATTTTTCTTTTCTGCATTGCTCCAGCCGATCTGAATAAATAAGCTATGCACTGGTTTATGTTGAGTATATGCTCTTCCTTTTTTTTCTGTTTAACGACCGCCTAAAATTAAATGATGATAACGCGAGGCAAGCATACGTCATAATCGTGACCTATTTTTAGCAGAATTCATTGAGGGATTTGACAGTGTGATTCAAAGATTAAGTATTTAAAGTGTAGGCTGTTATATAGACACATGCACATTTTATTCTTTTGCCATTTTTTGGGGGTTTCTAGCTTTTAGACTAGTCGGATACAAAACTTCCATTTAAACAACAGTCAAATTAGTCGTAGCGCACATCCCTAGTTTTAATATGAAGGGCCCACGTTGCCCAGCACAATATTCTCCCCCTCCATATATCCCAAGATATTTTTTATATTTTCTTTTGTAATTTTAACAAAGCTGCTCGTTTTCAAACTTTTATTGATGTATCAGATTAATTAATGTGGTTAATTCATTTAATGTATTAAATTATTTAACTATGATTTATTTTGTGGTCCCACACGTTATGTTCTAACTTCTGTATTTCAGAACTGTATGTTCTTCAATAAAAACAGTATTTATTGTGAGAAAATGATTTTAGTCTTAATTCTATGTGCTTTTATCATTTTAATTTAGATGAGAGCTTGATTATTTTAATATATTAATAATAATTTGTCCATTTAAATAATTTGAAGTCATTCTGTGGCCCCCCCTTAGAAATCTGTTGAGGCCCCCTACTTATAATAATAAGAAATATAAATGTTTAGTGGATTTTGAAGACATGTAAAAGACTAAAAGTAAAGACCGAAGTTCATTTAATTAAATCCAGATGCAAAAATAAAGTGTAATGCTAGATGACCTGCTACCTAATGTTGCAATGACCGTGTAATTCTGTTTTGCAGTAAGTTGCCGTATGATGTGACTCCAGAACAGGCAATGAGTCACGAGGAGGTTCGAACCCGGCTGGAAGCCTCCATCAAGAACATGAGGACGGTCACAGACAAATTCCTCTTGGCTATAATTGTTTCTGTTGATAAAATCCCGTGAGTTGATTGAATCCCGCCAACTGAATTTCTCTCAGGGATCAAAAAATTCCATGTCTTACATCTATTTTTAGTTGCACCTACAATAAATCATTCTTGAATATATGAAAATTACTTTTAGCAAGCCCAGATTTGAATATTCAAATACATGTCTGTTACATGAGCCGTTTCTTTGTTCATGCTTTGTGTACAAGTCAGTATTACACTGCTGTTAAAGAGTGACAATATCATTACTTTTATATTACATTTTCTTCACAGATTGGACTAAATCTAATCTAATTATGAATTTACTGAATGCTAACTCATAATAACATTTATTCATGTTTGACTTGAAATAATCCAAGAACTATTACCCTGTTATTGTGTTAGAGCCCTTTATGGATCACATTATGAAATAAGTATTACTGACTGTTTCTCTTGTAGACTTATTTACGTTCGCTACACTTTACGTTCAAACTACACCTACTAAAAATGACTCATTGTTTTCCCCGTAGATATGGTATGCGGTTCATTGCCAAGACACTGAAGGACACACTTAACGAAAGGTTCCCTGATGCAGCAGAGGATGAGCTTTTGAAGGTTTGTTACATCACAGCTGCTAAAAATCACAGCAACGTTATTCCTGTGCAGCGTTTGGCTGATGTAATTGTACGCTTTAGTCTCCAAAACAAGACAGCCTTTATTCAGATGTCTCTGAACACTCTGATTACCTCTCTGCTAAATGGGCACCCACTGCTTCTCCGTATCAGTTCTATCCCACTGTGGAACATTGTGCTGAATCCTGAGCTTTTCTCTGCTCTTGTGCTTCACTTCTGTTGTGAAACTCCAGGCTTCTCACTTTTCTCTATTTCTATCTATCTGTCCCACACCTGCTCTGTTTCTCTCTTTCTCTATGGCCTGGCTCCAGCTCTCCTCTTGGCCCTTGCTTATACCCTTTTCAAGAGGTTTTTGATGAGCACCCAACCCAGGTGAGCCACATCTTTCTTATTCTTGCCTTGCTGCTTCTCTGTCAGTAATTTTGTTTACCCCCTTTGTAGAAGCAGAGGATCTTCAATTGTACAAAGATAGAAACATGGATAATAGGTTTTAAATATTGCACAGATGTGTTTGCTTAAAAAAAAAAAAAGGAAGACATACTCATCCTTAATATCTTTTAAGATTGTGGGCAACCTGCTGTACTACCGCTACATGAACCCCGCCATTGTGGCTCCTGATGCCTTTGACATCATTGATCTCTCGGCTGGAGGTCAGCTGACCACCGAACAGAGGCGAAACCTGGGGTCAATTGCTAAAATGCTGCAGCACGCAGCCTCCAACAAGATGTTCCTTGGAGACAACGCTCATCTGAACCCCATCAATGAATACCTCTCTAACTCCTACCAGAAATTTAGGTACAAGTGACATCAGATTTTTTCTGTTTGTTTTGTTATTTCAAGCAGTTTCTTTATTTCCATACTGATGCAAGAACTTTTCTATCTCCCAGACGTTTCTTTTTGTCTGCTTGTGACGTCCCATCTTTGGAAGACAAGTTCAATGTGGATCAATACTCTGACCTGGTCACCTTGACCAAGCCTGTGATCTACATTTCCATTGGGGAGATCATCAACACTCACACGGTAACTATTTGAGGCTTACGGTGTGGTCACATTTACCGTTGCTCTGCGAAATTTTTAAAATTCTGTCATTTCAATTGGTATCTGCTCAATTGGGAGTTTTGATTGGGGGCAAAAATATTCCCCTCAGAAATTTTGCTTCGGTTTCAAGTTATTCACAAAAAAATTAAATGCGTTGACCAACGGAAAGCTAATTGGTTTGAAAGTGACTTCTCTATGAGTGGTGCTTCAAGAATCGCTACATTAATGACAATAGACAGTGGACCTTTTATAACCTTTGTGACCGCACCTTTTTGGTAAAGAACACATCCAGTGTAGATGGTTTTCATAACTCAATGTATTTTGGTATCTTCTTTAGCTCTTGCTAGATCACCAGGATGCCATCGCTCCAGATCACAATGATCCTATCCATGAGCTGCTAGATGACCTGGGAGAGGTGCCCACCATTGAGTCTTTAATAGGTGAGCTTCTGAGATATGCTTTAAAGTCTCAGGACACTGAGGTCCTGCAGAGTCAGAGTGATGGACTGTTGTTCCCTCGCAGGTGAGAGCCCACTTCCCCCTGATGATCCTAATAAGGAAATGATGGGTAAAACAGAAGTCTCTCTCACCCTCACCAATAAATTTGATGTTCCTGATGAGGCCAATGCTGAAATGGATGCCAAGACTCTCCTCCTCAAGTAAGGACAATGCCTTACTCAAATTCTTCTGTTATAAAACCTAGTGATGGTCCAAGTTCTAAGGCAGCATGCTTCCTTCCCAAAGAAGATAATCCACTAATGCAAACCTTTCCGCTATTTCCAACATTTGCATATGATTTTTGCACTTCACTGGCAGTTGGACAGAATTTTCAGTGGTTGTAAAAATTTGAATTATGAATGCATGAATATATCCACACAAAAAAAATAACCACTAGTATGTCTTAAAAACAGCAGGTTTTCTACATCTAATCAATGTAAATATTTTTTTTTTTAAACTGCCCATTTAAAGAAACAATGCTTAAAGAACAACATTTTGGTGAAAAATTATTGGTTATCATTTTTTTTGGCACTGATCCTGTAGTATATTACAATACATCAAATCCAGTCGGGCTGTCACATCTGGTCTTGGCACGAAAGTTCAAATATTTCAATGCGTCCAAAGCCTTAAATCTGATCTAAAATTTCTGCATACACATATGGTCGGGACTTCATGCAGCTTCGTTACTACTCTTCATTGGAAATTAATGACTGCCAGTCTGTTGTTTGTTATTTGTTGTTTATCGGAGAGAGCGAAAAGGTGGCTTTAAGTTTAGACTATAGAATTGTTAGCTCGGGAATCAAATGTAATTTATGGCCCCGTTTACATTTTAAAACTGCGTTTTAGAACGAAAACGATCCCCGTTTACACTGGCGTTTCCGCTGCGTTTCAGAAACGATCTCAGTCTACACTACACAACCGAAAACGCATGTCACATGACCATTCATGCAGGTACAACCATAGATATGTATAGGTAGATTCCCTATTATTTAGATGGTGGACGCGTCTACGTGCTTGGAGCGGTTGAATGGGGAATCTACCCATGCATATCTATGGGTACAATAATGAGCATGATGTTATTGTTTACACGGTCGTCAAGGATACGCAGAGAGAATGTGGGCAGCCACACCATCGTTTTCAAAAGTCTCCGTTTTGGTCTGTTTACACTGAAACGCAACCCCGGAGTTTTCAAACTAAAACGGGGTCTGCAGCGTTTTCAAAAGTCTCCGTTTTCAACCTCGAAAATGCCGGAGTAGTGTAAACGATAGGCTTATCCGTAGCAAAAGTTATGCGTTTTAAAACAAAAACGCACTAGTGTAAACGGGGCCTAAGTCTGCTGTACGGAATGACGTTGTGAAGTGCATGGAGTTACTGCCTTTGTAGGTCACTAGGTTCTAGAACTAATATTTTTCCTTGCTAATGCATTTTTTACTTTTTTAGCTAAGTACTTAACATCCTTATCCATTCATCTTTGTTATTTAGCACCAAGAGGCTCATAGTAGATGTGATCCGGTTTCAGCCAGGAGAGACGCTTACTGAGATTCTGGAGACTGTAGCTTCACCAGAGCAGGTACTTTAAATGTAAAAATGTACAACTGAAAAACTTCATCAAATCAGAGTTGTTTGTATTCAAATCTGCATTTATTATTGGAATAGGAAACTGAGTACCAGCGTGCCATGCAGCGAAGAGCTATTCGTGATGCTAAGACCCCGGAGAAGATGAAGCAAGCCAAACCAGTTGTGGATGACAGCCTTACCTTGCAAGGCAAGAAGGACAAAATCAAGAGCAACTTGCAAAGGCTAGGAGAGTTGGGCAAAGTTCACCCTGAGAAGAAATACCAGGATCTTATCAATGACATCTCCAAGGTACCTACCATTCCTATGTCCTTTGGGATTTTCAGAATGTATATTAATACAAAACTTCAAATGCACCATTATGCGTTTTGATTTATTTATTGATGATGTTTGTAGGACATCCGTAACCAGAGGCGATACCGTCAGCGGCGAAAGGCAGAATTGGTGAAGCTTCAGCAGACTAATACTGCCCTGAACTCCAAGATCAATTTCTACAATGTGCAGATCGACTACTACAATCAATACATCAAGACCTGCATGGACAATTTAGCCAGCAAGGGCAAGTGAGTGACGAGTGTTTGGAGTATTTACTGTTCAGTTCAGTTCATGTTGTTATCTCTGATTGAATAATTGCTGTTGAGCTCTTAGCTTACAGTCATGGAAAATGCCATTGCTTCACACACAGAGTTTCTAAGAAACCTGGAGACCATAAGGCGAAGAAGAGTAAGCAGGTGTCGCAGAAGTACACAGCAGCCCGTCTGCATGAGAAGGGAGTGCTTATTGACATCGAGGATCTGCAGCCAAATCAGTGAGTTTCAACTTCTGGTCATGTATTTAAGTTCATCTGTTCATGCCTTATAGTACTATGTTTATGTATCTGCATTTCCTGTAACGATGTGCTTGTTTCCTATTTTTACAGGTATAAGAATGTAATTTTCGAGATCTCACCATCTGAGGTTGTAGGCGTGTTTGACGTGAAAGCTAAACTTATGGGAGTCCATTTGGAGACATTAATGTTAGAATACCAGGTGAAAGTTCTTCTCTTGATATTTTTAGACTCTGTATCACATGCAAGTCAGAAGGAATGTTTTTTTGCTTGTTTGTTTTTTGTTTTTTAAAAAGAACTGTATAAGTAATTTTGGTCACACTTTATTTTAAGATCCAGTTCTCAATATTAACAGACCATTTACTATGACTTTTGCATCAATGAACTCCTAATTTGACAGCTTATTAATAGTTAGTAAGGTAGTTGTTAAGTTTAGGTATTGGGTAGGATTAGGCATATGCTGAATATGTGCGTTATAAGTACTAATAAACAGCCAATATGTTAATAATAGGCATGCTTATAAGCAACAAGTTATTAATGAGAATTGTCCCTATACTAAGTGTTAACATAATTTTTTTGATGTCTTTAATAACAGGACCTACTCCAGTTGCAGTATGAGGGGGTGGCAGTGATGAAGCTGTTCGATCGAGCTACTGTAAATGTTAACCTCCTCATTTTCCTGCTCAACAAGAAGTTCTACGGCAAATAAACTCAGAGGGACTTGACAGACTGTTTCATACAAAGTGAAGCCCAGACCACATTCATCTTTAAAGTTTAAATGTCTTTCCTGCACTACTCTGAGTATGCCTTTTGTGCCTTTCTTGAAGGATAGATTCCTTGAATGTACGTTATTAAATTTGTCGTAGACCACCAACCTGTATCTTCTGGATTTGTAACGGTTGACTGTTTTCTGTTTTTACTGAGATGTAAGTGTCCAAAAGAGTATCAATAGTAGTTTGCTTTGATCTTTTGCAAACTGTGCTTGCATGAGCTTTGAATACTGTATATGTTATATGTAAAATTTTATTACCTAATCTATTCTTAGGGCGAATCTACCCTATCGTGTAGGAGAGTGATGAGTGTTATAGCCACATTCCTCCAAAATGTTACCAAAATATATTTATCAGAGCAATTTTTGTTTCTTTATTTGTAAAAAAAAATAAAATAAAAATAAAATAGCAATGAATAGGTATACTTCATTGGCTGGTTGAAAAATTATGACTTTTTTTTTCAGAGCATTTGGACACTGCATGCTGGATGAGTTATACGTTTACGTCCCTCTAATTTTTGCAGCCTTGTGTCCATTTGTTTTTTAAAGGTGCCTTAACTTGAATAAACCGTTGGGAAAATTTGTGGAGAAGCCTTATCATGTCAAGACGTTGTGCTTATAATTGTCCATCTCATTGTCTGTTGTTACAAATAATGTCTCTTATACAAAATGTAATGGTTAAATAATGGTTACATATTTTTACTGATTAGTGATGCTGGTTTATACACTCATTATGTTGAGAAAATGCAGTGATATAATAAACAGATTATGATGAAATTTAAAAGATGTACAGACACATTTTCTTACAAAAACCTTTCAAGCTGTAACAGAATTCAATCATTAAAGTCTCAGGTTTTAAAGCAGAACATCAAACTTATTTCAACTGTTCTGGTGTCTACCATGGCATGTTTACCATGGTGTAGCATCTCCTCTTCTTTTCAAAACAGTTTGAAGACGTCTGGGCATCGAGGTTATGAGTTTCTGGAGTTTTGGTGTTGGAATTTGGACACATTCTTGCCTGATACAGGTTTCCAGCTGCTGAAGAGTTCGTGGTCGTCTTTGACGTATTTTTCGTTTAATAATGCACCAAATGTTCTCTATAGGTGAAAGATCTGGACTGCAGGCAGGCCAATTCAGCACCCGTACTCTTCTACTACGAAGTCACGCTGTTGTAATAGCTGCAGTATGTGGTTTTGCATTGTCCTGCTGAAACACACAAGGCCTTCCCTGAAATAGACGTCATCTGGAGGGGAGCATATGTTGCTCTAAAACCTTTATATACCTTTCAGCATTCATAGTGCCTTCCAAAACATGCAAGCTGCCCATACCGTATGCACTTATGCACGCCCATACCATCAGAGATGCTGGCTTTTGAACTGAACGCTGATAACACGCTGGAAGGTCTCCCTCTTTAGCACGGATGATATGGCGTCTGTGATTTCCAACAAGAATGTCAAATTTGGACTCGTCTGACCATAGAACACTTTTCCACTTTGAAACAGTCCATTTTAAATGAGCCTTGGCCCACAGGACACGATATGAAAAAGGTTCACATATGGCTTCCTTTTTGCATGATAGAGCTTTAGTTGGCATCTGCGGATGGCACGGCGGATTGGGTTTACCGACAGTGGTTTCTGGAAGTATTCCTGGGCCCATTTAGTAATGTCAATGACAGAATTATGCCGATGAGTGATGCAGTGTCGTCTGAGGGCCCGAAGACCACGGGCATCCAACAAAGGTCTTCGGCCTTGTCCCTTTTGCACAGAGATTTCTCCAGTTTCTCTGAATCTTTTGATGATGTTATGCACTGTAGATTATGAGATTTGCAAAGCCTTTGCAATTTGACATTGAGGAACATTGTTTTTAAAGTATTCCACAATCTTTTTACGCACTCTTTCACAGATTGGAGAGCCTCTGCCCATCTTTACTTCTGAGAGACTCTGCCTCTCTAACACATCCCTTTTATAGCTAATCATGTTACAGACCTGATGCCAATTAACTTAGTTAGTTGCTAGATGTTCTCCCAGCTGAATCTTTTAAAACATTCTTGCTTTTTCATCCATTTGTTGCCCCCGTGCCAACTTTTTTGAGACCTGTAGTAGGCATCAAATTTGAAATGAGCTCATTTAGTGGATAAAAGTGTAAAATGTCTCCGTTTAAACGTGTTATGTTCTCTATGTTCTATTGTGAATAAAATATTGGCTCATGTGATTTGAAAGTCTTTTAGTTTTCATTGTATTCAAATTTTAAAAAATGTCCCAACATTTCCGGAATTCGGATTGTATAAATTAAAACTTGGAAGCTTCCACACATTAAGGTCATCCTTCTATTTTAATTTTTGAGTGGTAAAAATGAATAGGCTTAGCTATTCATTTTATTTTGCTCTATATTATATAGCTGCTTTGTTGTGTAAAGGTAAGAATCTGGTATAATATCTGGACATTTCAATTGTTTGCACTTGCATTTACATTTATTCAAGTAGCAGATGCTTTTATCCAAAGCAACTTATAATTGATGAATGCAACAAGCGATTCATCATAAAGAGGCAAGAAAACACAGGAAGTGCTATTAATACAACATTTCAGACATCATTCAGCTTAATACACGCTAGAACTGGGAGGGATTAAGGAAAAGTGAAAGCAAAGTTGTTTTTATTATTATTATTAATATTATTATGCATAGGATGCAATCAAATGTTGACAGAAGAGACTGAATATGGATTGAATATTGAACATTGTCATTCTGGATGGGGATAGGAATAACATTCCACCACCAAGGAACGTTGAACAAAAATGCTCTGGAAAATGACTTTGTGCCACTCTGTTGTACCATCAGAACTCTCTGAACAAAGATAATACATTGTGAAAAAGCAGTTTGCAGTAATATTGCAGCAATGTTCACCTGTTCACACTGGTGTTTCCATTAAGTAGAAAAGAAAAAGAAAAGGCCCATTTAATTGTTTTAACAATTTGCATTTATTTATGAGAAAACTGTTTAAAAATAGTTTTAATTAATTGTTAAAAACTGAAATAAAAGAAAATATAAATATGTTATTAAAAATGTAACTAAATTTCAATGACAATTAGAAATGTTGACTTGGCAACTAACTGAAATAAAATAACTTTAAGTTGAAGTAACATTACTAAAAACAAAACTGAATATGTAAAAATTACAAATTATATAAGATAATAAAAAAAAATTAAATGACAAGCACATAACAAAATTACTAAAACTTAAACTGAAAACGAAAAATATAAACTTAAAAGCTAATTCAAAATATTAAATACCACAATAGTATACAAATATGATTAAAATAAAACTGAACCACAACATTGTGTACAGTACAGTATTGCAGTTTAACATATTAGTCCTTTATATTCCAGCTACATTGACAGTAGTTCAGTCTCAATTATATCAGACATGTTATGCAGAAAATGAAAACATCCCAGTACACCTAATAAGACCACAGAAAAAAAAGAAAAACAAAATAAAGTAAAATAAATAAAAATAAGGTGGATAGAGAAGGGAGATGACCATGCTTGTAACAGTATTGCTCATTATTGAAATATTAAAGGCATAGCAGGGGCCCACCTCTTTAGAAAAGTTGTTTTTTTGAAGTCACAATGCATATGTGATTTGTTCCATTTCCCACACTTTTTGAATCCAGACATTGTATGATGGAGGGTCAGGTTTTAACCATCTGCACGTGATGCAAAACTGGTACATTTAAATAATTTAGATGATAGAAGTGGCTCAGGGCTGCCTTTCCCAAAAGCATCGCACTCCTAAATTGATCATAGCTCCATTGGTGCCAAAGGGTCTCCGATGTTCTTAGGCTTACGATGCTTTTGGGAGACGCAACCCAGAATAGTTAGGATATGTTTACAAAAAGGTGATTTCCAAGGTGATAACTACATGTCACTTCATTAATGTGCAATAGAAGGGGTGCACATAAGGATCCTTGACAGGCAGTATCATTCAGAGATTGAATTGAGGATGCTGGGATGATTCATTGGTGCTCACTTATTCAAACCCCTAGTCCTAGAGCTGATGATGAACATTGAAGTCACTTTGATATTACAGAGCTGTATTTTACAAAGATCACTCTCACATGCTCCTCTCTTTTCTGAGCGTGACAAGACAGCAGTGGTGATATCATCCTCCTCCTATCTCTTTTGCCCATAATACTGGGCTTCTTAGAACTGCCACAATGGAGGTATTCTTTAAGTATAAAGGAACTATAGACTGAACAAATGTTGCATATGTCTGCACATGCCTTCACAAAAAAACTGGGGATGATGTGACAGCCCGGAGCCTTTAGTAAATATGATCAATGGAGGAAGATTTCTGGGACAATGGTAGGGGGGATAAGAAATAAGATTTTTTAATGTTTTGATAAATATTCAGTAAAAACAGTAATATTGTGAAATATTATCGTTGAAATATCGTTGCAATTTAAAATAACTATTTTCTATTTTAATATATTTTAAAATGTAATATATTCCTGTGAATTTTCAGGAGCCATTACTTCAGTCTTCAGTGTCACATGATCCTTCAGACGTTTTTTTTTTTTTTTTTTTTGGGAACCAGTGATACATAGATTTTTTTTTGTTTTTAATAATATGTAAAAGTCCTTACTGTAACTTCTGATCAATAGTATGTCCTTTCTGAATAAAATATTTTCTTTTAAAAATCTTACAATAAGAACAGATAGATGGATTCAGAATTTCAAGATATGTTTGATAGATAGATAGATAGATAGATAGATAGATAGATAGATAGATAGAAGTGGGCATAATTCAGTTTCAAGACATGTTTTAACTAAGATAGATAGATAGATAGATAGAAGTGGTCATAATTTAGTTTCAAGACCCATTTTATCTAATATAGATAGATAGATAGATAGATAGATAGATAGATAGACAGAAAGACAGACAGATGTGGTCATTAATACAGAGTTTCAATATATGTTTTATCTTATAAAGATAGATAGATAATAATCTAATATAGACGAAATGTGGAGTTTTCATTTCTATTTCATTTTTTTTTTATGGCACTTTTAACATACAGTTAATAATAGTGCTGTGTATCCCTTTAAGGGAACTCCACTGCCTCCTTGTGGACACAACTTAAAAAAAATGGTATACAGTTTTGGGGCAGGCTTGTGTATTTTTTCCTCGGCTTGTTTTCACTCGGAGTGAGGGATCGGAGTTGACAAAACAAATGTGTGCCGTGGAGTCACGAGTCAGTGGATCACAGTTCAGGTGGATCTAGATGATGGACACGGGGAAGAGAGTCCAAAGGAGTACACGCGGGCTACACGATCAGATTTCACCGCTGCATTTCACGAATCAGTAACATCTAAACATTTTCTCAGACTCGTATGACAACAGCGGTCGGTCACTGGCCGCAGGACAGTGAGTGTCTGATGCCGAGCTTGATTTGCTACCTTGCGAAGTTGCTGTCGCGCTTACCTGTTTATATGAGTTTTGAATGCGTAACGAGCTTTACATTGGCGAGACCACTTGTTGAAATCTCACGAAACTAAGTTCAGTATTGGAGGAAATAAGATTGATTGAATTTACCACACAAGTGGGCCGTTTAAAGAGTCGAACGACTGTTGGTTATCATTTACAGTTCGTTTGTGATAAATCGGTTTTGATATTTTGATTGTGTCATATCGCTCATTAGCTGGTTTGCTGTCACGGCTGACTTTATCCTGTACCTGACCGAGCAATATCAATCAATTACACACATTTAGACAGTTATATCACCAACTGTCTATCTCAATTCATAAATAATGGTGGGCACTTAAATATTTATGCGGAATAACAAAAATATACATAATTGAAATTGTTCTCGTCAGAATCTAAAGTATTTAGCTCGCTAAGTTAGCTAACGTTAGAGTCGTTACTGAACTTGTTTCATAAATCCAATTGAAATATTTAAGATTTTATGTTTGGCATTGCACAGTATTACACATTTTTTCCTATTTCCCCCACGATACAAAGCAAGAGGTGGTTAAGTGATGCCAAACGAAACTGTCATAAACGCTTGAACATTTAGCGATGCCCAGTTTCCTGACAAACTTTTAGCAAATTCGGCTCATCGCCTTCATACACATATTGGCGTTATAAGTATAAGGAATTCCTATATATCGTCGTTACTTTGCATCTAAGCGGAATTCAGTCCATTAAGTTGTTAATAATACGGTTTCCTCGCGTTTTCCAGCTCATTAATGGTGGCAAAGCTCATGCCATTAAAGCGACCTCGTCAAACCTCTCTAAAGCATCTGGACTGCACCCTTACAAGCTTTTCAGACATGGAAGGACAATTTAAAAACATTTGACTTCTATATCGACAACATTCAACCGTCAGTTCCCTGCGAAGTTGATCTCGAAACTCTGCGGCCCAACCATGTCTGGATCCCCGGGCTCGAGTGGCTCCAACCCGCGGAAGTTCAGCGAGAAGATCGCGCTGCACAACCAGAAACAGGCGGAGGAGACGCGGGCCTTCGACCAGCTCATGACAGACCTCACCGTCTCAAGGGTAAGCACAGCCAAATTTGGTAATTACATCGCTCTCTCGATTTCATACATCAAATGCGGCTGTCTAAGTTTGTCCTATGCGCTACTGAACCACTCTGAATGTAAAATGCCCAACACATCGAGCTCATGAGGAGGGATGAGGATGCCAGTGGCTGACTGCTGTCATTCACACTGCACACATTCATATGGACATCATTAAAGGGCTGATGCCTTCAATTTGTCTCATCATATTTACGAGTCTTCACCTGATCAGTCGTTAATTATATTTCGCCTGAGCTGTAAGTAGCAAACGTATTTTTTCTTTGAGTGCAGATGATTTTGATAGATTTTGAAGTCACCATGGCAACCATAGTTTCCAGACAAGATGCCATACTTACTACACTACTGTAAAACTGTGTAAAACAGCAACATACAAGACAGAGTGAGCACAGAAACAGCAGTGATGTTACTTTGATGCTGTCCCTAAGTGGACATTTGGATATGGTTGGGTGGGTAGCTCAATTTTGCCTGTAAAAAAATCTTTCCAAACATTTTATGCAAGTTATTATTTTGAGTGTGAGAAATGTAAAGTTTTTGTAGGCCTATAGTACATTTGCAGCTGTGCAAAGGAAGAAGTTTATTTGTATGCACTTTGTAATGGATAATGTACAGTCAGTCAGTGGTTATTGGAAATTAAACTCAACATGGCTATCAGACCCTTAAAACGGAAGGTTCTTATAAAATAACCACCTTCAGGTTGATATAAGACCTCTTCAAGATCAAATTCAATTTTTTTTTAATTTAATTGTAAAATAATAATAGTTTTCATATTAATTTAAAAAGTGCTTTTTCAAAACTCAAGGTTGCTTTACAGTCTTGTTTGTTTGGCGATAGTAACCAGTTGACTGTACATGATCTTGCATATATGGCTGCTTACCAAATAAATCTTAGACAACACAAGTTATATAGTGCTTAGTTATACAGTGTTGTCCTTGACAACGATCATGATTCAGAAATACTTTACCACTGATTGTAGCAAATAACCAACCAACCAGAATCATGTATTCCAAAGAGTGAAACATCAACAAGAGAGTATGTAAAAACCAATCAGCACTCTTGAAAAAAACATTCAGAAAAGGATTTTTCGCAGTGATGACGTATAAGAACCATTTTGGGTTCCCCAAAGAACTTATCAGTAAACAGCTCTTAAAATAAAAATAAAAAAATTCTTCAGTGTGAGTATTTTAATCATCTTAAGAACTTTTTTTCACCATAAAGACTGCAGCGGTTCCATGGATGTTAAAGGTTCCGTAGACACCAATAAAAGACCCTGTAATGAAGAGTGCTAAAACTTGACTGATTTAATATGCCCACCCGTAGACATGCCCTGGAGAAGATTCACTAATAGTTTATGATTTTAAACATGAACTGTAACGGGTTCTTTGTTGTTAGAGTCTGTGGTTACCCTGGTAAACATAGGGGCCATGTCAGAGGCTTTTAGTGTGCTGAGCTGCTTTGCATTTTCAGTTTCATTTACATTCACATCATGTAAACATTTAAAGGTGCTAATACATCATGATCACACTTGTAATGTTGAATATCATCATTTGTTCCAGTTGTTCCAAACCCGTAAGACCTTCGTTCATCTTCGGAACACAAATTAAGATATTTCTGATGAAATCTGAGAGCTCTCTGACCCTGCATAGACAGCCATGCAACTACCACGTTCAAGGCCCAGAAAGGTAGTAAGGACATTGTTAAAATAGTCCAAGTGACATCAGTGGTTCACCTGTAATTTTTTCATAAAATTAAAATTTTTGGGTGAACTATCCCTTTAACTGTGAGTTGTGGAAAAAACGCTTGTGCATACTGTATCTTTGCATGACTGAGCTTAGAGTTTGGGTTATGTTTTAGTTTGTTCTGATGTCTGCAATGGACTATTTTAGCTGTGGAAGTATGTTTTAGAGAAGGGTTAAGAAATGTTAGTCAGGTGTAGTGGTTTAACTATAGTTCTTTCACCAGTAGGAAATGTTTTAGCAGAGAGCAGCTCTGCCTCAGACAATGCACTGTCTCTGTGTGGAGTCTGTAGGCGGGAATGAATGAATATGATCTGCCAGTTCATTATTTGGCTGCCTTCTCTTCTAGGGCACGAGAACATGTGGTTGTGTTATAGTAAGTGTCAGAGTTTAAAGTCATACCTCTTTTCTGAAATGCTAAAAAATAGCAATTTTCTGTTAAAAAAAAGCATTTCTTGAATTGTATACATTTTTAAACACCGTGTTCTGTCACAAACCTCTCAGTATTACATACATAATTTGGAATGGGCTGATAGCCAAATACTGATTATTGTGAGAATTGCACTTTTTAGCAAACCTTGTTAGCAATGATCCACAAATGAAATGAATGTTTACTGTTTACTGAAATAAACAGCAATACAGTGTTTACACTTTATACTTTTCGAGGAAATGAAGAACCTACAAATGGCTTAATTATATTTATGGTGTCTGCATATGATAAACTGGTATCAACAAAGGGATCGTTTGACACTTTTTATTTTTATTTTTATTATTTGGTCAAACAGTTGTCATTTTTTTAAACAAGAAAAAGGTTCAGAACTGAATATGTCATTTGATGGTCTGCTTATAGAAACAGATTTGACAACTTCAGGTTTTTATGTATTGGAGAGATTTGGCATAAAGCAACGAGCAGATGTTTTCAGAGCGGTAGTGACTCTTTCCATTTTCAGTAGGATTTGATAAACAGAAATATAAACACAACTTTGTTACACCACTTGTTGTCTATACGCCCACTACATGTTTGCATGCAGAAAGTCATCCAGCTGCAGGCGCGCTCACTGTCCATTGGCATCACTGTTCATTTGATTAAAAATAAATAAATGTTTCATGCCTTCATTTGATTATCAGAAAAAAATAATTTCTGGAAGAAAAAAAAATTGTAGGGCCCTATTGTTCAAAATGTTGAAATTGAGAGTTTTGGACTTATTTTTTCACTGAAATAAATGTTTTTGTTATTACACAGAGAGTAAAGTACTGAAAAGGGGTACCGCTGGGTACCGGTACCGAATTCCAGGTACAAAAAGTGAACGGTACCCAACCCTAGTCATGAATAATAATGTTGAGCTCTGCTCTGATTGGCTATTTCACAGTGCGGCTCATTTCAGTAGCTCACACAGCAGGAAGGAAACACAGGGAGGAAAATATATATTTCAATACTTTCTCTCGCAGTTATATCGTCGGGTAATTATACTGTATATAAAATGCGGGCATCAGGGAGCCACTATTAATATGTTGGGCATTGAAACTGCTTTCAAATGAACTCTGTTTATACTATGGAGCGGCAGTACTTACCACACATTTTACAAGATCAGATGCTTGTCGGTGGTGCTCAGGATCTGTAAATCATTCGCCATCATCCTCAGTCATCTCTCCTGACTCTGTTTATGTGGTAAGCGAAATCTTATGTACTGTAATGTAACAGGCTACCGCTAGCAAGGAGCTAACCATGTCCCTTTAGTGGCTCGTGTTATTTGCTTTCCGTGCCTTTCTGAATACAGACACCAGGGCCGGCGCCACGGGGGGGCGTGAGGGGGCATCGCCCCCTCACTCGGACTATCCAGCCCCCTCACTCAAGATAAGTGTGAAAATAGATTTTATTAAATGGATTTTATTAAATTTATTTTATTTAAAAAACACAGTTGCCAAATGAATAGGCTTTCTAGCATTAATATGATGCTACTATAGCAAAAATTTAGGACAGTCTGTTTCACAAAGTCGCATTTTAATTGTTACATCTGACACAAGCGGTTCAACTAAATGCAGGCATTATGCAGCACTACTGACTAAGCTAAAGGTATGAAGAAATGTTTTTTTTATGTTTAATAGATGGCTAGATTATCGTAGTTAGTTGATTATTTTGCTCTATTGTTTGATCTGTTAAATGGGCCACAATGAATGTGTTATGTCAGGGAATCGGTCGCAATAAGCTTGTGTTTCATTGTAAAACAGACACAATTAAGTATTTCTGGTGGTTGTGGTGGTATTTGACTGTATTTGTGGTAAAACTGTTGCCCTAAGACATGTTATTGTATTTGTATTATACTCTGCCATCTGTATTTGCTAAGTAGGCTACCTTTTAGTAGGGTCATTCACTCAGAACGCATTTTTATTCCACTGCGGTACTTTTCCATTGTATTTCAAAGTAAATGCGCTATGGATGTCTTTGAATTTGAATGCTGCGCTCTCGTCTTTTATAGCATCTTCTCCGAAAAAACAAAAAAACAAAAAAACAACTTCCACTGACCTGTCTCGCGACCAAACCACTATCTGTGTGTGAACCCGCAGTATTCTAATAGTTGTAGTAGTAGCGCGGGCAGGTTTGTTTACGGTCTGACAAATACGTGAATGGGCCACATATGTTTTTATTTATTTATTTTTAATTTGCGCTACGTCATCGCCCCCTTTCGTTACCTCAGCCACCCCCTCATCAGTGCTGCGCTGGCGCCGGCTCTGACAGACACCAACCCATCCCTGCACTTCACATCTCCTGCACAGCCTGGAACATAACATTTATTTCCATGATCTGCCATTTTCGCTGTTGTCCTCGCTTGTTTCTTCACAATACCTGCAGAACTTCTGATGGTTCGGCTGTGCAGGTTCGGCTGGCCTAGAACATGGGCAGGTATATGCAAATGTTGGGGGCGTAACTATTAGCTATTTCTCTATTAGTGATCCTGACTGTAACGTCACAGTCGGTGTTATGTTCTGATTCGCCTCTTTTTCAGTGGTCTCTTTTATTCAGGAGATTTACATAAGGAGGAGGAAACAATGGTGTTTGAGGCTCGCGGTATATCATTTCCATGTGCAGAACTCTTATTATTCAACTATGCCAAGGTAAATATGGCACCTTTAATGTAAAATAATGGAAAACAGTTTCTGGAGGTTGTAGTAATAATAACAATGTGTGATGTTGACAGGAGAGGAAAAGCATAAGCCTTACCAAGCTGCCCCAGGGAAATCCTCTGCTTCACTAAGCAGCTTGGTGCTGCACCACAGCTGGGGTGTCATTGTTTTGATAACGGCGTACATTGAAAGGCTCGATGTGACTCTCCATGACCCCAGAGTGTGTGCTGAGAGCGAGGATCTGTGCTTGTTTATTAACAAGCCCATGTTTCTAAGCTGTCTGCCTGGAACAGTGTCAGCAATGGGTTTGAAGTAGCATTTTTCTTGGTGCTTTTATGTGATGTGAGTGAGGGAGTATTTTGTGGTGTGCTGTTTTATGGCCAATCTTTTTAAACACAATAATCTAGAGTGAGGTTATGTAAGTAGAGGGCAGTATGGGCAAAGCATAATATATGAATGTGTTTCTCACATCTAAATAGGACTGCGCTGTTCATTGAAATAAAGTTGGCTTTTTAAATCATCAATAAAATGGACCAAAAACATTGACATATTTTTGTCCAAACAAATGCTCCCTCTAGTACTTCCTGTCACCAGTTAGCAGGTAGAAAATTATGGTTCATGGTAACTAAAGCTTATTGGCTATTTTTCCAAATTATCAATAGGACAAATACAATGCAATAAAGTATAATAAATAAAAAAAATTCAGATACAGTAGGCATATTTTACAGCAGCATTCAAGTAAGAAATAAAATAACCAAATGTCTTAACTGTATGAATAAGCGAAGTATTGATATTTATTAAAGCTACATAAGTTCTTCAGCCAAGAGCAGTGAAGATTTTCTCTTTATTTTCTCTTTATTTAGCTAATTAACATTAAGGACACAGACAACATAGGTTTATTAATCTGCTGTCATTTTAAGATCTAATGTAATGAAGCACATCTGATGTCCTCCCAACTGTTCACTTAAATTCACTTAAGACACCACAGGCTGTGTTTTTGACAGTTTAAGTGGAATAAGCACAGTTACATTAATTTCCAACTTGACTGCATTAGGCTTAATTGTGAGTGAAGACTGAGAGCCTTTTACAACCGAAAGAACCAAAATTCCACTCTCAAGTTCAGGTACAGTGTGAATGGAAAGAGAACTGAGTTATTTTTGTTTTTGGTGTGGGTCACTCAGTGAGCATGTTAAGGCCGGGACACACCAAGCCAACTTCATCTGATCAAGCCAACTGTTCACATCAGAAGGTATCTTATCTTGTTTCAACTGTGAAAAGATGTCAATAAACACTATTTTTCAATTTCAAGTCCACCGACGTTAATCTACTCTCCTGTCTGGTTTGTTTGTCAGACAAAAATGGCTGATATGGCATTATGATTGCTCAGATTGCCTGTTAATCAAACTCCCGGCGAAGCGTCAATTAAGCAGCCATGGTTGGGCAAAGTTTAGAAATAACTGGGTTTAAAAAAATGACTGCAGTTAATGCCATATGCTGAACTTTTCACACATGTTTCTTTAAATAGATTTTTAATGATGTAAGGTCTTTGTGTCATTTGGAGCGACCACTCATCATGTGGTGTGACCAATAATAGCAATAACTGTATTAAAAATAACTGTATTAAAAATAAATTATCTAATTTCTGTGGTTGAAATATGAATCACTGCTATAGTATGATTAAGTGAATGGGATTTAAAAAATATTTTTTCTCAGTTTTATACAATTTACATAAAAAAATAAGTCTGCTAACTACAATTAAGAAGGCAACTCTGAGATTATAGAACAGAAATATGAGATCATTATGTACAAAAACTCAAAAGAAATGTATATACTTTGTTTCTAAACACTTCAATTAATGAGAACATCTAAAAAAATGTTAAGCATGTTAAGGAAATTAATTAATTTTAATATAAATCATGGTCGCACCACATGACATTTTTTAAGGCTACGGCTGATTCATCTAGATGAAAAAACACTAAAATCACTTAATAATTTTTTTTAATATGAATTTGTGTGTACACAACCTTAATGTTTGAACAACTACAAAATATATTATTATTTTTTGTATTTTAAAATTTGCCTGTTTAAAATCCTTATACGTCAATGACCCATATATATATATATATATATTAGGGGTGTAACGGTTAACAAAATTCACGGTTCAGTTCGATACGACACAGTGGTGTCACGGTTCGGTATGTTTTCGATACAGGAGGCGGGGCAATTGGTTACATCACAATGTTGGAAATATTTCTGTTTTAAACTATGGAGGCGAGCCAATGGATATCAAACAAGCACGCGTTTGCACCAAGGTTTGCACACGTGCAAGATTTATGCCGGTGAACGTCTTAATCACAGTCAATTCACTATAAACAGAAAGTGAAAGTAAAAACGGAATGACGGAGCTTTTGGCATCTGACGCCGCATATTCTCTCCGAGACAAAGAGAGACGAATCTACTTCAACATGCTGATAACGGTATAGCCCAGCGCTCCTCAAAGTCCGTACTCCGGACCGGGAGGGAATTAAATCCGGACCCGCCGCGACTTCGTATTTCAAGAGCACTCGTATCACTCAGACCTCCGTGCGTGGCACACACACGCGTGCACACACGCACGCGGGTGCATGAACCAGTGTTGCAGTGTTTACCGACTCTTTTGTAAGATAAAGCGCATAGCAACTAGCGACATTTTGGATAAACCTTAAGCTTTCATTCAGTAGAATAATGTCACCGGTTTCGCCCCGCGAGCGCAAGATTTCGCCTTCCCGACGCAGTCTTTCTCCACCAGCAGAGTTAACAGCACATTCAAAGAACCGAACCGCAGCAGACTTGTGAATGAACGCATACAAAACAGCATTTCCAAAAACCTATCACTGTTGACTGTCTGGGCATATGAACATGAGTGTAGTTCATCTGTAAATATGCAGAGTTTGTTACGCAGACGGACGTTTGTGCTCCATATAAAATAATATAATTCACTGCTGTATAACAGCGTATTGCAGTTATAATTAAATATTTTAGCAATTCAGTTGAAGTGAAGATTCTCCCCAGCAAGGGGAGGTTATCACAGGGCAGACAGCACGTTGCCTGTTACGTTGTGTGGGCTGCGTTGTTGAGCAGTGGCACTGATATTTCACACACTTTAAGCTCTTTTATTTTCCAAACGTAATAGGATTAGTCCAACGAATCGTTCGGTTTGTAATGCGCACCGAACCGAAAGCCTCGTACCGAACAGTTCAATACGAATACACGTATTGTTACACCCCTAATAAATATATATACAGTATATACAGGTGCATCTCAATAAATTAGAATGTTGTGGAAATTTCATTTATTTCAGTAATTCAACTCAAATTGTGAAACTCGTATATTAAATAAATTCAATGCACACAGACTGAAGTAGTTTAAGTCTTTGGTTCTTTTAATTGTGATGATTTAGGCTCACATTTAACAAAAACCCACCAATTCACTATCTCAACAAATTAGAATACTTCATAAGACCAATAAAAAAAAAATTTAGTGAATTGTTGGCCTTCTGGAAAGTATGTTCATTTACTGTATATGTACTCAATACTTGGTAGGGGCTCCTTTTGCTTTAATCACTGCCTCAATTCGGCGTGGCATGGAGGTGATCAGTTTGTGGCACTGCTGAGGTGGTATGGAAGCCCAGACAGTGGCCTTCAGCTCATCTGCATTTTTTGGTCTCTTGTTTCTCATTTTCCTCTTGACAATAAGTTTCTCTATGGGGTTCAGGTCTGGTGAGTTTGCTGGCCAGTCAAGCACACCAACGCCATGGTCATTTAACCAACTTTTGGTGCGTTTGGCAGTGTGGGCAGGTGCCAAATCCTGCTGGAAAATGAAATCAGCATCTTTAAAAAGCTGGTCAGCAGAAGGAAGCATGAAGTGCTCCAAAATTTCTTGGTAAACGGGTGCAGTGACGTTGGTTTTCAAAAAACACAATGGACCAACACCAGCAGATGACATTGCACCCCAAATCATCACAGACTGTGGAAACTTAACACTGGACTTCATGCAACTTGGGCTATGAGCTTATTAACCCTTCCTCCAGACTCTAGGACCTTGGTTTCCAAATTAAATACAAAACTTGCTCTCATCTGAAAAGAGGACTTTGGACCACTGGGCAACAGTCCAGTTCTTCTTCTCCTTAGCCCAGGTAAGACGCCTCTGACGTTGTCTGTGGTTCAGGAGTGGCTTAACAAGAGGAATATGACAACTGTAGCCAAATTCCTTGACACGTCTGTGTGTGGTGGCTCTTGATGCCTTGACCCCAGCCTCAGTCCATTCCTTGTGAAGTTCACCCAAATTCTTGAATCGATTTTGCTTGACAATCCTCATAAGGCTGCGTTTCTCTCGGTTGGTTGTGCATCTTTTTCTTCCACACTTTTTCCTTCCACTCAACTTTCTGTTAACATGCTTGGATACAGCACTCTGTGAACAGCCAGCTTCTTTGGCAATTAATGTTTGTGGCTTACCCTCCTTGTGAAGGGTGTCAATGATTGTCTTCTGGACAACTGTCAGATCAGCAGTCTTCCCCATGATTGTGTAGCCTAGTGAACCAAACTGAGAGACCATTTTGAAGGCTCAGGAAACCTTTGCAGGTGTTTTGAGTTGATTAGCTGATTGGCATGTCACCATATTCTAATTTGTTGAGATAGTGAATTGGTGGGTTTTTGTTAAATGTGAGCCTAAATCATCACAATTAAAAGAACCAAAGACTTAAACTACTTCAGTCTGTGTGCATTGAATTTATTTAATACACGAGTTTCACAATTTGAGTTGAATTACTGAAATAAATGAACTTTTCCACGACATTCTAATTTATTGAGATGCACCTGTATATACAGTATCTCACAAAACTGAGTACACCCCTCACATTTCGGCAATCAATTTAGTATATCTTTTCAAGGGACAATACTATAGAAATTAAACTTGGATATATTTTAGAGTAGTCAATGTGCAACTTGTATAGCAGTAAATATTTACTGTCCTCTGAAAATAACTCAACATACAGCCATTATTGTCAATAAAGCTGGCAACAAAACTGAGTACACCCTAAGTGATAACAGCTATACATCATTTTTGTCTGCTTGACAGGACTATACACATCTGTGTATCTTGTTTTAGAGCAGTTAAAATTTGGTTCTTTGAGTACAATTCTCTCATACTGACCACTGGATGTTCAACATGGCACCTCATGGCAAAGAACTCTCTGAGGATTTGAGAATTAGAATTGTTGCTCTCCACAAAGATGGTCGAGGCTATAAGAAGTTCAGTAACAGCCTGGAACTAGTTACAGTACAGTGGCCAGGGTCATACAGAGGTTTTCCAAGACGGGTTTCACTCGGAACAGGCCTCGCAAGGGTCGATCAAAGAAGTTGAGTCCTTGTGCTGTGCTTCAGGTGCAGAAGCTGGCTTCAAAAAACAGACGCATGAGTGCTGCCAGCATTGCTTTAGAGGTTGCAGAAGTGGAAGGTCAGCTTGTCAGTGCTCAGACCATACGCCACACACTGCAACAAGTCTGTTTGCATGGCCGTCGTCCCAGAGGGAAGCCTCTTCTGAAGCTGGCTCACAAAAAAGCCTGCAAACAGTTTGCTGAAGACAACCTGTCCAAGAGCATGAATTACTGGAACCATGTCCTGTGGTCTGATGAGTCTAAGGTAAACTTGTTTGACTCAGATGGTGTCCAGCATGTGTGGTGACGCCCTGGTGAGGAGTACCAAGAAAATTGTGCCTTGCCTACAGTCAAGCATGGCGGTGGTAGCATCATGGTCTGGGGCTGCATGACTACTGCTGGTACTGGGGAGCTGCGGTTCATTGAGGGAAACATGGATTTCAACATGTACTGTGACATTCTGAAGCAGAAGATGATGCCCTCCCTTCAGAAACTGTTTTCCAACATAACAACCACCCCAAACACACTGCCAAGATGACAACTGCCTTGCTGCTGAAGGTGAAGGTGATGGAGTGGCCAAGTATGTCTCCAGACCTGAACCCTATTGAGCACATGTGGGGCATCTTTAAGCGGAAGGTGGAGAAGCACCATGTGTCTAACATCCAGCAGCTCCGTGATGTCATTATGGAGGAGTGGAAGAGGATGCCAGCAACAACCTGTGCAGCTCTGGTGAATTCCATGCCCAGGAGGATTAAGGTAGTGCTAGATAACAATGGTGCCCCTACAAAATATTGACACTTTGGACACAGATTTGACATGTTCACTTAGGGTGTACTCATTTTTGTTGCCAGTTATTTGGGCAATAATGGTTATATGTTGAGTTATATTTAGAGGACAGTAAATTTGTACTTCTATACAAGCTGCACATTGACTACTCTAAAATATATGCAAGTTTCATTTGTGCAGTATTGTCCCTTGGTAAATTATACAAAAGTTTTTGCTGAAATGTGAGGGGTGTACTCACTTTTGTGAGATACTGTATGTATGTGTATATATATATATATATATATATATATATATATATATATATATATATATATATATCTATATATATCTCAATGATCCATTTCATTGTACAAAAGATCTCTCACTCCTTCCATTTCAATTCAATTCAATTCACGTTTATTTGTATAGCGCTTTTTACGATACAATCGTTGCAAAGCGCTTTACAGGAAATTAAGTTTCTACAATATATTTATACATTGTAGAAACTTAATATATTAACTTATGGCAAAATTTGTTAATTCTGCATGTTGTTGGTGGATCAGAGGTTGGCCTCCATCAGAGGTCCTCCGAGGGGTCGGCATCATCTCTTCTCAGGTGTTTGGTCATCTCCGATCATTTAAGGGCTGGATCCAGACTGAAGCTTGTGTAACTCCTAGTTACCACGGGATGTTAATCCCGTGGCAGAAACAGAGAAACAAAGAGACATAATTAGCGTAGCTGTTGTTCCATTCAAGCAAAAATTATTTGTTCAACCCAAGCTAAAGAATAATAATGTGCGTTTTGATCAGATATAACTGTAGTACACGATTTATGAGATGCATTATATGAATGCATTATGTGAATGCTTGGCTAAAGAGATGTGTCTTTAATCTAGATTTAAACAGAGAGAGTGTGTCTGAACCCCGAACGTTATCAGGAAGGCTATTCCAGAGTTTGGGAGCCAAATATGAAAAAGCTCTACCTCCTTTAGTGGACTTTGCTATTCTAGGTACTACCAAGAGTCCAGAGTTTTGCGACCTTAGGGAGCGTGATGGATTGTAGCGAGATAGAAGACTAGTTAGGTACGCAGGAGCTAAACCATTTAGGGCCTTATAGGTAAGTAATAATATTTTGTAACTGATACGGTACTTAATAGGTAGCCAGTGCAGAGACTGTAAAATTGGGGTAATATGATCATATTTTCTTGACCTGGTAAGGACTCTAGCCACTGCATTTTGGACTACTTGTAGCTTGTTTATTGAAGATGCAGGACAACCACCTAGCAGTGCATTACAATAGTCCAGTCTAGAGGTCATGAATGCATGAACTAGCTTTTCTGCATCAGAAACAGGTAACATGTTCCTTAGCTTGGCAATGTTTCTAAGATGGAAGAATGCTGTTTTTGTAACATTGGAAATATGTTTTTCAAAAGACAAGTTGCTGTCTAATATAACACCCAGATTTTTGACTGTAGAGGAAGTAACAGGACATCCGTCTAGTTGCAAATTGTAATCCAAGAGATTCTGTGTACTGTTATTTGGTCCAATAAGTAATATCTCTGTCTTATCTGAATTTAATAGGAGAAAATTATTGGTCATCCAATCTTTTACATTTTTAACACACTCAGTTAACTTAGATAATTTAGAAGTTTCGTCTGGTCTTGTTGAGATATATAGTTGAGTATCATCAGCATAACAATGGAAACTAATCCCGTATTTTCTAATAATATTACCAAGGGGCAGCATGTATATTGAAAACAGCAGAGGACCTAGGACAGATCCTTGTGGTACTCCATACTTTACTGGTGATAATTGAGATGACTCCCCGTTTAAATAAACAAAGTGATAGCGATCGGACAGGTAGGATCTAAACCATCTTAAAGCCTGCCCTTGAATACCTGTATAGTTTTGTAATCGATCTACGAGTATTTCATGATCTATAGTGTCGAACGCAGCACTAAGATCAAGTAAAACTAGCAATGAGATGCAGCCTTGGTCTGATGCAAGAAGCAAGTCATTTGTAATTTTAACAAGTGCAGTTTCTGTGCTATGGCGGGGCCTGAAACCTGACTGAAATTCTTCACAGAGATCATGTTTTTGCAAGAATGAGCACAATTGAGCAGACACAACTTTTTCTAAAATTTTAGACATAAACGGAAGATTTGAGATGGGTCTGTAATTTGCCAGATCACTAGGATCTAGTTGTGGCTTCTTAATAAGAGGCTTAATAACTGCCAGCTTGAATGGTTTAGGGACGTGACCTAAAGATAACGATGAGTTAATAATATTGAGAAGCGGTTCTTCTGCTACAGGTAACTCTTTCAGTAATTTAGTAGGTACAGGATCTAATAGACATGTTGTTGGTTTAGATGTGTTGATAAGTTTATTTAGCTCTTCCTGTCCTATAGTTGAAAAGCACTGCAGTTTTTCTTTGGGTGCGGTGAATGAGGCTGAAGTACTAGACGCCGTAGAATCTACATTAGTTATTGTATTTCTGATGTTATCTATTTTATCAGTGAAGAAATTCATAAAGTCATTACTATTAAACTGTGAGGGAATATTTAGATCGGGTGACGTCTGGTTATTTGTTAGTCTAGCCACTGTGCTAAATAAAAACCTTGGATTATTTTGGTTATTATCTATGAGTTTGCGGATATGCTCGGTCCTGGCAGCTTTTAGAGCATGTCTATAGCTGGACATACTGTTTTTCCACGCAATTCTAAAAACTTCCAAGTTAGTTTTTCTCCATTTGCGCTCAAGATTACGAGTTTCTTTCTTGAGAGAATGGGTATAACTGTTGTACCATGGCGCAGCACGTTTTCCTCTAACCTTTTTTAATTTGATGGGAGCAACAGTTTCTAACGTATTAGAGAGGATAGTGCCCATGTTGCTAGTCATTTTGTCAAGTTCATTTGTATTTATGGGTACACAGAGCAGCTGAGATAAATCAGGCAGGTTATTTGTGAATCTGTCTTTAGTGGCTGGAACAATAGTTCTGCCCGGACGATAACGTGGGGCCCTACAGTTAATATCAGTAATATGCAGCATGCACGATACAAGGAAATGGTCAGTAACATCATCACTTTGAGGTACGATATCTATATCAGTAAGATCAATTCCATGCGATATAATTAAATCTAGCGTGTGATTATAACGATGAGTGGGCCCGGTGACGTTTTGCTTGACTCCAAAAGAGTTTATTAGGTCGGTAAACGCAAGTCCTAATGCATCATTTGGATTATCAACATGAATGTTAAAATCTCCAACAATTAGCGCTTTATCAGCATTAACCAATAGGTCTGAGAGGAAATCTGCAAATTCTTTTAGGAAATCTGTATATGGCCCTGGCGGTCTATACACAGTAGCCAGAGCAAGAGATAAGACAGATTTCTTTTGCATATCTGACAGTGTAACATTAAGCATAAGTATTTCGAATGAGTTAAACCTGTATCCTGTTTTCTGAGTAACATTGAGAATATCACTATATATTGTTGCGACACCGCCGCCACGACCAGTCTGACGGGGCTCATGCTTATAACAGTAGCTTGGTGGAGTAGACTCATTTAGACCAATATAATCATTTGGTTTAAGCCAGGTTTCAGTCAAACAGAGTACATCAAAACTATTATCTGTGATCATTTCATTTACAATTACTGCTTTAGGTGTGAGTGATCTAATGTTTAGGAGCCCAAGCTTTAAAAATAGTTTTTGTTCATTTATTTTGCATTTTTCTGGTTTAATCACGATCAGATTTTTTCTAGATCCTGTGTTAAATTTATATTTTGACCTCACTATTCGGGGAACAGACACAGTATGTATAGATTGAACAACGCAATTACTTCTATCATTTAAGTGGGTAGAACAAAAGTCATCATAGCAGTTATTTGAGAATTGGCTTACTAGTCAGATGGAGCGTAGCGTCTTGGAGATGCTGTCCGACAGGAGTTCCGCTCCGACTCTGCTGGGGTGCAGGCCATCAGCACGGAAAAGCCTAGGACGCTCCCAGAAAAGATTCCAATTATTAACAAAGAGCAGTTTCTGTTCTTTACACCATGACAATAACCATTCGTTTAAAGCAAACAGTCTACTGAACCTTTCGTGTCCTCGTCGGTACGTGGGAAGCGGTCCTGAAACGATGATCGTCGTCGCGGGCGAAGTGCTGCGTACCGTCTCGATCAGGCTCCTGAAGTCCCTCTTCAGTGTCTCCGTCTGCCGCAGCTTGGTGTCGATCATCCATTTCATCTCAACTTTAAAGAGCAGCTCTATTTATTAGCAGCATAGTGTGGGCAAAATATGTCACAATTTGGAGACATTGCTTCTGAGTTTGTAGTTTTTGCCTTCCTTGTTTCTGTTTGAATGTATTTTTTTTGTCCTTTTTTAATTTTTTTTCATTGATGCCTTAGCAGCGATGTGAGATTTTAAATATTTATCAAATTACAATTCAAATGGCAATTCCAACATCTGTCAAAACAACTGCAATATAATTCAGATGATGCAAATTGAAAAAAAATGTTTGGTCATATTACACAGCCCTACATCTAAGGTTTTGTTCTTTGGCTTAAAAAAATATCTGTGTTTTGGATTAAAAATACGGGCTTGAGCTTATGTGTAGTAACCCATTGATATCACTAAATGAGGTCAGTCTTTGAGATTCAAATTTTGTCCTTTGGTTAGTAGGAGGAAGGAACGCCTCCTGATTTGCTTGTGCCTGATCAGAATTGATAATTTTCATTGTTTACTTTTGCCACACAACAAAATCCACACTGTCCTTCAGCTTGAGCTCAGAGGTACACTTAAAACCAAACTCATTTCCAAGAATTTCCACCTCAGTTAAATACGTATGTTCTAAAATGCCTTGGCAGACTCTCATTCTTTTTTCTTTTTCAAATGCATTCACTGTGTCTTCCTCTTGATTAAAGGTGCAGTTTCAGAAGATCCAGCAGCTCCGTCTGTCACAGAACCGGGCACAGTACTACGGTGGCTCGCTGCCCAACGTCAACCAAATAGGCAATGATTTCCAGGTACCTGAGTTGCCCTCCATCCACTTATCTAAGTCTACTAAATCTGTCCAGCAAGTCATGTTCATTTAGGAGAAGATAAGCCCCAGCCATATACTCTGCTTTTCTACCCTCAGATAAACGATGTCAAGAGATGGTAATTGCAAACCTTCTCCTTTAAAAAACAAAGAGTTTACTTGTCCCCACCTCTTAGTCTGCCCTCACTTCGCCTACTCCTTCAGTACACGGCTTTCCCCACAAGTACACTTGATACAGCGGTGCGCTCCAAGAGCCAAAGAACTGTATCTGTGTCTATCCCCTATGGAGAGCAGTGTTGTATACCTTCAGGTGAAAGTGCTCTTGTTGCTGTGAATAAAGCTTCTTTGAGACATCGAGCAGTGATCCCTACTTTTTGTCTGCCATGAGAAACCAAACCTAGAAAGGTAATAGCACTTTGGAGTAGAGTGAATTCACCTGGGGACACAAGCTAATGGTGGCACTTTGAAAATGTATGTGTGTATTTTGTTTGTGTATTCTGCATGTCCTAAAATATGGATGCTCTGTCTTTTCACTAACCATTTTTACAATTCAAGTAATTTAGGACAGATTTCCGCATTTGTGAGGAAAATGTTAACCAAGAAGGTGTTTCTCCACAGGGGACTTTTCCCTCTGGACTGGACTCTGTGCGAGGGACCAGACACCATGGTCTGGTGGAGAGGGTCCATCGAGACCGCACTCGGATCAACTCACCGCACCGCAGGCCCATTGACAAGCACGGGCGGCAGATATCCTTTAAGTTCACTAGCATAAAGCCTTTGTAGAGGAAAAAAGTGATCTGTGAGGGTCTTTACTTAAGCTTACACTAGTAGATGCATCATTATTATGAGCTCACAATGTTGCATGTGTCATACATGTTGACCATTGCTCATGTGGGCAGCTCTTTTGAGTCTTCAGGCTGTGTGATGATCCTTTATGTATTGATATTCCCACTGCTGCACTGTGGGTGTGAATGAGTGAGTAACTGCAATAACCTGCTGTTTTCTCCCCGTTCATGTTTGTTTTGTTATTTTCTTCCAGTGAGAGCCGTTTAGAGATTTGAATATCAGTACTCTGGTGTCCTCATTAGTGGGTGATTAACAAACCTCGCCACCGATCGTATTGCGCATTCTGCCGCTAGTTCTGCATTCATTCAGCATGCAGGTTGATGAAGTCACTGGCTACGCCGGCCGGCCGGTCTTTTATCCTCCTCGGTTGTGTAGTTGATGAATTTCTTTCAATCAATTTTTCAGCGGTTGTCTGTAAGCTTAATCGTCTGTGGGCTCAAAGATCATTTCGGTCTGCAGATTTAGCTTAGTGCTAAAGATTAAATAAAAATAAAAAGGCCTTAATGCCTTGTGAGTTACCACACTGTTTTGAAGATGTGGAATGCATGAACTGTCGTCCACTGATCTAGTTTTGATTTCATCTTCGGCCTTTTGAAGCCACGCAGAGGTTTTGAATTATCTAGTACCAGAGTAAGAAGCTACTCCGTAGTCCTTAATATTGGGATACTTTGGGAACCAGTCCCGTTAAAAAAACGCTCAAGAAACAGTCTCTTCCGCGGCTCTTCCGCATTCAACTCGTTTTTTTTTTTTTTCTCAAACAAGAGACTGTACGATATTCACGTTACATGATTTGACTGATCTTTACGTAGAGAGGGTGACAGCGCACCGCATTAAAATAAATGGTCATTCATGTTTTCACAACAGCTGGCCAAATTCCAAAACGAAACTAAAATTAAAACATCTTTGAGAGCAAGGGGGCCCCCTTGTATTTCAGGGGCCCTACGCAGCCTGCGTATTCTGCGTATAGGGAGGATTGGCTCTGTTGGGAACGGTCTACTTGCTCTGACGCCGTGCCATATGGAGAGACAACAAAGGCAGCGTGAGGGAGACAGAAGAAAAAAAGTGTGGCAGAGTTGAGTTGCGTAAGAGCTTTGAATGATGTGTTCAAAGCAATTCCACACAGTTTGCCACGGCCGCCCTTGTTCTTTGAGCGGGAAAAGGCATTTGTGACCGCAGTCATGCTAAAAACTGCAAGACCTGTTTGTCAGAATTCTGTCGACTCTGTGAATTGAACCACTCCCTCCCCAAGAGCTGAAGATATTCTGGCTTATTCTCGCAGGTTCCTTCAGAGTCTCTGATGATTTTTTTTTTTCTTGTCTGTTTATATTGTTTAATTTTTGATTGTTCACATTAATTGCTAAACACTTGTTTCTAGTTGTCTCTGAAACCGAAAATTATTTTAATGAGTATTTTAATGGGTTGTTATTGTCTTCAAAGCTCTTTGCTATAGGCTCAAAGCTTTCAGGTTTTTGTTGTTGTTGCTTTCAGTTTGAGAATTCCGCATGCGTCTCATCCCTGTGAATAAGAAGGCTTACTAACACTCATTAATCTGATGCAGCAGAGAGTCTAGATTGATATAGTTCCATTCTAACTCGTTCTTCAGGGACTTGTTTGTGGTGCATCACTGTTTCTCATACTGAAATTTAGGGATTTAAATAACCCCCTGAATGTTTAACTTTGTAAACACTAACTTGTCCTGCATGTTTTTTAATGATGATTTTTACATTTACATTTTGGCTGCTGCTTTTACCAAAGCAACTTGTATTGCATTAATGCTCTACATTTGACCAGTTCATCCATTCACTGGAAATCAAACCTATGACCTTGGCATTGCTAACGCCAAGCTTTACTGTTTGAGCTATAGGAATGAATTCCTTCAGTCACACTGCTTGTTGAGAAGCATGCTGTTACTTTTCTAAGTGATCACACTTAGTTTTTATCAGGTACCACTCAGAACACTGTGGGCACATACACACTGCAAAGTCTAAAGAGGTGAATCCTGTAACTTATTGTTTGTTCGGTGTGTACGGTCACTTCTGACATTTTGATGAGTGATAATCATAATAATGTTTTGGCACCCATGCATGATAAACAAGAATGCAAACCAATATTTGCATAATGTTTAACCAATATGTATGACCAACGTTATATTAGTGACTTGAAGAGACATTATTTCTGTTAAGTTAAAGGGGCCCTGAAATGCATTTTCAGACTTTATATTATGTTTCTGGAGGTTAGCATATCAAGTTAGCAAAAAGTTGTGTACCAAATTAGTTATTTGTAAACTATTTGTATAAAAAAAATTCCATCATCATTTTCACTTTCTGTCAACAACACCATTTCAAGGGTGTTACTTCTTTCAGAAATGCAAGTAAATGGTCACTGCTGTGAATGGTGAACTTAATTGCACCATTTTGATGCTCGATATGGCCAGTGCTGTAATACAGCTGCATATGTTTAAGCCCGAGTAAGATTCATAAGCAGAAGAAAATGAATTCGTGCAACTGGTCAGCTTCAGCATGGTGATTGCTTGCACTTGCTATTTTTTTTTTTTATAGTTCTAAAACTGTTATTTTTTGGACGTCTATAATTAATTTACGTATATTTAGACAAACTGGCAACATGTAGAGAGTAATTAAAAAAATGAGACAAACGAACAAAAACATTCTCATTCAATTGCTCAGGCACATTGTTAAAAAAATCTCCCTAATTTGATTTATTGTAGAGTATTATTGTAGTGTAACCTCTCATATATGTAAAATTAAGCTGTTTTATTTTCTATTTCATTAAGTAAAACACCCTTTTATTGCTTCTTGTTTAAGCATCTACTTTAAAACGGTGAGTGATTTTTGGCAGTGTTGGCATGTCCACTTATTATTAGCATATTTGGGATTGTTTTTTTGTTTGTTTTTGTTTTATAAATCTGGGCAGTCATGGGTTGGGATTATATAGAGTTTTGGCCTTATTTAGGCTCATTTCTGTGATGAAAATTGCTTATTTTGTTGGACCCAGCCTGATCTGGCAACACTGTCTCTGTGAACCTTAATATATGTGGTGCCCATAGACTGCAGGGCCTCTAAAAACAACTACAGTACAGAGATACCAACTCGAGTCAAAATATGTGAATAAAAAAAGATAAATTGACAAAAGCTCATAAAATAACAAAAACTTAATTTAAAACTTCAAAATAAATGCTACTTCATAATATTAATAAATACTACAGTAGTATATAAATAATACTAAAATAACACATGGCTGCAGTGTGTTCTAAAAAGCACTTCGCAACCACATGGCAATGCCATGAAAACCACATACTGTACATCACCCCTAGCATTACGATGGCAAGTTTTTATAGCTATATGCCACTCACATTTTCTTAAAAAAAACTTCTTAAACTACAATCTACATTTAATCTAAATGAACTGACTCTCTAAATAAACATTCGCCCACTAAAGCATTTCATTTTCATGCCACTCTAATTCTGCTGAGTGAGAGAATATGATGAAGGATTCAAAGCCCAAATTTGCTTTCGCTCTGATTTTTTTTCCCTTTAGTGCCAGATGTCCCTCACAGTGTTGGCTTGTTTTGCTCTCATCGATTCAGCCACGTCTGCCAAGATTAGACTCTCTCACAGGCTTGCTAGCCAACCAAACGCTAGCCAACTTCCTCCTAACCCATGTAGTTGCTGTCGAGCCGCATATATCACGCCAGATGCCTTGATCTTGCTTTGTCTGTGGAGTGTTTCTGGAATGATGTCCAATCGGAGGACGAGCAGTGTGGGTCGAGTGTGAAATGTCAGAGAGAAAGGTTAGCTCACCCACGCCATCCTGGAGCTTCTGATACGAAGGTGCTGTCACAACCACCCTGTCTCTCCACACCGTTTCAGCGGCCATGGGCTAATTAGATTTTAGGAAGGATCCCTCGTAATCCAAGCCGTCTGGCTTATGTCATCATCGCTTTCCCCCTCCCAGGTCGCGTATCAACAACAGTATTCACACAGTGTCACGCCAGGGGTTTCATACATATGATGGCGGTTATCGATGCGTACAGTGTGTTTGAACGAGGAGGCCTAAGATGTTTTTTCTGTGGCTTGGCTTTGGCTGTTCATTGGTTGGTTGTTCAGTGTTGTGTCATGGTGAGGGTCACGGGGCGGGCTGGTGGTTGAAAGGTTGGCATGAAGAGCTCAGTCTCTCATTACTGCAGCAGAACTGATGACTAGGTTTTCCAGGCCTTAGCAGATGTTGAACAGAGAAAGACTCTGTCCCGTTTTCTGTCTTGTAAATCCAGCCCTCCTCCCATTTGGATGTGAGAGTCTTGGCACAGAGGGACATGACGAGGCAGCATTGTCAACATCGGTCTGAGTTGAGGAAACAGTGCTTACTCAAGGAGTTCTTCAGCTGGACTGTTTTCACTCCTATAATTCCTGTAACTTTTGTTAGAGTGTTGAGTGGATTTTGACAGCACAAGTGAGATTTTAAAAGGGTCATATCAAGACAAATCAAGTGAGATCAAAGTTTTGTGTAATATGAAATCATGATATCCAACCTTCTTCAGTCTGAGAAAATCTATTGAAACTAACCTGCAAATACAGCTTCAACTCAGTTGTGCCTGCCTGGGCTGCCTGAAACATTGTCCACTAGTCACAGTAAGGGAGGAAGAAGAAAGTGTGATGATTCAATTAATATTAAATTCAGAAAACAAAATGTGATAACAGTCTTCTGCAGATTAAAAATTCCTCTTCATTTGTCACAAAGATAATGTTTCAAATTTATGAGATGGCCATTGTTTTCCAGCATAATTGATTAATTGAGTTGCATTTGTACACTAACCATTCAAAAGTTGGGGATCAATAAGTTTTATTTTTTTGTTGAAAGAGCTACTTTTATTCATCAATGATATGTAATGTTACAAAAGCTTTCTGTTTCGAATAAATGCTGTAATTTTGAACTTTCATTTAACAAAGAATCCAGTTTCCCCAAAAATATCAAGGAGAACAACTTTTCAACATTGATAATAATAAGAAATGTTTCTTGAGCAGCAAATCAGCATATTAGGATGATTTCTGAAGGATTATGTGACGTTAAAGACTGGAACAATGGCTGCTGAAAATTCAGATTTACCATCACAGGAAAAAATAAATAAAATTTTAAAATGTATTCAAATAGAAAACAGCATTCTAAATTGTAATAATATTTCACAATATTAATGTTTTACAGTTTTCTGGTCAAATGAATGCGGCCTTAGTGAGCATAAGAGACTTCTTTCAAAAGCATTGAAAAAATATCATTGACCCCAAACTTTTGAACAGTAGTGCAGATGTATAATTTACAGCTTTGGCTCATTTTTTGTAAATAAAGAATGTTGTGAAGAAAAAAGAGAACTTTGGAAAAAACATAACTTTTAATGAAAAATCTAAATGTTTCTTTCAAATATACAAATACAGTAAAAGTCAAAACTAGACAGTCTGGAAAATGGGCTTGAGAAATGAAAATATTTTTGGGATGTATGCCTTATATATAAACAAACAAAGTTTGAAGCATATGTGTTTGTGACATTTGCCTGTGAAAGCTTCAGAAGGTTTCCTTGACTGAACTACGCTGAGAGCTCTCCATATGGAACGATGTACCTTTCTCCTCCCCCTGACAACAGCTGGAGAAGGTGAGTCCTGCTCTTAAAACTATTAGGACCGATATAGTCCTGCACACACCCATCCACCGCCAACAAATATGTGTCTGCATTCATTACAGACATTGTCACATTCTACTTCATGATCATATCTCCTGTCAGTTGCAGGGCAGAGTGCAAAGATGATGGTATCTTGAAACAAAGCCATCGTAGTGACTTCAAGCGGTGTTGCGAGAGAGATCATGTCACATTAGAGGGAGTGTTAATGTGTGTTTTGCATTTGCATAGGCTATCCCCACAGATGCCTGAAAAGAAAACAGTAATGACACATTTGTTTTTTTAGCGCAGAGAAAGTCTGCATCCGCAGCGATAGATAAGACTTGCTAAAGGTTAGATAAAACAAAAGTGTTAAAAGAGACATACGCATGTCGTTTTGTCATTCTCGCCTCTGATGGAGATTATAAATCCTTTCTCTGACCACAAGCGCTCGCACGTTTGCTCTGCACAAATGTCGCTCTTCTCGGGTCAGCCCCGGTGAGGTGTAACCATTGGACGGTTTTCCTCATTTGTTTACCGTGGAGTGAATTGCAGCCAGTAATAAAAGGCTTAAGGAAGCTTCTCCTCATCATAGTCATGTTTTGAATGCAGGCTTGGCCGGCAGCCAGTATGCCTTCTTACCTGGCCTCCATGTTGACTCTTCAACTTGTAAAACTTTCAGAGTCCACGCCCTGTGGCATTGTTTACACCTGAAAACTGGTTGGCCTGATCAGCTTTAGCACAGCCTTCTGTTCCCACTGTGGCGCAACACTGCTGTGACAGCCATATACCATAGAGCGGCTCACATACGACACTACACACGAGATCCAGGGCTTTGTCTTATTTACTTTACTGCTTTTAGTTTGAAATGCTGAATTAAATTACAGTTCGAACACTGATGAATAATAGTTTGGAATAATTATGATTTTGTAATGTTTTTGAAAGAAGTCTCTTAGGCTCACCAAGGCTGCATGTCTTGTAATTAACTGCAAATACATTTATTATGATGAAGAAAAAAAAAAAAAATTCCTGTGATGGCAATGCTGAATAAATGATGGCACAGTCTTCAGTATGAAATGATCCTTCAGAAATCATTCTAATATGCTGATTTGGTGCTCAAGAATTCTTTCTTATTGTTATTAATGTTAAAAACTATTTTTGCTGCTTACTATTTTTGTGGAAATTGTGATACACTACCATTCAAAAGTTTGAGACAAGCAAGATAAAAAAAAGAGATTAATGCTTTTATTCAGCAAGGATGCATTAAATTGATCAAAAGTGACAGTGAAGACATTTGTAATGTTTAAAAAGATTCCATTTAACAATAAATGCTGAAAATGTTCTTTTGAACCTTCTATTCATCAAATAAATGTTTTCACAGCAATATTAAGCAGTTTTTTTAACATTGAAAATAACTATTATTATACTATTATTACTATTATTATTAATAACTTAGCATCAATAATAATTGATAATAACTGAGCAACAAAGCAGCATATTAGAATGATTTCTGATGCAGCATGTGACACTGAAGACTGGAGAAATTGCTGTTGGCTTTGACACGACAGGATTAAATTATATTTTAAAATGTATTCAAATAGAATTATAATGTATTTTAAAAGTATAATATTTCACAATATCACTGTTTTTGCAGTGTTTTTGATTAAATAAATGCAGACTTGGTTGGCATAAACATTCAAGAAACATTAAACATTTCAAAAACACAAAAAAATCATGGTTATTCCAAACTTTAGTCGTGTAGTTGGTGTGTACAGAAGCAGAGATGGGGTAGCAGAGGATAATACTCTCATGTGGAGTTTAGCTGAATATATGATCTTAGGCAAACTTTTAGAGCTTCATTATAAATGCATAAACAGTGAGCGGTT
The DNA here is from genome assembly GCA_027422415.1 of Schizothorax lantsangensis. Lineage (NCBI taxonomy): Eukaryota > Metazoa > Chordata > Actinopteri > Cypriniformes > Cyprinidae > Schizothorax > Schizothorax lantsangensis. Next base: position 31,132,923 of record CM049839.1, on the reverse strand, counting down.
CACTCCACTTCAAGGGCTGTCTCAGAGGCATCTTATGAATTATGAAACATAGGATTCAGAGGATCAAGCACAGTTAGATCTTTACCACTACAATGTATATTTCTGATTTTTTTTTTACATTGCTTTCCTGTTAAACCGTTTTAATTAAACCAGTAAACCAGTTTTCTTCTCTTCTTCAGGAGTGTTGTCATTATTTGTTCAAATTGTGTCCTGGTGAAGCCTGAATACTAACCACAGCATTTCTCTCTGATTCTAACCGTCTCTTTTTCTTCCTCAAGGATGAATGTTCAGCTATTCCTCAAATCTCTTCTCAGTGTAAACAGCACTAACTAAACCTGCCAGATCTTTTGCTAGCTACCCCTCAGAGCCGCCCTCCTCCTCCCCAGAACAGATCGTGAGCTCAGCGTGTTTGTAAGCCTCCCTCTTTGCTCTGGACCAGATTTGCATTCGCTAATGACCGTGGTCCATGTTTTGGTTTGGTTTTTGTTTTATTCCGGTGTGCCTATTTGACCTTGCACAGATATGTGTGATTGAATTGCGGGTGTGCTGCTGTGTCTTTTTTGTGCTTTAATATCATCTCACGTGAATAAACGAAGAGCTGAACAGATGTTTTCTGTCTGTGTGGACATTAGAGGTTAAGCTAGATTTAGAATGAGTCGGAGAGCAATCGCAAATGATTTTTGGTATTTTTAATGATGCTGGTGGTGGTTGTGAAGTCTGCTGTTTGTTGTCTGACAGTGTGACACGTCACAGAAAATCTGCAGATTTACTAGTGTTTGGTTTGTGCAGTTGTAAAATGGCTCAAGGGATGTCTGCTTGGATGTTTGTGATGCTTTAACGCATGTAAAGAAACGGCATAAGGAACTAGTTACTGCTTTGCTCAAGGGAGAAATCAAGGCCAGTTGGCAACAAATCAGCGATTATGGTTTTAGGGGCAGTGTTCATGAAGGTTCAGTGGGACTTTCCATGAAAAGAGTATAAAGTAGGGTCTTAAAATGATTGATTTTTTTTTCTTGTCTGTTAGTAGATGTTTAACATTCAGAAAATGTTCTTAAGGAGTTAAACTAATTATATGAGCATTATGTTCTGAGGTTTGCAACTAAATGAAAGCTTTTCAATCAAATAGATCATTTAAAAAATAAAAATAAATTTACGTAAAAAGCCTGGTACTGCAGGGTTGCAAATTTAGCCTAAATTAAACTGTCACACTGTAGCATCTAGCTAGTTTGGGACCAAATGTTGGTTTATAGTTATTGATAAAACATGCTTTATTTTACATGAATGAAAGGGAATTTGTTTTATTTGATTTCTTTCTTAATAATTTGGTAACAGGGCTAAATGACTTTCACAGTTGTTCATGATTTATTGAATAAGGATTAAGGATAATGAATTTAAAAAAATTTTTTTTACATACAATTTACTCCCCAAAAGTATTTTAGAACTTGGCATAACTATAAAAAAAAAACCATAAATCACACTTAAATCAGGCTTCCTGATGCATCCAGTTTTGGCTGTGGGAAATTTTGCCCTTTTTTTTGTAATTGAGGAAAATCATGCAAGAAGCACATTTAAATATTGAAACATTTTTGCATTTTTGGTAGTATTATATTGTATAAATATTATTGGTTGAGTAGAACATTTTTTTATTATTAAGTGTTTCTTTTAGTATTATAAATGTCTTAAAAATTCTTAATTCACCCTAAAAAAACCACCTAAAATCGAAGCAGTCATGGTCTTAAGTGCACTGTAAAAAAATATTAGTATTGTTTTCTAATACAAATAAACATCTGAACATTGTTAAATCAAGATACATTTATTTGAGAGATAAGTATTTTTAAACTTTGAAGTGTTGCTAATACAATACATTTACATTTAGAGACCATATTTACAGTACGTATTGTGTTCCGTTCAAGTTATTCCTTAAATTTTCTTTACTTGGTCTTTGAAAAGTCTTTAAAAGTCTAAAATTTACCTTCCCTGATTAATTATGCCATTGTGTGCTCAAGTTAATTATTTTCTAAACCAATATTTCATGATCTGTATATTTTTTTTTCTTTTTTTTTCAATAGTTTGTCATGACTATCTAATAGGACGTCATCTTATTAGAAAAATGTGCAGGATTTTTGTAATATAAACATTGCTTTTAATAATGAAAATTTCCCTAGCTTTTGAAAGCTATTGTAGTATTTACTGAGTAAATGAGCACTGGGCGCTAGTATGAGTAGTCTGTAGGGGATTGCTCTTGGTTCTCTATTGGTTTAGTAGTACAGTAGGAGGCGTTTGGGCAGCAGAGGATGATCGTCCTGCTTTACTGGAGTCTCATCCTAATGTATGCCCTGGAGGAACTGTTTACAGCTCTCTCAACACATCTGTGATGCATTACCTACCGCAGCACACACTGGGTAAGGGTTAACGAGCTGAAAAGGGCGTCAACGCAGCTCCTTAACCCCTTCTGTTCGTTCACCACACAACTTGGTGCAACCGGTGCAGATTTCTGTTGCTTATTCACACAATAACCTGGTGTATGGGTGGCGGGTTCAGTTGAGTTCAGTTCACAGGGCTTAACATCTACCACCAGAAAAGGAAATGTGAGTGGACTGAGGTAGTAGGTTGCCAATAAAAAGATGTTGTTGGCATTGAAATGATCAAGAGAGAGAGAGAGACTGATACGTAACATTTAATATAAAGTGTTTTGGAGACTTTTAACATCCATTCCTTTAAACATTTTTCTTTGACTATTTTTTGCCACAAAATATTCTCATGTGGATTTGTGACCCTTACAGTACTAACATTTAATGTGATGTACAATCTGAATGTCAGTGTTTTAGTGTGCCCCAGTGCACAGTTGCATCCGTAGGGACGACAGTGCTACTATGATACTTTCAGGCTCAGCTCTCCCTGGGGTACTGCTGTCCCTCTGGTGTCTGGGTAAACAGGGCTGGTTCTGAATCCTAGGCAACATCCATACGTTTCCCTGTGGAACTCAGCTGGACTGGGTCAGGAACACGGGTCAGCGTTGTCCTCTTAGTCCCACGCTCTCCCATCCTGGATCTGAGCCTCTGCTCTTCCCAGACAAGACGTCCTCTGGGAGGTTTTCTAGAAAGACATTCGTCCTCACTCAAGTGTGATTCAATAGCGATAAGCTTTCATTGAAGAATCTCTCCGTTTTTGGTGGTCTGCCTGATGCCAGTTTAAAAACATCTGTTTTTCACGTTGTCTTTGACCACGGGTCAGCTTTAAATAACAATCTGTTTATGAATCCTTTTCTAGAAACTTTTACCAAGACCTGCTTTTGTTAGGAGTCTATATAATGTTATACTGCTAGATACTGCCTTTAAGCTCTACTACACTTAAATCTTACGTACTAACTTAGTTACATACTGTATAAAATGTCCATCCATTTGGATTACACAGTTTTAAAGGGATAGATCAACCATATGTTGGTAACCAAACAGTTGCTGGTTTCATTGGTTGGTAACCAAACAGTTGCCATTGCCTGCCATAGTACTTTTTATCCATACTGTGGAAGTCAGTGGCTACCAGCGACTGTTACCAACATTCTTCAAAATATCTTCTTTTATGTTCAACAGAAGAAAAATTCATACATGTTTGGAATATCATGAGGGTATGGAAGCCCGTTTCCACCACTGAATAAAAAATAGAAACGGTAACTTTTTTTCTCGCAATTGCGAGTTCACATCTTGCAATTCATGATACAAATCGTTCAGAGTTGTGTGATACAAACTAGCAATTCTGACTTTTTTTCTCAGAATTGAGAGATATAACATCGCAATTCTGAGAAGTTTATTCTGAATTTATTTCTCACAATTGCGAGTTTATATCCCACAATTCTGACTTAGTAACTCGCCGTTGTGAGTTTATATCTCGCAATTCTGACTTTATTACTCACTATTGCGAGTTTGTATCACGTAATTCTGAAAGTCAGAATTGCAAGATTTAAACTCGCAATTGCAATAAAAAATGTCAGAATTGTGAGATAAAAAGTCGCAATTAACTTTTTTTATTGTGAGTAAATGCTGACAAAATTTTCATTTTTGGGTGAACTATCCCTGTAACATAAACTAATAGACATAATGTGATGCATATTTGTCAGTCAAACATTCATTTCTGTAGCAGTCCTGAATGTGTTTAAAATACAAAAATACATTTACCAGGTGAATATATTTATCATCAAAAAATAAATTAGTTTGAGTGTCATGCATTTGAATTAAATGAATATCGCGTGTTCCACAGTTAGCCATATTTTATCCATGTTCATACTTTTTAACTGAATATTTTTTTATTATTAAGATATTTATGCTGATTCTAAGCAATCCGAATACATGCATATTGAAAATCTGATTTTAGACTTAAAATCCAATTGTGCAATTAGTTAATCATAAACTAATAAACATTTATGCATAACTGACAATGCATCATAAGTTTATTCGTTTGTTAAAACAATGCAATTCAAAATGGACGGAAATTGTATATGCAGTTGAAATATTAAATATCTCTCCATCATGGGTGTTTGACAGGCATTTTTATTGCTCCATATTGCATGTGCAGCTAAGCCTTAATACACTTCAAAACAGGGGTGCAGACCAGCTTTACAGGAAAATGTGAAGGAAGGCCACTTTCTGTTGTTACAAGGAGTAACTTTTCTTTTCCCGCACTGGCTGCAGTGTATTGGTGGTGCATTACATCACCCTAGTGTGGTCTGGCATACTGTAGCCTCCTTCAGTAGAGTGGCTACAGGAAATCTGTTTATTATTTCTCTTTATTGTCCTAGTGATAGGAATATGTTAACCCTCTTAGTGGGAACCAGCTTCCCTGTTCTAGCACACAGCAGCGTGCACAGGATACATCTGCTGGGCTGCTTGAGCAGCTACACTGTGAACTTGGATCATTATAAACCCATGTCTAGTTTTGTGCTCTTGCCACACTTGCCATATGTTATTACTCGCCATGAGTAATGGCACAGCTGAGTTATTATATCAGTGGTTACAGAGATAAATATTTTGTTAGCTTCATATACACTGCAGTTTGGGGTCAGGATGATTTTTCAATATTTATTTTAAAAGAAGTCTGTTATGCTTACCAAGGTGACAGTTATTTGATCAAAAATACAGTAAAACAGTATTTTAATAAATTTTAAAATGATGGCACAGCTGATATTTTAATGTCACATGATCCTTCAGAAATTATTTTAATATGCTGATTTGGTGCCTAAAAAACTTTTCTTATTGTCAGTGTTGAGTTGTTTTAATATTTTTAAGATACTTTTTTCATTTTGTTTGATGAATAGAAAGATTAGTAAAAGGGCTGTCAAATTGATTAATCGCATCCAAAATAAAAGTCTGTTTACATAATAGTGTGTGTATACTGTGTATATTTATATGTATATATAAACACATGCACATACGTTGTACAACCCCAAATCAGAAAAAGTTGGGACAGTATGGAAAACGCAAATAAAAAAAGAAAGTAGTGATTTCTAAATTTACTTTGACTTGTATTTCATTGCAGACAATATGAACACAAAATATTTCATGTTTTGTCTGGTCAACTTCATGTCATTTGTAAATATACATCCTTTCCTGTCATTCAGACCTGCAACACATTCCAAAAAAAGTTGGGACAGTAAAGCATTTATCACTTTGTAATGTTGCCATTCCTTTTCACAACACTTAAAATACATTTAGGGACTGAAGACACCAAGTGATGAAGTGTTTCAGGTGTAATTTTGTCCCATTCTTCCTGCAAACAAGTCTTAAGGTGGGCAACAGTACGGGGTCTTCGTTGTCGCATTTTGCGCTTCAAAATGCGCCACACATTCTCTATTGGAGACAGGTCGGGACTGCAGGCAGGCCAGTCAAGTACCCGTACCCTCTTCCTCCGCAGCCAGGACTTTGTAATGTGTGCAGAATGTGGTTTTGCATTGTCTTGTTGAAATATGCATGGACGTCCCTGGAAAAGATGTCGTCTTGAAGGCAGCATATTTTGCTCCAAAATCTCTATGTACTTTTCAGCATTAATGGTGCCATCACAGAAGTGCAAGTTACCTTTGCCAAGGGCACTGACACAACCCCATACCATGACAGACCCTGGCTTTTGGACTTGTTGCTGGTAACAGTCTGGATGATCCTTTTCTTCTTTGGTCCGGAGCACACGGCGTCCATTCCTCCCAAAAAATACCTGAAATACTGATTCATCTGACCACAGTACACGTTTCCACTGTGTGATGGTCCATCCCAGATGCCTCCCAGCCCAGAGAAGTCAACGGCGCTTCTAGACACTGTTAACATAGGGCTTCCTTTTGGCACAGTACAGTTTTAACTGGCATTTGTGGATTTAACTACGTATTGTGGTACTTGACAAAGGTTTGCCAAAGTAGTCCTGAGCCCATGTGGTGATATCGCTTGTAGATGAATGACGATTCTTGATTCAGTGCCGCCTGAGGGATCGGAGATTAAGGTTGTTCAGCTTAGGCTTGCGCCCTTGTCCTTTACGCACTGAAATTCCTCCAGATTCCTTGAATCTTTTAATTGTTATGCACTGTTGAAGGTGAAATATCCAAATCTCTTCCTATCTTTCTTTGAGGAACATTGTTTTTAAACATTTCAATAATTTTCTCACGTATTTGTTGGCAAACTGGCGATCCTCGGCCCATCTTTGCTCCTAAAGGACTAGACCTTTCTTGGATGCTGCTTTTGTACCAAATCATAATTACAATCACCTGTTGACATCAACTGTTTCAAATCACATCATTATTTAACCAATTTACCTCATTACTAGCCCTAAATTGCTCCTGTCCCAACTTTTTTTGGAATGTGTTGCAGGTCTGAATGACAGGAAAGGATGTATATTTACAAATGACATGAAGTTGACCAGACAAAACATGAAATATTTTGTGTTCATATTGTCTGCAATGAAATACAAGTCAAAGTAAATTTAGAAATCACTACTTTCTTTTTTTATTTGCGTTTTCCATACTGTCCCAACTTTTTCTGATTTGGGGTTGTATATTATAAATATTGATTTAAATATTCATGTAAATACGAATATATAAATATAATATATACACATGTAAATATTTCTTCAATATATGTGTGCATTTATATATACATATACACAGTACACACACACATATATTATGTAAACACTTTTATTTTGGATGCGATTAATCGATTTGACAGCCCTTATTAGTAACATTAATGTCTTTACTGTTAATTTTGAAAAATTTAAAAACTGAATAGAAGTATTTAAAAAAACACCTAGGGACACCAAAATGGTATGAATAAATGGTTTGAATGGTAGTTTTATTTAATTATATAGTAGTTAACAGTACATGATGTGTGTTCCCTGACCCATGACCTTGCTGTTGAAAGCAGCATGCTTTACCCTAGCAACCACATAGCAATGCCCAGTCGTCATGAAAGCAAGTTCCACAGTCAAGTTCTGGTCGCATTTCCTTTAGAAATAGCCTCTGAAGTGCATGGCTGTCACAAAGATTAAGGTTTTTATTCTTGTCGATTACATTTGTGGCCAGTAAGATGTATTTGTTTATTTGGTTGAGTCTATATCCTGATTTCCTGTGTTGTTGCTCTGCTGAGGTGTTGCCTGCGTGTTTCTTTTGGTTCATTAACCATTGAAGATATTATAGCACTTTTGTTTGCTCTCAGATGTGGCAGCTCCAATCTAATTGAAGCAGTAAATCAGTGCTGCACAGTGTTAGACTAACCTGGGGGAATAGGCTCTGATTTCTACAGCTCTGTTTGTTTTCTTGAAGGTGTCACAGAGGAATTTCCACCCTGCTCACTCTCTTCTCTCTTTGTCTCTCTCGCTTGCTCGTCCTGCTGTACTAACCCCTGAGCCAGGGCTACAGGCTCAGTACAGTAGTGATTAACACGAGACTGTTTCCATTTCTAAAGGGAGCAACTGCCATGGACCGAAGAGAAACGACCTGGATTTAGATTAATATCACAGCTTAACAGGTGACCTTTGACTTTCAAGTTTCTCTCTCACAGATCTCTCTGGACCTGTCTCTTGTTTTTTCTTTTCGTCATCCCCTGCAGATCTCCTTTTCTCAGCTTGTTATCCATAGATTTTTATCAAGTCTTCATACAAACAGAATGATTTCAAGCTAATCACAGATGCCGTTTCTCTACTCAGCCGGCTATTCTACGTAGACTAATGTCACTGTACCAAACTAATCCAAACCAGGGATCATTATTTCTACTAATGTTTTTTTCCCTTTACCTCACTCATTATTGTGATGTAGAGTGACTTCAACCTTGAACATTTGCTCTCCAAATAGAAAAAAAGAGGGCTGTTTTTTTTGTTTGTTTGTTTTTTCATCACTTGAGAATGGTTTAAACATCAGACCTGATGAAGCGGAGAGAAGCACTGGAGTACAGTAAGGTGCTCTTGAGAGTGCTCTCTTCATGTGTAGTTGCTTTGATGAAGGCAGTGAGCGAGGGCAAACGGTCATGTTGGCATGGCTCGGCTCAGCAGTTTTTTCGGTGGCTTACTGACCGAGCTGTTTTCCTCCTTTCTTCCTCTCTCCTTCTGCCACAGAACAAACTCTGACTCAGCTCTGCACACCAGCGCCATGAGCCCAAACCCACAGGATCCTTTTGGCAAAAACCAGCAGATGGGCAGAGGACCTCCTCAGCGAAACGGTGAGCTCAGACTCCTCCCCAACCATACTGTAGTTTTAAAAAGTAGTTTTTATTGCATGGCATAACAATGCGGTTGAAACAGAAACGCAGGGGGTCAAATGGATTGTACAATGTCAGTCATAAGCCCTATTCGGACGGTAATTGTTTCTCATGGGGACATAAGTGATTTTCACCATTTACAGGGGGTAGTTGGTGATTTAATAGCCGTCCGAATCCAGGATGTCAGTGTTTTTCTCTCACCACCCCCGTAAAAATCCCCAGCCGAATTACCTACTGTTTTTTGACAAACACCAAGGTCGTGTGGTAATTTAATTGCAGTCCGAATCCACATCTCTGAGTTTACGAGAAAAAAAATCGATTCAAAATTCAGTGTTTAAACCCTTTTTGAGCACTCCCGAACAACGTAAGGTAACGTTGTATACATATTTATTTCTGAAATGCTTGAAAGTATTTAAAACAACAATACTTCATAACTGCTCCACCACAGCGACTGGGAGCAGAAAGAGAAGAAAAGCACATAAACATTCGAAATGGGTCTTTATTATGGCAGAAGAATATAATTTTAAAATGTGTATTATAAACAGATATATATCACGTATAATTATATAAAACTATAGTGCATCTATTTTCCTATTTTTAAACAGGAGATTTAAATAATCAAATAATAAATAGGATTATTATAAAATATGCTTGGAATAATACGAATACATTTTACATAAGTATTTTTAAATACATTTTACACAATAATAAGAATATTTGTGAATAAAATGAATTTTATTTACAGCAGACAATCATGTGACTATCCACGTGAGCAGCGTGTTTCCGGTTCGTAGGATCACAGAACTCGCTCCTCCACTGTAAATAAATTGCCATCAGAATCCATGAGTTTTATCACTGAGGTGATAAGTACATTTATTTTTACAGACGTCCATATGAGAAACATTTACCGTCCGAATCAGGCTAAAGATGACAAATCAATGATTTATACCAGACCCAAATCAAATGGTTCCACCCGTAGTGCAGCGTGTTTGCACGACACAGCTGGGGCTCACTGTCATGTTGTTTGTCTAGTTGTCTTGGTTACAAACACAGGCATTTCAGATGGTACGCTGAAAAGGGCTAACAATCAGCCCGCCCAGGGTGCTGTTAAAGGATGTTCCCTCTACCCTTATTTTTCTGATTTCTAGAGCTCTCGAAAACAAATTAATGTACAGCCCCATGAGCTTTATAGATACAATAGTCTGGCTCATACTCTCCTATAACACACATAGCCAGAGATCACAGACACATGCTGCAGTGAAGATGTTTGTTAGACTATAGGATTATGTCATAGGGTGGGATGATCAGTGTTTCATCATTACAACACTGAAAGTTTGTTACATCACATCCCTTTCTAGTATTCCCTTTCACGTGAAAGCTTTACAGGATTTACATGGTCATGACGTGAAGAGTTTATGTAACATTACACAGACAGACTCTGTTACAGTAATCTCATGCAAACACATACTCAACCGTTCAAAAGTTTGGGGTCAGTAAGATACTTGTTTTTTCTTTTCTTTCTTTCTTTCTTTCTTTCTTTCTTTCTTTCTTTCTTTCTTTCTTTCTTTCTTTCTTTCTTTCTTTCTTTTTTTTTATAATAAATGAATACTCTTATTCAACAAGTATTCATTAAAGGGTCTTTGTTTTTTTTTGTTTTTTTGTTCTGTTCTCTGAGGTCCACTTATAATGTTATCAAGATTTTTACATCAAAAAACATAATTTAGAAGTAATAGACCATTTTCTGTCATGTTTTGACCAGTGTTAATTTTGGCAGGCATTTTTGATTTAATCTTAGTCTTTATCTTGAGACGAAAATGCTTAATAGCCTTAGTCACATTTTAGTCATTTGAGTCTTTCATAGTTTGAGTCTAGTTTTTGTTGACGAAAAGTCTTTGCATTTTTGTCAACTTTTAGTCATAACTTTTAGTCAAACTGCAGTTACCAACATTTATTTTGGTAGATATTTTATATGTAGTATTCAAACAAAAATAGTCATCAGTTCTTCTCTCATTAGACCAGATCAATTAAGCTTATTGGAAATTTGAATCAAGGATTGAATTTGGAAAAACTAGAATAAAATTTAAGTTTTTGGTAGAGATACAAATTAAACTAATTTTTCAGATACAGTAGGTTTACTTAACAAGTATACATTTATTTAACATCAGATCGCTAGTTCGTGTTTTGGTAGCCTCTCTGTCCGCTGCGGCTGCCATACTGAGACTAGATATGCAAACACCCCTCATCCGATGACAGAGATGCACATTTTGAAAGACAAGACAGTTAACTTAGCCTATAGGATGTATTTTAAATGTCCGGTAGTCCTCAAATAACATTTTAGTCCCGTCTTGTTAACGAAGACGCGGCATAAATTTCGTCATAGTTTTTATCATCAGATATTAGTTTTAGCTCATCAACTGGAAAAAAGGTTCGTTGACGAATATTTTTCGTCTTAGTCGACGAAATTAACACTGGTTTTGACCCCCCTCATCAGAACGCTCTGTTTGAGGTGTGACAGATTGTAAACTCTGAAGTAAACACCCACTGCTATGATTGGCTAACAGTAGAGTATGTTTGACAGCGTACATCCTACACAGATGGACGCTGCTGTGATTTAGGTTAAAAACGCATAAATACTCAGTACACATCAAATGAACTGTAATAATAGACAAACCAATAGTGACCACATAAAAAAACAGTTACTCACACTTGTGTGTTGCGACATTACTGTCGGATCCAATATAGTCGACACTGCATCGTCTTTTAGTTGAAAATCCTGTGTCAGATTGTGCCTTGTTTGTAAACGAATCAACAGTAAAATGAAGTAAAACAAAGGACCAAGTTCTTACTGATGCGGTAAGAACTGAAGTTTTCCACAACTTGGCACTGCACAGTGTTTTGTTGTCTTTGGAGCCATCTTCATCGTTTATACCTGTGTTTGCCTCTCTCGTTATTTACACTACATGTGCAAATTGGTGGGCGGGGCTAAACAGGCAGCGATGTAGAATCAGGCGTTACGAATGAATTAGAAGCATCTTCTTCTGCAGATGTGGTGTTTAGCCACAATATTTTGTCATAAAGTGGCACATTCCACAACCTGTTTTGGCATATTGGCTTCAATATAAGCTGATTTTAGACTAACGTGGAAGTTTTGAGTTCTGAAACTTGCAGGATGTTTTATAGTACAGTGACCTTTTTATGTCAAAAGATCAAGGGAATTTGGATTTCTCAGTTCATGAACCCTTTAAAAAAAATTTCAGTTGGCCAGAGAGATTTATCTTTATTGAATCATTACATTACAATATTGTTGTGTGGGACACAGTGAGCTCAGAGACTGCAAGCTAAGCATTTAAAAACTCACACTACATGGTGTGTTTTGAATGAATAGTGCTCTTAAAGGGCTGTAGAGATAATGTAGTAATCTCACATGAAACGGAGTAGAGGATTAAACGGTATTTGATATGTCATCACGGATTGCCTAGACCATTTACATTTTCTTTGCAAATCTGCTGAGTTTTTTTTTATAACTGAGGGAGGAGTCCATTATTTTCTCTTAATCGACAATATGTCACAAAAATGTAACTTGTATTGAACCTGTGAATGTTCTGTTTTGTTCTGCTCTCTTTTGTGTTCACTGTTTATCACTTGCCTCTCACAAATTGATTTGCAAGCATTTAGGCTTGAGTTTGCAGCTCATCTGCACTGCATATCCAATATAAAAGCATCTTTGTGTATTATATCTTTGTTTAGTCAGTAGGATTAAATAAGATAGTAAATGAAGATGTGGAGCAACTATGATGGTCACATGTACACCGAGATATGGAGCACTATAACTCAGAGGATGTCTGTGGCCACAGGGCAGTTGTTTTCTCAGATCAATCTGATAACAAACAGTTTCACTTAAGGACATGGCAGACAGGCATTTATATGGCAGCTCATCTGAACTATGCACACAGTTGACTGTGTGGAGGTGTGCAGTGAGGCTCACGTAATGTGAACAAGTACAAACCAGCCTCTCACATGGGACAAAAATTTGTCTCGCTTCCGCTATCACAGTAGTCTCATCCCAAACCTGCCAGCCAACTTAACTGTGATGCAACTGTGCTGTTCATGTGTGGATCTCCCTAAAGCATCGTATCGTAACTGTGTGCCACGTTCAACCGCTTGACTCTGACCCTACTGGGATTTATGATTTGACACCTGCTATAATAAGAACTGCTGTTTTTAGTGCTGTTTTTTATATATAACTGACTTGGTGCAAGATTTTGCTGTTTGGAGCTTGCTATATGGGTAATTCTAGATAAATGTAATCGTAGATAATGTACTTTAACAAACTTTGGTGTTTTTTTTTTTTTTAAAGTACTTTTACACTTCAAGATAAAACGTGACAAAACTCTGGACTCAGGCCAACGTTTTTCTGTTCTAGTTGTCTTTTTCCGTCAGTTATGGCATTGAATGAGACTCTCAGTGAGGGGGAAATGAGGTGTCGCCATACTTTTTGTTTGATTCATTGTGCGTCGCAGTTGGGCGTCTGAGACCGGCAGCTTTGCTGAAGCGGTGGAGCTGGTTGATCTGGCTCTGGGCCCACGCTGTATCGGTTCTGGGCCAGCATCGGCAGAGGAAGCTGAGAGGAGGTTTGTTTTCCACAGGATCTCTGTGGTGCACACAAAACAATGCCTCTCCATTGATTCATTTTGCGCTTGTGGTCGCAGATTTCTCCCGATATACATTTTTTTTGTCCTCTTTTTTTCCTCCTCATGGGGTGTTCCTTAAAGAGACAGTGGACACTAAGAAGCCATTTTCAGTCCCCCCCTTTGGAGTTGTGCCCCCCTGTCTTCAGTGGGTGGAGTGAGTGTGCGCTCTGAATGACTCATTTCAATGAATCAAATGTTTGTGAGAAGACCGAACTGAACTTTTAAAGTTTAAAGACATGTTCAAAAGTTTGTGGTCAGTGAGTGTTTTTGTTTGTTTGTTTCTTTTGAAAGAAATCAATCCTTTTATTTAATTTATTAAAATGCTTTTATAAAAAAGTGATAGTAAATACATTAATAATTTTACAACCATTTCAGTTTCAAATAAATGATTTTGAGCTTTTGAAACATGAACTTCCTATTCTATTCATCAAAGAATCCTGAAAAAGTGTATTGTTTCCACAAAAATATTAAGCAGTACAACTGTTTGCAGCATTGACAATAATAAGAAATGTTTCTTGAGCAGCAAATCAGCATATTAAAATGATTTCTGAAGGATCATGTGACGCAGAAGACTGGAGTAACGGCTGCTGAAAATTTAGCTTTGCCATCACAAGAATAAATTATTTAAAAAATATATTGAAATAGAAAATAAATGTTTTAATTTTTTAATATTTCATAATATTCATTTGAAAATGCTTGATGAGCATGAGACTTAAAAATAAAAACTTTAAAACATTTTATCAAGCCCTAACTTTTCAGCAGTTTCTAGCTTTGCTGGAGGCTGTTTCTTTTCACTCCAGGCATCAGAGGAGAGTGAAGGTTTTGTGTGAAAGATCAAGGAATAATAAATTACTGTTAATGCTCAAAGCTTGATTCATTTAAGAAGTGGATATTAGAGATGTGATCAATTTTGTCTGGTTTGCGTAAAAGCTTGCGGTCAAAATATTTTAGTGATGCTTGCTAATATGTTGTTAAATCATCAGAGAGCCAGTTAACTATATTGAAAGTGATATTTTTTATGGCATAATCCAAATATACAACAGAGAAACAAAATAAGAAACACAGGGAGAAAAAGGGGAAGGGGTTGTTTGTTCATTTATGTTTTCACAATTTTCAGTTAAAAACTTATCAGACACATCAGGTTTTCTGGACCTTATACATTATATTTCATTGGGCTTCCTTGGCCCCACTGATATTTTAGGTGCTTTTCCCATCTATTTTTCATTTAAACTTCAATTTATTATATTATGTTACTTTTAGTATGAGATGTATTTGCATGTTTGTTTTGCATCTTTCAATTTGTGGAGGTTCTGGTTTGAGCCATGCCTTTGTGATTTCCTTCGAGTCCATCATTCTGAAAGTATATTGTTCTACTCTTTCTTAATAATCGATTTACAGAGAATCATATTCTCAGGGCATATGACTTCATCCCTGTTGTTTTCATTACATTCATAAAATAGGAGTATGATGGTGCTTATTTTCACCACAGTTACAACTTAGACTAGGTTTTGTGGATCGAGAAATAATTACTTTCAGTGCTTTAGACTAATTTGTTCGTAAAGTGGATATTAGACACATGATTAATTTCAGGATCTGTTTTAAGTAAAAGCTTGCAATTAAAGTGTTAATCATGCCATGTCACATGTAATGTGTTAATATACTGTCTATTACATCAACAGTGGTTCACTTAGCTATTTTAATGCTAATATGCTGAAACACATGGGTCAGTGCTCAAGTGCACATGCTCTCAATGTTTTTTTTGTTGTTTTTTAATCTCATTCCTTCAAATGTTTTCTGTCATTCTCTACTGTCCTGGGCCTGAAAAGCAAGCAAATGAGTGGGTGGAAAAATGACGTGTGAATGCAAAATGATTAACTGCTCTTTGATCTAATTGGCCTTTCTCTTTCTCTCTGTGTTTGTGGTCATACAGCCAGCATGAATGAAGCAGAGGTGGACAGTGCTGGAGATGGTAAGTGTGTTGTCATGCTTGTTGACTCTCTATCATGTGTTCATCTCACCAAAAAAAGATTCACCCGTTTAATGACATCCTCAGCCCTCACAGTACTCCGCTGTGGTTTGCTGTAGTGGGCTGATGGATGGTGTTGGTGTTGTGGAACAGTTGGTGTCTCCTGCTGGCGGTCCCACTCAGATTACATGTCTCTCATATACAGTAGCTTACATTAAGATAACTTAATAAATCTCACTTTTTTGGGTGAGTTGTGCGATGCAGATGGAGTATTTATTTGACTCTTTTTTTTATTATTATTTTTTTTTAGATGTTTATTTAGTTATTTAGATTATTGTTTTTAAGTTGTTTGTTGACAACATGAAATTAGTGACTTAGATGAGCAGCCCTAACTGTGCAATGTGAATAGACAGGATGCTAACCGGGATGATTTGAATTATTTAACATTTTTCCTCTGCAGTGTTCTCATTTCCTGCTGTCCCTAATGAGGAGAATCTGCTCGGAGTGAATAAGCCACTGCCCAAACAGTTATGGGAGGCCAAAAAGGTGAGTACATGGGGAATGGGGAATAGGGATGTTAAATGCAAAATTTAAAAAGTATTTTTTGCAGTGTCTGTAGTACCGAGTTAACAACACAATTTGGTTGTGACCAAAGAAATAAAAAAAAGTCATATCAAAATATCAGACAGTATTATGCCTGCCATTTATTCAGTCATTGCCTAACTTTGATCTAGTTGAGAAAGTAATAATATTAAAAGTCGGCTTCCTATTATAACATATATTCAAGTACAAAATCTTCTCAACCAAGTAAAATATGTTGGTTGGAATTATTGTCTATCAGGAATTGATTGGATCATTGTTGTTTGTTAATTACTGCAATCATTTTTTGTAAGTGATTGAAGCTTGGATACGTTATTACTCAGCTCTTGCATCAGTATACACGTCATCAGAGAAGAGATGTGATTGTAAGGAGAGAGGCATGTTAATGTTCTAACAGGGTACTTTTTTTTTTTTTCTCTTTGTAAAACTAATATGTGTGCGGATACTGCAACATTCCATAAACACATAGGAATTGTCAGTTTTGATTTCATGGTGACTTTAACAGAATCTTTGTGCTGTTGATTACAGAATTTTTTTTATTGATTTAAGTATGATGCCGATTTGTCTTACTAGCTACAGTACTAATTGATTGTCTGTAGATAGCAGGCCGTTAAATGTATCTCTGTGAGTGTGGATGTGTAATACATATGTTGCCTGGTTGCAGGTGCAGTCTCTATCCTCCCGGCCAAAGTCCTGTGAAGTGCCTGGAATCAAGTAAGTCAAGAGAAATTTGTGTGTGAGTGTGCATGTTTATTGGTTGCTTACTAGATATTTGCTGTACATTTTTACATTGTCCCTCTCTGTTTCTCTGCAGTATATTCCCATCTCCAGAGCAGAATGCGGGTTTGTCTCACTACCAGGGCACGTTAAACACTGGCGGGTCTCTTCCTGACCTCAGTAACCTGCACTTCCCCTCTCCACTGCCCACTCCGCTGGACCCCGACGAGACTGGATATCCCAACCTGAGCGGAGGCAGCAGCACCGGCAACCTTCCCGCAGCCATGATGCATCTGGGCATCGGAAACTCACAAGGTCAGTGGGTTTACTATATGGGGCATAAACAGACACATTAATACTTACTGGTTTTCACACATGCGTAATCTCATTCACGCACAGTCTAAGACTTAAAAAGATCTTTTGTTTGTGACCAAATCGTTATTCAAGGAGGCTCGTTTGCTGTTAAAGCATCTCCTAGCTTCAGAAGAGCCTGGCTGAACACTCCGGTCTTTGTTTAACGGCACACTGTAGGCTTACACTGTAGGCGCTTTCTGTGGAATGAATGCCATGTGTTTTCTAAAGGGCCACATCCATGCAGCAGACCACAGCTCTCCTTCTCTCTCTTCCCCCCTTTTTAAATCCATCCGCCATCTGATCGCTCTCTTTGACTTCCATTCTCTTGAGCTTTATTCTTTCCATTCGCTCTCATGTCTGGGAACAGGGTGTGCTGGGATGTTTCTGCTGCCCGTTTCAGCTGTGCTGCTAGCTGATTGGCCGATCCCCAGAGACACAGCTGACCTTTAACCCCTGAATTGGCTGCTCATAAACAGCTCTTTTCTCTCTTGCTCTCGCTGGTCCAGTAACCTGCAGACAATTGCTCAGTGTCTTTTCTGAGGGGTGGACATCAGGACAGGAGCCGGCCTGCACGCAGTGACTCATAAAGCCATTATTTGTTTATATCGGGTTCATTAAGGCAGTTCAACAAGTACTTTTGACCCCTGGAGCTGATTATGTCATGTTTGTTGTCCTCTTAGGGCTGTCATCCTCTCTAAGCAACCCTTCCATCCAGGCGTCCCTCACCAACTCTCAGCTGCACTCATCTCTCAGCAATCCATCAATCCACACGTCTCTGCTTCTCTCCTCGCTGTCCAACCCTCCTCCGACGGGCATGGCGAGTTCACCCAGGAGACGGCCGACCCCCATTAGTCCCCTGACACTCTCTCCAGGGGGCGATCAGAGGCGAAGCCTGAGCAAGCAGCTCTCCCCGACGATGTCGCCCTCTCTCTCCCCAATCACACAGGTGAGAAAGTGCTCATTAAATCTCCTCATCCAGCATCTCACGTTCTCCGGTGGTATCTTGCTCATCCAGAACATCACTATCTTACACCGCTTAAACTGCTTACAGGGCTCCAGTGTGTATCTAATGTTGTTAGACTTTTCAGGACTACAAATTAAAAAAAACAATGTAATTATGCACTACCATTTTCTGCTGTGAATGCTTGAAGGCAAACACTCAAATGTGTGTTGACACATCACTAGTGATTGAACCACACAGCACAGACCAAATATATACATGGCGTGAGAGAATAGGAAAGGGTTGTTTACTCGGAGTCTTTGGATAGTGCCCCGCTGATCATTTTTGAACATGCAATGGTTTGTAACAGATTTCTGTGTTGAGTTCAAATGGTTGGACTGTGCAACACTGTTCGAATTGGTCTGGACTTTGTGGCACAACCATTTGAATTCAACACTGAATTCTCTGCTACAAATGGTGGAAATGCCAAATGGTTAAAACCTTAAAGGTGCACTAAGCGATTTTTGCCAAACGATGTTGATATTTGAAAGCACCAAAACTATTTTTATATCTCTGCCCTACATGTACGTACACAACCCTGGTCTAACGACGATCGTGGAAACAAGCAAAGATGACACACAAGCATATTCAAACAAAAGCCAACACAGATAAGTTGTGTGAAACAAAGCAAAATCAACATTACTCGCCTATCAAGAAGAAACAAGACAACCTCTGCATCCGATTCGAACCCTTCCCGCTCCTTGAGTTCTCTCCACCACTGGAAAGCTGCTCTGATATTTACGCGGGTCCTACCTCTTGCCTGGTCGTAACCCTTCTTTTTAATGTTTTGTTCCTCCGATATTTTCCTCTTTTTTTTTGACTTCCAATTCTCTCTGTCTATAGTCGATCTGCTAATATCCGTCTGTGCACTCAAATGGAGCGCTCTCTTCTCTCTATCATTACAAGACACATCCCTTACTTATGATTGGCTACAAGTGTGTTTTGGGACTCGGTCCAACACTGCGGTCAAAAGAGTTTTTCAAAAATTGCTTAGTGCACCTTTCAGGTAATAGTTTAAATGACATTTTTAATTCACTGACATGTCATTCCATTAAAAATACAATAAAGCAAAATACTTTTTTAATGTAATTAAAATGCAGTTTATTCCTGTAATGACTAAGCTGAGTTTTCAGCAGCCATTACTCCAGTCATTCTAATATTCTAATATAAAACATTCTAATATGCTGATTTTGTGTACAAGAAACATTTCTTATTCTTAAACATTTCAAACTTTTGAATGGTGGTGTATGAGCATTTGAAGTTTAGACCCTGTAGGTCCAAAATGTTTTTGTATTGACCAAATCAGAAGCTTCACTGTATAATTTACAGCAAGAACAGTGGAAGCAAGATGGAAATCAAATTGAATGAAAAGCTTGGTACTCAAAATGCAATCTAATTGAAATGGGAATTCTGTATCAACAATCAGCCCCGCTTATTAATTTTGAAGGAGCTCTTTTCCAAACAACGGCTGTTCATAATTACCATGTCTGTTATGCTGCTAAAATGAAAATAAAAAACGGCTAAAAAACGTGGTCCATATGACCTGTGTAGCGTTTTCAAAAATCATACGTCATCTTTTTTGTATGAAACACAACACCAAACCAGATGCTAGTGGCATCTGTAAAACTTAATGTCATCACTCTTGTTTTTTTTTTTTATGTATTTGTGTACTTTTATGTATTTTGTGGAGCCCTGTTATTAGAAATGTGACAGCTGGTTTATAGTTCATTTTTGCCAGGAACAGGGTGTTCTACAACGTACCTTAGCCAAGCTCCCAGTCAAATGATTTTTATAACTTTCCCGTTCTCTTCAGGGGGTTGCATTGGGCACCAGCAACTTGCCAATGGAGCCGCCCCCTCCCTACCCTCTTTACCAGCAAACCCAGCAGCCCCTGCAGCAGCAGCAGCAGCAGTCCCATCCGTCTATGCAGCAGAGCTCCCAGCATCCAGGGGTGCAGCAACGACCAACAGGTGGCCAACAGCAGCAACAACAGCACCAGCCTGTGTCCCCGCTGCAGAACGTCCCACTTGACTTTAATTCCAGCACTGTGAGTTCCCTTTGAAACATTAGTAGAAGCAGGGATCTGAGGGGCTAGACACTGTTACAGATGCTGGTTATTCTTGGCTGAACAGAAAAGCACTGAATCTTGTTTTTGCTTGCAGTACAACAGCATGGGAGCATTTGTCAACGATCCCTTTATGGAGCACCTGTTTTCTGGACATCAGTCCAAGTGTTTGTCCTATCAGGTAAATATAGAAGATCTTGAGGTACACTCTGATTCCTAAGTTGATCATGTTTTATAACAAATACTTTGTGTGTGTTTAAACAGCAGGATCAGTATAATATGTTGGAGAATGTCATGAGCTCATTGGCAGGAGGATTTGACCCTTCCTCCAACCTCTACTATTCCCAGACTGCCCTCATGGGCTTGGGTGGTAGCCATGGCAACCTACAAGACCACCTTCAGATGAGGCACAACATGCTCTACTCTAATTGTGGAGGAGGAGTGCCTAACATCATCCTTACAGGTGCGGAAGATCAGACAGCAAGTCATTGTGAGTCATTATGAGAATTTACCCTTCAGGTTTTCATCCTCATGCCCTGCTTTCAAAGCACAAACTCAGATTCTTAAAATGACTTGCGTAACTGCCAATAAAATGTAAATAAGGAAATGTCACATTCAAAAGATATGCTTGTTGATTTTTACCTAGTCGTCCAACAGCTGACTACAGTGTGTTCCAAATTATTATGCAAATGACATGTAAGGAGGATTTCAGTAAAATAAACATTCATAGAAAGTGTTTGTTCTATTTCTCATATCTTTTTAGATAACTAATGTCAGTCTCAGACAGGTTTGATAAATAGTTTTCCAGGTCTTCGTAGGTAAATGGTGAACTTGTTTATTAAGAAAGTCACAGTTCTCATGCATTATGGGGAGGAAGAAAGATCTTTCTGAAGATGAAAAGTATGAAATAGTGTAACATCTTGCGAAAGGCATGAAAACAACTGTTATCTTGCAAAAACTGAACAGAGATTATTAAACTGTCAAAAGATTTTTGAGTGATTTAGAGCGCAGAAGAGCTTGATCAGATAAAGGCTTATAATGGAAAGTTTCAGTCAAGCAAATTAATTTTATTATTAGGGCAGCTATTAAAAAAACACTGTTGAGCAGCAAACAGGTGATTGAAGCTGCTGGCAGTTGAGCATTGTATTTCAGCTAACCATAACTCACAAAGCTCATGCTTTTCATCTTCAGAAAGATCTTTCTTCCTCCCCGTATTGCATGAGAACTGCTGTCTTGCTTCATAATGTGAACAACCTCTTCAAGTAGGTTCATAATTTGCCTAAGAAGACCTGGCAAATCTCTAACAAACCAGTTATCTAAAAAGACATGAGAAATAATACAAACACTTTATATGAAAAAAATAAATCTGAATATTTATTTGACTGAAATCCTACTGATGTCACCTCCAGTGTAGTTTATATAATTTTTTGTCTTTTCTAAAGTGTGGGGTCAGAAAGCTTTTTTTTTTAATGTTGTTGAAAGAAGTCACCAAGGCTGCATTTATTTGATAAAACAAAATACAGTAAAAACAGTAATATTTTAACATGTTATTAAAATTGAAATGAACTGTTTTCTATTTTAATGTATTTTTCCATGTAATAAATTCCTGTGATGGCAAAGCTGAAATTTCAGCTGCCATTACTCCTGGGTCACATGGTCATTTTGATCATGAATGTTTTGGCATCTCAATTCATTTGTTTTGAGCTTCCCAACACAAGTGTTGCAGTCTTAAGGTAGTATGTTAAGCTCTAAATTATGTTCCATTCGATTGCATGCCATTTTGCGGAAAAAAACAACACATTTTATGTAAATTCCCCAGAAGAAACGCATCCAAATGGGCCAACGCCAACCAAAACCAGCTAGATTATGAAAGGAGTCCTTAAGACCGATTAATTGACAAGTCATTTAGGTGACCCACTGAGAAAAAAAAAAAAAAAAAACGTACATTTTGCACATCTCTTCTTTCACATTTCCTGTACTCACTCACAATTCTGTTGTTTTTCGTTCTCTCTCAGACGACTCCAATCCCAACCTGTCTAAGGACATCAGCAGTGTGTTGTCTGCAGTGCCAGAGTGTTTGGACTCAGAAGGAGTTTATCCACTGGAGGATGAACTACGTATTGAGCCGCTCAGTTTGGATGGACTGAGCATGCTCAGTGACCCCGATATGGTCCTCCCTGACCCCTCAGTAGAGGACAGCTTTCGCAGCGACAGACTTTAAAGAGCCACATCATGCATGTATACAAACATACAAATCCATGAATATGACAACTAAAGCACAGAACCTATAGCACTCAGACTTCTATAAACATAAAGATCTTTAAATTTTCCTAAACGCGAAGCGCATGCATAAACACTACATGTTGATATAAAGCGAATCATCACGCTCGCATGAGTCAGTCACCCAGACGCTGTCTCTCAGTGGCCGCCATTGCTCAGCATGCTCCATCTGCCTCCCAAGACACCGTTCATCACTCAACAGATGTGTGAAGCCAATCTGGACGCTTCACACGTGCTTTGATTTGTAAAGACAATGAAACAAACAAACATGAACCTGCCGTGTATCTACTCCTTGTGCTGAGTGACAATCAGAACACAGAAGCCATAGCAATGCCAAACCGATGACTGGATCGGGATGTTGCATTGCTGGTCTATTTCAAAGCCATGCAACCAAAACAAAATTAATGTGCTTGTTTTACACATTGCTTTTGGATGTTATTAGAAGGTCACTGCAGCTTTCAGTGACATTTCGATAGCAGCAAAAGATGGGACGGTCCTGAATGCGGAGACGGTGAGAAGATGACAATATGACGTGTTATGGAACAGAAGGAGTCGACAGCCGGCCTAATACCAGCCCATATTGATGCACCAAATGCTGTGATACGAGACACCAGCAGGATGGGTTGAGCTTTCCCCCTCGCCACACCACCCAAACTCTTTTTCAGTACCAAGACAGAACATGTTCGGTGTCCTGAACCGTCTGGTTCAGGCTACTGAGTAGCAGACACATCTAAATTAACCAGCAGTCTCTGGTGCCACTGCTTGGTGGTGTCACTAACTGCATGATAATGCTGTGGTTTTGATTGACCAATCAGCGATCACTTTGCTGGCACGTAGGTGAGCCAAAGCCACTCGTACACGCTCAGTCCGTCCTTCAGAATGTGGCCAGTCCCCCTTATTCATATGACAGAATTCAATGAATTACACCTCTCCTCCTGTGCAGTACTATAAAGAGAGGAGGAGTGTAGATGATGTGTATAGAGCATTATTTTACATATTTTTTGTATAAAAAGATAAAAGAGAGCTTTGCCACATATATATGCCTCACAATTTTCTGTCTGACTAGAATGTATTTTTGAAACAGAAAAAGGGCAAATTGTTTACAAAGATAAATTTTAAGAACTACTAATTGTGAGTAGGCGCTGAAATTTTTATGATTTTGGTATAAATCTAAAAGAAAAACCTTTGTATTGCGCTGATATTGATCCAGTCCATAGTTAGCGAATAGAAGCTTTGGCTATGCAGATCTTTAGCACAGGACTGTCTCATATGGCTGGAACAATCTAGACCATAAAAAGGAACTATTTTACTTGTATATTGACTATATCTTTGTGCTGATTTCAGATTTTATACAGACTTGTAATGCGGCTTCTGATATGTCAGTTGTATTTGTACTTGTTAATCTGTTCATGTTCTCTCCATTTGAACTTTTGTTGTGGATGTCTTCTTTTGTGAACGTTTGTTGTGATGGTATTTCTCTCCATTGTTCAGCATGGGCCCTCTCTCTGCAGCTCTGATCCTTGTGAGGGGTTTTTATGGAAAAAAACTTTGGGATTTTAAAACGTCTTTAAGAGGTGTGATTTGTGGACGTGGAGCACATGTATCATTGTTATTGCTCATGTTGAAGTTTGCACTGATCTGAACAAAATTGATCTTTTGGTTTTAAGCAGTAGTTAATATTTTGGCAAAGATGTTATTTGCGATGATGCAAAGATGTTTTTTTGATTTTTTTTGGCGGACTCTTGTCTTTTCAGCATGTTATGCATGTGAGGACTTTGAAATGAATGCAGTATATTTTGTGAATTACTAGATTCAAATGACCAAATATTTTGAGATGAAGAAAGATATTTAAATATAGCTCAGGAATGTTTTTTTTTTTCACCATATCGTGAGTGGTTTTATGCCCATCTCTTGCCTCTTGACTGCCAGATCCGGGCAAAATGTTGTTAGATTCCCAGAGAAACTGTTATAACCGAGATCCAGAAATCCAAAATGCACTCTTCTCTCTGTGTTGTTATCTGTGTAGCTTTCTATTCCACTTCCAGAGGTTGGTAATAGAAAGCAATAACAATGTTATCTGTGTGCCATGTCCACAATTTTTTGTTTTGTTTTTGCCATGTATTTTTGCATTCATCCAAGTCATTTTAGAGTTTTGAGTTCAAAACCATCTTGTTGGTCAAATCAATCAAATCACTTTTACTAAAATTCTTCCTCTTTTTGTTGTGCATTGTTCATTGTGGTCCAAGTAGGCGAGAAGAGAGGATGATTGACACAAGCAGAGATTTAAGGTGTAATTTAATTATCCACCAATGATAATATCCCAAATGATTATTTTGTGGATAAAAAGGTCTATTATCAATGGTGTAGCGATGTATGAAGCACAAAAGTCACTTTCAAAGCAAGCAGTTTTCTGTTGGACAGTGCGGCGAATCTGTGTGACCAACTTGAACCACTGCGAAATCTACTTCAGCTGAAAAATCCCAATTGTGTAGATTCCTATTGAAGTGACTGGATTTAGCCCATGAAAATTAGCCAAACAACGTAAATGTGACCACACCTTTATAAACTTCTGTATTTAAGATTTGATAAATCTGGTCCCGAATGTACGAAAGGCAAAACAAGATTTGTCTTTCACCCCTGCAGCTGCAGTTTCTTTGTTTTGTAACATTGTTGTTCTTTAGGTGTGTTAGCATCTGTTATAAAACATCATGATGTTTAAGGGTGAAGCAGACAGAAGTGCTGGGCTGTTGAGCATGTTTTGCTGCATCCTGTTTTTGCTAAAAAAGTGTGTCTCTTTATATAACTAACATCTTTTTATCGTCTCTCATTCTGTCATCTCAGTTAAGTTTGAAGTTTTTCATGAATATTAACAGTGGCATCACATTTTAAGAGATGAAACAGTCTTCAGTGGTTTGGTTGGGCCTCAGACGACACTATAGTCTGTTCCATCACTCATTCTCTCTCTCTGGGAGGAGGTTTTATCTTCTTCTGCCTTATTCTTGCTCTTGACCACTTACTGTCCCTCTGAGTGTACTGTGATACTTTCGTTTTTTTATTTTCCATTTCAAGACCCTGTGCTCTAATGGCAAAAAAGGTGTTTATTGGCGTTTTTTAATGTAGTCTTCATAATAAGATATTAGTTATGTTCTGTTTATAGAAGGAATTCTTTTTTTTTTTGGTTGTCTTTTTTTGTCACCTTTTAAAAAATGTACAGTTATATTATTTAAAAAATATTTTCTTGTCCACTAGTGCTACTTCCTTTTTTTTGTAATATGCCATATTAAAATCTTTCTTTTTCTGATATTACAGATTTACTAAACCAGAGGTTTTTAATCCCAAATCTAGGGACCCACATCAGCGCAAATTTTGTGTATATTTCTTATTTGTGACCCTGGACCACAAAACCAGTCTTAAGTCGCTGGGGTATATTTGTAGCAATACCCAAAAATACACTGTATGGGTCAAAATTATTGATTTTTCTTTTGTCAAAAATCATTAGGATATTAAGTAAAGATCTCAGATTATGTATAAATCTCACATAACACCTCTGATTCACATCATCAGCAAAGCTCTATGAGAGATATATACAAAATATGCAGTGCTGTGAGTTTCCAGAACACAGATTGAAAACCTCTGTACTTTGGTTTGTGAAGTATGTTATAGTTCTTTCCTTTGATTTAATATAAACAAATAAAACTCTTTACTGGCTCAGACATCTGCTGTGGATTTTCTTTTTTGTGACATTAACTTTCTGGTGTCAGCCATTTTCTCTCCACTTGATGTCTTTCTACGCTAAACCACTAGATGGCGGCAGCGAGACACTTGTGCTGTTTGTAGATAAAAGACTAGAGGAAATGGATGCAGAGCAATACCTTGAAAGATTGCTCATTTTGCAAATAATGATCAGATAAATATTTTAAAGAATAAAAATAAAAGTGTTAAAAAAATCACTATGCTAATGAAAGTAGTAAGAACCCCTGACTTAGAAATTAAAATTCTGTCATTATTTGCTCACTCTCATGCGTTCCAAACCATGTTTTGGAAAGTATTAGTAACCAAAAGGTTTTAATGGCCATTGACTTTCCATTGTAGCAACAAAAAAATTATGACAGAATTTTTTTTGTAAAGAAAAATCATAAAAACACTAATGGGTGAATGAAGGTTTGAATTCCTGTGCATCCAGATGAAATCCCGTCTGCTCTGATCTCGTTGACCTACTAGCCTCTGGTATCTGGTAATCCATAGCATGACGCCATTAGATATTATATAATGCTGGTCCTGTGTAGATGCTTTAACAAGGTGTGAACAATCTGTCTGGTTCAAATGCAGCAAAGCGTGTAACATGCCTCAGATATGTGGAGATATGCCCTGGCAAGCCTTTCATTACTGTGATACAGTACTCCCGATAATGGATTTTAAAACACAGGTAGCTTAGTAATAACATGTTGGACAGCAGCGAGAGGAAGATGATAAGAGCATGCTAATCTTTCACCGCTGGAATTCACATAAACTCTCAAAGGCCAGCTATCACTCCCTCCACTCCTGTTTACTGAAGCTAAGCTGAATTTGCTTTCATTTTTGTTTCTTAATTAAAGGAAGTGAAGATACTGTCGTCAGAACAAACAGTTCTCACCCGTGACCTTTGAATAGTTTGTTTATAAGACGGTTTGCTGTGTGCTAGATCTTATTTCAGTTTTTTTTTCTATTTGTTTAGTTGGTATGTTTATTTTTTTCCACTGAGCTTTTTCATTCAGACTGGGCGTTAACTGAGGTTTAGGTAGCAATTACACTATACAGTACATGTACCAAAAACGGGGCCGGGGCCCATTAGGGCCTCTGCAAACTTCCAGGGTAAGTCTTAAAACATAAATCATTTAGTTCTATTAAAAATCTTAAAGCTCTAGAAGGTAGACATGATTAAAACACACTGGATGTGGGTGACAGAGAGAACTTAACAAAAGAGTGAACCATATAAAACATCCCTGGAGATTCCTTATCCACTCAATAACAAAAAAAACCCGCTTTTACAGAAAGAGCACATGCACTGGATGTCAATGTATAATGTTGAAATCCAGTGTTGGACATATACAAAATTTTGGTTGAAAATTTTAATTCTGGTTGACATTAAATTGGACAGATATTTAATTTTGGTTGCTTGACACCACCGCTTAAAACAAACAAAAAAACCTGCTGGGAGGGATTTAAAAGAAGCACCTGTAGTTGCGCACCTCAGATTTGAAGAATTTTATGTTGTTTTTTTTTGTTTGTTTTTTAGCGTTTTAATTAAGATCTGAAACAAAAATGTAGGATCTATGAAAATGTCCCCTCTTAAATGCAGCTAGATAAAATACCATTCTAATCTCCAGCAGGGAGTGAGAGAATTCAAATATTAAGAAAATGTTTATTTACATTGCTAAGTGATGTGATTATCTAAAGTCACTTCAAATGGGGCAGTGTTTTTTTGTGGATTCCCCCCCCCCAGAATGGTGGATACCATCCCTTTGCACGTCCCTTCTTAGTCTAATTGAATGGTTACTTTTGTTATTTTATTATTTTCAAGTAAATTTGTTATCATTTAGGGAGGATGCCAGACCTTGTCTGAATGTGATGATGACCAGACACATCTGCTCAGAGTCTTTCAGTTTCATCTTCTGATAGATGATATCGAAACAGCTTTAAATCACACATTCAAAGTAACCAGGCAATTTTCTTTCTTACTAACTCTTATATTTTGTTTTTGTAGATACCCACTCGCACCTCAACCCTCACTGGGCTTGTTAAATCAGTTCAAACCGTTGGGATGAGTGCTGTAGGGATTTAACTGAGTTCTTTTGGGAGCTTTTCTTACTTTATACTCATTAATTGCTTCGTCTCATTCTGTAGCTCTCAGCTCTCGGCACTAAGACAGCCTCTTTATCCTCAAGAGCCACATATTTCTTTTGCAAGGTCATCTCTGATAATTCTTGATAAATTTGTGCTGCTGCAACTTCCTCATAAACATTGAGTAATTATTATCAAGTTAAATGTGATGTGAATATTGTTTATATGGACTTAACTGTTTATATACGACTTTGTGGACTCTCTATCGTCCTTAATAATGCTGTATGTTAGTTTGCTGATCCAGGAAACTGAAACCAGCACTACTTTCATGTGTCCTACATCTCTCCGTGGACTCTCTCGTGTTTCATACAAAATCAACTGATGCCATCTTCCAACTCCGTTATTGACTACTGTATATGACCTTAGAGATCTTCATTACTTGCTTGTTGCTTGTTGCTAGGCTGACAGTTTTGTACATTGTAATGGACTATTTTTTTCTTAATACAAACTTGGTAGATAATACACAGGTAAGATTAAATAATTCAATATCAATATTCAATATAATTTGTATTATATTGTATTATATATTATATTTGTATTATATCAATATAATATTCAATATCAATATAAATCAATATTGCATTTCCCCATTTTCATTTATTTGGTAAATAGATACTGGGTAATATGCAGTCAGCCAGTCATTATCACAAAATAAACACAATGAGGTTATCAGAAACCCTATGTGGAACAAATCTCTCACAAATTGTTTATTTCTGACTGACAGTGTGCTCTATGTTTCATTGTTGGCATTATTCAGCTTCAGAGTTCAGAGTCCTTTAAGGAGGTTTGATCATGGCTAATTATTCAGTCTGGCCAGACTAATTTTAAACTTGTTGCAGGGCCCCTGAAATCAGTTTTTTTTTCTGATGAATGTCTTGTCGTTGTTAGAAGTCTGGGAGGTGAGTAAGCAAGACCTGATTTACGTCCACTTCCCGGACACTCTACAGGTTTCGTCATTCATTTGCCACCCAGTATTATAAACAAAGGGGCGAGAGCCTTTTCCACAGGTCATTCAGACACCGTGTGTGTGGACATGACTGCTCTTTTTCAGACTTCTGTTTCATTCTGAATGTGGTGTGTTTGTGACTGTTAGCTCAACATAAACAAACAGTAACAACAGCAAGTCCATCAATAACTTTCTCCAGGGATTTATTTCAAACAGCAACACGCACTGGCATATATTTAGCACATAGTCGTCCGGCTGCTTCTTGGATTACAATATATTGGCTTAGTGGTAACAGAAATAGCCAACACTGATGTAGGATCAGTTAACAACCACAAAAATAATGCACTGGAAGTGCTTGCAAATGTATATCAACTTTTGATGATAAATAATTCATTTAGGAACTGACATTTGTGGGAAATAAATAGAAAAATTCTTTGAAAATTAAATTGAAAGATTACTTTCCTGTGATAATCAATCTAGTTAATGTCTCTTAAAGAATTTTACTTTTTTGGTTTGTCAAATTGTGGAAGTCCACTTCATTCCATGCCAGCTAATGCTATTCTTACAGGTCTTGTGTTATGACAAAACAGGCAGATATAACCCATTAGTGTGATTAAGATACAGCCAACTGAACTGACCGACATGCTAACAGAGGATTGTCTCGCACAAACGTGTAAAACACTGACACGGTGTAATCATGGACATGACCTTGTGTTGAGTCAGAGCACAGCTGTGTTTAAACACATTGTGTTTTATGAAGATATTTAGAAGTTTATTCACCCCAATCTCCTCAGGTCCCCTTCCTTTCCTGTATGTAAAATCTCTGTGTTTCCCAAGGACCCCATTAAGTAAATGGTGGAATGGCTGAACTTGCGTTTATTTGTCCTAGAGTGTTATCAGTAAATCTCTGCACAAAGATGCCTGATATAGTGATAGAATCAGGGAGGGGAACTCCATAGTTTATCATGACAACTCTCGGGATATAGTTTTCACAGCCATGCTACTGTGAGCATGCAGCCATGGCGCTGCTGTGCAAATAGCATACGTGAAATTACCCATAGCAGATCTAGACAGGAGGAGCTGGGGAGGTGGAAGGTTTCACTGCAGGACCAGGGATGCGTTCCACTTCACTTTTAGACATACACTCACAAACTTCCCTCCTCCACCTCCATTGAAGTGCATTCTACTTCATCAGGTGGACAAGGGAAGTATATATGGACAGACACTCAACCCCTAGATTTTAACTGAGGGAGCGATTCAACAAATAAGTGTCCTTCAGGCAGCTCCATATACCATGATGCAACACAATTGTGACGATACAGCAGATGACGTTAAATTTATCCTACCACGCACAACTAAATTAATTAATTTGAGATAAAACTGCATAAGAATTGTGGCTACCTTAAGCTGACTGTTTGTTAAACAAGCTGTGTTTCCATCCAAAGTTGCAAATTTAACTTGTACGCAAAATTGTAATGTCGCATAAAACATTTGCAAATAAGCAGTTTCCATCCGACAAGTCAAAGAGTACAAAATCATCACCTGATAAACTGGCACTAAATATCACTAAGAAAGTGCGAGAAGCCACTGACTATAATAATTTTCATATATAATAAATTACTTGCACCTCAGAGCGAGCAGACAAAACACAATAAATGCGGTCATTGCTTTTGGAGGTGGATGCCTGCTGTTTGGGAATGCAGTTGTGTAAGACAGTTCTGGAAGGCAATTCTACAGAAATACTTTGATGAGAGACTTTGCACGGGCATTTCAGAATGACGATAATAACATTTCAGATGCTGTGCAAGAAGATCCTGGTTAGTCAGGTTATGCCCTCCCATAGCAGGGACCAAAGACTTTTTTGATGTGCATGGAGGAATTTATTAGTTTCCATCTCCCATTATTTGCATTAATCCTTTTGTGCACAAGTCAAAAACTTTTTTGCAAATTAATTTTTTTTTATTTTTTTTATTTACCATCTCCATCACTTGTTTCTGATGTGATACTTCAAAATGTGCATTAAAGCAGGGTGATGGAATCGTAGCTAATGTCAATGTTTACTGCAGGGGTTCTCACTATGTGTTTTATGACTACAAGGAAAATTCCCTCTCAAGGTGGTTTTTGTGAATGACATTTGATAGTAAATTGTTTATCATTTTTTAAGATCTTATTTTATTCTTGCCTCCCACGCTCTGTTTCTGTCACAGTGTGCACATTTCTGGTTGAGATGGGGAAAAAAACCCTCTCACACATCTGCTGCCCTCTGGGCTTTCACACTGTGAGATTATTCCAGCTACTAAGCAGCTGTTCTATATTTTAACCTTTAGCTGATGATCCTCTGAGATTTCATTCCAAATCACTCAGCTATTTACATCTTGATGAGCAGAGCCTCGTACGAAATACCTCCCGGGTCAAAATAGTTGACGTGCTTGTTAATTTTCCTATTAAACTCAATTTAAGTCAGAACATTGTTTGGGGTAAGTGCTCTCTGAGCTAAAAGATGTCATGTAACGATCTGTCAACACACGATTAGTGGTTTTCGGTTCCTCTCTACTAGGAATGAAGCATGCCTTCTTGCAGTCCCTTGTTTGTAAAGCTTAAATATCATGTATTCTGAGAAGGAATAATAGAGAGAACACCTGCCTATATAGCTGTTACCCGTCAAACATCCACCACATCTGGCATAAACCATTTAGAACAGCCGTCATAAGTGAGGTGTACAGGAGGGAGTCCCTCCTCCAGAGACATGTTATCATTACTGAAACTCTCAAACATTTGCACTATCTGGCTCACAAGGCCTATCCCAAAACAGCCCTCACCATGCAGTCATTCCACTCTCGAATACCTAGTAACTGCACACAGGGAATGGATTCATTTGCACTGTGGGATACATCACTACTGCCACTAATAAACAGCATGCGAGTTGAAGGCTAGTCAGGTTGCCAGGGTAACTATTAAACTACGCACTTGCTGAATGCAGAAGAGTTGTGTACAGATATATCTTCATCAAGAGAGAATGTGTAAACTAGCTGCTGTTTGTATATCATACACAGCAATTATGTAAATATTTGCATGCAATGCTTGTATATGGAGTGATTTATGTGTTTAGATGTCTCTTCATTAGACTTTTACACTCAGTAACCCCCCAGTTCTGAAAATGAGTTCTGTTGTGTGTTTTTAGGCTGTATAGGGGGGAAAAAATAGTTTTTTTTTCCTGCTCAGAGCAAATATACTTTAGCTATATCACACAAGCAGATAATCACAGTCCTGCTGAAATTCAGACTGGCAGCACATCCATGAAGGTTATTGTTTTAATACAACAATTCCAAGAAAGTTATAGACAAAATATTGCCAGTTGCTAAGTCTATTTTTGCTCCACCAATAAAAATAGTTCCTAACAAAGCTGAGGATTTAATTTCAGTGTTTATATATATATATACATATATATTTTGCTGGCACAAAACTAATTGGTTAAACTAATTTTAAACTAATTGGTTGAATAAATTATTCAATGACTCACTTTTGCCAACTACTGATGAAATGTCTTAACATGCAGAAAGACTATTATGACCCCACTCATATACATTTATTTGCTTCAAAACGTGAGAAAGATATGTTGATGCAATGTATGGAGGATTCTGTTGGTAAAATCACAGGTTGAGTACAGCTGTCAGCGTCAGGTTTACAGGGATTACAGTCATAGACATGTTGATTCTCTGCCTGTTAGTCACACAGACATGGAACTCCGGAACATTGTCATTCACAGGTTTTTTTATTCCCTTGTATTATGGTTACTAAAGATTATTTTAGTCTATCTGACTGACCAATCAGCTGGTTGTTGATGGAGTTATATAACCTGGAGAAATGAAATAAATGAAATAAAAAAATATATGAAAGTATATACACACAAGTGAAGGCCAACAAACCAGAAGATGTGTTGTGGTCTGTTCA
This sequence comes from Schizothorax lantsangensis, assembly GCA_027422415.1. Classification (NCBI taxonomy): domain Eukaryota; kingdom Metazoa; phylum Chordata; class Actinopteri; order Cypriniformes; family Cyprinidae; genus Schizothorax; species Schizothorax lantsangensis. The sequence goes on along the minus strand of CM049839.1, from coordinate 31,099,750 downwards.
CTGCAGCATCTGCTATCATTAAAGACACCACTGGGACTGCTTGTCAAAATTGCTACACATTCAGTTTTCAAGAAACATGTTGAGCAACCACACAAATTTACGTCATATCAATGAAAGACTATCTTTGACTATTCAAATCTGTATGCTTGAATGCAATTAATAGTTATCTATTTAAAAATGCTGATTGGGATCTTTGTACCTATATAGAGATTAGAGGGATAGTTGACCCAATAATTAATCATCATTTCCTTACCCTGAAGTTGTTCCAAAAGATGGCATTTTGAAGAATGTTGGAAATCAAACAGTTGCTGGTTGCCAACACTCTTCAAAATATCTTCTTTTGCATTCAACATAAATTCATACAGGATTGGAACAACTTCAGGATGAGGAAATGATGACAAAAATGTACATTTTGGGTGGACTATCCCTTTAAATGGTTGTGAATCAGAGGTTGACTATGTTCATTGAGGAGCATAAAGATGTGGTACACTTGCTAAATACATTTCTCTGCAAGCTGCAACTTGCCATTTGAGGCTCTGGGGCATTTAAACAATCATCATGCTCAAGTAAAGTGCTTAGAGTTAGCATTGCTTTCTTTTTTTTAATCAAAGGACCTAGAGATAAGAGACATAGCAATGCCTGGGTCTGTGGTTTGTATGTGATGATCCATTGCAGTTGATAGCAGTTATTTTAGGGACTGTTTCCATGGTCAAGGCTGGGGTCTGCAGGAGAGCTCAATATAACTGCAGCCACTTGTTGAGCTGTGGCCTGTCATTGTTGTGATATTTCTAAACATCTTCATTGACTAGAAAACAGTGACAAATTAATTGATATTTCACAAGAATTATCTGATGCCTGGAAACATTAAGCCTCCTAATAACAGAATCCCATCCAATGACTGTGCATTTTTAATTTTGGTCACATTTCAGTAATTTCCGATCATTTGTATCATATCTGCCTTTTGTCATCCACTACATGAGGAATGTTTCAAACAACAGTTCAAAATGTGTGTATCTACACAGGTTATCTTACAATTAGCCTATGTTTTTACCTAATAGAGAAACAAACCTTGACAAACAGAAGCAACAGAACACTTTCCTTCCATCACTAACGGACAGTATATTGATAAAATATCCTGTTGTTTCACTTATAGAGTTATATATCACACGTAGATAACAATAACACCTAAACATATTCTGTTTTAAAAGCCTATCTAACTGTGCCAGCAGTGCCAAAAAGACAATCTGACTTCCACAAAACGAGCCTCAACAGACTGAGCCTTGAAAGTTACCTATAGAAAATCCATTTAAAAAGTTAATCCCTGAAGTTATGTTCTAATTCATACTCTGATGGCATGCACATCTTTCAACTTATTTCAACTTTCTGTAACTTAAGGCTCACAATACAGGGACAATTTAGTACATGCACGAACTACAACTACTGGAGCATTTACAATCTGGATTGGGCAACATTCCGTTAAGAGGGGCGTGTTTACTAGTTTTTCATCGGAATGTAGGCACACACTGGGCTGAGCTTCAGGTGAACGCGGCGGCACGCAATGCTGCGGCTCTCATTCACATCAGTACAAACTCAGGCTTAGTTTATTTGCACGCGCGGATCATCACAGACGCTGCTCTTGACAGGTAACTCACTACTGCTTTATTATGCGTGCTGCGTTTATTTGTTTTGTTTGTCTTCGGAAATTAGTTTTACTCTCACAGAGGATGCTCAATAGCCTATAACGAAATGTGTACTGTAAAATATTTCATTACGATGTACATCTTTTCCCATTTAAAAAAATCTTTTTAACTCGCCACAATCATTTCTAATCAGAGTTTCAACTTGATTTTCTTTATCAGTAATTCAACTCAAAGTGTTTGGAAATATCCAATAATTTGTCACTGCGCTGTCACTTTGATTTTGCTGAAAAAAGACAGCAATTAAACGTGATTTACGTGATTTAACTTAACGATAATATATTATGCTAATATATAGAAATGTTTTTATTATTATTATCAATAAAATATATGCTGTTGAGTTTATGAATGTAATGACGCATAACGATAAACTTAGGACAAACGCAATATTATATCTCTTCTCAGATGATGTGAATCTGAAACTGAATGTGAAATCTACAGGAGGACCAAGAGTCCTGACCGAAGAGAAGAGTCGTTGTTTTCTCTGAGAGGCTCAGAACCTGAAGACAGAAGATCTGAGGGCTTATAGCCATGCTTCTCCTTGTGAGATCGGACGCTGGACACTGATATGAAACTGAAAGTGATTCAGTTTGCCCTAAGAAACAGCACCTTGAAAAAGTGAGGAGGACTTTAAATAATGCAGATAAGCGGAGAGGATGTGAAGTAGCCTATATTTATTTTCAATGATTCATTTTTATTCAGGATTATGTAGGATTCATTCAGGTTATCCTCGTTGGGCTCTGCGTGCGAGAAAACTTCAGGAAAAGTCCCAGCAGAGGAAACACTTGTGAAACATGGATGCAATTAGGTTTCCCGACTTTTTTGAGGATAAAAACCATTGGGATCACACATCTCGTGGTCTTTACTTTATCAGATGAGTCCAGTTTCAGATCTCAAGAAGTTCTTTTGTGACACCTGACGAAGACCTAAAATGCAGAAGTCGAACAACAGGTATGTGTTCATGCAGTTCCTCTACTGTGTGTGGAAACATGTTGATGATTTTAATGGATTGCTGAAGGGAAGATGGAGAAGAACAAAGAAAACAACCTGGAATAGACTCAAGTTCTCTCTTAAGATGTAATGATTTAAAAATACAGTAAAAATTCACCTCTTCTATGACAAACATGTTTTCATCTCTAAATTAAAATGATTATTATTATTTGATGCTTACATTTTAAATTAAGTTAAAAAGCACCAACACACGGGAAGCCATTTTTTTTGTCATGTGACAGGAAAACGTGAACTATTATTTCAAATATCTTTATTTTTTATCATCTCAGACATCCTTATTTGTTATTGAGCCATATGAATATGAATGTTGCAATTGAATTATGCAAAGCCAAATTGTATTTAAGTCACAGATACTTTGCAATTTGTTCCAAATTTTTATTATCAGTTTCTCTGGAAACTCCCTGTATTGATTGCTTTTGAATTATTTAATAATATTTTCTATTATCATAGCTTTTCAGTACTACTGGTGATTGTATATCTGCGACATCGTTAATCAAAATATTGATAATATGTGAGTTTTTGTATGGTCAGTGGCTTGATGTATTATTATTATTATTGTGGTAGTGTTACTAGAATTCTTGGCTATGGATGAACATTTTTCTAAAACTGTTTTAAAATGGTCCCACATCCAGGAAACAGCTGTTTAATCTAATCTTTAAGAGGAGAACAGTTTACTGTTCACATAAACTTGAGGTGCTTCGGCATGACCCAAACAAATTTAAGACTCCAGTTAAGTTCAGATTTAGCACTTTGTGGTTCGTCTGCCAGAAATCTAATGGTTGCAGACCCATTTAAGGTTTATTTCATGTGGCTTTAACTGTAAAAACATATATATTTAGAATTTAAAGCATTATTAATGTTAGTCATATTGTTTTTTTTATCACATTGTCATGAGAGGCACAGGTTTATGTTCTTACCTGAAGGCTATAGCAGTCAAAACCATCGAAATGAACATCATTATTGCCTTTTAGCTGTAAACCTCTTGACCTTGACAATAAACTAAGCTTTATTATGCTAAACTGTTGAGTGCAGGTTGTGCTGTAATTATTATGCATTACTTACCGTCTGTATCTCTTTTGATCCTGTTTATTCACAATGATTAGAGATGCACATGTAATCAAAAGAAGATGTATTTCATCATATTACTCTTCTGAATCAGTTCATGGGAGTGTATTGTTTATAATTGACCAGTGTCCACTCTGGGTTGCTATTAAAATAAGCCTCTTAGCCCATAAGCACATGTCCAGAGACGATTAGGAAGAGGAATAATGTTTGTACACAAATCTATGATGGAGAAAGGAATATTGTAGCGTGTTTACATGAGTTTTCCCCATTAAACTTCCCAAATTTCAAATTCATAGGCATTGCAACAGTATAAAAGAAGACGGTTGGGCTTTAGCAAGGCTTTAAAGAGTTTCTGAGAATCTGCTCCTTTGATGAGTCAGTCGTTGTGTGGTCCCTTAGTATTCTGATCTCACTGGTGGGAATCAGACTCATACTCTAAAAATGCATGTAAACATGTTTTCTCAGTGGTGGTGATTTCTCAATGTATAGGACACATAATCAAGAGTCTTTGATGTAAAGCGACAACACATATACAATGAGCCCTGAAGTCCGGGCTCCATTTTAAAGTCAAATAGGGTGGTTTGTAAGACTTTGTGATTGACTTACTTTTTCTGTCTCCAGGAAGCTGTCTCTGTGCCAGGCCCTCGCCCTTATAACACTGCTGTTGTCTCCAGGTTGCCTGTCCTCTCTGCCTGTAAGATGGTCCCTATTACATTATCCTTCAGTTTATAGACTGTTTGCAACAGTAACTTCCTGTCAGGTAGTTAAACTGAATTTTTAAGGACAGTCAGTTGGGTATGCTCAGATTGGCACGCTGCCAGGGTTTTGCTCACTTTAACTAGAGTGTTGTCTTTCCTGTTGATTGCCAAGAGCAGAGCTTAATCAGAGCATCCCGGGCAGGATCACCTAGGGATTCAGAGACTGGGTTGCCACCCTGTATTGTTTTGGAATTGCTGTTTATACACAATGCAGAAGTGATAAGTTAAGAAGAACAAGACATTTGGCTTATGCTCTCTCTTTAACCTTTAAGAGGGTTGTTCACCTAAAAATAAAAAAATAATAATTATGTCATTGTTCACTCACCCTCATTTCATTCCAAACATGTATGATTTTTGTTCAAATTTGATACACAAATTATGAAGTTTTTGATGAAACCTGAGAGTACTCTGTCCTACATTCACCAAAAACATCAAAAAGTCAACAACAAAAAAAACAAAAACAAAATATATTTGATGGTCTTTATGTACACTCTTAAAAATAAAGGTTATACAATATACTGGCAACGGTTCAAGAACTTTCAACATCCATGGAACCGTTCCATTACTCCAAAGGTTACAGTGTGGAAAAAGGTTCTTTGGATTTTTAAAATGTTCTTCACACTAAAAAAATGGTTCTTTTAAGAACTGTTCTCTGAAAGGATCTCTGAGGAACCATGGTTTTTCTATGGCATTGCTGTGAAAACCCCCAATGGGAAGCTTTATTTTTAAGAGTGTATGTGTATTGATCAATATTTAAATATGAATAAAAGCCTAAATTTAATATATTCATCATATAAAGTGATTGTGTCTCTTCAAAATACTTGGATTATTTGATTCATAATTGATTACTACAATGTCCACCAAAGCATCAAAGTTTTGGTGGAATTAATTCTTCAGTGGAGGGACAGAAATCTCTCAGCTTTGATTAAAATATCTTAATTTATTTTCTGAAGATGAACAAAAGTCTTATGGGTTTGGAATGACATGAGGGTGAGTAAATGATGGCAGAATTTTAATTTTTGGGTGAACTATCCCTTTAAGTTTCACTGGTAGCTATAGGGAAAGCTTGCATGTACTACTTTGCCTTTGGTACCTTCTGGACCTCACCCAGTCATTTTCCCTCCCAAGATCCAAGCTAGGTCTTGTCCACCAGTCATTATCATCTTCATTCCACAGGAATGACTTTTACATCTCCTTTAAAACAACATAAACAAGACCTATCGACAGGAGGCCAACAAGTTCATTTAAGAATTATGAATTTCCAAAAACTCTTCCAAGTACTCCAAAGTCAACATGTCCTTTTTAAAATCTTGCCTTTGGGGGGAAGCTGGTGTTCTAAAGGTGAAAGGTCAATTTCATTAATCCGCCTTGCCCACGGACCCATGGCAGACTGTCATCAACACTAATTTGAGTCTTTGCTACGGTAATGAGGGCAGTTCCAGGTCAATCTGGTATTGAAGATGATGGACGTCGGTCATAAATCACTATTGTCTCTGTGAGAGTGCAGTCATCTGTTGTTTTAACCCTCACAGCTAGACATCCTCACTCATTACCAAACCTCTATTCACCACAGGTCTCCAGGCTAAATAAGTTCAGGAGATTCTGACACACATTCTATTTCTTCCTGCAATGATAAACTTTTTAGAGTCCAACTGAACCTAATTTTTCTGTAATATTTCCATTGAAAGGGTTAATCTTAGGAACCGGTACAAAGCTCTACACCAAAAAGCAGTCGTATATGTGCCAGTAAAACATCCCTTTAGGGGTCAAACTTTGGAATGCAAGTTCAATGCTCTGTTTGTATGCCGAAACCTTTTCATTTTGTTGCGACGTGTTTACACGCCTCATGTGGCTCTCTGAGTTGCTCAAATTAGATTTAAATGATACTGTGGATGAATATTATTTTAGGAAGACAAACAGCTGCTCTGTATGAAGTTGTTTAACATGATAGACGCTGAAAAACATGCTCTCCACACCTACATTACATTTACAAGAATACACACACCTTGAGGAGATGTTAGGCCTAAGGCAACCCATGGAAGCTCCTCACTCTTCACAGGCTGTTACTGCCTGTTTGTCTCAGATCAAAGACAGCAGCGGGTCTAAGAATGACAGAGTAATGTTATCCTTGAAGACGATTAGTAGTGGTCTGATAGGAATACCACTTGTGTTATGGAGGCTGTGTGTAATAGAACTGATGTGGCGTCCTCAGTCGAGCACCTGGGGAACACTCAAACACTTCCACAAATGTCAAGTGCAGTCTAGCATAGCCGATGAGCAGGAAATGTTTTGGTGGCCTCTCATATCATGTGTCTTGAGCACTAGTGTGCAATCATTTAGACTGTAAGTACAGGATTCCTTCAGTTTAGTGCTTAACATACATCAAATGACTTTCTGTACAAATATATTTTACTTAATATATTTTACATACTGTTTTTCTAATGTGTGAGCTTGCAAAAAAACATTTTAGCTAGCACAACTTAGTTTATCAACTCTACCACCTCTGCTGTCTGTCTTTGTTGTTGTTCTGCAACCTTTAATTCACTTCTTTGTTTATACATTTGCAGTCATCCAGACGAGTAGAGCTGGGAGGTGAGGGACCACAGATGCATAGCCAAATGCATTTCATGAATGAGTGGGCCTCGTGGGGCGGTTGGTCCGTGTGTTCACGCTCCTGTGGGGGAGGGGCCTCAGTCCGTGCACGCACCTGCATCACCAGGTAAAGCACAGCCTTTGTTTACCCCATAACGCCTTCCTCTCTGCGGTCAGATGATTATACATGTGCGCAAAGAAAAATTAGTAGTCATGAAAAGTATTGTACCCTTCATTTTTCCTCTTGACCATAAAAGGCACACAATCTGATCTCAACACATTTAATGAATGACTGTGCTCTTCTTAATTTTGTCATTTCATCTGAATAATAACATGTGTAAGATTTAGTCAGAACATTTGTGAGGTCAGATTTCTCTGGAAATTGTGTTTTATGTTGAATATCAGAGTTTTTGTGTCGTTTGTTGATTGATTTGTGGACATGTTTTTAGATTTGTAGAGAGAAAAGATAAAATTAGAATTATTCCAAATTAATTATTAATAATTAGTGAGTTATTATTCAGTAATTGGGTATTATTCAATGTGCATTTCAGACAGTAATAAAACTTTAAAATGTATAAATATTAATAATAATGATATCAAAAGTAATTTATACATTCTGTAAAAGTTTACCTAGGGGAGGATTCTTGCCCTGGGTGTAGGGGGGCCATCTTACCCCAATCTCTGTATCTTATTTATTGCTTAAAATTCAAAGTTGTATCTTAAAACTACATATTGCTACTCTAAGGTACTTACATGCACCTTTTAAGGGCAGATAAGGTGCAGTAAAGTGCAGTGACAAGCTGTTGTAGCTCTAAAGGTTATTTTTTTGCACATTTTTTCTCACAGTAAACAAATACAAGAATGCATCCTGTGTGAACAGCCTTATGGCGTTTTACTTGATCATGCTTGATTATTGTTTCTCTCTATAGAAATCTGGTAGGAGGGCCGTGCCCGGGAGACACCAGGCAATACAAGATTTGTAACACAAAGGTGCAGTAAATTCTTTACAGTTTGAACGGGATGTCTACATAGAATTTCAGTCACACTTGGACATAAGGTCATCTGGCCTCAGACTTGTCAGATTTTAAATGGCTGGTCCTCAATTTCATAACTTCACTTTTTTATATATCACTTAATATTAATAAATGAGTGTGTTGATGTATGTTAACATTATAACATACCACATACCACCATCCCTAAAATATACTTTTATTTTATTTTACTCCTACTGCAAATGTGGCGTTTTGATTAAATTGTTGATTTTAAAAAGTTATTTTAGTCAAACCCCTGGATTAATTTTATGTTGTTGTATGTGCATGGTTCTCATGTTCTGAGTCACTGTACGTTGATGTCAGGCAAACTGAAATTCCCTGAAGTCTTGTGCTTGTATATGTATGGACTTTCCAAATTTTGCAGAATGACAAAGAATGTTTTTCACGTAAAACCCTTGTTTTAGTACATGAATGATTACCAGATGAGTAAGCTGCCCTTCACTGTTGTCTGGTGTGTGTTCCTGACTAACTCTGAATATGGTTTGAGTGATCATGAAATGTTTTGAAACTCGCTTACACCTGTGAACCCATCATCCGGGACAGATGTTAACATTAGGTTTAAATGGGGTCATTGTGTCAGCATGTGTTGTGCTTATCCTGAGTCCTCCAGTGAGTGTTAATGAATCAGGGCTTTAGCAGCTCTAGATGTGTGTTTTCTCTCCTGAGCTTTGTGTCTGTAACATCAGGAGTGTCCTGCTGACTCAATGGACTTCAGAGAACTGCAGTGTAAAGCTTTCAATGACAGACCCCTGGTCTCTGGCAGCAGTTACCATTGGACTACCTTTCATGGAGGTCAGTGAAGCATGACTCTTCTCTTTTGAAGCATGTGTTGTGTTACTGTGTGGATTTCTCCTTCTGCTAGGTGCTTATACCTACTGAATCCTGATTTATTCTCCTTTTAAGGATCCAACCCATGTGAGCTCAGCTGCCTAGCAATTGGACACAACTTCTACTACAACTTTGGGCGGGTTCTTGATGGCACACCATGCCAATCAGATCAGGGGACAGTCTGTGTGAATGGAAAGTGTCTTGTGAGTAGATGTTTCATAATAACTGACAACCACAAAGTACTGTGCACCCTCCCAAAATTAAAAAAAAAAAAAAACCTTATTTGAAAGACCTGATCTGACACTTAAAAATAACTTTTGTTAGGACTAACAATTTAATCTATTTTTAAATGGACAAATTAATATAAATATTTCAAATGTTTTAAATAAAAAAAAAAAAATTAATAAATCATTATTTTAAATTGACTAACAAAATAGACAATTAACATCATTTTTTAATAAATGTTTTAAATAAGTTGTTAAATAGAAAATGTTTGAAATGTATTCAGGGTTATTACATCATATTATATCATATCTTTCGTTGAATTAAACCTGTGTAACATTTTAGGTTACCTGATGAAACTTTTTTTTTCAGTACATTTGTCTATTTCACCCTCTTATTCTGTCTAAACTTATCATGCCATCAAAGTTTTTACTATATTGTTTCATGTGTCATGGTAATATAATAGTATTTTGTACATGTATTGTTACTTGTCACTACCATATGTATATGGTATTAAGTACCATGGTATATCATAGTATTACCATCTGATACCATCTGTACCATTTTTTTCACCACAGGTATTTTTGTAAGGACAAATGAAAGTATTACAACACATATATGTGCATGTAAAGATGACTGAATGGACTGTAAGCCCCTTCCTGAAGTCATGCTGGTGTGAATTTGGTTTCCATCACATGAGGACTGGAAAGGAGAAGCACATGCATAGTGGGGCCCAATCATTAGCACCATGTGGCAGATTGAATCCATATGTGTGAAGCACACCTTTTGTGTGTGTGGTTGCCCCTCTGTGAGGCCCCCCGAATTCATGGGAATGTGCCATTGAGAATCATTATTTCACAAACTACCGAGATTAAGAAAGGAAAGGCAAAGAAAGAGATAAGGCTGGGAGGTCATGTATTAGGAGGAGGGTTGCACCTGCGTGAAATGGAGTGCACAGGAGGTCTAAAGACAAACAAGGGCTTAATTATATCCTGCAGAAATTGCTGAGGACAGTGCACTCCTGCACACCTCCCTTCTACCTCTGCAGTCTCCCCTGATGTCTCCTCCTCCATCCCTGCACTCTGGAGCTTAAGCCAAACTTCTGCCTGAATGGTCTTGATCCCTGCCCGGGCCTCATGATCCCACTCTTGTTTGTGTGCGGTGGCTCAGAGAGAGATCTGTGTCATTCTGCTGCCCGTCTGTTTTCACCTGCTTCTGTCTGGACCTGTGGACCTAAACACACACAAACACACAGAGACCTTTCAGGATGGTGCAGAGTTAAACTTATATAATGGACGTTAAAACATGATTTATTATTATTTTTATCAATGTTAAAAACAGTTTCTTAAAATTTTTGTGGAAACCATGATCATTTTTTTTCAGGATTCTTTGATGAGTAGAAAGTACAAAAGATCAGCATTTGTTTGAAATATAAATTTTTGTAACAAAATAAATGTCTTTACAGTCACTTTTAATCAATTTAATGCATCCTTGCTAGATAGAAGTAATAATTTCTTTAACAAAAAAAATAAATGCATATGCAATCTGCATTATGTATACTTCAGTGCATGCTGGGAACTGAGGTAGACTTAAAGCAGAAGGTGCAATTTACAATGTTAAATTTTTTACACCTAATCCAACCATTCTGAAGTTGAAACGCTGAAAACCCATAAAATCAATTACAAATGCCAGAATGCTGAGATGAATGGATTAAAACTAATTGTTGCTGTTCTTACAAAGATTAAATAATTTTTAGTGTAGTAGATAATGCATTTATTTTGAGGGTCTTTAATCTTGGATGCTTCACTCTTTAGTAGTGTCTAAATTTATTTCCTGGAAGGTCTCCAAGATTCTGTGGGCCATAAGCTGTTCAGGAGCGTTATGGGATCAGCTTGTACTGTTAAAACAGAATGTGACGGTGCTTGATATTTTGGCTTATTCTGGCTAATCACAGGGTTTGTATGTGTGTGTGTCTGTCTCTGTGTGTGTGTGTGTGTGTGTGTGTGTGTGTGTGTGTGTGTGTGTGTGTGTGTGTGTGTGTGTGTGTGTGTGTGTGTGTGTGTGCAGAAGCCAGGATGTGACTTGATCTTTGGATCTGAGCAGCAGGAGGACGCCTGCATGGTGTGTGGAGGCCACAACTCAACCTGCCTTCATCACAGAAGTGTTTATCAAAGCAACGGGCAGAACAACGGTCAGCAACGAATCTAACTACACTCACATTGACTTTAAACAGCAGAACAGAAAAATAAGCTCAGAATTCTGCAAACTACTGTTCAAAAGTTTGAAGTTGAAAGATTATTTATAATATACATATATACACATACATATATTTTAAAATGTAATTTATTCCTGTTATGGCAAAGCTGGATGTTCATTTTTTCTGGATTCTTTAATGAATAGACATTTCAAAAGAACAGCATTTATTTGAAACAAAATGTTTTTGTAGCAAAGCAACAGTCTTCTTTGTCACTTTTGGTCAATTTTATGTTTTAAAAAAAAAAAAAAACCTGTAGTGTAAGTGGTTTCTGGGTGACTGTGACTCTCTCTCTTTTTCTTCTTTATCTCATGGTTTCTCTCGCCCTCACACATATCTGTGCACTTAGAACACAGACACCTCTGTCTTTGAACTTCTCCGCATGAAACAGAACCTCTTTTAAAATCTTCCTTCATGCTGGCCAACTGAAAACACAGAGCATTTACATTGGAGAAAGCACAGCGATAATACTGGCATTGTTTTGCCACCCCAAAAAAATACTTGGTTTCCCACTCTCTTGCATCTGGATTTCTGAGAGTAGGATAACAGATTGGAGGCTGCCAGCACAGAGCTCTGTAAAGAGGGTCAAAAGTCAAAGGAGAAGAGAAAAGAGCAGCCTGGGTCGTAATTCTGTGGTTCAGTGCCTTGCAGCCAGACCTATCCATGTTGCAGCTGCAGCAAGACACATCATGGAAACATACAGTTCAGAGCAGGACTGCACACCTGTTGGAAATAACTGTTTTCTTTTTTCAAATGGGCTGAGATGCATTACTCTCTCATCTGTTTCCCTGCAGGACTGTTTGGGTACAGTGAGGTCACTATGATCCCGTCCGGAGCCACACACATCAGAGTGACTGATAACAGCAGAAACTATCTAGGTTAGAGCACAGCCTTGTGTGAGATCTCTCCAACATGTGGTTCTCAGAGCAAAAGTGGCAAAGTGCACAGTGTGAGACCGAATTGTAGAAGACTACAAAAATAGCATTTATTTGGTCTTTATTAGCACAGTAATATGACATATTGGAGAACGGTTTTTCACTATATTCTTGCAATAACAAGACATTGTCCCTTTATGCAGTTTGTCTGCTTGCTATATAAGAACATTACAATTATGCTGTGTTGTGGTAGTGCAATGTTTTTTTTTTTTTATCACTTCTTTTAAAAAAAATTCAAAGCACTCCAGAATGGGCGCTCTCAGTTTGTGATCAATGGGAACTGGAAGATCAATGTTCCTGGGGAGTACAATGTGGCAGGAACCAAACTTCTGTACCGGCGCTCTGCTGATACCTGGGAGAGTTTTGAAGTTCCAGGACCTACTCAGGAGGACCTGCACATCATGGTTAGCTTTAAAATGACAACAACAAAAAAAATCAACACAATTCTTAAACCCTAGTAGCCAGTACAACTGTGTTCATTTGTTCTGGTCTGATTGTAGGTCTTGTCCACTGATAAGAACTCTGGGATTGAATATGAGTACTGGCTGCCTCCAGACCGCTACGCCCTGTATCATGGGAGACGTCAACTTCGGCAGCCTCACCACACATCAAACCACTTGCCCTTTGAACTTCCCACCACTACGACTACAACTACTACAACCACAACCACTACAACAACACAGCCAGTCACAAAACCTAATTTCTGGGGTAAAAACCTTTCATTCTTGGTATTTAGGAATAAAAATCCATTAAGCTATTGTTTAAATTACATTAGTTGTAATATGGTATTTAGAAGTATCTGTGCAGTGACAAGATCGTGGATTGAGATAAAGGTATAGGTTTAATGTTGAGTATGTTTGAAGTATGTGTGATGGTAAATATTTGGCAGAAATGCCCCAGTCGTTTAAAGCTTAATGCTAGGAGTCTTTTGTAAATACAACTGATTTACGAGGTCATGCCCTCAGGTCCTGCTGCTCGCTGGCCTCTTCAACCGCCCTATCAACAGCAGCCAGTCCCACGTTTGGAAAGAGATGAAAACCGCAGGAACCGACTGCCTGAAATACATCGTAGAGGTCAGCATTTTATCATTGCCATTAATGTATTTCACCACAATTCTGGATTCAATCTTGCATTTAAATACAGTTATTATTTCTGAAACTTTGCAACGTGTACTTAGCAGCATGAAAAGTAAAACTTTTATTCAAATTGTAAATTGGTTATATACAGAAAGCGGGAAAATTGTGCTCCATTTATCATTACTGAAGCTGTCAATCACTTCAGCTCCAGAGTTCTGCACTCTGGTGAAAACCCCTATTATAATCAATGAAGCTGTTTATACTGCAGGGTTCCTACGGGGTCTGGAAAAGTATGGAATTAAGTATTTTTGTTTCCAGACTTTTGCCCATTTAGTTTTTTTATAATAGAAAACTAGGAATTTAATGAAAATAAATGTATTGTACAAGACGTCAAAGGCAAAATACGACTGAATGAATTCAAGGTGCACTTTTTCATTATGCAAAATGCAGGTTATAAGCATTTTGGGTTTCTTCTCACAGTACTCTTAGCACCATATTACATAGCCTCAAGGACTTTTGCAATATATATATATATATATATATATATATATATATATTCAAACTTTTATGTGCACATGAGAAATCGTTTAACTTAGCATATAGGACGATGCACACTGAGCCTCATATTGTGCCAGCAGCCCATTTCGCGGTGTGGTTTCTTGGCCACCACAACGTATGCGTTAAAGAGACCTTGAAAATCACGAAAGACAAATTTTAAACTTTACCTTTTTTTTTTTTTTTTTTACTGTACCAGTCTTTTTTATAAACCCTTGAACTTGGCAAATGTTATGCCATCAGCCCATTTCGTGTCATGGCTTGTGTGCCACCACAGAGGATGTGCTAAATTGGACACTAGACCTTGATATTAGAGGTACTACTATAAGAAAAGACAAATTTTGAGCAAGTAGATCTTTGTTAATTGATGTGCATCCATGCTCTTGTTTTATGAATCATAGTAAGATGGCAGTGATGCACAAAGGAAATAGGTTATATTAAACTAGAAACTGTAATGGTGCGTTTCCACTGGCACGTATAGTGAGCGCAGTGGAGCGAGCGTTTTCAATTCATTCCTATGGAAGTTGAGCTTAAATGCTTGCACAGTGCATTATGGGATTGATAGCGGCGCAGATAAAGCATTGAGAGCGTCAAAAAGTTTGGGCATTCCTCGACTTTATGCAAATATCGAGCGAAAAACGCCGGGCGACAACCAATCACTGTGAAAAGAGGATGATGAAACGCAAACAGAGTGTAAACATTGTTTTTAGAGGTGTGCTCTGCCATAAATTTGACACACCCCAAAGCAGTGATGTTGTAGCGTTGCCAGCGGCACTGAGCGCAGATTTGACACTGTAGTGGAAACACACCGTAATGTGTAAGCATGCAAAAAATTCCCATGCAAAAAAAAGTTTCTTGTGTGCATGTAAAACTTTTTATTAATATAATTTTTTTTAGGGGCTCTGCATGTTAATGTCACTTAGAGAAAATCAATGAAAAAAAAACCCTGAGAAAATAAAAAATATTTACAGATGACTGTACTATATGCCAAATATGAAGCTGAAAATAATGCTCTATGAACCATTTGTGTTAAATATGGTCTGAAAATCTACTGAGAGCGTTGGAAATTTGAGTCTGGAAAAGTATGGAATTTTGAAATGGAAAATGTGTAGGAACCCTGTATAATGCACAAATAATCTCTTATTTACATTGTATTTATGAAGGGATTCATTCGCGTATAGAACAAAAAAAATGCCAGCATTTTGAATGGTATTCTGCAGATTCTGTCTATCCTGAATGCCTCTGATTGGCCATTTGCATTGATGTGCAGTCTTTGATTGGCTACAATTCTCAGAGGACACGATGTAAATAGAAACCTCTGAAGCTCTTCACTCAAATACCATTTGCACAGGAGTGTTTGAAAGCAGGAACCTATCAGTGGGTACCAAATAGACCTGATAATTGGTTCTACCAGTACTGCAAAAATGGCAATGTTAATTGTTTTTAAATTTCAATGTAGACTTGCTACTGAATGATTTCCATTATTTGCACATCATCGTGTAACTTGTTCATTTCCTCTGTTAATTGTTGTTTTGCACGGATGACAAAGTCTAGGCTTTTTTTATGTCATGACATCCTTTTGTAGGCCACTGTGGGAAATGTCGCCGGGTTCGAGGGAAAGGTGAGCGCCAGAGACAGTATTGCCAAAAAGATTTTGGTGAGTTCAATCAGTATGTCTCTTCAATGCCAACATAATACAAGTGGTGTAATATACATAGTGTATTGGATGATGACAATGCATTTGTCTGCTGTCACAGTATTTCGAGCAAAAGTGCTGGAAAAAGTCTATCATGGTGAGGAGACCCGCTATGATGTCCAAATCATCCACACATACCGCAACCGTTTTGGTCTGGAGCACCGGGAGTTCCTGTGGGCGCCCAACAAATGTGACTGTCCCTTTCTGGAGGAGGGCCATCAGTACGTGTTGATGCTGCGAAGGCATGTTAATTATGAACACACTCTCAATCGCATCCTGTTGGAGGAGGACAGCTACTCTCAGCCTTATCGAGCACGCGAGGACAGCCTGCTGCGCCCCCTAGAGGAGCTCTGCGGTAACAGAGGCAGCAGGACTCAGTTCAGAGGGTAAACACATGGACGATCACACTTTCACTGCACACTTATTCTGAAGTTCAACTCTTATGCCAAAAAACAAGGTGCAGACAGAAACCCCGCTCTGACGCTGAATTGAAATCAATGATGATTTTACTAAAGCATTTTGTATTCCTCAATAAGGACAATGGACACTTTGTCGGGATGAATTATGTCCGTGAGGCAAACCAAAGCAAAGAGAGTCACTAAATGAAGCACTTTAGGTGGACAGTCACCTTTTAAAACTTATACACCAAAGTAAATAATATACACAGAATTTATGATGCCTTTTCTAGCACCACGTGTTTGTTAATGGCATAAAATCACTTGACAGCATGTATATCTTTATCATGTGCATTTTGATGTTGTTTATATATATGTATTTATAAGCAGACAGTATTTCTAGAGGAAACCTTGAATTATATATTGCCTTATAATTTTAAATGTTTTACCATCAATATTTTTGCTCTTATCAACAGTTATAAAGTCTCTCAGTGAAATGAAAATGAGTGTTTATGAGTCACATATACATTTACACATTCAAGATAAGCAGCATATACATAAAAACTGTCTATGGCGTAGCGCTTTTGCCAACAAACAGTTGTTTTCTGCTTTATATTTGGCAGCCGTTTTTCCCTTTCATCACTAGCAGACTAACTAAGATTATCCTATTACCTTGATGTGGTTGTTAAATTATAGTCCAGCCTTTCTACAAAACACACATGAACTCTAGAATGTGTTTTGTTAAAAATATATTTACAAAAATAACTTATCTTTTATGACAGTGACATCAAACTTTCTAACATAAACATGCAATTAGGGCTAAATAGGCTGGCTGTCGCAGGGCTATTAAAGTCATTATAATCTAGATAACAGCTTTTTCTCCCTGTGGCCTTTGATTGGCTGAGAGAGTGGGTGGGGCAAGTCCCCAGAGGGGAAAAAAATAATAATATATATATATATATATATACAGTACACATAACCCACAGATCACTGAAATAAAGCATTGCTCACATAATTTATCCAACTTAAAATACATAAATTTAACAAAAGCTTAAATTAAAGCCTATTTCGGAAAAAGCCTATTTCAGGTAGTTTCCATATATCTACGCAGTAAGCCAATAATAAAAAAAAAATCTTCTACATTTTAGAAAAAAAACACTAAACATACAGACATCCAGCTTGTCCAGAAAATGTTAATGTCATATTCCTTTTGGCAATTGTAGCACATCCCCTAAAGGTATGCTTGTACAGTCTTAAACATGGTTAACATTTTCTGTTCCCATGTTGAATTGCATTCATAGTGCTGGTGATTGTAATCCTAACAGGATTATCAG
The DNA here is from genome assembly GCA_027422415.1 of Schizothorax lantsangensis. Taxonomy (NCBI): domain Eukaryota; kingdom Metazoa; phylum Chordata; class Actinopteri; order Cypriniformes; family Cyprinidae; genus Schizothorax; species Schizothorax lantsangensis. The sequence goes on along the minus strand of CM049839.1, from coordinate 31,082,280 downwards.
GAGGATCAATGTTAATTTAATTGAAGTCTGCTCTTGAGCGTTCAGAGATCCGGCGTGACCCATTTCCTTTGCGGTGGAAATCCCCAGTAACCGGCACCCATCCCCGCTGTCTTTGACGCTGTTGAACAGTCTGTAATTCACACGCTGACGCTAACGTGGCGGTGAGAGGCGGCCCGTCTCTTGATGCGGGCGCGGCGAGGTCGTTTGTGATCAGACTGGCAGTGGCACAGGGGACCCAGGAGAAGCCATAGATACAGAACCACACACGCCCAGCAGGAGGACAGCTTGACCCAGAATGTGGAGTAACTCCCATGGGTGAAGGTGGTCTCCAGCACAGCAGTCTCATAACTGGGGGAGACAGAACAGTATTACCAAAATTGTGATTCGAGCCCTCTTTACTTTAATTTGTGTGTGTGCTATACGTTTGGCAACAAAATTGCAGAAACATTCTCCAGATATTAGCTAAATCTGAAAAAAAAGCCTTCTTTTAGAGATGTTATCAAAATAAAAAAATAAATGAGAAAATATTCAGCTCAATATTTCTACTCTGATCTCCAGAACAGCTCAGACGACTTCTTTAACAACTGACCTGAACCAGTTAGTGAGGGTCATCATTACGTAGAGGGAAGCCAGAAAGAAAACAAAATGGAAGAAAAAGTAGCTGTAGGCGACGCGCTGGGTCTCATTGTGGATGACTTTCTGACAGCCTTTGTTCTCGTCAATGACGAACTCTTCCTCTGACGGGACAGAAGCAAAGATACATTCTGTCTCATACACTATTGTGTTTAATGACATTAATATATTTGTGAAATCTATGAATATTGGAATTTGTGATATTCTTCTCACCATCTTCAGCCTCTGGGTAGCAGAAGCAACAGGAGGCTTTCTGTTCAGGACAGAGAGTGAGAGACACCGTCAGAGACATTATTCCAAAGACAACATATTTAAGTACAACATTTCTGTAATTTTAATAGTTTACTTAAAAAAAAAGACAATTCTAACACAAAAGAAGATATTTAGAAGAATGTTGGTAGCCTAACAGTTTCCTTTGCCTTCCATTATATGGACAAAAAAAATACAGTTGAAGTCAAAGGGAAAACTGAAACTGTTTGGTTAGCAACATTCTTTAGTGTTCTGCAGAAAAACGAAAGTCGTTTTTTGGGGGGTTAACTATCCCTTCTAGAGTTAAAGAACTCAAGTCACTAATCTGAGAAAGTCACATACCTGGAACTCATATCGGTAAACTTTTATCATCCAGAAAGGTCCAAAGACCTCAGCTAAGTATGAAGCCTCATTGCTGAGAGAGAAAATCGGCAGTTAGCCTTTCTATTAATATCCCAATTACTAATAATGCAGTACTTTTTTTTACTCACCATGCAAAGAGAACACAGCAGTACATGATTGCAGCCCCAATAATGGCCACTGCATTGCCTTCATTTTGAATCTCATCCCTGCTGACTTTGGGGTAGCACACCGTCATGTTGACCCCCTGATACTCCACTGAAAGAACACACAAAAGCTGGTGTTATTCATCACACATTAATTTTGCCCTTGTGTGGATCAAGTTTCCGGATTTGTTTTCCACAAACTCATGATTCAGGGTTTCAGAATCATGCCCTGCAAGTTCCTGTTGCATTAAACTAAGGAATAGTTCACCATAAAATAAAAATGTTGTCATCATTTACTCACCCTCATGTCGTTCCAAACCTGTATAATTTTCTTTCTTATGTTGAACATGATGAACTATTCCTTTAACAGCAAATGCTCAGAAAACAGCTAATTGAAAATGACTAATTACATTTAGTGTCACATTTACACGCTCCGTTTAAGAATTCTTGAGCCCATTGTTGCTGGGTTTACAGATGCTTTAGAGGTCTGTGGATACTGTGTGTTATGTGTCTGGGAGAATTCCTCTGAGATGGGATTAAACTCCCAGCATGCCTCAGGGTGCACTTCAGTCCTTTATGAAGTCATGCAGCAAACAAAGGCTATAAAGCCGCTGATAGTTAGGGAACAAGACAGGGCACAACAAACACACATATACACACAGCGCCATTCACCAAATGAAAAAAGGGCAAGAAGTCAGTACACCGTTTCCAGAAGCAACAGTACTGCCATATTAATCTCACCACATATGTGATATTTCAAGCCAAAAGCTCTTCATCAGATGTTATGTAAATCATACTAAATCCAAAACCTGCCAAATGTAAGAATTATTCTGCAATCCTTTTACAGCAAGGGCTGCAATTCGTCTCCTCTGAACTTCAGTATAACATCTGTATTTCAAATACCCACGTGAAACACCCTCAGCTACATCTGTGTTACATGCTTGAGAGCTTTTCTACGACCTCAGTCACCAAAGCTTTTCTTTCTGGAAATCTCATTCATCTCTGTCGTGTGTTAAGCATGCACCATTCATCACCTTATACTCCACAGTTTTCTCTGAAATTCACTGCTAATGGATGAAATAATGTGAGGTGAGATGACGAACCAGGAAGGGTTTTGTGGACTCCACTGATGACTTTTTGTTAATGACTATGTGATTACAGGCAGTTTGATTAATTTTGCTGAGGGATAAATCTATTCGGTTACTCCGGTCGAGGTTGCATGGAGGCTGCACTGTGACCTTCAAACATCAGATCAGTCTGTGATCTGCATTGCGCTCTAGAAAGCATTTTAGTGTTTCATAAAGAGCGGAAAGTATTCAAAAAGGTCACCAATCACTCTACAAATACCTGTCATCATTACTGTGACTGGATGGTTAGTTACTTGGCTTTATGTTGACAGATAGAGACAGGCTCACACATGTTGGATCCAGGAATAGTTTCTTCCAGAACAATCAGTGTTAAGTGTTTAATGATCTTGCAAATGTCATTAAAGTGTTACTTGACGCATCAGCAATGTTGTGTTTTGTTTTATTTAAGAATTGTTTTTTACTTCATATTTTGAATTTTTTTTTATAATTTCAGTTTTCATTTTAATTCAGGTTTTAGTGTTTTTGTTATGTGCTTTTGTAATTTTAATGATATTTTGTATTTCTATTTAGCTTTATTTTCACTTCAGTTTTATTGTAGTAATTTTAGCAGGACTCAAAATATACTTTCAATTAGTTCACAATTCATTTCTCGCTGATCTGTTCAGATGATGTCTTGTGAGGACAGCGGCTGGTTCTTGTCTCAGAGCTTCCCAGAGGTGATTGGTCGAGTGACGAACACGCTGCTCGTGACCTCTACAGTGAGCGTTTCCCCACGAGATGAGATAACGACGACTAAATACTTTGCATTTATGGTGAGAGGGAAAACATTCAATTAAAAAAATTAATATACATAGCCTATTTTATATCGACAGGATTTATTTGTTGAATGATTGTTGTTTCTTTATTTAGTTAAAAATGAACGTAAAAGCATCTCGGTCCAGCTCTGGAGGTGTGTTGTATGTAAATCTGTGCCCAGTGATTGGTCAGGTGTTAGCGTCAGTCTGTCATTGTCCTTAACAGCAGGTTTATTGATTCAAGCATTTACAAAATGTTTATTTTTCCATAAAGTTTATGCTGACCTGATAGGTGTTTCTTCTACCACGGAGAACCCAAACAACTTGCCCAAAACATCCTTTCATAATTAAAGCTATGCTTTAATTTATTAGTTGTTATTCACCTATGTAAATAATACATAATATGATTTCCATACAAAAACGACACCAATAAGCCAGAGCACCATATTTTTAGATATGTTTAGGCTTTAAGACAAGACACCACAGGGTAAAAGTGAACTAACAGATGTCACCATGCATGCTCCTTTTGATTAATCACAGCACATTCAGAAAATTGTTTTGTATTGCAAGAATTCTGAAATGTTATAGGCTATTTAAATATTGTTGATATGTTTTATTGATATATTAGTCAAAAGTTTTAAAAGGGGGATCTATTTTCATCACTCCTTAAATCAGAAAACTTTCAACAACCAGAAAAACAAATCTCCTTATTTTAGGGAAAAAATATGTTATATAAATCAGGAAAACAAACATAAGTGCATTTGAAGTGACTCATTTTGAGAAAATGGCCTTTAAAGACGTATTATAATGGCAATCTACTGACGCAAGTAGTGTATTTTGGATGTTTTCTTTACACTAGTCTGAAAGAAGACATGTTATGAAAGCAAAATAGCCCAAAATCTAAAAATTTACCAGTGCATGAAAAAATAATGGTTTTGCCTGTAGTATCTTGCCTTAAGAATCTGTTTTGCACATGACAAGCAGTCTTTCTGACTTACCCTTCTCTGGTGGACGGCTGGATAGAGCAGAGAAGGTCAGGTACATGACATAGCAGCAAATAATGGAAGCCTGCAGGAGTCCTGAGCGGGGCTGCTCTGAGGGGGACAGCAAAACTAATTGTCAGCTTAAATGACAGTTACATTTATGGTTCAATTGTTGTAAGAGCATTCCCACAAAACCTTTATCTTTTCTTGATTTGTTTATATCAAAACTGCTAAAATAAGCTACTGAACTATTGTTTTGGTGAGAGAACAGAAACAGATCACTAACTTTGCTGCACACAGGGAGTGACCGCAATAAAGGACATGATGGTGCAGAGGGCCAGGTTAGTCCATAGCAGGGCTTTATTCAGGTGGCATCCCGCTGGGTGAGTGTAGTATTTGTACATAAACGTGAAGGCCATGGTGGCGATGGTGTAGAAAAAGAGGGTAGCACACATGACTGCCACGTACCACCTCTTATTCTCAGCTGCACCGGTTAACCTGGAAATGAGAGAGACAGGGTGAGATCAGTGATGCCTCACGTCTAAATCGAAAAGAGAATTCACAATTCTATTGAGTTAAGATGACTTTCTGCCTCAAAATGGCTTGAGGTATACTCCACAAACATCTGCGGAAAGCTGGCTGTCAGAGGGAAAATGGGGAGATTGAATGTTTGAATGCGTGTTTGTATGCATGTGTATATGAATAAGTGAGATACCAGAGCGAGAAACAGGAAGGGAGTGAAGGACAGAGATTATCTAAAGCTCTAAAACTGTGGAGGGAGATATTTCATCATTCCAGAGCGAGATGTGACTCGGACATGAACCAGATGTGGTTCTTCATAGTCTGATAATGGGTGCTTTCCTACAGTAGTTGTTGTGGGTTATTGCAGGTTTGTTTTAGGAGGTCGTACCTATACTGTCTGTGTGAACCTAGTTTCTTCACTCACCAGTTTTTATTCCATGTATGAGCGAAAGCAGTGATGAGAATGAGTTGAATGAGGATAAAAGCAAAGCCTCCCACTACTCCAACATAATGCCAGGCTACATGAAGAGAGGAGAAAAGAGAAAAGAGAAAAGTTTCAATTGAAATCCAGTGAACTGAGATTCATGGAACGCTGGGCTTAATTCTGAATCTTGAGCAAAAAAAAGTCATACATAAAACAGTTTGTCTGTGAAATGTCACACTGAATTGAACATTTTACGAAAAAGCAATTTTAAAAGAAACATGTTCAGGTTGTCTTTCATAAATGAGCCCCCCTGAGTGAATCCTCACTTTGTGCGCTAATGGAAAATGTTCAGTGTGTCTATAGTGCCACCTGCTGGATTTAAATAAAAAGTGTAATTCACATTATCCAGACTGGCCAGAGCCATGAGCCTCTATAATCCCATTAAGCACATAATCACTTTAAATACAGACTATTCACTACCATCTCCATGTTCTGATCCATATACTTCCTTTCCCATATCATATGGATGCACAATAAATTGGTATCATATTGGTTATTTTCCAATTTTAGAGATTAATTTATGGTTATCAATGTTGAATATTTAATTGTGCATTCTCATTTCCCTTATTTTTACATTTAGACCACCATGTAACACTCATTTAAAGTTAATCTTTAAAACTATTTTAATTACACCGTTAAATTCAATATTTAGCCAAACTCAAAATGAATATATATTTTTTTATACTGTACGTTATAATGTTGTGAATGTCTAACTTCACTTTTATTTTTTTAGCGTTATTATTATTAGTAGTAGTCGTATTATTATTATTATTTAGACAAAGCAGAATTCTGATTAACCATGACTTAATTATAGAATTGGCCATAACATAAGAGTCAGTAAGATTTTGTTAATGTGTTTGAAATGAGTCTCTTATTTTAAAAAATACAGTATAATTGTGAACTATTATTTAAATGACTATTTTCTATTTTTATAAATTTTAAAATGTAATTTATTCTTGTGAAAGCTGAATTGTGAGCAGTCATTACTTCAGTCTGGTGTCACGTGATCTTTCTGAAATATGCAGACATGGCATTCAAGAAACATTTCTTATTATTATCAATGTTGAAAACAGCTGTACTTAATATTTGTGACCCTGGCTGTGAAAACTACATAAAATCATCCTTCATAACGTAAATAAAATTCTGTGAAAATGTAACCGTGACAACTTTAGTAAGATTGAAATCATCATGAAATGAATGGTTAAATCAAACTTTAATGCTTCTTATCTCATAATTATATTTTGAGACTTTAGCCTGGATTGCACAGACACGGTCACATTTTCATAGAACTTTGATACATTTTATTTTCAGGACACTTTGATGAATAGAACATAATTTATTTGAAATGGAAATCTTGTAATTTTATAATTGTTTTTGCTCACCTTTGATCACAATAATGTGTTCTTGTGTCCAAAACAACAACAACAAAAATACTAACCTCACACTTTTGAACTATAGTGTTGTTATTGGATTTATTGGTATCAATCTGATCTTGCAAATTTTGATATCGGTGCATGCATACATATTATTTATCAGAAATGTAAGCCTTCAGAGATCATCAGCTCACCATGCAAAAAGGATTCCGTGGGAATAAAGAAGGCAGCAGCAATCATTCCAAGCATGGTGATGAACTTCAGAAACCAGAACCTAAGTGAGGATGAGGAGAATAAGTGTTGTGTTAGTTTATTTATAATAAGTAACTCAATAAATCTGTCAAATGGATGAGCCAACATGTCATATATTCATAGTCCAAAATCTGTTGGGGTTGGTCCTACAAGCACATCCAAAGATCTGGTTGACCCTTGTCCATATCATGTTCTTCCTCTTAACAACTTTTTTCAGCAACTTCCTTGAAGAACCTTTAACAATCTAAAGAAGAAGAAGAAGTGCACCTTTTTCCACTATAGAGAATCTTTTTGTGCAATGGAAAGGTTCCATGGATGTTAAAGGTTCTTCGTGTAACCATATGCCAATAAAGAACCTTTTTGTAGGGAATAATGACACTGACCCGTTATGAATGAGGGCTCGGAAATCCTGACTAGACTTCACATCAATGAGGAAGATGGCCATCATCAAGTAGAAACAAGCTGTGCCGAAACACACCCTGTAGACGGCAGAGTAGCCCACCAGCATCTGACAGTCTCCTCCACCATGAGCCTCATCACACACCATGTTAAAGAAAGGCACCTGAGGAAGAATGACATCTGTTATTGCGTGGCACAGCGTTTCTGTAGGGCACAGACTGCTGGCATGTGTAGCTGGTGTGTGTCCTGCCAAGCAGATTATCTAAGATTTGATTGGATGAGACTACAAATGAAGCAGAGTTTGGGGTGTTTACATAAAACTAGGTTAGAACCACTGGAGCCTGTGCAACTTGTAAACAACTTACATTCTCCCTCACTGCCTCTGACACGGTCTTAGACAGCATGAGGCATGAGACAGTGCAGGCCAGGATGTGGAATAATGTGTACATGACCCGCGTGGTGGTTGATGATTTGACGGGCGTACAGAAGGAGCAGCACAGGGAACATGGTGCCGGGCCACAGCAGCAGCATATCTAATGGAAAGAAAAGCAGATAGGTCAGGGTTTGGGATTAATCGAGTTCACTCAAAGCATCTGGATTTTTCTGATGGATTGGGGCTGGTTGCCTGGATGAGGTCCAAGCATCTTTTATCCTCAGCTAAACCCAGAAGCATAGATTGGTCTGAAACTCGGTTCCCACTGACGCTACAGATTAACAATCCATCTTTTATGAGCATATACAGGATTTGGAATGATAACGGCACGTGTTATAGTGAAAAATCTTTCAGAAATGTTTAGCACTGTGCTTCAATCCAATATCTTGTTGCAGTCATTCACTATTTGAAATACAGGGAAAAGCCTTTGAGCCTCTCTCAATTGAAATGTTGAGTTATATAAATGTCTAACCCATTTGCCTTCATTTTGGCCTGGAGGATTTTCTTTTTCATGAAAATACTAGTTAGTGTTATCACACTGGATTTAAACTTACTGATTTCACTCACACATGATATAACAACTTCCCAAACATTTTTTGATAATATTTGTACTTTTTTGTGATTTCTCTCGTTGATACACTTGTGGTGTTCCCGATCAAAAACGACTGACCTACAAAATGTATTTTACAAATTTCTTGTTATGGTATATTCTTACCAAATATTGGATTCAATCTTTTTGGCAACATGTTTTTTTCTATTAGCATAGATTTTGTATTTCTCTTTGGAACTAATTGATTGTAGGCCTCATGATCTGATCTTCATGTACCTCAGTTTTTGAGAGAACTTGGCCAAAATTGTACACAATGGTCACTCCAAAACTGAGGTGCAGATTAATAAGATTTGGTGATAATATAGGCTGGCCATTTTTGACCAGGAACATTAAATTAGGTGATGCATTTTTCTTTTTAAAACACAGCACAAGGGATGATTCACCCAAATTATATATTCTGTCATTACTCACCCTCATGATGTTCAAAACCTGTATGGCTTTCCTTCTCAGAAACACTAACGATATTTTGAAAAATGTCTCAGTGTTCAATTGTTCATGCAATGAATGTCAATGAAGGACCAGCGTTGTTTTGGACCTCACTGACTTCACTGTATGAACAAAAACAGAAACATTCTTCAAAATACCTTCTTTTATGTTCCACAGAAGAAAAAGAGTTAAACAGGTTTGGAATGACATGAAAGTAAGTAAATGATCGTGAGATTTGATTTGACATATAGCTGTTTAGAAACAAAACCCTCAGGTGCAATTATTAAATAAAGCAAATTAGTTTTGAAGGACAGCAGAATATTCTTGGCCTAATTTACCATGACTCAGTATATTGGTACCAGCTGGAAGATTTGATTTTGTCCTTTATAGAAACTGATTTACAAAAATTGCACAAAAGTTCAAAGGTTTTATCAGTGAATCTCACATATATAAAAAAAAAAACCTTAATGTGTTTATATATTATAAACAAAAAATAAATCATCTACCCTTGATTACAAGTAATTTCCTTATTAACTAAACTAAATAGGGCTACCCCTGTTTTATCATATTTATCTGTTTAATTTATTTTATAAATGTTCATTTATATATAAAAAAACATGTCTAAAAGTTCACTGATGGTGCATCAGTGTATTGTACATCAGTGTATGGTGCATGATGGTGTATTGTACTTAAAATTCACTTGAGACAAGCTGTCTAATTACTATAGAACTCAAACTGCTCTTAATAAATCAGTGGCAATATACAGCCAGTGAAGGAGGATGAAAACACACTGACTCTTAAAGCTCATAATGATAGAATGAGTCATCCATCCTCTTAATTACATTTGACAGATAACACTTTCCATGATGTCTGTGTGTTTCTGTTGAGAGAGGAGTTTTACCTTCGCATATCAAACAACAACAATAACAACAACAACTGACCAAACAACTTTAACAGTGAAATAAAAATAATAGTCATCTAAAATAGTAGTGGAATTAAAGTTTAAAAGTGGATTGTTCTATTCTGGTGATTAAACACAACCACTATTTATGTAAATAGAGTTATTCAAATGAAAATGCACTAATGCGGGGTTAAATAGTTGATACAATAAAAAAATGAAATGAGCTGAGGACTAAGAGCATTATGCCAGAGCATTATGACAGCCTGTAAACACACTGTGTCACTTCATAAGCTTTTCAATATTTTCTTTTCAGTAATCCAACTGTTTTCTAAAGCCACAGCCAAAACATCTGAGAATCCAGTGACTGAAAATATTCTAGTTATATGATAAATGACATTAGAAACAGGCAGGTTCCTTATGTCTATCGTCCATCATAAATTCTCTTTCAGTTCTACAAAGGCAGACTAGATTCTTATAAGAGAAGCTTGAATAAAGCTTTTCTTGTGTTTCAGTGATCAGAGATCTCTGAGAAATAATAATAATCATCTGACAAACCTGATATGTCATTCTCTCTCTCTCTCTCTCACCTGATAAGCCACCATGTTCAGGAAATAGTTGTAGACACCGCCGTGGTGTAAAGCTTGAGAAGTCGACATGGCTTCTTATTTCTCAAGGACGATTAGTCATTAAAACAAGACCTCCAGAAAAAAATACTGGAGAAAATATAATAAATAAATAAAAGTATATGCTATAATCAGCCAGGGTCAGGACACTGTATTATCTGTAGGAGCTCCTCAGCTTTACAGGAAAGAGTTCTCAGGTAGTTTCTCCTGCAGGTGTAGTTCCACGGATCCCCAAATGCACGCCCTCATTTTGCTCTCGTGGGAACATCCGAACAGTGTTCCCATATCCCATACAAGCAGCCTGGTGGCATCGAATGGTGCCAGGAGAGTGTGTGAGCAAGGGTGGATGCCCAGTTGCCCTCCCTCCGGTCGCCTGTACTCACCCAGAGAGATTAGGCAACAAGAGCAGCGGGAGGAGGGGACAGGTTCTGTGTGTTGGCCCATCTGTCCCTCCCTTCCCCCTCGCCCCAGTGCACCAGCTCTAGAGCACCGTCACACGCAATAAGATTGCTACAGGGTCCTAATCGCTTTAGGGCAAAATAATGTAATCACTTGCGATTTTGTGACTTCTCTCTCAAAGTAGACATACCTTTGGATCCCCCCTTTTGGCTAAGTGATACCTTAGCAACCGTTCACTTGACTGACTTTAAAGAGGCTTCTGGTCATTATGTTTTTGACCCAGAAAAAGAGGGACGCGAATGAAGCGAGTGTTTGGAGGAATGCACAAGAAAAGTGGCACAGGTCCAGTCCTGCATTTTTTTGCATACATTGACCGTAAAACGGGGGTACAATTCAGCAAACTTCACATACTAAATCTTCACAATTATTTCAGTCGTTATAATGAAGTGGATAAGAATCATATATGTAACAGTGTGTCATGTCTCTGTAGGGTTACGGGCTGTGTTATGAGTTGTTAGCGTGCAGAGCGGCCGGTAGCTCTATATTTAGGTCAGTGTGTATGTGTGAGGATGTGTACTGGGATTATCCTGGAGTTTTTAGTCCTCGTCTCAGCCTGGGTGACCTTCTCTCTCCGGTAGAATGACACACTAATCCAGACGACAAGGGTCTGGCAAACACAGGCCCACTTGAATCGTTAGCCTTCAGCATCATGTGCAGATTTGACATCGTACATGACTGTTGTGATGTTGATTCAGAAATCACAGTTGAAATACCTCAAATGTAGAAATTGTTGCCATTTAACTCACCCTGTCATTACAAACCTGTATGACTTTCATATTTCTTTTGTGGAACCCAAAATAATATATTCTAAAGAAAGTTGAGGTCCAAACACCACTGGACTACACTGACTTTCATTTCATTTTCCACAATATCTTCTGGTTACATTTTTTAAGGTGATGCCGTTACAGTGTAATTACACAAATAGGTACTGAGTAACACTAATTAAATGTATTTACAGCCCCACTTTATATTAAGTGTCCTTAACTATGTCCTTTTAAATTAATCATTTGATACAATACGCTTATTGTGTACATACATGTTTTTACATTGTACTTATTTGAAAACACCAATCTGTAATTAATTTAATTGACCACTGTTGACCCAACCTCCACCCCTTAAACCTAGCCAAACCACCAAACCTGCCCCTAACTTAAATTTAACTTGTTTTTTTCTCAGCAAATATTGATATATATATTTTGTGACTAGTTAGATTAATTAATGAGCAAATCATGTAATTATTTAGATAACAATAAGCCCTAATTGTTATTCAATATATCATTATCCCTGGAAAATTAATTGAAAATCATTATTAAACATGATATACAATTAATTTAACCTACAATGTTATTTTAAACACTTTTGGAGATTTGTAACATTTAATTTAAAATTTAACCCTGAAAAGTTATAACTGAAGCTGAAATGCATGAAAACAAACCTCATTGGTTTTCACATAAAGCGTTCACAAAAAAAAATGATTTTCTGTGTACCATATTTAATGTGCGGAAGATAAAATGAAAAAGGCAAAAATGTAACTAGTACTTTTCAAGTTAAAATAAAACTGTAAGGAGTAAAAAGTACTGTTTTTTGATTCAGTAATGTAATCAAGTAAAAGTACAAGTAGTCAGTTTAAATTGTACTTGAATAAAGTACAAATCCCCCAAAATAACACTCAAGTACAGTAATTAAGTAAAATGACTCAAGTATTTTACACCCCTGAGTTTAGGGTTAGTTGTTTGTAATTATGCACAATTTATTTAATGTTATTATAGTAAATATATGAAACGTAATACTACGTCATGTTAAAGTAAAGTATTACCTTTCTTTTTTGTGCTCTGCAGATGAAAGAAAGTCATACAGGTCTGAAATTACATGATGAATTTCTATTTTTTGGGATAACTATCCCTTTCTGCTGCCATTTACAAGAAAAGCATTCTTTAAGGTAAAATTAAAAAAAAAAATCTTGATATACAGTATCTCACAGAAGTGAGTACACCCCTCACATTTTTGTAAATATTTATCTTTTCATGTGACAATACTGAAGATATGACACTTTGCTACAATGTAAAGAAGTGAGTGTACAGCTTGTATAACAGTGTAAATTTGCTGTCCCCTCAAAATAACTCAACACACAGCCATTAATGTCTAAACCACTGGCCACAAAAGTGAGTACACCCCTAAGTGAAAATGTCCAAATTGGGCCCAAAGTGTCAATATTTTGTGTGGCCACCATTATTTTCCAGCACTGCCTTAACCCTCTTGGGCATGGAGTTCGTCAGAGCTTCACAGGTTGCCACTGGAGTCCTCTTCCACTCCTCCATGACGACATCACGGAGCTGGTGGATGTTAGAGAGAGAACTTGCGCTCCTCCACCTTCCATTTGAGGATGCCCCACAGATGCTCAATAGGGTTTAGGTCTGGAGACATGCTTGGCCAATCCATCACCTTTACCCTCAGCTTCTTTAGCAAGGCAGTGGTCGTCTTGGAGGTGTGTTTGGGGTCGTTATCATGTTGGGAGGGTATCATGCTCTGCTTCAGTATGTCACAGTACATGATGGCATTCATGGTTCCCTCAATGAACTGTAGCTCCCCAGTGCCGGCAGCACTCATGCAGCCCCAGACCATGACACTCCCACCACCATGCTTGACTGTAGGCAAGACAAACTTGTCTTTGTACTCCTCACCTGGTTGCCGCCACACACGCTTGACACCATCTGAACCAAATAAGTTTATATTGGTCTCATCAGACCACAGGACATGGTTCCAGTAATCCATGTCCTTAGTCTGCTTGTCTTCAGCAAACTGTTTGCGGGCTTTCTTGTGCATCATCTTTAGAAGAGGCATCCTTCTGGGACGACAGCCATGCAGACCAATTTGATGCAGTGTGTGGCGTATGGTCTGAGCACTGACAGGCTGACCCCCCACCCCTTCAACCTCTGCAGCAATGCTGGCAGCACTCATACGTCTATTTCACAAACACAACCCCTGGATATGACACTGAGCACGTGCACTCAACTTCTTTGGTCGACCATGGCGAGGCCTGTTCTGAGTGGAACCTGTCCTGTTAAACCATTGTATGGTCTTGGCCACCGTGCTGCAGCTCAGTTTCAGGGTCTTGGCAATCTTCTTATAGCCTACGCCATCTTTATGTAGAGCAACAATTATTTTTTTCAGATCCTCTGAGAATTATTTGCCATGAGGTGCCATGTTGAACTTCCAGTGACCAGTATGAGAGAGTGAGAGCGATAACACCAAATTTAACACACCTGCTCCCCATTCACACCTGAGACCTTGTAACACTAATGAGTCACATGACACCGGGGAGAGAAAATGGCTTATTGGGCCCAATTTGGACATTTTCACTTAGGGGTGTACTCACTTTTGTGGCCAGCGGTTTAGACATTAATGGCTGTGTGTTGAGTTATTTTGAGGGGACAGCAAATTTACACTGTTATACAAGCTGTACACTCACTTACTTTCTTCAGTGTTGTCACATGAAAAGATATAATAAAATATTTACAAAAATGTGAGGGGTGTACTCACTTCTGTGAGATACTGTATATCTTCAAATGGCAAATCTGTCAACCCAGCTAACAGGGAATATTCTCAGAACTTCAGCTTTCAGAACTTTCTGGCAAGGTATTCTAGAGTTCTTCCAGTCATATTTATAGAATGTTTGTTCCAACTCTAGCCTTTTATAGCGTTCTCAAAAATGTTTTTTATACATTGTTCATGGACATTTTTTTTCTTTTCTTTTATCCTTAACATGTTATAGTTCCAAATATATGGTGCTCAAGCACGAGACTCAAAGCAACTGTCAAAGATGTCCATCTAGTGCATTTTTTTTTACCTAGAAAATCTAAAAAGCAGCGTAGTGAAACGCAAAAACAATAAAAAAATAATAAAACTCTGTTGAGTGTGACAGTCACCTGTGTAAAGATGTTTAAATCAACTAATGCTCTGCAGGTCTGGTGCAGTAATTTGACTTATTTGTTAATGTCCCTGAAAATCCAACAAGGAAATGAATAGCGGGATGTGATTGTAAAGCAGAACTGCAGGTGAACAGAAGCTTTTCAAGTGACTGTTTGAGTTTATTGTTGTTTAAGTACTTCTCTCAGTACAGACTCTGTGTACTATTTCAGCCTGGAAATAACTTTTCAGAGTATTGACAGTCACACAGAGTCATGTGGCCAAAACCTTGCAAGACACAATATCATTACATAACACTGTTTGTGGGATGCAGCTATCACTGTGGCAGCACATTACAGCACGGGCATTGTATTTTTCTCTCTTAAGAAGAGGGAAAGTCTATGAAACAGGTTAAGAGAGGAATAAATTTGCCTGTTTTTGTAACTAACGTTCTGCTTTATGAATCAGTGTTATTTGTTCTGTAAATAGGTGCATAAAAATGTGTTACTAGGAACGGAGAGTTTAATTTAGCAGCTTTAATCCTTGTTTAGCTAAATCACACAGACATGAACTTTTCTAAACCAATTAGAGTCTTTTAAAGTATACAAAGTGTATACTCAATGAACCTCTAATCTCTCTCTCAGAGTGAAACTCCCAGAATGACTGGAGGTCTTTTCACTCAATAATTGGGGGCTTTGAGTGAGAGAGGGACACTAGCACACTGTTCGAACAAAAGCACGGCTGACAACATACAATGCAAATCACTCAGCTAGGCCCATGAGAAACATTTGATCTATGTTATTTCATAGGCTTTAGAATAAGTGATGGGAAACATTCATCCACAGATGCACACACACACACACACGGTTCTATAATGGCCTTTAAGAGAATGAACGTTTACATTCATGCAATGACCAACAAATAGGGTATTAGCTGCTTGTGTTATCAGATTAAAAGATAATGTTAAATGTTGTCACTACATTAACTGATAGCATTTTATACAGTTTTTTTTCAACTGCTTACACACAAAATCTTTACTTGTCACACAATTTCTAAAACCTGACACTCAAACAACAGAAGCACACACCAAATCTGCAAAACCATACACTAATTATCAGCCTTTGACTCAGTTTTCAAATTCATAAAACACTTTTTGCAAAATACAACACACAATTCTCTATGTAACACACAAAAATCTAACAGGAATTAATATTATGGCAATATTATTGCAAATGTTTGCTTTTGAGATGTGTTTGTGATAATTTGAATGCAGTGTGCTACATTTTGCAAGAGATGTGAGGCATTTTGCATTTTGTGTGTAAAGTTTTGAAAATAAGACAAAAAAAAAGGTTACTTTAAATAAATAAATAAATAAATGCTTTGCAAAAATTACTGTAGAAAATATAATACATTAAAAAAACGAATTAAATGTACAGAACAAATATGTTCAGTAATAATAATAATAATAATAATAATCTTAAAGGAATGGATTGTTTATTCCGTTTCAAATTCTGTCATCATATGGGTCTTAAAAAGTCTTAATTCACACTTCCACAAATTAAGTTCTTAAAAAGATAGAAATTGGCGCAGAAAGTCATGAATTCTTTTAGTCACAGTCACAACATTAAATGTTGCTTTCACAGCAAAAATGAATATCTTCCTCAGTATTTCTGTTTTCCAATACAAACATCTAAAAATGACTCTTATATGAATATACATTTACTTGAAATGCAAAATGAAGATATGAAGTTTTATTTCCTGAGACATTTAACAAAATTGAGTTTATACTTAAAACAAGAAAAAAAATCTATCAACTTGTTTCCCCTTTGAATTAAGCGTATTTTTCTGACCCCATTGGCAGATATTTGTTCTTGTTTTAATCATATCAGTTTCACAGAAAATGTTGCATCTGATTTAAGAATCTTTAGACATTTGCAATGGAAAACAAGACAGAAATACTAAGAAAAACATTGCTTTTTTGCAGTGTGATGAGAATGTACTTTACAGTTTTTTTAACTGCTTACACACATTTTCAAAACTTTGCCTATTTTTTTCAAAACTTTACACACAAATCCAAGAATTGCACACACACAATGCAAAATGACTCGCATCTCTTGCAAAATGAAGCACTGCATTCAAAATATCACAAACACATCTCAAAAGCAAACATTTGCAAACACCTTTGCCATAATATTAATTCCTGTTAGATTTCTGTGTTTCATAGAGAATTGTGTGTTGTGTTTTGCAAAGAAATGTTTTATGAAATTGAAAACCGAGTCAAAGGCTGATAATTAGTGTATGGTTTTGCAGATTTGGTGTGTGCTTCTGGTGTTTGAGTGTCAGGTTTCAGAAATTGTGTGACAAGTTAAGATTTTGTGTGTAAGCAGTTGAAAAAAACTGTAACTGTTTTTTTATTTTATTAATCTGTTGAAGGCTGTATTTTTAAACTTTGATGTGATGCTAATAGAAGCTAATAGAACTCATTGTCAGCTCTTTAGACATTTACATTTGCAGAATTTTGCAGAATGTGTTTTCCATTTAATTTTCTCTACATGCCCTCTTCATCTACTAACTAATGTAACAGCAACAGCTCAATCCCATTTTAACTGAAGCGTGCTGCCCTACTAAATTAAAAATCGAGCTACATTTTAGGTCAATCTCTAAATGCTAAAGCTCACAGTGCTACCATCACATGCAGGAAAGCTTACTTGGGCCCAGCAACAGCGACAACACATCACTTCCCACTGATCCGGCTGTCAGAGGAAATCTCCAAGTCCAGCGGCTGTCAGAGATCAATCGTACAGTAGAATATATAGATTGGTAATGATAGGGAAAGGCTTCCTACAAAACCTTTGTAACATCCCTCAAAGATGGTAAACACATTCTAGTGAGAAGAGCAGGTGCTGCACTTCAGGTGTGCTCTGAAAAGGCTTGCTTTTTTGTTAAGCTGATTATGAGTTGAGGAGGAGGTAGAAAACCCATCGTGGAAGAGAAAGGCACATAGTAACAGACTAACAGCGTAGTAGTGTTTGTCATAGGTAAACCAATTAAGGGATAAAAATAGTTACGAGAAAGCTTTTGATTAGAGCTCTTCTGAACACATAAACAACATCTGTTTATCTAAAAGTGAATTTGCATGTTTTTTATTATTTATTATTATTAATGCGTATTTTTATTATTAAATAAAAACATTGTCACAACTTCAGCCTCATGACTGTAATAAAATCAACAATTCACTCAACATTAATATTTTTCTGAGATAACAAAAAGTTCAAGTTCAAGTTCAAGTTGAGCTTTATTGTCATTCCGCTACATGTGGGGACATATGAGGTGCACTCTCCTCTATGCACTAGACACTTTTCTTACATTGCTATATGTACACAATCCCACAAAAGACTAATATATGTATATGTATGTTTACATGCTCATGCACCACTACAAATCATCTTATACTGTTCCCCAGCCAGCTGCTTGACTCACAATGTTTCTCTCTGCACATGTACAGTATTTATGTGAAGCATTCGCATAGTTTGTATAGTTTGTATTTTTTATCTTTATCTTAGTTGTATAGGGTAAACATTTATATATATATAGTAAACTTAGTCAACATCTGTCAGTAGGTTAGTCTGTGTATAGGTTTATAGTGTTCTACTTCATTGTTGTATGTCTGTATTTATGTAGCACCGTGGTCCTGTGAGGCACGACATTTCGTTCCACTGCATGTCCCCACATGTAGCGGAATGACAATAAAGCTCAACTTGAACTTGAACTTGATACAGTGGAACGAAATGTCGTGCCTCACAGGACCACGGTGCTACATAAATACAGACATACAACACTATAAACCTATACACAACTAACCTACTGACAGATTTTGACTAAGTATACTATATATAAATGTTTACCCTATACAACTAAAGATAAAGATAAAAAATACAAACTATACAAACTATGCGAATGCTTCACATAAATACTGTGCATGTGCAGAGAGAAACATTGTGAGTCAAGCAGCTGGCTGGGGAACAGTACAAGATGATTTGTAGTGCATGAGCATGTAAACATACATATATTGCTGAGTCTTTTGTGGGATTGTGTACACATAGCAGTGTAAAGAAAGTGTCTAGTGCATAGAGGAGAGTGTGTTACTACAGGTGGTTTGTACAGGCCCACTTACCTGTGTGTAGCACACTTGAATTGCACAAAAAAGTTCACAGTTTTTTCTTTGGTGTGGTAAGGTTGGGGGGTGTTTGGAGAGGGGGGGGGGGGGGGGTCCATGTTACAGGAGGTAGGGGTTTGCATGGGGTTTCAGAGGGGGGCGGGGTGATCTGAGTTCAGGGCTCTCACAGCCTGGGGGAAAAAGCTGTTGAGCAGTCTGGCGGAGCGGGCTCTGATGCTCCGGTACCGTCTTCCTAATGGTAAGAGCTGGAAGAGACTGTGGGAGGGGTGGGTGGGGTCCTTCACGATGCTGTTGGTTTTGCTGGAGCATCGTGCAAGGAAAATGTCCAGGATGGATGGGAGAGGGGCACCGATGATCTTTGCAGCCGTTTTCACTGTCCGCTGGAGGGTCTTGCGGTCAGCAGCACTGCAGTTCCTGTACCAGACAGTGATGCAGCTGGTCAGCACACTCTCAATGGTGTCCCTGTAGAATGTGGTGAGGATGGGTGGAGGGAGACTTGCTCTTTTCAGCCGGCGGAGAAAGTGTAGGCGCTGTTGTGCCTTCTTGGAGAGTGACATGGTGTTGGTGGTCCAGGTGAGATCCTCCGTGATGTGCACCCCCAGGAATTTAGTGCTGCTGACTCTCTCCACAGTCGAGCTGTCGATGGTCAGTGGGGGGTGGTCAGTGGAGTTCCTCCTCCTGAAGTCCATCACAACCTCCTTTGTCTTCTCCACATTGAGGGTCAAATTGTTAGAGCCACACCATTCAGCCAGATGTGCCACTTCCTCTCTGTAGTACGTTTCATCGTTGTTGCTGATGAAACCTACCACTGTTGTGTCATCAGCAAACTTGATGATGTGGTTGGAGCTGAACTTGGCAGTGCAGTCGTGGGTCAGCAGCGTGAAGAGCAGCAGGCTGAGCACACAGCCTTGTGGGGCACCTGTGCTCAGTGTGGTAGTGCTCGAGGTGTTGTGGCCGACACGGACTGACTGAGGTCTTCCGGTTAAAAAGTCCAGGATCCAATTACAGAGGGAATTGTTAAGGCCCAGCAGGTTTAGTTTATTTATGAGCTGTTGTGGGATTATTGTGTTGAATGCCGAGCTGAAGTCAATGAACAGCATTCTAACATAGGAGTCTTTGTTCTCTAGGTGGGTAAGAGCCAGGTGGAGGGTGGAGGAAATTGCATCGTCCGTAGAGCGGTTTGGACGGTATGCAAACTGGAGCGGATCAAGTGTGTTGGGGAGGCTGTTTTTGATTTTTTGCATGACTAACCTCTCAAAGCACTTCATCATGATTGGAGTCAGTGCTATGGGACGGTAGTCGTTTAAACAGGACACAGGTGATTTCTTTGGTACCGGTATGATTGTTGTGGATTTTAGACATGTGGGGATGACTGCCTGGCTCAGCGAGGTGTTGAAGATATCTGTTAGGACATCCGTCAGCTGTGCAGCACAGTCTTTCAGTACACGGCCAGGTATGTTGTCAGGACCCGCAGCCTTTTGTGGGTTAATCCTGGATAGGGTCTTTCTTACGTCGGCTGCAGACAGACAGAGCGCCTGGTCGTTGGGAGGTGTGGGCAGTTTTTGTGCAGGTGTGTCGTTCTGCATTTCAAACCGTGAATAAAAGTGGTTGAGTGTATCGGGGAGGGATGGATCATCATCACAGGCCTGTGGCGGGGGCTTGTAGTCAGTGATGGTCTGAATGGCTTGCCACAGGCTCCGTGTGTCTCTGCTGTCCGTGAAGTGATTGTTGATTTTTTGAGCATGTGACCGTTTTGCATTTTTGATGCCACAGGACAGATTGGCTCTTGCTGTTTTGAGGGCTGCTTTGTCTCCTGATCTGAATGCTTCATCTCTGGTCTTTAGCAGCCCACGAACCTCTGCTGTCATCCACGGCTTTTGGTTTGCATGTGTGGTGATGGTCTTAGTGACTGTCACATCATCCATGCACTTTTTGATGTAAGCAGTCACAGTTTCAGTGTACTCCTGCAGGTCTGTGTGGTTGTTGTAGGTGGCCGCCTCTTTAAACATGTTCCAGTCTGTGCACTGAAAGCAGTCCTGTAGTGTTGAAGTAGCATTCTCTGGCCAAATTGTGATGAGTTTTTGAACCGGTTTGGCGAGTTTCAGAAATGGTCTATATGCTGGGATTAGCATAACAGAGATGTGGTCTGAGTACCCGAGGTGGGGGCGGGGTACAGCCTTGTAAGCGTTCTTTACGGTTGTGTAAACAAAGTCCAGTGTATTATTTCCCCTTGTTGCAAAGTTTACAACAAAAATGTAAATTTCTCTGAAATACTCAACATTGTATATGCACACTCTGTCTCATGATCTTTATAATGTTTTCATCTCAATGCCAGCATACTTGGACACCTCTATATTGACTTCTAAAAAAAAAAAGAATCCCAGAATGCATTTGGTTGAGAGAAAGAGAATTTGTGTTGTCTTATAATGACTTGACTATTTCTAACACCCTCTCGCCCTTTGCCTGAAGGTGGACAGGGCTTGAGCAATGGTTTCCCATCATGTCATGTGTTTTAAAAATATTTCTCATTATTAACCCATGTAGAAATGTACAATTTAGAGAGTATTACAGAACATTATTATGTTATATTAATTTAAGCCTGTCATGCTTGTCATGCGACACACTGTAGTAGGCTTATTAGCCTGTTTATTTAAATTTTCCCTTTTTATTCAAAATATTACCAAAAATATTTAACTAAATGTATTGATTCTCAAATATGTGTAAGTAAATGTATTTTGCACATTACAGTTTTTTTCATCTGCTTACACACTAAATCTTAACTTGTCACACAATTTCTGAAACCTGACACTCAAACACCAGAACCACACACCAAATCTGCAAAACCATATACACTAATTCTCAGCCTTTCACTCAGTTTTCAATTTCATTAAACACTTTTTGCAAAACACAACACAAAAGTTTAACAGGAATTAATATTATGGCAAAGGTTTTTTGAGATGTGTTTGTGATATTTTGAATGCAATGCTTCATTTTGCAAGAGATGTGAGGCATTTTGCATTTTGTGTGTGCAATTCTTGGATTTGTGTGTAAAGTTTCGAAAAAAAGAGGCAAAGTTTTAAGCAGTTAAAAAAAAAAACCTGTAATATATCATGTTAGTTGATCTATAACGAGCGATGGGCAAAGTAGTAAGGGGAAAGGGAAGTGGTGTGTGGCCAAGTATGGTGACCCATACTCAGAATTTGTGCTCTGCATTTAACCCATCCAAGTGCACACACACAGTAGTGAACACACACCCGGAGCAGTGGCAGTTGGGGGTTCGGTGCCTTGCTCAAGGGTCTCATCTCAGTCGTGGTATTGAGGGTGGAGAGAGCGCTGTACATTCACTCCCCCCACCGACAATCCCTGCCGGACCTGGGACTTGAACCCACGACCTTCGGTTTACAAGTCCGACTCTCTATCCATTAGGCCACGACTGCCCAAAGTAGCCATTAACCATGCAAACCTGTCTTTTTACTTATAGGCCTACCATATTTGGGTGTCATAATGTCATAAAATATTTTAAATATGACTGACTTTGTATTTTTTGTTTTTGCTATGCCATTTTTTCATTTCATCTGAATATCAACAGTTGTTAGATTTAAGCAAAAACAGGTTTGAGGTTAATAATCTAATTTGGAAATATATTGGAAAATAGTGATCTATTTGCAAGTGTTTTGACATATCTTCAAATATTCATATGCCTGCATATAAGTCATAGAATAGTTTTAACTTTCAGATAAATCTCTTTAACTGTCTGTCACTGGTTACTCAGTTGGTCATTTATCAAAATAAAAATTTAAATAGAATAGTTCATTTGGTATTTTAAAATTAATGCCACTTTTTTAAAAAAAAAAAAAAAAATGTAAATATTAATAAAAATGATTTAAAAGTATTTTTATTCCTCTTTTAATATTTTACATTTTGTGCTATAACATCTAAATTAGGAAGTATTCACATTGGCTGATGCATCATATTGCGCATGATTTGTATCTAAATATTTTACAGCTTAAAAGTAAATTTTATGTTTATTATTTTATTTAATTTTTTAACACGTGATCTCTATGGTGTGTTACGTGAATCTCCGTCCGGGTGTTTCCATCACCGTTTTGCGTTCCGGCTGCTTGAAGCAAACATGGCGGCTGAGGGAGATGTGGATCTGGACCTGGAGGCTGAGGAGAACTGCACGGGAAAACCAACAGAAAAGCCCCGAAAACATGACAGTGGAGCTGCTGATTTGGAAAGGGTTACCGACTATGCGGAGGAAAAAGAAATATCCAGCTCGGATTTGGAAACGGTGAGTTAATATACGTATCAGAAGCGAATGAAGCTAGTCTGGCTAACGCTGAGTAACCATGTGCGGCAGGAGTGGACAGTAGATGTATGTGTTAACACTCAAATAACTATGAGGTGTCCTCTAGAACCACAATATTTAAACGCCATCATAACGTTTTAATAGTGTGATGTTTAAGCAGTGAAATGATCAGCCAGTTACTTAGCTGAGTGAGAAGTGATAGTTTAAGCTCTCAATGTTCATTTATCTCGCCACCTAACCTTTATATGAGATGCTAAGGCCCGAGAACATTTACCTATGAACGCTGGCATTTCAGAGTATATTTACTTATGAATGCTGTTATTTTTTTATATCATTGTAAAAGGTGTAATTCATGTTGATGTGTGTTTTTGAAGGCCATGTCCGTGATTGGAGACAGAAGATCCAGAGAACAGAAGGCAAAACAGGAAAGGTAAGAAATGTTGATGTGTGATTACTATCATCAGCTATATGTCTGTGGTTAATAAATGATAATCACGACAATACTCATCTATCACTTCTACAGAGAAAAAGAACTAGCTAAAGTAACAATAAAAAGGGAAGATGTGGAGCTCATTGTAAGTATACAAAAGTGTATTTTCATTCTAGATTCATAAATGTTTATATTTTGACATGGAACTCGATGATTATGACGTCTTCCTGACAGATGGGAGAGATGGAGATTTCACGAGCAGTGGCGGAGCGCAGTCTGAGAGAACACATGGGCAATGTGGTGGAGGCATTGATTGCACTGACCAACTGAGTGGATTTGACTGCTTTGAGATGTATGGACACATTGGACTGCCTTTTTCCTGCTTGTGATGACCCTTTCCTTTTCACACTGTACTTATTCTGTAATAAAAGGAACCTTTTTTAAACAGTCTTTACCAGTACAACTTACCTCTTTGCATTTATTAGAAACTCCAACCCTCTTTTTAATAATGCATTCCAGATGAACCAATGCGATCCGTGCCATAGTAATTTATTACCACAAAACAAAAGGTCAATTTTTTCCCATTACAAACAGTGGAACTAGCCTTAGAATTCTGTACACACAATGAAATGTTGTGTAGATGTATACAATTCAAATGCAATAAAGATTTAATGTCTTTGTTATGAGGTTTCTTTAACACTAGCAAAAGACAATAGTAAAACAAAGGTGATGGAAGGAAAAGAAGTTTAAAAGTGTCCTTGTTTGAGCTGAATTTGCTCTTCTACCATCAATAAGATTATGTCTTCCTCTTGTGCACTGTTGGCCGATCGAACACGTCTCTCACGCCTCCTGCCTTCTGTTTGAAGAACTTGCTGTTCTGAGCGCTCTCCTGAGCCCAGGCAGAATCAAATGAAGTGGTGTCCTGATCCACCAGATGTGTGTATTTTGTACGTCCGGAACGTCCAAAGTTTTTGACCTACAAAGCACATTGAATAATTAGTCATATTAGTGTTAAACATGGATGCTAGACTACTACAATTATGTACCCCTAAGGTGAAGGAGTAAATTTGCTAGAACGGGTTCTCAACTCCACTTTCCTCTCAATCATGGCCATGAATTAAGAATTCGTTCCCCCAAAATATTTAAACATTTGCCACTATTTTCTAAAACAAATTCTTATTTAATGGCAATGAAAAAGAAAAGCATGCAATGAAAATTCTGCTTCCATCTGATCAACAACCCATATATTGAACCATGCACCCCTCCTACGTTATTCTTTTTCGATAATCCGTTACATGCAGATGTACATCACAAAACAGAAGCAAGGATCTGTGGCTAAGTCTTTTTCCTTGCAGCTTTGAGCAATCAAATCTGATTTTTGGGCAATATACAGGATGACACGAGCGAAAGACAACTCTTTTTGCTATGTGCATGCTCTGTCTTAGAGACGTGCGCACAAGACGACGGTACTCAAAGAGCACAAGAGTATTGAATATTTTTGTCGCTTTATAGGCCTTGAACAATTAAATACACACACTCGTATGTGTCAAATTACTCATCTTCGCAAATGAAAGCAAACCGCTGAGAAAGAAAACATGTGTAACAGTATATTGGATCCAGGCAGCTCTTAAAGTGACAGCAGTCTAATATTCCTGCTGTCTGTCATTCATGTTAGTCAAACAACAAAAGAGAAAATCTCTCACTGCTCTTGAATAAATTATTTTTATAACTTTAATAAAAAATATCTTTACACAGTGAAGAATATGCAGTTTTCATACATTTGCTTACTTTATACGATGTGTGTAGCATTTCATATTTATTTATTCTACTGTAGTTTTTTTTTGCTTGTAATTAGTTTCTTATTTCATTGCTCAAGCAAGAGCTTGAGTGCCCCCCCTCCCCACTCCTACTTTTTTACATTTAGGCTAGTATTAGTTTTCTGTGATATTGACACTGGTGACAAAAATTATGACATTTCTACAGTATCAAAAATTTTGATATCATAAAGACCTTATTTAAAGCAAAAATAACTATCATGATACATATGGTTACCGTGAAATAAAATGACTCGTATCGTGATATAAGATTTTGGTCTTATTGCCCACCCCTACAACTCGGCTAGAAAACGGCATTGAAGTCAAGACCAATCAGTCCCTCCGGGATTTCGCGGGACTTTTTTCTGATTTTTGCGGCCTAAAATGACTGATTTTGCTGCGGCTTTTCTCAAAATTTGCGGTGATATTTGCGGCATTTCTTATTGTTTTGCAGTGAAAATATACCATGGACAACATTCTTCTAACATTGTTATAACTTTTCTGACTTCGAGAACCATCGTAGGGCTCCAGACTAACATTTGAGGACACCAGTGCCATTAAGTTCTACAGATGGTGGCACCAGCACCTGACAGTAAAGCACTCACCCTAATCGCACATGTACATCTCGAAGATGTCTATTTGATGTCTGCATTTACATATGCAAGACGTATTTTTTAGGGTGTTTGCTCATCTGCAATATGTCTCTAAGATGTTTCCTGTTAGATGTCAAATAGACATTTATTAGAATGCATGTAAAACTGCTTCTGAGACGTTTATCAGATTACAAGGTAGATGTTTCCCAGATCTTTAGCAGACGTCTTACAGATTTACTTGTGCTGTCTGGGTAGTTGAGATGCAGATAAAATGAACTTTTATTACTGTCATTCATAATGTCTTAATATAATTTGATAAATAAAATAAATATATATATACTGTATGTATGTATGTATATATATATATATATATATATATATATATATATGTATATATATATATATATATATATATATATATATATATATATATATATATATATATATATATATATATATATAGGGAGTGGAAATGGCTAATAAGCCTACATGCTAATAATCCTATAAATCTGCAGCCATATAGTGGTAATTCAATGTTCTTTTTATGTTTAAATAAGTGTTTGCTTTCCTACATTATGAAAATTTTAGTTTTACAAATGGAGGCAATATGAAGGATGAACAAATAATGTCATCACATTAAAAATAACTTTCAAATTTGGTAATACTAAAAGCTTTGAAGTGCTGGGAAAAGTTGTGTGAGGCATTTAAAAACACTCAAAAACATTAGACCATTTCTGCCACAAGTTGTTCCTGTAGTTATGTTAAATCCATGGTGAATGGTGGAGATTTGTGTTTATTGAACAGTGTTTTTCCTGGTTTCCACATCAGTGGCGTTTGTTCTGATATCTGTAGCTTTAACAGAATTCTGCGCTGAATTTGAATGTTTCTCACAAGATTTGACAGAGATGTGATTCTGTGGTGAATTCGACTACTTTCTTCACTGTATCTCCCAGCGCTGTGTATAACGGTGTCGTGTGATCGAGAGCAGTCCGCGGCTCCGGCCCGAGCAGATAAACGGTCTGCGCCACGTAGTCCAAACGAGTAGCGCGGATTCGTTCCACTTTCAGTTCGTTTGTCCAGAGTAGCTCTTGTAAATCGGGCGTGATGAGAACGCAAGGCTATTCATTCCATTTTTCAAACTGAGAAACAACCTTTTTTTAACTGAATGCGCGTTGCAATGACGTCACAGGACGCGTCTAAGCCCAAAATCTGCAGAAAATTTGCGAGCTCTTGCGAAAATTGCGGAGTTTGCGATAAATTCAGCGATCGCAGAATCGCAAAATCCTGGAGGGACAGACCAATATGATGAATCCAAATAGATGGCACTGACCTGCATGACTTTAGGTAAGATTGTTTTGTTGAAATGGTCCTCAAGAGTTGGAGCACTGAAGTCTCTCCTGAAGACATCTTGCTCTTCATCCTGCAGAAAAGATAAAACTTCTATATTAGATCAAGAACACATTGTCATCAGGTAATGATGATCTGCTCATTACTCACCAAGAAGAAAGCTCCTCTGTGATAGTACTTCTGCAGAAACTTGTATTTGCCCTTTGTTGCTTTGTTGGTGACGACTTTTCCATTTGTCCGCAGTTCTGCTCTACGCTCTTCCTCGGTAAGAGTGCGAAACCTCTCGATATCTGCTTTCTCTTTCTCTATTCTGTAATTCAAGTAAAAGCCATGTGGGGTTATCATTTGTGTTACTATATTGTGAAACAAAACAGTTTCTGCAAAAATGATGAGCACTCACGCTTCTCTGTCTTCTCTGTCCCTCTTAATACGCTTCAGTTCCCTCACTTTCCAGGCCTCATACTCCTCCTCCTCATTTTCTCCATCGGTGTCCAGAGCATCAAGAGCAGCCAGAGTACGTTTGTTCTCCTCGTACTCTTTCTTGGCCTCCTCCTCTACGATCTTCAGTGTGTAGCGCCGCCTCTCTTCAACCTGTTTTTTGGCCTCGATTTCCAGCTCTTTCTGTTTCTGCTCCTCTGCTTCTCGTTCTGCAACTGTCACTCTGTCCTTCCTGGGAAGTCATATCGATGAGAAATTATATAAATTGCAGTGTTTATCAGTGTTATTTTAGTCTTATTTATTTTAAAATTTCAGTTCTCATTTTAATATTTAGTACCAAACAGTTGCTGGTAGCCATTGACTTCCATAGTACAGAAAAAAAATATGATGGAAGTCAGTAGCTACCAGCAACTGCTTTGTCAACCATCATCATTCTTCAAACTATCTTCTTTTGTGTTTAGCAGAAGAAATAAAATTCATACAGAATTGAAACAAATGAACAAAATTCATTTTTGGATGAACTGTCGATTTAAGGTTAATTTATGTTTAAGAAACTCACTTGCGGATAAACACGGGTTTTAACCGAGGCTCAGCTTCGTCCTCGCTGTCTGTGTATTCCTCGTACTCTGACTCTGATTCAGATTCAGCACCAGACTTCCCCTCCTCCTCCACCTCCATGACCTCCATTTCCTCATTCTTCCTCTCTTGTGCACGCTGACGCATCATTGCTCTCCTCCTCTCAATTTCCTATACAGAAGACATAACACCACTTATTTGTGAACACATTTAATACATATACAAGTCTTTGCTTTTCCTAAATGTTTTGTTCAAGTGACCCACTTCATCATCGACTTCCTCCTCCTCCTCATCTTCGCTGCTCTCCTCTCGCTCAGGGTGCCACGTTCCTTCATCCGAGTCCTCGCTGCTTTGAGCAATCAGCTCTGGCTCTGCTATCTGCCTGTGTCTCGCAAGCCTGTGAAAGACACAATAGTGCATTTCACATTAACACCACCAGATCCCTTGTACAACAGTAACAGATTTGTAAAAATTGTATTGCACAGATTGATAGGCTTTACCTTTCTTCAGCATCTTCAGTCACTCGATTCATGAGACGTCGAAGACGAGGATCAGATTTTTCCTCCTCTTCAATTTCCATCTCTGGTTCAGCCTCTTTGCCCTTCTTAACAAACTGGAAATCCTCCTCTTCTTCATCGGAGGACTCCATCGGGGCATAGTCTGGACGCTTACCCGACACATATCGCTTCACCTTCACTTTCTCCATAGAAATTTCACCTGAAGTTAAATAAAAACAAAACATTGATAGTGTCATAAGCTGTTTTACTATAGAAAGCAGTTGCTACATTTTTTAAACATTTCTAAAATTATGTATGAATAATTAAGCTCTCCTCTTGCTCATGAACATAGGCTTTGCAGAGCACTGTTAGAAGCTTTCAGAACGTTGTCATTTTACTTTTTTCGTTTTTTAATAACCACTGTGGTGCTTTATTATTGCAAAGTTACCAAGTCTTGTAGTCATACAGTTTTACTGTAGAAAAAATAACTATAACTGTTACATAGTTATAGTTATTTTTTCTACAGTAAAACTGTTTTTACAATAACTGTGTGAAAACTACACATGTATCAGTTTAACTACAGGTGATTTGTTTTAAGACCAAGAATTTCATGTTTTTTTACTGCATAATATTGCACACTCGCACGAATCATGAAGTCAACACATGCTAACAGTCAAAGCTAAGTGTTTCTCAAACAAATACCTTTTTCATTGCGGATCGGCACGGCTCCTGCCGTCGACTGAATCGGCGGCTGCTTGGCATTTAATGCGTTTGGTCCTGACATTTTGGACAGTTCACGCGGGTCCCTTTACACTAGAAAACAACACAATCGCTGAAAGTCTCCGTGAAGATACTGTTTACAGTCCTTTATCCACTAACATGGACGTCCCGGAAATTGTACGCAATCAAAAAACCGCACGAAAACTCGTCCCCGGAAACACTGACATATTAAGTAGTTCCTACCTTTAATTGCACTTTTATAATTCCACACGTTATGTTTTGTCCTGTCCTTCCCTTTTGGTGATAAGTTGTCAGCGGCATAACAGTAATCAGGTAAAAGAGCCGTATATTCTAAAATCATTACTATTATTATGAAAACAACATGTTCTCTACACTTTCTAAAATCATAAATTAATAGGCCTATTTATGTTCCCATTCAAATTAATATCCAATCTGCTTCAAGCAGTGTTTGCTCTCAGGATCATCATTCTACTTTTATTTTGTCATTTAATAGCTGTGGTTTACTTCACACAGTTATAGTACCAAGACTTGTAATCTCATTCAGTTTTACTGTAAACTAAACTATGGTTACAACACGATACATCTTGGTAATAAAGCATTATATTTTATATTTTATTATTCATATTAATCCATTTAAGGATATTAATACACAACAACATTTGTCACATTTAACAAAACTTTAATTTAATTTCATATCTGTGCAAGTATTATACACTTACATTCGTATTATTAAAAAAAAAATGTAATTAAAAAATCTTAATACTAAAGCTGACTCAAAAATTCAAATCCAGTCATCATTCACCCATCCGGATGTTGTTCTTGTGCTCCACAGAGGGAAGAAAGTCAAAACAGGTTTGGCTGAACTGTCCCTTTAGGGTAAAGAACATCCCATGATGATCAGATACAGAAAGAAGAAAAAAAGCACATAATTTGGCTTGTGAAATCATTGTAACTCCACTCCTCTCTCCAAAAAGAGCTGCAGCAGTTTCTCCTCGAGAGCCGCGTTGGTGCCACGGAGCCCTTTTACCACCCGAGACGCCCACACAAAGTATTCTTGAACCCTTTCCGCTGTCCAACCTGTCAACATAGATACAAGACAGCAGTCTTACACAAGCAGTATAATTACAGACTGGAAATGTATTCATCTCCGGAGCAGTGGTTTTAATGTCTCACCTGTGGGAGTGCAACGATTGAGGTCCCGCAAATTATACAACTTGTCAGCTAGTTTGACTAGCTTGGCCTGATAGCTGCGGTGCGGTGCATGTTCCACTTGCAGCCGTTTTCTCTCCTCTTTTGGTAATGACTTGTCATCTGTAACCTCTTGGACGATTCTCGCCACTGTCGGTCCAAACATAAACTCCAGCTCATCAATGGTTGTGTCGGTGTCCTCTACTGTGTCATGAAGCAATGCAGCCTGCAACACAAGAGCATACAGTTCAATGTGCACAATTCCTTTAGCCTCTGAAATAAATCAGTGCACGGCTCTTTAAATACAACTCGTTTATGAATTAAGCATTTTTAGCATATTAGTACAAACTGATATGTTCTTTAAAAGTAACATATCTCTGACTCACTTGTAAAACTTCAAGATCTGTGATTCCACCCTCATTACTTAAAATCCTTGCCACCCCTGCAAAGACAAGAAAAGCAGCTGTATTTTCTGGAGTCTGTCGGATTATATCTGATTCGTCTTTGTAGTGAAGTGCTCTGGTACAGTACCTATGGGGTGATTGATGTATGGTGTGGCACTAGGATCTTTACGGCGCTGATTTCGATGTTTCTCAGCAGCGAAGTTGACCGTTTCCAGCAGCACTGCAGTCGACGAAGAGTTCATAGCTACTTTAGTGGAATAAGATAATGCGCAGTCTGATTATGCTTTTATAAATCGTTCGGACTGATTTGTTAATATATAACCCAGAACATGCGAGTCAATCATATATTAAAAATAAGGGTAATGTTACATTAAATCTATGTTGTTTGTGTTTTTGTGTCCGCGAGTCTAAGATGTCCGTGGTGAAACAAGCGTAGCGATGTTCGGTTCTTTTGAGTTGAATCTTTTCAGTGAATCGGTTCACGAGTTGAAATGAATAACACAAATGCTAACAGTACACAAATGTTATTACACCTTTTTATCAACAAGCATATGAAACTATGAAATATACTTCTGTTAGAGCGTGCATAAAGTAAGGAATTAGTGTGTTTATTGTTGCAAATGACTTGATTTTCATGATGAATTATGGCTGCAACAAACTGAAGCGATTGTATTAAATTACAATAAACACGCGCATTAATCGAAAAACGTAGTAAATAGCGATATGTGCCAACGTTTCATAACATTTAATGCCACATTAGCACCAAAAACCACGGAAGACGCAAAAGAATCACTGAATTGGTTTTGCTGTTCAAAAGAACCGATTTGCGGAAATGAATCGGACTGTCAGATAGATAGCGAAACCACTTCCGGAAAAAGGTGGACGAGGTATGATACGAATTCACTGCTTTTTGTATACATGCTGATTAAATAAATTCCCATAACTATATTTATGTTATTTTTGTAGCTAACTTGGGATTTGGACGTTACGATATGTTGATAAACTGTGAAAATAAAAGACAGTTAGAGCTGCTGAAGGAAAGCCAGCTTCAATGACATGAGCAAAATTCAGACAGAAGCTGCAGTAATCGAGTGATACTTGTCATTCTGCACATGCAGCTTCCACAGATCTGAGTGACAGTAATGTTAGAGAGAAATGTTTTACAGGTATATCCAGCTTCGGATAGAGTGGTAGGATCTCTCCATATGGCACACACAGAGAGGAGAGATGCTCCTGGGCTGCCTGATTTCTCCCTGCTCAAAAGACTGGCCAGAGACCAGCTCATCTTCCTGCTGGAACAGGTGACATGACCTTCCACTGTTTCTTTAAATTCTCCTGTTTCTTCAGAAAAGGACTTTGCATTTTGAATTTGTATTGTAAATGTCAACATGCATGTTTTGCAGTTGCCAGGGAAGAAGGATTTATTTATTGATGCAGATTTGATGAGCCCTCTCGATCGAATAGCAAATGTCACAATCCTGAAGGTATGGAATCATGTAATACATTTTAGGAGAAAGTATTGGCACGCTGTCTTTCTAAATGACTAGCATTTTATATCTTCTTGAAATATTAGTAATATACAAATATGTATTCACACCCTAATGATTCTACACCTGATTTCACCTTTAGCAACATGAAGTCGACAAACTGTACAAAGTTGAGCTCAAGCCAATTGTCAGCAGTTCAGACCAGTAAGTAAACCAGTAAGTTTTTATCAATTAAAAACTGTAATTCCTCTGTAAAATGTAGGATACAGATTCGCTCTTTTTGCAGGCTGTGCTTCCTGATACGTCCTCGAATACAAACTGTGAAGTGGATTTCAGGTGTGGTTTGCTGTTACGTAGTGATTTATAATCTAGGAGGAAGTATAGTTTAATAGTTTGTCTTAACAATGTTTACAGATTTGGTTAATTCAGACAAAGTGGCTGGAAGATTCAGAAGATATAAGATCATATTTACCCCCCAAAAGGTAACTAGTGGTCTGGAAATGATGTTAAAATATGCAGCATTTTTATTTTGTTGTGTGATTTTTGATGTTATGGCATTCTTTACAGTTTTATGCATGTGAGACGGTTTTGGAAGAGCAGGGAGTCTATGGAGGTAGGTTAAGTGTGTTAGGCCCGGTTTCACAAACGGGGCTTAGCTTAAGCCAGGACTAGGCCTTAGTTAAATTAAGATATTTAAGCAACTTTTACAAAAATGCCTTAAAAGAAAACATTAAGGTGTGCATCTTGACACAGAACAATGACACTGACATATTTTAAGATATGTTAGAGCAAGGTATTTTCAGTTGAGACAGCTCAAACATGCATTTTAGTCTGGGACTAGCTTAAGCCTTGTCTGTGAAACCGGGGGATAATTTCAATCTTTGGTCCTGCGCCTCCTAATGCAGACATTAACTCTGATGTTTTTTCTTAGATGTTACAACCGATGAGTGGAATTTCTACATTCTTCCTCTGGATGACGACATCCTCAGTTTAGAGCTGCCTGAATTCTTCAGAGATAACTTTCTGGTAATGCTGATTTGGATGCTACAGATCTTTAGGGCTGAAAAAAGCTTTGAATTTGGTATGTTTGATTAGTTTTAGTGAGATTTTTTTAACCTATTTTGAGATTTTTAGTTTGTATTCTTGTTATCAAGAAGGAATGTTATTGATAAGTACACTTCAGTGTCAAATGATTCTTAGGAAAGCATTAAAATATGGTGGATTTTCATTTCTTCTTATTTTTAATGTTGCCGCTAAATATTTTGTGTGAATAGAAAGTTGAAAAGAATAACATTTATTTGAAAAATAAATATATTTCTAACATAAATCTTTTTGTAAATGTATCCATGCTAAATAAAAGTATTAATTTCTTTAAATAAATCATACTGACCTGGAACTTATGAATAGTAATTTTTATTGTGGGATTGATATAGAGTAATTGTTATATGATTCATCAGGAGGGAGACCAGCGCTGGGTGACCACTGCAGGAAGTGCACTACATCTTTTACAGTCTGTATATGGTTCCTTCTCAAAGGTGTATGGGATCGGTAGATGTGCCAAGGTGAGGATTTGTGACAAAACCCTTTCCATCATAGATTTGCTGATTTTGGTGGATGAGAATCAAGGCAGTCTTTCATGTCATTTGTCTGTGTATGTAGATGGTGTATGAATCCTGGAGGGAGCTAATGGAGGAGGGGGAACAGAGAACAAGACAACCTGAATTTGCAAAAGTATTTCTTATTGACAGAGGTCAGTTATTTCAAAAGAAAATACATTTACATTTAGATGTACTCTGACAGTTTTTGGAAAACGGTCTTTTTCTGTTGGTAATAACAGCTTGCATAATTTGTATTTTAATATTTTAGATGTGGACTTTGTTACTCCACTCTGCTCTCAAGTTGTTTATGAGGGATTGGTAGATGATATTTTCAGAATAAAATGTGGTAAGCAATTTCATATTACAGGATCTTTGTCTTAATTGTTTAAAAAATGTTTATGTCTATCTATATAACGAGTTAATTATGACATGTTCAAGTTCATCCTTTTTATGTCATTTTGATGTTGCCTCTAGGCAGTGTGGAGTTTGGACCTGATGTCACTTCCTCTGAAAAGAGCATCAAAGTGATGCTTAACTCTCAAGACAAAGTAAGAGTCACATAGACTTTATTACATTGACTGGTTAGTAACTACTATTTTAAAAATGACCCTGCTGCTTGTTTAATTAATCAGGTGTTCAATGAAATAAGGAACGAGCATTTCTCCAACGTGTTTGGCTTTTTAAGTCAGAAGGCCAAAAATCTTCAAACAGCATATGATGTAAGTGCTTGCTACAGATGGCATGTTTCATAGCACATTAGGATACATTTGAGCATATTCTCCGTGTGACAGTAATCAAAAATATGTGATTTGGTAACAGAAACGGCGTGGGATGGACATCCAGCAGATGAAGTCGTTTGTTTCAGATGAACTGAAAGGACTGAAACAGGAACATCGTCTTCTCAGTCTTCGTAAGTAGTGTATACACTATGGTTTAAAAGTTTGGGTCAGCAAGGACATTAAATTAATCAAAAGTGTCAGTAATAACATGTATATTGTTACAAAAGATTTATATTTAAAAATATGCTGTTCCTTTGTACTTTCAATGTATCAAAAATCCTGACAATCATGGCTTCCACTAAAAAATATAGAATTTTTGAGCATATTTTGATTTCTGAAGGATCAAGTGACTCAGAAGATCAGAATACTAGCTGCTGAAAATTCAGCTTTGACATCACAGGAATAAATGATATAATTTATAAAACTGAACACCGTTAGTTTAAATAGTAACAATATTTTATAATATTACTGTTTTTTTACTGTACTTTTTGAATAAATATAGAATTGATGAGTGTAAGAAACGTCTTTCAAATAATGAAAACAGTTTCTAAATAATAAATAAAAGAACATGCTTTGTTCTTCCACTAGATATTGGTGCAAGTGAATCCATGATGAAGAAGAAAACCAAGCAAGATTTCCAGGAGCTGTTGAAGACTGAACATTGTAAGATGTCTTGATAAGTATGAGATCATGCAAATCTGAAATCTGAATTCTACAACTCGACACTGTAATCTCACCCATTTCTATATTTTCTCCTCTCTTTCCCATATATCAGCATTACTTGAAGGCTTTGAGATCCGTGAATGTATCACTTACATTGAAGAACATATCAACAGACAGGTATGAATAAACAAACACTGTTATTGTTATAAGACACTGGTATGATAATGCTACAATAATAATAATGCTTGAGGAATCTCTGTCCATCAGGTGTCAATGATTGACAGTCTTAGACTTCTTTGCCTGTTATCCATCACAGAAAATGGTGAGTCTGATTTATTCTTGTATATAAATTCCATGTCTTAAGCTGTTTATTTTCTGAACATCTGTTCAATAATGCATTTAATTCTCCCACAGGTCTTTTGTCCAAAGACTACAAATCTCTTAAAGCTCAGTACCTTCAGGTATGTTATGATCTGAAAGTTTACATGTATGAACTACTTATTTACCTAAAGTTTCATTAAGCCATTTTACTTTATAAGAATGCCTTTAAAATGAGTGTTTAAGTGGATGATCTTAAATTACTGAAACTGTTTTTGAGATTATGTCCTCTGTGATACCATATGTTGTCTCTTGTTCAGAGTTATGGTATAGAGCACCTGCTGACGTTTGCAAACCTGAGGCAGCTTGGTTTGCTGGAAGAACAGCTAGCTGGAGAAACACTGACAGTCATGGAGAGTAAAGTGGGCAAGCTTGTCACTGACAAGACTGTAGGTGAGAATGTGGACAAGTGCAATCTCTCACTCACTCTCTCTCTTCCTCTCGCACTTTCATATTTATTATATTGACTGCAATATACACATACATGCACTGGGGAGTTTCCTATGTTTCCATTCAGGGAAGCTGACAGATGCCTTTTCCTCACTGGCTAAGAAGAGCAATTTTCGAGCTCTGAGTAAAAGACTAGCTCTGGTTAGCTAACATATATATATATATATTTTTTTAAAGAAAAATAAATAGATACTGTTTAAAATTATGATATTTACTTCATGATCATCTAATCTACACATACAGGTACCAAAGTCTGGTGAGGAATATGATCTTCGTGTTCCGCGAGACATGGCATATGTTTTCAGTGGTGCTTATATTCCTCTGAGCTGCAAACTGATCGAACAGGTCAGCTTTCAAAGAAGGCTTTGGCTACTTTGCATTTATTTTTTCTTGTTCTTGCTAAACAACATTTTAAAGTATTTGCTTCTGGCCTGTGCTGTCCGCAGGTGTTGGAGAGAGATGGTTGGACAGGTCTGGAGGAGGTTACACGCATGCTGAATGGACAGGAATTTGCTGTAACAGGTTTGAACAAAGAATATGTTTGTATAAAGCTGTTTGTTAGCTGAGTAACATAATATGATGGTGTAGTATTTCAGAATATATTCATAATTATTTAGAATTTGTAACAAATATTTTTGTCAGTTTTCTTATGCTTAGAAAATTATTATTAGCATCATTATTATTAATAATAATATTTTTTTTGCTATCAAGCTTACACATCCCCCTCTTTGGTCCTGTTTTTGTTTCAGGTGGCAGTAGTACTTCAGATGCCAGGAACAAAACTGATGCTCAAAGGATTGTTCTAGTGATGTTTCTTGGTGGCTGCACCTACTCTGAGATCTCTGCACTCCGGTTCCTTGGCAAGGAAAGAGGTAAAATATTCTAGAATGTATTTTGCTTTTATTAATACGTATTACGTAAAAGAAATGGAATATGTTGTTTATATAAAATTGTCCATTTGAAAGGTTGCAGATTCATAGTGGTCACTACAGCCATCACAAACAGTGCACGGCTTCTGGAAGCATTACTGGATAACAATGCTTGAGTCTGAGGAACATTCCACAAGAGGACATTTTATGATCAATTCCAGGAGAGGGCAAAAACACAGAATATGCCCTAATTATCCCTGACATCTATATCATCCCAAAACAAATGTACTGTTAGAGGGGATGTCAAAAAGATGTGATTATTCTTAAAGGGATAGTTAACCCAAAAAGGAAAATTCTGCCATAATTTACCCACCCTCATGTGCTTCAAACCTGCATGACTTTCTTTCTTTTGCAGAACCTAAAAAAATATATTTTGAAGAATGTTTGTAACCCAACAGCTTAGGTGACCATTTACCTTTATTGTATGGGGAAAAAAACACTGTTTCTCAAAATATTTTATTTTATTTTTCAAAGAAGAAAGAAAGTCATGCATGTCTGGAACGACGTGAGGGTGAGTATATTAGGAGAGGATTGTAATTTTCAGGTGAACTGTCTTTTTAATTGTCTGCGCTGGTGTCATCTGAATTTATGAATGAAGAATTGGGATACAAAACTGCACTTTATAAAAATGTTTTATACATTTTGTTCAGAGTTTGCCATGCATGTAATAACTGATTCAAGACTGATCAATAAAACAGTTACTGGTGTCAGGTGTGTTTTAGCTCCAGTCAATTGAGTGAAACACAGTGAAATGGCCCAGTGGTCTAGTTATGTGTGTATGTTCAAGTGAAATTAGTTCATTTTTTAAATGCACAACAATGCTGCATACAATACACACACAAATATGTGACCCTGTACCACAAAACCAGTCTTAAGTCGCTGGGGTATATTTGTAGCAATAGCCAACAATACACTGTATGGGTCAAAATTATCGATTTTTCTTTTATGCCAAAAATCATGAGGATATTAAGTAAAGATCATGTTCCATGAAGATATTTTGTACATTTCCCAACGTGATTATAACAAAACTTAATTTTTGATTAGTAATATGCATTGCTAAGAACTTCATTTGGACAACTTTAAAGGCGATTTTCTCAATATTTTGATTTTTTTGCACCCTCAGATTCCAGATTTTCAAATAGTTGTATCTCTGCCAAATATTGTTCTATCCTAACAAACCATATAGCAATGGAAATCTTATTTATTTTCAAAAAAAAATTACCCTTATGACTGGTTTGTGGTCCAGGGTCACATATGGTACATGTGATACAATTACTTATGAGACCTATTAGATATGTTTAATATTATATATTATCTAACATAAAGTCAACCTAGCATGAAAAGCAGTTATTTTTAAACACAAATGTCGGTATGGAAAAAGCTAACAGAAAAATATTGCAAAATAATATAGACATTAAACATAAATAGTGCAATAAACAGATACAAAATAAATTTCTTAATAAATAAATGGTAAAATAGACCATTATTATTGCTGCACAGTTATTTATTTGTTGCTATACACTATCATGGTACATTATTCATGGAAAAAAATCAGGAGTGGTCGTTTAAAAACGTTTCTGAGGTCATGCTGGAACAATCCGTTGACGCATCCTCACGCATGCGCAGGAAAACTCCAAACAGCCAATCAGAGGAGCGGCGCTGTTTTGACGCATATTTTGAATCAGACAGAAACGGTTACGCGCACGATCGGAGTGCGAAGACTGTAACGTTACAGTGAAATATTCCTTTATAAAATACAAATAAACAGCGAAGAGCCTTGTCTTGGGCCGATGATGAGGAAGAGGTGAGTATGTTTGCTGCTATGTTATAATTTTTGGGCAGTGTATCTACAAATGCGGGGACACAGATTTAAGCATGTGTGTCATTTGATCAAAATTTAGTTTGAGTTGTAACTTAGCTTGTTTTGAAGATGATAACATTAGCATTGCATTTTAATCCACACCCGCGATCATTACATGTCTGAGATTCGTGCAGCGCTTAACGTTAAGTTCCTGCTATTGACAGATAGCAAGTGTTTTCAGCTCATTAAACTCCAGCTTCTGTGAGTGAGTGGGTTATATAATGTCATAGCAAACATTTTATATAACAGTGCTTTGCTCTATTGTGCATTCAATGAATAAATATATGAAAACGTTTCTTTAAATTTCTAAACACCCGAATGTACAGTAGATAATTATGATATTTTGTATTATTAATGAACGTAATCACTGGTGGATACACATCTGTTAGAATAGAAGTTTATGGACAATGTGTTTTCTATTCTTTCTCAATAATTTTAGTGAGTTGATTGCTGCAGAATCGGTGGCATGTCTGAATAAAGCTCTCTGCCATCTAAAGGACATCTGGGAGGAGATTGGCATCCCTGAGGATCAGCGATTAGAAAGAACAAATGTGGTTAAGAATCATGTCAAAGTGAGTGTTGAGTGTACTTGAGCAACATCTGATGGATCCTTAGAAAGAGTGTTTTCAGTGATAAACTAACAAAACATGTACTTTAGAGTCTTCTGGACATGATGATTACCGAGGAAGAAAGTCTGCGGAAACGTCTGACGACCAGTATTGAGAAATGTCAAAATGAGTTGAGCACATTGTGTTTGGAACTGCAGCTTCCCCCATTTCAGGCAAGTATTTACACTGGATACAAACTCTAGATAACTCCACAAAATGTTAAACAGCACAACTTTTTTCAACATTGATAAAAACAATGTTTCCTGAGCACCAAATCAGCATATAAGAATGATTTCTGAAGGATCATGTGACACTGAAGACTGGAGTAATGGTTGTTGAAGATTCAGCTTTGTCATCACAGGAATAATTTACATTTCAAAATTTAAATAGCAAAAAAAGTTATTTTAAATTATATATTATTTCAAAATATAACAATGGCTTCATAGCTAATACAATAAAAGCCAAATAACTACAATTTTTGATTGCATGGGGTCCCTCCAGAATAAAAAAAAACATAATTTTTTGTGGTTCTGGTTCATAATCATTTTAGGAGGACAGAAGTAGCACTATGCTACAGCAGGACAAAGACCTCCGGGCACATCTTGAAGTGATGTTAAAGGAGAAAAATCAGAGAATGCAAGCACTCAAAGCATTGACCGACCAGGACCAGGATCTCTGTGACCTCCTCTGCTTCCAGCTGTTTTCTATCTCTGCTGATTCTGTTCCGTCCCTGGAACAGCTGGAGAAATTCCGTCAACACATCTCCTCTCTCGCTGCTGAGAAAGTATGACAATACATCTTTGTTTTAAATACTACACTCTTATAAACGTCCCAGTCATTTATTGAAGCATTGTGTTCAGTTTGATATACAGTGTTTTATATACATATTTAAAGGAACGAAGACATAAGGAATTTGTCACATTGAAGAAGCAAATAATACTTTGCATGGACGATCTGGATCAGTTGCCTGAGACTAGTTTTGAAAAGGATGTCGTATGTGAAGATGAAGAGAGTTTTTGCTTGTCTAAAGAAAACATTGATTCACTCAAAGTCCTCCTTCACCAGGTACAATATAAGCTGAATCTGACATACTATAAGCATTGTTCAGCAGTTATGTAATACAGTATTTATCATTTCAGTTGGAGAGCAGAAAGGCAGAGAATGAACGTGTCTGTGGCTCTTATCGGGAGAAGATCCATGAACTATGGGAAAGGTTGCAGATTCCACAGGAAGAGCGTGATGCAATATCTGAACACATGACCCTGTCAAAGAAAAGAAATATGGAAGCTGTTAGTAACCTTTTGACAATTTGCTTCTATTAAAAACTATTTTAAACCTGTTTTTCTCCCCTTTCCTCAATTATACAACGTTGCATGAATTAAGGCTTCCAAATGTCCAATCATTTTATTGAACACAGATGATAACATTTTTATGTCTTCTACTGTCAGTTACAAACTGAGGTCAAACGTCTTGAGGAACTGAAACTTAAAAATATTCAGAATGTCACTGAGGCCATTCGGAACGAGATTGCGGTCTTCTGGGATAAGTGCTTTTATAGCACTGACCAACGGCAAGCGTTTGTGCCCTATTATGATGGTGAGTTGTCATTTTTCTGAATTACACTGTTGACTGTCTTTTGTAATGAAATAAAGGTTTTTTCTTCTCTCAGATGATTTCAGTGAGGAACTCCTGAGCTTGCATGATGCAGAAATAGTGCAGCTTAAACAGTATTATGAGGATCATAAAGATCTTTTTGAAGGTGTTCACAAATGGGAGGAAAGCTGGAGACTTTTCTTAGAGCTTGAAGTAAGTTGAACTGACTGAAAATATTTATCGTATGCTTTTGCATTACCTAATACTGTATGTTTTGTGGTAGGAAAAAGCCAAAGATCCATCCCGATTCACCAACAGAGGAGGAAACCTTCTAAAAGAGGAGAAACAACGGGCTGATCTGGTCAAAGGTCTCCCCAAGGTAATTATGACACATGTATTGAGAGATACACGTGTACACTACCATACAAACGTTTGGGGTGAGTGAGATTTTTTTTAAATAAATAAATTAATACGTTAATTCAAAGATTTCTAATTCAAATAAAAGATGTTCTTTTGAACTTTTTTATTCATCAAAGAATCCTGAAAAAAATGAATATGGTTTCTACAAAAATATTAAGCAGCACAACTGTTTTCAACATTGATTATAATATAAATGTTTCTTGAGTACCAAATCAGCATATTAGAATGATTTCGTAAGGATCACTGAGGACTGGAGTAATTGTTATTGAAAATTCAACTTTATTTATATTTAATTTAGCTGTAATTTATCATAGGAATAAAATATATTAAAATGAAAAACAGCTATTTTTAAATTTAATATAATATCTCACAATATTACCGTTTGACTGTATTTTTGATCAAATAACTGCAGTCTTGGTGACTTTATAACTTTGCCAACCTCTAACTTTTGAACAGTAGTATATTATGTTATAAGGTTAACCATTAGTAATTGAGTCTCTCTCGTTTAGCTTGAGAAGAAACTGAAGGCTGAGATTGAACAGTGGGAACATGAGCAGAACAGAGAATTCCAGGTCAATGGTCAGAAGTTCATGCAGTTTGTTACCGATCAATGGGAGACGTACCAGCTGGAGAAAGAGCGGGAAAAACAGAAGCGGGTATGTATTTCACTTTACGGGCATAGGAATGTAATGATTTTATACATTAACCCAAATTTGCTGAGTAGTTTGTATTTTATGTATTTATGACCAGTTGAAAACCACGAGTAAGATTTAATAATATTGATAGATTCTAATAATACAATAATAACTGTCGTGTAGCAACTAAAGAAGAGCAAACAGACAGAGGAGGACATGGTATATGGCACTGTGATCCGGACACCAACTAAACGAAGATTTCTGGGCAGCACAACACCTTGTAAAGCTCAAAAGGCAAGTACAATAGGATTTTATTTCCTGATGAAGACAGCAGAATTAAAGTCAATGTGAAACCCTGTTCACAGCCCATTTTACATGTAATGTGTCATATTTCTGAGTGAAAAAGAGTATTGCAATATAAAACATGCAAGGCAGGACTTGTTTTTATCCATTGGAAATTGATTGGGTTGTGAAAAGTGGGTGTTCATGTTGGTTTTATTCTCATTACACACCTTGATGCACACGTTTTTTTTTTTTTTTTTCATTTCAAATGAATGCATGGCTGTTTAAGTATTAACTCTGGCTTTCCCTCAGCTAAACGCTACCTCCAGTACTGGCACTTCTAACAGCACTGTCCGATCTGTCTTTGGTGGTACTGTCTGTCATTCTCCTATATCGCGTCCTCCAATTTCAGCAAGCAAGGTCAGTGCACGGCCATAACAACACCATTGTTCTCAAGCTTTTAATGAACTAATTTGCCCAATCCTTTACTGATTAACTGAGTTAATGTGTTACTTCTTTCCTTACACGTCTTTTTTCAAAGCAGGGTAATGTGAAGACTCCAGGCCATGGCAAACCTCCTCATCAAGGTTTGCTAGAACGCAATAAGGAGAATATCTGTCATCTAACTGGTGGTGTGGCTGGGATGACGAAGGTACCAGCTAGTCCACAGCGTAACTTCAGCATTAACTCTGTCGCAAGCACCTATTCAGAATTTCAGGTAAACTCGTCCTCCTCTTCTCCATCAGTAACTCACAGTCTGGTCAAAGAGAGCAAGAGCTTGAACTGAATTGTGTTTTAAAGGAATAGCCTTAGAAACCCAAAAATTTCAATTTGCTGAAAATTTACTCACCCTCAGGCCATCCAAGATAAAGATGACTTTGTTTCTTTATCAGAACAGATTTGGGAAAATAATTTGTATTACATCACTTTCTCACCAGTGGATCCTCTTTAGTGAATGGGTGCCGTCATAGTGAGAGTCCAAACTGCTGATTAAAACATCACAATAAACCACAAGTAATCCACACGACTCCAGTCCAGTCCATCAATTAATTTCTTGAAAAAAATGTGATAAATCCATCATTAAGATGTTTTAAACTTCTCTATCCATAATATTGCTTTCTCCAGTTAAAAAGTCGTCTTGTCTGAATCCGGAGAGAAATATGCCCTCTTTACAAGAGACAACAGTCTCATATCTGTTGTTTTTGATGTGAGAGGACAACAGGGATGGACTTGAGGAAGTATTATTATGGATTATGGACTTGCATTTTGGCTAGACACGACCGTTTAAAGTTAAACTGTGTAAATGATGGATTCATTTTTTTACAAACATGCAGCTTTTCACTTTACAAGACGTTAAATAATGTACTGGATTCGTGTGGATTACTTTTGGATTATTGTGATGTTTTTATCAGCTGTTTGGACTCTCATTCTGATGGCACCCATTCACTGCAGAGGATCCATTGTTGGGCAAGTATGTAATACTACATTTTCTCCAAATC
The DNA here is from genome assembly GCA_027422415.1 of Schizothorax lantsangensis. Classification (NCBI taxonomy): domain Eukaryota; kingdom Metazoa; phylum Chordata; class Actinopteri; order Cypriniformes; family Cyprinidae; genus Schizothorax; species Schizothorax lantsangensis. Next base: position 31,037,940 of record CM049839.1, on the reverse strand, counting down.
TGTTCCCATGAAGAAACAAACTCATCTACATCTTGGATGGCCTAGGAGGGAATGATTTTTCAGGAAATTTTCATTTTTTGGAGTGAACTATTCCGTTAAGTATATACAGTAAATGCCTATTTAAAAAAAATTATGATACTGGCATAATGTTATGCTGATAAAAAAAAAACTTGTTTTTAAAGGAATTTGTCAAGCCTGAATCCATATAATCAAGGTTTGTTAGAGATTTATTTCCAAACATCCTAAATTTTGCCTATTTAACTGTATGGTTAAACACACTGCTTAAACACACTTTGATTTGCTAACACTGTTTTGTTTATGTTGTACTGTATTATAAAAGTAACCCTTTTATATATTTAACTAAACACGTTTATAAAGTATGTAGGGACAATATGCAGTCAGATGGTAATTATTGATAAATACTGTATCCCTTATGGGTTGATCAAGACTGACAGGGTCCTGTATTACCCTAAAGGGGTTTATTTTGCAGTAATGATTGGCTGACTGGACATTGTTAAATGAATACTGTACTTACCAAATTATAGCTAATATAGTTACATTCTTTTAATTTGAACAGAACAGGCAAGTAGGACAAGTTCCATATGATATAATTTTATACAAACAAATAAAGTTTTCATAGACCTCTGAAGGCATTTGTGATGCATGTATAATATCTGATTAGTTGCGCTTTTATACATCCTCTTGGCCTCTCTTTGAGCTGGACTGTTTTTCTTCCTAATCCACACTTCTAACCAAGACTATCTCTATTTATTTACAGTTCAGTTAATGCCTGACTGCCATTATCTGTCACTCTGTCTTTATTATTTTTAGGCTGTAAATATATCCAGCATATATTATGAATAACCTCATTTCATATCAGTGTTCAGATACATATTTTCATGTTAAAATGTCTCTTAATCTGTAATTTTCTTGTCACAGCGAGACCTCTCCAAGTCATCTAAATCAAAACACGTACCTGAAATCCTGAACTCAACCATCATTCAGCATTAACTCTACTGCATGCAACACTTTGTGCTATTAGGACTGGGATCTTTAGATGATGGCTTATGGGTTCTTGTTCTTTATAGCTTTAGCTATGCATTTTATATGTAAATGAAGGTAATATATATTTAAATGTATCTTAGTCGGATTCTACATTTATGTTCACTTTAACACTAGGACAAGCACTGCTTTACATGTACTTGTAATGTAACAAATGAATGTGCATTTTAATGTTACAACTGCTCAGCTGTCCCTAACAAATTAAGACTTTTAAAAAAATTAAGTACTAGTTATTTCTCATTATTGGCAATATTGTCAAAATCACAATGTATTTTAATGTTGCTTTTGAATGTTTTGCACAATGTAAAAATAAAAACTTTATTGCATTTTTTATTATATTGTACAGTTCACTACATTACAGTTCACTTTTGAACATTCTGTGAGTCCTGTCATTATTTTAGTCAAACTATTTCTACTGTTGCTAATATCTAAGATGTTTGAATCTTGAATTGTTTTATTCTAAACAAGTTTCTGTATAATTTATGGATTTAAGCAGTTGTTATATTCCTCAAGCATGTAAATTCACATCCAGCTGTTGCTCTTATTTAGCAAATTGAAAATGGGTAAAAATAACAGGTAAATTATATAACGGATATTAATAATGGAGCCACTATAATAGAAGGCTTTAATCTTACTAGGACTTCTGTATTCTACATATCTTTGTTTTTGAGCAGAATACTGATCAGTTGGAAAAATCATGGTTACTACCCAAAAATATTAAAAAATAAGATTAAATATTTTAAGTCTTTAACTGCATCTAGATTTTAAGCAATCCTGCTGAAAACAAAAACAATACACCATCACAGAAATTCTAATGGTTTCCACTACAGAAACCATTATAAACATTGCAAACCATCAACTTTTAACTATTAAAACCATTAAAATTTGTTTCCTGTTGTGTTTGGGGACATATTCCGTTAGGATTTAGTGGTTTAAACAAAGACTAGAATTAAAAGGGACTTTTGGTTAAGCCACCAATAGAAGGCGACCAATTACCAGTAGAAACCCACAGGGTCCATTACAGTTTACATTAAAACCAATACAAGTCCCATTATAACCAGTAAAACCATTACAAATTCTGTGGTTTCTATTGTTTTATTTTTTTTCAGCAGGGAAGTCTGCATTTATAGAAGTAAAAAAAAAAAAGATAAAAACCTCAATAAATAAATAAAAGTTTACAAAACTGCAATTATTTGGAAAATATTAATTGTTCGTTTTACAGATTAATTTCACTTATAAACAGTCTCATGTAATATCGGATATATAAATGCAAATTTACAAATATAAACCCCAACTTTGTATTGCTAAGTTAATTTAATGTGTGATTGAGTTGTACGTATAATTATATACTTGGCATTTATTGACTTTTTTCTACTATGGGTTTTTAATTATGTTATAAAATGTTATTGTTCTCTGACTAAAAAAGTTAGTTGCGTTGACCTTGACTATAACATAGTAGTTTAAAACAAGCGTTTTACGCAAATGGCATAACATTGGTCATTTTTATTTTTATTATTATTTATTAGTAACTGGAAAAATAAAATGAGTTTGGCGAATGTGTTATGCGGAGGGGCGGGGTCATTTTGTAACCCGGAAGCAGATTGTGGTGAATGACGCGAACCTTTGGAGTCGAATCTTTGGTCGAATGGACAGACGGTAAAAAGATGGCGGATGACAAGAGCCATAGCATAGGCTGTCATTCCACTAATAAACGGCTCTGGAGCCCTTCCGTTCGCGGAGCGGCGGCGGTGTTTATCTGTATACTGTTGACCGAGCCTGCGCGAGCCACCACGCACTGGGTGGTGACGGAGGACGGCAAAATCCAACAGCAGGTACGCGACTGTTTAGTCACTCCATCGCTCTCTAGACTCTCTATTTACAGACAATATATTACTAGCTTTCTAATCTGATTGTTACTCACTAACACTGCTTTATCCAGCTGTCAGACAGATGCGTGTGTTGACAGCTGTTGTCTGCTGCTTATCACGATATAACAGCTCAGCAGTGTGTAGTGATTCATTAATACTGTCCAGATCATCAGCCTGATTTGGCTTCTTGATGTCTTCTAATCTCTGACCTCATATCTGTCCGATAGTGACTCTTGCTCAAAACATGTTTGCGCATTGATTTTGCCTTTTTCATGCTCCCTTTCGTTTCCAGGTGGATTCTCCTCTTAACTTGAAACATCCCCACCATTTAGTTCTTTTCATGCAACAAGAGACCCGTGTGAACTACCTCAAGAAGTTAGAGGTGATGTTAAGCCTCACATTCATCATAACCTAAAAGGATCTTTTACAATGTACTTTGTCTTGAAGAAGGCAGCTCTAGAAGTAAAGGTATGCTTCCCTAATCGCTTGTCTGACTGTGAGTGTCTGTACATTTTGCAGAAGCAACTAGTTGCTCAGAAGATTCACATTGAAGAGAACGAGGACCGGGATACTGGTTTAGAGCAGCGGCATTATAAAGAAGATGCTGACTGTGTCACAGCTAAAGTTCCTCTGGGAGACTTGGATCTCTATGATGGCACTTTTATATCCCTGGAGAGCAAAGACATAAAGTAAGTGGTGTTTGCTTGTGCTTTTTATGTAATTATTTTAATTGCTATTATCAAATACATCATTATGGTTTTATTTTTGCGTTTTTCTAGTCCGGAGGATTTTTTGGATCAGACGTCACCTCTACCTCCAGACCTGGAAAAACCTGACTGTGCTAAAATACTCGATCTCCCTTATAGCATTCATGCATTTCAGCACCTCAGGGTGAGTGTTTTGAGTGCTTTAAGCTTTACCCATAGATACACTACTGGTTAAAAGATTAAGTGTTTTTTAAAAAGTTTTTTATGCTCATCAAGCCTGCATTTATTTGATTAAATACACAGTAAAAAGAGTAATATTGTGAAATGTTATTACAATTTAAAATATTTTCTGTTTTAATATATTTTAAAATGTAATGTATTCCTGTAGTAAAGCTGAAATTTCATCAGCCATTACTCCAGTCTTCAGTGTCACACGATCTTTCAGAAATCATTCTAATATGCTGATTTTATATACATTTATTATTCAATAAAAGCAGCTTTGATGAACATAAACTTCTTTCAAAAACATTAAAGATATCATAATTATTCAAAATTCTTCACTGGAAACTGTACGAGTGGGGACTTGGTTCAATGCATTGTTGATTGGATTGTGAGATGTGGGCATTGCATTTGAAAGTGGAGGCAAATGAATGTGAGCTTGCAGTGTAGGGTTTAAACAGACTAAATGATTGGAGACGTCCTGCATGCGTCATGAGAGAAGTCTGTCATTTTCACTAGAAGGTCCAGTTATGTGATTTTGTTTTTACATTATGAGATCAACAAATGAAACATGCACAGATGAATTTTTCACAATAAGATCTATAAGATGCATTTAGAAAATACAAAGGTGATTTTTCATTTCATGCCAACTTTACTCTCAAACATGGGCTCTTTGTTTTTTTTCCTCTCAGGGTGTACAAGAGAAGGTAAACTTAACATCACCCTTGCTTTTAAAGGATGACCCGATCTTTACCTCCCTGTCTCTTAAGCTGGGACAGAGTGTGGATGAGATTGGGCATCGGATACACCAGGCCCTTCTAAAAGTAAGTTGATTTGCTTGATTTCTAAAGTTCAGGGTTTTCACAGTCATGGAAAACCGTGAAATGTTGCAGTTGTGATTTCTAGGCCTGGAAAAGTCTAGTATTTTCTATAGTGACTGGAAATCTTTGTAGTTATGTTCTCCTAATATAAGATTATTGTGCTTCATAAGATGAAACCCAGCACTAAAATGCACAATAAGGAACTTTATTAGCTTTGAGTCACAAAGGGCGTCTTTGTAAATCAAAGCTAATGAATATTTTTATGGCACATAAAGTGCTTTACTTTGAGCATCTTTGCTTATAAAGCCAAGTCCTTCTTCTAACCACAGTAAATGTCAGGAATTTTTAAGGTTGAATGATATATCAGTACCACACTTTTTCCTTTATGGTTCAGTTTTTCCTCTTAAGTTGCAGTTTTTAAAGGCTTGTAGATAATAGCAGTATTCAGCTGAAATTGTCATTTCTCAAGATTAATGATGACTGTCTTTTTCTCACTTTCTAAGAATTCCTCTTCATGGGTGCTTTATAACTTGGCCTCCTTCTACTGGCGGATGAAGAATGAACCCAGGCGAGCTGTGGACTGTGTGGTCCGTGCCCTCCATTTTTCTCCAAGGTAAAGTGAAATGGCACATGGATACAAATGGCAGATGTATAGTGGGCATAGCTTATCAACAGTAAAATCGGTGTTTCATCACCTGTGCAAAGACTTGCAGAAGTTGTTTTACATAAATTTGCATGTACTTCCTCTCTTTTTGCAGGCAGCAAAAAGATGTTGCTCTCATCAATATGGCAAACATACTTCACAGAGCGCACTTCTCGGCTGACGCCGCCATTCTCGCCCACGCTGCTCTGGATCTCACCACCGATCTCCTAACCAGCCATTACACCCTGGGCAATATTTACGCTGTGAGTGCAGCTTTTTGAAGAAGAGGGATGGTTTCTGAAAATACTATTTTTAAATGTTTTTGAACTTCCTCATAATCCTCTGTTCACATGCACTTACTGCTGGACAGGAAATGCAGTTTTTCTTTAGGATCTGATTTCCTTGTTTATGTCAAATGACACTCACTTCCTTGTTGCATCTCTCTCTCCCTTCCTCCTGTCTCTCTGGTAGATGTTGGGGGAGTATAATCACTCCGTGCTGTGCTATGAGCAGGCCCTGCAGGCTCAACCGGGCTTTGAGCAGGCCCTGAGGAGGAAACATGCCGTCCTCTGTCAGCAGAAGCTGGAGCAGCGGCTTGAGGCTCAACATCGGTAAGACAGACTATTTGTTTTCTCATTGACTGCTGTGACTTTGACTCTCTTTTTCTATGCAGTTACTCTGAGTCTCATTAAGAAAACCATCTGAGTATGGAGTAGCTTTAATCCTAATATTGATTGGCTCTTGTTCTTTCATTGATGGATTATGTAGTTCAATCTCAATCTAATTTTACGTGAAAAAAGACAAATGCATTCAGCAAGGATGCATTAAATGATCAAAAATAACAGTAGAGACATTTATTGTTACTAAAGATTTCTATTTTAAATAAATACTGTTCTTTAGAGAAACCTGGAAAAAAAACACTTGTGGTTTTCACACACTGAATTAAAGGTGGGGTAAGTGATTTCTGGTAGCCAATGTTGACATTTGAAATCACCAAAACAAACACGCCCCTACCCCAAAAGGGTATCGCCCCTATTTTGATACCTCCGCCTAGGGCTGCACGATTATGACAAAAATCATAATTGTCGATTATTCCCTTGAGATTGTAATTGCAATTATTAATAACGACTATTTTGAACAGATTTATGCCATTGTTTGAAGCTGCATGCCATATTTTTATATAAAATATTTATTTAAAAAAAGGCAATTTATATGATCAGGGCTCCAGACTAACATTGGAGAGCAGTGGCACCAGCACCTGATTTGGTAGCACTGAACATGTAATATTACAAGTTTGTCTCTTATAAATGCACATTAGAACAGGAGCTTGAGTTGGGATGCAGATGTACATTTGACAGTACCATTCTGAAAACTAACTGCCTCATCTTTTATACATAACCAAAAGTACAGCACCTCATTACCATGGTAAAAAGGTAGCTTAACTATATGGTTTCTATGGTGTTTGCATTGAAAAACAGTAGCCTAAACACATTCAGTCAATTACAAATCCACATCAACTGATAGAATAATTAACAAAATAATGTAATTATATTCCATTACTCCTTTAACATACTTAGTATATTAATAATATAATAATACTCAATATGAATATCCTACTTTTCTGCCACCTTACCATTGTTAGTAACTGTAACATTGTAAATGTGGGTGATTTGTGGATTGAAACGTCTTCTAACTGGATCGTTGTTGCACTGTTTCTGCTGCTTTCTGCATCTTTCTGATATTCTGAGAATAACAGCTCTGATTTATTTGGCTTTAAACTAGTTTAAATTAAAGAGACGTGATTTGTACTGGAGAACTCTGCGCTGAACTCGAGTGCTTCTTACTGGATTTAACAGCGTTGTTTAGCGCGTGATCGCGGGTCACTGTATAGATGCATACGCTCTAAGCTCGCGCTGCGCGGTTTTCTTTTGAGGCGAGCGGATAAAGGTCAGTGTGGCGCGCAGTTCAAACGAGTTCCGCTATTTTGTTCCGCTTTTGACACGTTTGGCGTTTAACATAACTATCATGCACAACAGAGTGAGGACGACTATCAGTTAGACACAATGTATTTTATCCAGTGTGTTTGAGTTTGTTAAACCCCGCGCTGCAAACACCTCTTAAGTACACAGAATAATGCAAGTGGGCATTTTTAATTGTTTATTTATTTTTGTAATCGTGGCTTTGAACGATTATGTAATCGTGGCATCCATAATCGTAATCGCGATTAGAAATTCGATTAATTGTGCAGCCCTAGCTCCGCCCCACACATACGTACGAACAACGATTAGTTCTGTGAAACAAAGCATTATAATCACTGATGCTGTCTACACTGGATGCCACGCCGCGACACGACAAATCCCCTACAGAAAACCGCTGCCGCGTTCTATTTATGACATATTGACACAAATTTCAAATGATTTTCAACGGTCGCTTTGTCGCGTCCAGTGTAGACAGACTTTAGCTGTTGTGGCACGGCGTCCGGTGTACACACGGTGTAAGCCTTCTTTTGTTCCGCAAACGTTTTCCTCTTTTTTTAAATTTATTTTTAATTTTTTATCCGCCATCTCTATCTTTCTGTCGTTGCGCGGCTCGGCTAATGTCCGTCATGTGCACTGAGCGCGCTCTCCTCTGCATCATGAGTAGACACGCCCCTTACTGCTGATTGGCTACAAGTTTGTTTTGGTACTGGCCCGACTCAGTTTTCTAAAGCGTTTTTGAAAAAATGCATACCTTGTAAGAGACTTAAAAAACATTTAAAAAAATCTTACCGACCCCAAAGATTTGAACAGTAGTGTACATTAATATGCTTCTTATAGATATGTTATTAAAGGCCAGTCTAAAAATTTGGTTTTATACAGCTTGCTATGTTTTTTACACCAGTGGGTCCCAAGTTGTTAAGATTTATTTTCTGCTTGGGGCAAAAAAGAGAATGATAGTGATAGTGAAATGATAGTGCTAGAAATGATAGAGTTTTCATGCTAGATGTTTGATTAAGCAAAAAGTTAGATTTGTTTCATGTGGAAGTCGACTTACAAACTAAGAACCACACATCATGCGTTAAACACAAAGTCAAAGTGTCATTGTAAATGTATATTTTGTGATATTTTTTCAATTCTAAAACAAAATGTTGACAGTATTTTGGTAGCTACACCAGATAAACGAAATACAATCAAAGTGACGATGCTTTCCAATTGTGACATTCAGACTTAAGCATTTGTTTTCTGGCAGTGATGACAAATATCTTGCAGTTGTTCTGTTGATGACAAGGAAGAGGGCACAAATTAATTTTTGAGTTTGTGCTAAAAAACTGCATCTTCCCTGACTCTTTGTCCAGGTCTTTACAACGCACCCTGAATGAACTGAAGGAGTACCAAAAGCAGCATGATCATTACCTGAGGCAGCAGGAGATGCTGGACAAGCACAAGCTCATTCAGGAAGAGCAGATCCTGCGAAATATCATCCACGAGACCCAAATGGCTAAAGAAGCTCAACTCGGTTAGACTGCATGTTTTACATTTCAATTCCAGTCATACAGTTTCTGTAACATAGACCCACAAACTCAAGATTGTGCAGTATACAGGATAAACAAGTTTAGCAAGCCTGCCAGATCTAGTTGGCGCCACGTTTGTTCTCTTCCCCTGTTGATTGCATGAATGCGTATAATAGGACTTCAATGTTTTGTTTCAGGAAATCACCAAATGTGTCATATGGGCCAGCAGAAGTTCACCCTGCACTGCCCGTATGACTTGCCTGTACGGTATCACCGTGGAGAACTCTTTGAAAATGTCCACTACATTCAGGTAAAACTGAAAACACACTGTTTGAATTATTTTGCTTTGTGTGTGATAATAATTAATTAAATATTGAAGTAGTTTACTCGATTTCTACACAATAAAATATTTAGCCGAACTTAAAGTGTATATTCATTATTTAAATGCCTATGGAGTTTCAAAATTTTACTTTTGCATGTCTAGAAAAAAACACTTAAAATTAGTGAATTAAAATTAAGAAATATCTTGATTTTTAGTTGTTGTAGCTTATTTAAATTCTTGGTTGCTTGAATCCTTGAGCACAAATTTCAGTGGACAAGCATTGTTTCGTGTAACAACAGTGGAACATATTATTGTTTTGTTCCTGTGTCCACTATACCCTACTTTGACTGCTTGCAAAACTATTTTTGTATGCGGATTAGGATCAAGCAAATTAGCTAAGTAGCTGAAACTGACTTGTTTGTAAAACGGTTGTATGAAAGCAATACTTTACATGTGATAATATTGTTGATATTCATCATAGCATCAGTCCTCTTTGTTACATTGCTTTAGTGTCAATCTCCTCTTATTCTGTGTGTGTGTGTGTGCGTGTCTGTAGTTTGGTGAGGAAGTGTCAGTAGCCAGCAGTGTTGCTCTGGTGTCCGAGTTGAGTGTGAATGAGAGTCACAGTCCTCAGCAGTTCTACACCGTGTCTTTAGGACGGGAACCTGCAGCCCACTGGGACAAGGAGACCACCTCCACCGATGTAAATGTGTGTTGATTATTTAACAGCTAAACACTCCTATTGTTAACCGAAAACAACGGAATTATCCTAAAATTTTAATTAACACAAATGCATGAGGAGTTGTGTTGAGAAGTTCCTGCAGACACAGATTCCATGTTGTAATAATTATTGGCATATTTATGGCATGTATTTATTGTGGCATATTTTTATTTGTAAATGTCATGTTGTTTATATGTTAGAACACAAAGGTGTATACATGCCATGTTCGAATTATCGTAATTATGAGATTCTGACTTGTAAAAATGTATCCATATCCTAGTCAAACTCATTACTAAAACTTTTTGAATTATACAAGAGTTCTGACTTATACCATCTGACCATTGCAATGAAAATATGCAAACTGGTGGAAGGTTTAGCCATGAAATGTAGTCAACTAGTTATCCTGGAATAACTTGGAATGAAAATCATTCAAGTATAATCTTAAAAATAAACGAAAGACATGATTACAATACAATTTAATGTAGCTAGCATGAAGTTATCTAATTTCCTGTTAAATATGATGAATACCCTAACATTTTATCAATACGGCATGTTTTATGGTGGTTTTGTGATTACTCAAATTACACAGATTGATTTTGGCATTATTAGCGTTGCCATAAAAACTGATCATTTCTGTATTATCTATATTATCCTGTATATTATATAGTAAAAGTCACATTCTGTTTCTGTGTGTGTGAACAGGAAAGTCATATGGTGCTGTGGCCCAGGAGGTCAGACTGTGCACAACGATTCCCCACAATTCCCCCTGTGCACCTACTTCCCACCTATTACCTACCACCTGAGTCCCGCAACTTTAAGTAAGATGTGGCACTGTGACATGAACACTTATGTTAAATACAGTATGCAGTCACAGAATCACACACTCAACTATTCAACATGTAACATGTCACTTTATCTTTTTTATGTTACCAGGGCTCTGAACATCCTCTTGGAGAGCAAAAGTCCTCCATCATCAGCAAAGATGCCGGACTGCAGCTTTAAGAACCTTGTCACTGCTAGAGACCCACTGGACTCTCTGGCCTGGGCCTTAGAGAAGGAGCTGCCTGACCCACATGCTGCTGAGGTATGAGCCAGCTTATTCAACACTGTCAGTCTGAAGGTATTCTGTACCACACCCTTAGCTTACCTGGGCTATTTGTGCAGGTAGATGAAGCAGGGAGAGCTATTTAGTGTGTGGGAGTGTTGTTTTCTCAGGTGAGTCATTCTGTGTGTGTTTTACGCAGGTGTTGCTGAAGCGCAGTGGTGGGAGGAGTTTGGAGCAAACTGGAGCACTGATTGCTCAGGCTCTGGACAAGGTAAAAGAATAATGGCTACATGTGGCTCATGTTGAGTGCATTAGCAATTTCACTATTTGCTTTTTGTAGAGAATTGAGATCCAAATTATGTGAATTGCAAATTGAAGATTTTAATTTGTAAGATTCTGAAAATTGAGTCAGCTGATTATAAAGTGGACAAATTATGTAAGGATAATAGTGTGGGTCTTATGGAAATGTGGATAAGTGTACAGTACAGATAGAATTGAAGAATCAGTAACTTTATAATGAACATTTGTATATTTTTTTCCTATACAACATATATGACATAATTCATAGTGACTGTGAACCATTAAGCTCAGAAAAGGATGGAAAAAAAAAAACTATAAATGCACCATAAAAGTTATGACGTGTGTGTAGTGCTGGGCGGTATACCGGTTCATACCGAATACCGGTGTTTATTTTTGTTATGATATGATTTTTTTAAAATACCGCAGTACACAGTTTAAACAACGCTCGGAACACGACACCATTTGAGAGCGGTTTCTTTTCACTGTTGCACTGTGTTGAGGGAACAGCTGTATGTGTTACTAAGCGTGAAAGTTCCGAAACTGAAGCTGTAGAACGTGAACACGAGCGTGACTTCAGCACTAGATTTAGCAACTTTCAGACACTTTTAGCGGCTTTTTTCAGTATCACCTCTCTCGGCATCTGTTCTGTGCAGCGAGCAGCAGACAAGCAGCGAATTCCGTTTGCTGTAGATTCGTCAATAAATGAGTACAAAACAGCGTTTACAATAGGGTTGCCAACCGTCCCGTATTAGCTGGGACGTCCCGTATATTTGGCTTAATTTTTGTGTACCGTACATGTTCTCCGTTGTCCCGTTTCTTGACTGACTGTTACAACAGCAGCAGTGCTGAATGCTGATCACTTGAGAATGATCACTGACACCTGTCATCATCCAGTCACAGCCACCCTCACGCAGTAGGCTGTAAGTTAAGTAAATCATTAATCGTGAACATAACTGTTCGAGGAAGGCTGCGTAATCCTCTGACAGCGGTCGCTCCCGCCTCACATTCTCACAATTCTGTCCGTGTTTTGACTTCAGTAAATAAATTTTGGCAAATACAAACAACGTGATTATTTTTATAGAGTGCAACATCCAGCCACGCAAGAAAACATGCAATCTTGAGACGTGATCAATAAGGGAAGCCGTCTTTCACTATTGTAATGTTGTAAAATCGTGAAAAAAACATTTTACATTTAAGTAACTAGCATATTCTTAACCTTGGACCTTATTCTTGAAAAAAAAAAGTTTCAAATGTTTTCAGTCTACAGCAAAAATAAAGGAATTGGCCTCACTGTTCCAATACTTTTGGTATACAGGTGCTGGTCATATAATTAGAATATCATCAAAAAGTTGATTTATTTCACTAATTCCATTAAAAAAGTGAAACTTGTATAATGTATACATTCATTCCACACAGACTGATATATTTCAAGTGTTTATTTCTTTTAATTTTGATGATTATAAGTGACAACTAATGAAAACCCCAAATTCAGTATCTCAGAAAATTAGAATATTGTGAAAAGGTTCAATATTGAAGACACCTGGTGCCACACTCTAATCAGCTAATTAACTCAAAACACCTGCAAAGGCCTTTAAATGGTCTCTCAGTCTAGTTCTGTAGGCTACACAATCATGGGGAAGACTGCTGACTTGACAGTTGTCCAAAAGACGACCATTGACACCTTGCACAAGGAGGGCAAGACACAAAAGGTCATTGCAAAAGAGGCTGGCTGTTCACAGAGCTCTGTGTCCAAGCACATTAATAGAGAGGCGAAGGGAAGGAAAAGATGTGGTAGAAAAAAGTGTACAAGCAATAGGGATAACCGCACCCTGGAGAGGATTGTGAAACAAAACCCGTTCAAAAATGTGGGGGAGATTCACAAAGAGTGGACTGCAGCTGGAGTCAGTGCTTCAAGAACCACTACGCACAGACGTATGCAAGACATGGGTTTCAGCTGTCGCATTCCTTGTGTCAAGCCACTCTTGAACAACAGACAGCGTCAGAAGCGTCTCGACTGGACTGCTGCTGAGTGGTCCAAAGTTATGTTCTCTGATGAAAGTAAATTTTGCATTTCCTTTGGAAATCAGGGTCCCAGAGTCTGGAGGAAGAGAGGAGAGGCACAGAATCCACGTTGCTTGAGGTCCAGTGTAAAGTTTCCACAGTCAGTGATGGTTTGGGGTGCCATGTCATCTGCTGGTGTTGGTCCACTGTGTTTTCTGAGGTCCAAGGTCAACACAGCCGTATACCAGGAAGTTTTAGAGCACTTCATGCTTCCTGCTGCTGACCAACTTTATGGAGATGCAGATTTCATTTTCCAACAGGACTTGGCACCTGCACACAGTGCCAAAGCTACCAGTACCTGGTTTAAGGACCATGGTATCCCTGTTCTTAATTGGCCAGCAAACTCGCCTGACCTTAACCCCATAGAAAATCTATGGGGTATTGTGAAGAGGAAGATGCGATATGCCAGACCCAACAATGCAGAAGAGCTGAAGGCCACTATCAGAGGAACCTGGGCTCTCATAACACCTGAGCAGTGCCACAGACTGATCGACTCCATGCCACGCCGCATTGCTGCAGTAATTCAGGCAAAAGGAGCCCCAACTAAGTATTGAGTGCTGTACATGCTCATACTTTTCATGTTCATACTTTTCAGTTGGCCAAGATTTCTAAAAATCCTTTCTTTGTATTGGTCTTAAGTAATATTCTAATTTTCTGAGATACTGAATTTGGGGTTTTCATTAGTTGTCAGTTATAATCATCAAAATTAAAAGAAATAAACACTTGAAATCTATCAGTCTGTAGTATACATTATACAAGTTTCACTTTTTGAATGGAATTAGTGAAATAAATCAACTTTTTGATGATATTCTAATTATATGACCAGCACCTGTATATATGCAATTGTCCCGTATTTTTCCTTTTTAAGTCGCTTACTGACTGTTTGGAATTATAAATATGAGCATAGTTTGTCTGTTAATATTATGCACTTTTTTTAATTTATTTTTTTACTTTGCTACTCAGCTTGCTGACTTGAAATCATACACAATTACACATATTTTGAAATGTAATTTTTAAATTGTAATTTTTTTTTTTATCTAATCACAGCCATTACTCCAGTCATTAGTACAATGTGATCCTTCAGATCCTTCAAACCATTCTAATGCTGATTTGTTGTTCTAGAAATGTTTTATTTTTTATCATGTTGAAAACATTTGTGTTGCTAAATATTTTGTGAAAACACTTTTTTTCAGCATATTTAAATGAATAGAAACTAGAAATAGAAATCTTTTATAACATTGTAGAAGTTTTTACTGTCACCTTTGATCAGTTTCATGCATCTTTGCTGAATAAAAATATAAATTTCTTTGGGGGAAAAAAATGTTGACCCAAACAGTTATGTAGGTTAGTGCAATGATGCTTTTTATAGTACTGCTTTGGCCTTTTGGGATCTGAACAGCACATGCTCACGGTCATGTCAATGATTTCAATGTTAAGATTCTTTAAAAGTTATTTTTGTGTATGTGTTTGACTGAAAAAATATTGCAAATTAATGAGTATGAGTAAATAATGACAGATATTTAATTTTAGAAGTTGTTAGCTGCTCATAATTGGATTGTGATGGTAAAAACAAAATAAATGTCCTTTTCTCTCAGATGAGTGGGCCGCGGTGGATGATGCAGAATGAAGCAGGTCTTTTCTGGCGTGCTAAAGGAAATGGCACACAAGCTTTGGCGTGTCTGCGTCAGGCGCTTCATTCTGCTCCTCCTCAGCACAGAGACATGCCTCTGGTCAACACTGCCAACCTGCTGCTGCACTACGGCCTGCATGACGAGGCCCATGAGCTGCTGCAACAGGCCCTGCTGGTCAACCGCACAGAGGTATGCACTGACACTGACCTGGCTATAATGGAGACCGTTGAACACCACACCTTTTCAGTGCAGACTTTATTACTACTACCCAGTTTACACTGTAAGTGATCACATAACTAGGTTGCAGTGTAGACAGCTTGTATTACGATGTTAATTACAATCTTATTTTGTCATGACACCCATGGAAATATTCCTCTGATGCCACAGAGGAATTTAAATGTCAGACTTACAGTGGTGTTAACTAGGGCTGTCAATTAGTTAAAATATATTATCACACTAGTTAAATTATTTTCTTTTGAATTAATTGCAATTGAACATATAAATATTTGCAAAGAAAATCCCAAGGATTCCCAAATCCAAACACATTGCATGGTTCTGACAGATGAAAGCTTTTAAAAGAGGCTGTAGTTGTCAATATATTGTTTATTATCATTGGCTATATCATGGTTATTGATATAGGTATTATCAATGGCCACATTGTGGCCAAACTAATAAGTGCAAAAATATTGCACAAAAAAGTATACATTTGTGTGGTTTGAAAAATCTGACTGTGCTTTCAATGCTGTTGATAAAATGTACGTCACACTCTAGAGTATGCATAGAAACCAAAGTGTACCTTGGGCTTTACTCATTTGATGATTGTGCTAGCTGCTCTGCTGTAAGTGTGGCGAGCTGCTTGTCCGCTTACTGCAGACTTGCAAAAACATGCCTCAAACTTGAATTTCTCATATTTTTCATTTATATATGGGTCAGAGGGCATTCATTTTATCAAATAATTTTCTTTGGAATTGATCACACTAACAGGTTAAATTGACAGCCCAAAGTATACATTTATTTCACCCAAAAATGAAAATTTGCTGAAAATGACTCACCCTCAGGCCATCCAAGGAAGGTGAAGTTTAAGTTTGTGGTCACGCCTTAGTTTGGGAACCAGTTCTCACTATTAGCTAATTATTAACTATGACTTTTGCCTCAAACTCCTAATTTGCTGCTTAATAATAGTTAGTAAAGTAGTTGTTAAGTTTAGATAGGGGGTAGGGTTAAAAAATCTAAAATATGGTCATGTTGAATAAGTCATTAATATGTGCTTTTTAAGTACTAATAAACAGCCATATGCTAGTAATATGCATGCTAACAAGCAACTAGTTAATAGTGAGAATTGGTCACTAAATTAAAGTGTTACCAAATTTGTTTCTACATTGGATCAGATTTGGAGATAAATTTAGCTTTACATCACTTGATCACCAATGGATCCACTGCATTGAATGGGTGCCATCAGAATGAGTCCCAACAGATGATAAAAAAATAATACACTAGCAATCCACACTACTCCAGTCCATCAATTAATGTCTTTTGAAGATAAAAGCTGCATGTTTGTGATAAACAAGTACATCATTAAGACGGTCACTTCAAACTTTAGCTTCCTATTAAATACGAGTCCATAATCCAAAATATTGTGTTCTCCGGTGAAAAATTAGTCTTGTCTGAATCAGGAGAAAAATATGGACAACTCAAGCATTGTTTACAAGTGAAAGCAGTCTGAAACGGTTCTAACCAAACATTTCAGTGGATTTTGATGAGAGAGGTCTTTACTGGGTAAAGCATTATTATGGATTATGAACTCGGTAGACTCTATTTTGGTCAGAAGCGATGGTTTAAAGTTACAATGCCTTAATGATTTATTACAAAAATGCAGCTTTTCACTTTATAAGACTTTAATTGATGGACTTTATTTGTATTGATAACTTGTGATGTTTTTATCATCTGTTTGAATTCTCATTCAGACGGCACCCATTCACTTGCAAAAGATCTATTGGTGTACCAGTGATGTAATGCTATATTTCTACGATCTTTTCCATTACAAGCTTATCTGCATCTTGAACGACTTCAAAACATAAATAAAAATTTTTGTGTTAGCTATTCCTTTAATCAAAACAGAAGTTTATTAAGTGACAAATGTATCTTTCTCTCTCTCTCTTTTTCACACCAGCCTCATACCCTGTTAAGTCTGGTCAACGTTCACCTCTCTCAGGGAAACCTGACTGGTGCTCTGGCCGTGTTTCGTCGGGCCCTGACTCTCACAGTTCACTGTCCCCAGTGTCGTGCCAGCCTGCCTCTAATGCGCTGTCTCCAGTTTTACCCCTTCCTTTACAATCTCCAGCACCAGGCCTGTCCATGTAAGTAGCCTCCTCCGTAAACCTGTAGGACCCTTCCAACACTGAACTGAGAGTTTTCCCCCTGGACAGCTACCTCACTTCACCTTCCTCCATCACTCACAATTTCCTCCTCCCTGGTGTTGCAGCCTCAGCGGCAGAGTGCTCAGCACTCTTTTTATAGCCAGGCACTGTAATCTTTGAGCCAATTTTAGACTCTTTACCGTTGCATCTTCTATTCTGGGTTTGCTCCATTCCCTCTTCTGCTCCCCTTTTCTCTTCTCCTCAGCATCCTGCACTGCTCCCCTTCTCTAGCTCAGTTCTCTCTCCCCTGGCACTCTTCTGAGTGAGAGAGACTTTGAAATAGCAAAATCGTGTCCTCAACAATTCAGGGCACTGAAAATAGCACAGGCTTTATTTAGATGCCGCTGCGCTCTGCAGACAAAAATGAACTCATTGTCCTCTTCTCGTTTGGGGGAACTCTGAGCTATTGATTTAGGGATTAATATGGCAAACCCTTTTTGAACTAACACACTTTTCACTTATACAACAATGTGAATGGTGAATGTGTGTCCAAGTGGCTTCTGTTTCTACCTTATAAATAATGCCGTTGTATTGATTTGAAAAATCGAAGTTAAACATGTGAGCTGAATTGTGTGTGTGTGTGTGTGTAGCTGGCTCTGGCTGTGAGGCAGAAGAAGACACAGAGCTGGAGGAATGGGACACGGGCAGCAGCAGCAGCAGCAGGCAGGAGGCCTGGGACACTGATGCCATGCCTGTATCTGCTTTAGAAGACTCACTCCTCTTTGAGAGTAAGATTAATAATGACGCTTATGGGGTCTTCTTTCTCTGTGTTTGATGTTTATATACAATACAGTGGACTCAGTCCAACATTCTGAGACCACTAGCAAAAACACTTCTATTTTGCATTTATTATTAGCATAACAATTTAAGTGAGTTCTCATACTTATTGTCACAAGTGTTTATTCCATTAGTGACTTAGAAATAGCATTAAATGTTAAATATCTCTTATTTATTTGTATGTTTATTTTTTTACATTATAGCATTTCTTTTTGACATCCTAAATCTTTGTTTCAAGGTTTAAATTAAATTTTAAATCCCAGATTTGCGGTCTCAGCCTTTTAGACTCCACTGTATGTCTCCTCTGAGAATTGAAAATGTTGTGATAGTTGTCAGACAGAATTTGACCTCATCAGTGTGTGATCACATTAGCAAAATTTCTGCAAAAAATTGTCAAGAAAAATAGGTCAATATTGTAGCAATGTATGAAGCACATCGCTCACAGAATTCACTTTTATACCAAGTAGCTTTCTGTTGGCAAACGTGGTAAAATCGCACAACAAACCTGAACTTGCTGCGAAATCTGCATGTGGAAATCTTTTGCTCTCATGTGAAATTCTATTAAAAATGCATGTATTTCACCCACTTCGAAATACAGTAAGCTGTAAATGTGACCACACATTTAGGGTCTTCTTAGGGTCTCTCTGTAAAGGAAAGTATACTACCATATACTACGCATACAAAATCTGTGAATTTTATCTCTTCTTCAGCTCTTTTTGATTATTTGATCTGACAACTAAAAGTTAACTTTACCTATATTACCTGTCAATAAAGTGAAATGTAATTGCAATTTTCATACAAAAACCCAAAAGATTGTATTTCATGTTTCATGTGAACCATTTATTAATACAGTCACTTTCCCCATGCTTTATGAACTTAAACATATATTAATTGTAAGCCTTTACATGTTAAATCTGTCCTTGCTAAATTAAACAGTGTAGTGAGGCCATTTGATATACCAATATAGCACAGCACTATGTTAAAGCTTTATGGTTGCATATTTTATACTGCTTCATATTTCATGTTGTTTCACTTACTATTTTTAAACAATAGCTGGCAGAATACATGCAGTATTTTTTTTTTTACAAACAGTCATTGTCAGATTGAGGATGTCAATCCACATGGAAAAGAATTAATTCAATCTTCTGAACAAGGACTTAACTTAACTTGCTTAACTCCTGTGTGCCTCTAAACAAGCAGCACTCTCACTGCTTTCCTCTTTACCTTTTCTCTCTCGTCTTCTGCAGAGGTTGTGGTGGACAGCAACGGTTCTGGGGAGGCGAGCGGGCAGGACAGGGTCCAAGAGCAAAAGACTGACGGGGTGGAGGAAGAGGAGCAGGATTGGCGTCTGAGAGAAGAGCTGATAGGAGCATTTGAGGGGGCTATGGACATGAACGGGAAGACAGGGGACCTACGGGGCATCCGCGTGCTGAAAAATGACAGGGTCATGGGGGCGAGAGGGGGAGGACCCTGCTTCGGCAACTGTGAGGATGATGAGGGAGCTGAATGGGTACGTCTCTCTGTTAGAATGTTTAAGAACATTTTGTTTTTAAAATCAAGAAGAATATAACTGTTTCCTTTTCTGTTCATTTCTTTAGATAACATTCCAGGTGAAACGTGTGAAAAAGCCCAAAACTGATACCTCGGAGGGCTGGGTGGGAGAAGGAGATATTCGTCAGGGTGAACCTGCAGCAAGCAACTCCATCCTTGAGATCAGTGGACCCACAATCCCCTCTCCTGGACCCTCAGGTGCTGAGAATGAATGCCTTCCTACATGACATTTAGTATTATTTATATACACTTATTAATATTTTAGATATTTTAACTTTGTTTTATATTTTCATTTTAGTTTTAACAAAATTAGTATTTTAAATCCATTTCTGTTCATTCAAAAATTCATTTTCATTTCAGTTTTTATTTTTAGTAATTTTAGTCCAGCTTAAACTTACTTTCAGTTAGGTGCCAAGGCAACATTTTATGTTTTTCATCTAATACTTGTTTTATTTCAGTAAACAGAAATTATTTTTATGGTTTGTTATAGGGGTGTAACGGTACACAAACATGACGGTTTGTTACGTACCTCAGTTTTCACGTCACGTCACGGTTCGGTGCGGTTTCGGTACAGCAGGAGGAAAAAAACTAAACATAAATAGATTTTTTTTAAAATTAAACAATGGTTTACTAAACGAATTGCTCTTTCTTTAAATAAATTCAATTATAATCAGAGGTGGAAAGTAACTAATTACAAATACTTTCGTTACAGTACTTAAGTAAATTTTTTCTACTTTCTTGAGTATAATTAAATTGTGGTATTTTTGCTTTTACTTGAGTAGAATAAAAATAAAGTATTCAACTTCACTACATGCGTTCAAACCACGCTTTGCTTTGACTGTCAATCACCGGGGTTGGTTTTTTGAATCTGCATCACTGCATTTCAATATTTTAGTGAAATTTTAAATCGTAATTTTAACATCTTCTGAAATGGGTCGTGCAATTGATATTACTAGAGCACTCAGCAGTTTAAGTAAATAGAAACTCTGTTAATAGAAGGACGCAGTTGCATGGATGGAGGAACATCAATGTAAGTGTCAAAAATGCATGCACACACCATTCAGATGAATGGTAAAAAATCGCCCTCTTTAACAGTGACATTTAACGAAGCTAAAATAACCTAAACATTAACAACAATATTGACATAAGAGTGCATGCATTTTGCATGCATCTGACTGACAGATCAACCATGATATATCTGTCAATCAGATGCACGTAAAATCACTTTTTCTATGCCTGTGCTTTGGATGTGTGTTCCCATGGGCGAAGAAAGAAGATAGTCTATGTATGACCAGATGATTTATTCATATCCAAAACGAGACGATGTGAACATTATGGAGCGCTGACCCCTCTCATGCAGTGTATATCGCGCAGAAAGTGCAAAACGGCCTTGTAGAAGTAATAATAACTTATGACGTGCAGGAAATCCCAATATAAACAAAGGCATCCCACTATTGCTGTAGCAAAAAAAAAAAAAAAGGTAATTTCAAGTCATTTTCAGGAAATATATAAAGTATATGAATAATGCAGTGCTAATTGACATAACATTTATTACAGTATAGAAACTATTCCTTAAATATTCCTTATGTGTTTGTATAAACCAATCATAAAATTGTCATTTGGAAAATACAGAAAAAAATAAAAATAGAATACAAATGATTTGTTATCGTCCAGCAGTGTTTTTGATTTCTTAGCCAATTAAAAGACATAAGAAAAAAAAGCCTGTCAGTTAGACAAAAGTCGGGGGGGGGGAAGCTTTTTATTATTATTTTTTTACATTGCTGTCCCCCTCACTTTTGAAATGATGGCTACGCCCCTATGTGTGCAGTACAGAAAACAGTCGTCTTCTGCTTGAATGGTTCAAAGTCATATTAAAATGTACACAAAGGAATTGATAAGAGGAATCAACATTTTCATTTTATAACAAGTAGACAATTCCTGACCTTAAGCGTCCTATTCCAGAATTGGAATCGATTTTGGATTCCCATGCCTAGGTACGGGTTAACATGTTAAATAAAAAGCTTTTTTGTTCTACTGAAAATGTCCCTGGAGTCCACCTTATAACACCTTGTTGATATTCAGTGTTGGGCTAGTTACTCAAATAATGTAATGTATTACTCATTACTTACTCCTTTCAAAATAATATTGTTACTTTACTTATTACTTTCTGGCAACAGTAGTTAGTTACACTACTAGTTACATTACTTTTTCTTCACGCCCCACAGAAGTTGTAAATGTGTATCTTCCACATCAAATTTGTCTAGAATGTTACTAACAACATATTTCTGCCTCATCATTTGACCAAAATCCACATTGGATCGCAGTCAGAAGTTATTACAAACACTCAATAGTGACTGATAGTGACATTCAAGCAGAAGTGTTGTATTAATCTAATTAATTGTCATGTGTAGCTTGAAGCTAATTGTAATTTCTCCGTTTCCCATATACGATTATATTGCATTATGTATTTTATGAAATCACATAAGTTTGTAAGAAACTGTTTAATTTTCCAAAAATATTTTTAATTATAGTAATATAATGTACCACATGCTGATCAGAGGGATGTGGGTGGGATGTAATGCCAGAGTAAAGTACAGCCACAACTTATACAACAGTGTTCAGATCATTTTTTTTCTTGACAAAATCAATATAATGCAATATTTCTATCTGCTGAATGTAAGCTTTTCCATATTCCAAGTTTGCCTGCTGTACTGGGGACATCACATGCATGTGCGAGTCGTGAAAATTATGAAACTAATCTAGGAATTATTTGATTGTTGGATTTTATGTTGAGGCATCAAAAGTAACTAAGCTGTTTTATGGATGGTAACTGTAATATTATTACTAAAATCTTATTAGTAATTAGTTACACTACTAGTTACTGCAAAAAGTAATATTATTACAGTAACTAGTTACTGCCCAACACTGTTGCTCTTATAATAAACTACACTTTTAATGAGATTTTTAAATCATTCAAGTCAAGAAGACTTGTGTGCTGTTTTCTCTGCTGCACACACATTGTGTAAGTGTTCTTTAGCCTGTTGACTTTCATTCATAGTATTCAGCTAACAATGAAATATTTTGCAAAAAGAGTTTGAATAAATGTGAATGAAATCTTAAGATTTTTTAGTTATTTACCTTATTGGAATCGAAATTGAATTAATAAGAATCGTAATCATTAATTAAAACGATGCCCAACTTTACCCATACCCCACATTATTTTTTTACTGGCACCTTTCTATTCACACTGTTTTAAACCCTCATTTCTTTGAAAACCTCTCACTTACCCTTCTTTGCTTTTGCCCTTCTTAAAACAACCACATAATCTTACGTGAATACATGAATGTACTTTTCAAAATTAGTTATAAAACAGTTGCTCCTGGCAACAGGGATAGCTAGTATGTTTGCTTAGCATAGCGTCAAACATAAAAATGTATGAGACTAATATCATGTTTTGCTCCAAAATCACTATATAACATCTGTCATGTTTGAAACAATTAGCTTTTGTGGTTCCATGTTGCTTCTTATCACAGTGAGACATAAAATATTTAACAAAATTCTATACTGTGATACAAGCTGTGTCAATTAGTGTGTTTGTCTTCCATGTTTCATCAGTCAAAGCATCTCTATCTGCAGGTTATTCAGCTGTAGTGATGTAATTTTCTGGAATATGATAAGTTTAATACTTCTATAAGTCTCACTTGTGAAACAGGCATTATAGTATGAGAGTGTTTAATGCTCCATAATATTCACATGGTCTCATTTTGGGTAAAAATAGAAAAATAATAGTAAAGTACTTTGTAACTTGAGTAGTTTTTCAGCAAGCTAATTTTTTACTCTTACTTGAGTCATTATTTTTCAGTACTTTTACTTGTACTCAAGTAAATTATTCCTTGAGTAGCAATACTTTTACTTAAGTACAATTTCTTAGTACTCTTTCCATCACTAATTATAATTTAAATTTTCTTAGGGATAAAAATCTACCTCAGATTCTGCTCTAAACTAGGGAGCCCTCTTACATTACTATAAGGTTACAAATAACAACAGACGCCAAACTTAAATTCCGAATTCCGGAAATGTTGGTACGTTTTTTAAATTTGGATAAAATGAAAACTAAAAGAATTTAAAATCACATGAGCCAATATTTTATTCACAATAGAACATAGATAACATAACAAATGTTTAAACTGAGAAATATTAAAATTTTATGCACAAAATGAGCTCATTTCAAATTTGATGCCTGCTACAGGTCACAAAATAGTTGGGGCGGGGGCATGTTTACCATGTTGTAGCATCTCCTCTTCTTTTCAAAACAGTTTGAAGACGTCTGGGCAAAGAGGTTATGATTTTCTGGAGTTTTGGTGTTGGAATTTGGTCCCATTCTTGCCTGATATAGGTTTCCAGCTGCTGAAGAGTTCGTGGTCATCTTTGACGTATTTTTCATTTAATGATGCGCCAAATGTTCTCTATAGGTGAAAGATCTGGACTGCAGGCAGGCCAATTCAGCACCTGGACTCTTCTACTATGAAGCCATGCTGTTGTAATCATAGATGCAAACTCCTCACCAACTCACTTTTTTGAGATCAAAATAGGTCACCTATGAGATTTGCTTGGATCTAATGAGAAAGTGTTTTTATGAGGGTGGGGTGGGGCACTTACAAGGGTACTTGTGATCTTACAATGGTAAATAAAGAACTGGGGCTGGTTGTAGACTGGTCATAACTTTTTATATTCAGTTATGAAAAGGTAGACTGGTCTTATTTGTATTGGAAAAGTAAGACTGATAACCACTTGGCAACTGCTAGTAATTTTTCTATTGTATTTTCTGTACTCTTTACTAAACTGTCTAAAAGTGTAATATTTTATGTATTTGAGGTCTGAAATGTGGGAACAGTGAAGAGAGATAGGGCAAACATTTTGCATTTTAGGTCAGCATTGCCATCTAATTAGCCAATATTGTCTCAAATAGCCTGCATAGCACTTCATCTTTTATAACATGGGATTTTGACCAAATATATTCAATCTTGATTTTTGTAAAATGTTGCAACAAGATGTTATTTCTTTCTTTCTTTCTTTATTTATTTGTTTAGTGAAAGATTTCAGTTTTTGACATATAAGGTAATAGAAAATATGAAATATGAAATACGCAAGGCCTTCCCTGAAATAGACGTTGTCTGGATGGGAGCATATGTTGCTCTAAAACCTTTATATATCTTTCAGCATTCATAGTGCCTTCCAAAACATGCAAGCTGCCCATACCGTACAGTGTTTCCCACAGGATTTTGTGAGACTTGTGGCGGCAGGTGACGTCACACATTAGTTGGCATATTTATGACGTCATTGCTTCAAGTTTGCGTTCAGACGAGTTTTGGCACTTCAGATCTGTTCTACTCTATTAAGTGTCACATACTGTCAAACTGAATGCCCAATAAAGCTGTTCACATTATATTTTCTGTTGTCATACATAAAACAAGTATAAATAGTGACTAAACACAACCCATTAATTTTACATGTTAACCAGGAATCACTCTCACTATACTCCTTAATCCTGATTTATAATCGCAACATCATCTGATAAAATCAATATACATCTAACTTAGACTAAAAAGCGACTGTATGCGGTTGTTTTGGCTATATTACTGTCTCATTCAGTGCACTGCCTGCATCTGAGTAACAAACTATGAGCATATTAACAGACTAATTGTGTTCATATTTAAAAGTCCAAACAGTCAGTAAGTGACAGGTGCTTGGAAACGCTGTTTTGTAAATGATTTATTGACGATTTTGTTGCGCTACAGCCAACTGAATGCACTGCTTCTCTGCTGCTCACTGCTCAGAACAGACGCTGAGAGAGGCGACACTGTGCCGGGAAAGTCAGACCTCGTGCTCGCGGGGCAGTACTGGAGATATCTTCAAACTGAACCATAGTTAAGGTTTTTTCAAAAAAGTCGCTAGGTTTGTCAGTATGTACCTCTTATGGGAAAAAAAAAAACACCAAAAGGGTCTGAAATTTGCTAAATATTGTGCTAAAGTCGCGCTCGTGTGTGTGAGATGAGGGAGCTGATACATACAATCAATCAGCCCATACAATCAACGTATGGGAAACACAGACAGTTCTTAAGCACACAGAACGAGCAGTACGAAACGCGTAGGGCGAGGGGAGATTTTCCACTAGTTAATCGATCGCGGATGGTTTCATTATCTCGGGCGGATAAAAAAAATAGCTAATCATGTTACAGACCTGATGTCAATTAACTTAGTTAGTTGCTAGATGTTCTCCCAGCTGAATCTTTTCAAAATGTCTTGCTTTTTCAGCCCTTTGTTGCCCCCGTGCCAACTTTTTTGAGACCTGTAGCAGGCATCAAATTTGAAATGAGCTCATTTAGTGGATAAGTGTAAAATTTCTCTGTTTAAACGTGTTATGTTCTCTATGTTCTATTGTGAATAAAACATTGGCTCATGTGATTTGAAAGTCTTTTAGTTTTCATTTTATTCAAATTTAAAAAAACGTCCCAACATTTCCGGAATTCGTGTTGTACTATTTATTTTGAACTATAATTAACACTCAAATGAAAAAAATTGTATGCAAACATGTCTTTAACTTCTAAATTATACAATTTCTATTTGTTGTTGAAATATAATTTACAGAGTGGTTGTCATAACTTGTTTCATAAAAATTTATTTAAACATACATTAAATAATTAAGATATCACTAACAGGTGAAGTATATAGTATCTAATATTTCACAAAATGCTCTTCACTAGACTTAATTTCTCTAGCAAAAAACGAGCTGTGGACAGGACACTGATGACTTGCCTGAGGTAAATAAAATGTTACGTGACTTTTATTTACACGCTGTTTTGAAACGCTAATTGAGCAATTACGTGAGGGGTGAGATGTCAATTCATGTTTTTCACGTTATAACTATTAGTAAAGAGGAAGGGTTGATCACACTCACTCGCGCTCCGCGCTGCTGTCAGAACTGAGGCATTTATACAGCGATCTGTCGCGCCACATCAGAGAGCATCAAAACGGCATTTATTGTCTGAATTTCCTGAAAAAATGGAATGATTTGTTGCGTACCTGTGTACCGAACCGAAAGACCCTTACCAAAAATTTTCAGTGCGAATATGTGTACCTTTACACCCCTGGTTTGTTATCAATAACAACGCTGACACCGGATGGCTCTGCTAGCACTGTAACTGCGAAAAGAATCATGACATCATAATATTTTATGTGTCTTTAGAGAGATGGAAGGACTACAGCAGTCTGGGTTGGCCTGGTCCAGAGGAATGTCAGCGCACGCGTCGTGTGGACCTCACAACTGTGGCTAGTACCTGGCTGGCTGTGTCTGCCAAGAACATAGAGTAGGATATCATTCATAGAGTCGGTCTGTCTGAATACTTTCATAGTGGGCTCTTTTCCACTAACATATGACTCTGAACTCCTCACAGTATCACAGAGCATATAGACTTTGCCACACCGCTTCAGGAGCCAGCAGTGGAGCCGGTGTGTAATGCCAATCTCCCTGCCAGTATGCACACACTGGACCATCTGAGCGGAGTGGCCAACCGCGGAGGCATTCACTATACTGGAGAGAGTCAACTCAGAGAGGTGCTGTTTTTTTATCTCTTATTTACAGCCATGATTCTGCTGATCTGAAAAGTTCTGACGTTTGTGAATGGCTTTTTTTTTTTTTCTCGTCTCACCCTCATTCTTCTGTCACAGGTGTTGCAGAATCTGGGAAAAGATAAATTTCCCTCACAGTCTTTTGAACAAGTGGGAACACGTATTGCAAAGGTGTTGGAAAAGGTATTACACTGAGTGTTGTCTGTTCTAAGAATGTAACTACAAGTGTTGTCACATGCTCTTTAAAAGTTGCCTTCAGTTGGGTTAAAAAATTAGTCTTTTTTTAATCTAAATGAAATCGTACCAGTCTGGATTTTGCAAAGACCTGTGCTTGCTTTTTTAAAAAATTAGGGTTGGTAAGATTTTGTGATGTTTATGAAAGTCTTTTATGCTCATCAAGGCTGCATTTATTTGATCAAAAATATAGTAGAAGCAATAATATTGTAAAATATCACTAAAATGTAAAATTATTTTCTTTAAAAAAATATATATATACTGTATTACCCTATATATATATATATATATATATATAGGGTAAAGCTGAATTTTCGGCAGCCATTGCTCCATTCTTCAGAGTCACATGATCCTTCAGAAATCATAATATGCTGATTTGGTGCCAAGTGTTGATTATTATATAATAAAAACAGTTGCACTGCTTAGTATTTTTGTGGAAACCAGGATGTTTTTTAAGGATTCTATGATAAATAGAATAAAGTAGATGCTGTTTGATATTGCAAACTGTTATTTGTTATCATAATTAATTATTGTTAACTCATGGTTTGTAGCACCACTATATTTAGTTTTTACTTTATAGTTATTTACCTTTAGCTACTAATGAATCAGAAGTCTCGCACATTCAAGAAAATAGCTTACTTCTGTGTTGCAAAATAAGGTGGATACTAGGACTGACAGACAGACTATTCAAAAACCCAAACTGATGATAAAACTGCATGTAAACATGCTTTATGACTGTTGGTATTTCTAGCTGAGAACAACTCAATGGAAAGTTTATCTGAGTAATAGATTGTTCCATTTCATGATCTGGGTGATCGTTTATCTATTAGAATCAGACATCCTGGGTTCTGTCCAGCATGGCAGCATTGTACTGGAGGGTGAAAGGTCAGGGAAAGAGAGCCATCGACTGCCTCCGCCAGGCTCTGAACTACGCTCCTCACCACATGAAGGTTCAGCTCGTTCTTCTATTACATTTAATCTCCGTTGGTTGGCCTGTACAAAAGCAAATCTTACTGCAAGATATGAACGTTTGTTTCTGTTGTGTTAGGATGTGCCTCTCATCAGCCTTGCCAACATCTTCCAAAATGCGAGGCTATGGGAGGACGCCCTGACTGTGGCACGCATGGCAGTGGAAATTGCTCCTCACTTTGTGGTTAACCATTTTACTCTGGCAAATGTTTATATAGCTATGGTAAGTGATTTTTCAGAGTCTTATGAGGGATTGTATTGATGTTAAATGATTACTGTTTTTAATACGTACTTAATGTCTTCATAGGAGGAGTTTGAGAAGGCCATGCATTGGTACGAGTCGACTCTAAAACTCCAGCCAGAATTTGGGCCAGCCAAAGATCGTCTGCGCACCATCCAGTGCTACCTCCTCTCCAAGAGGGACCGGCGAGCTCCCTGAGGACACACACACACACACACACACACACACACACACACACACACACAGACATAACATTAACATGCTCCTTAATCTTAGCTATCAGTGAGGAACACGGTGTTTGTCTATTTGTTGTCTTAATTTCATAAATATAGACCATATCATTACTGTTTATAAGGTTGGCGTTCAGTTGAGCTATGAAAACGGTTTCCCTTTTTCCGATCTTTATGAAAATTTTATGATGTTGTTTTATGGCTTAAGGGTTGTTTATTTCTATAAAACATCTTGATATTCCTATAAAGGGATATTTTGGCTGGGGTCGAGAATCAACGTTTGAATGTGTCGGGCTGTATTTGAATGCTTTTTTTTTTTAACAATAATACCAATAATACAATGCATCTTTTAGTCTCACCATATCCATATGTCCTTCTCTCTCAGCAATAGCTGCTAGGTGTATAAAGGGTGTCTTAAAATGTTATTCAGAATACAGATTGTTAAAAGAAACACTGTAGTCTTTTACTTTACACAACCATTCTCGGATTTAGTTGTCTAATGGTAATAGTTCAGGCTGTTGTATGCACTTCTTGTATCTGCCATCAGAGCAGGCTGAAGCATTTGATACATCCTCCTGTTGCTTTTTATTTTTAGCTAAAAATATCCAATACTGCAAACATGTGGAAAGGAGAATTTCCCCTGATGGTTTACTGTACTGCTTTCAAACTTAGCTGACATGGAATAAATCATTAGCGTTCAGGCTGAAGACAGAGCCACTGCAAATATTTAAACTAAACAAAAGATCAGTAGCAAAAATGTGTTTTTGAGATTTTACCTTTCAGTTTTCAAAAGGGACCTTTAATAAGATTGTTTTGCTCAAAGTTATGAAATACACTTCCATTCACTTTACTTTGCACAGCTGAGCTATTGACTCTAAGATCTGATCTGTACTGTTCTATTTAATATTTAGAAAGTCAAGATAAACATTTCTGTGTCCATAGTCTATATGAAAACATACAGGTTCCTCCAAAATTAAAGTGGATATGCGGTTTTTAAAAACGTGTTTATGATTGTTTTCTGATGATTTTACTTAAACTTGAATATCAGTTCAGAACTGTTAAGCGTAAAATATAATAATTTGTGCTAATGTGTCCCTTTTAAGGATCTCAACTACCTTGTGAATGGGTCACATTAGAAAAAAATCACCAAATCAAGCCCATTGAAAAACGTTTAATGTATAAAAATGCTTATTTGGGATACAGGATGGATATGTTTCACTTTTTAATATATATTTACAGGGTAATGTTTATTGGCTGTAGAGGTTGATGCTATAATTCATGCTATCCTGTTTTTGACCACAAGGTGGCTGTGAAGCCTCATGACATTCAATACATGAAGACATGCCATGATGATAAACATACAGACATACAAAGGCTATTTTTGAGACTTACTATAAGATATAATGGACTGTATAATATAACATTTAAAAAAATCATATTTATCCATGTTAATGACTATCGATTTATAATTAACAGTTATAGGTTGTAATTGTTCCTACAACATACACTACACACACTCAACTTCTCAGTAATCACATAAGTGTTTATACTAGATCAAAATATAATCATGATTACATATACAGAACATTTAGGCTTTTTTTGCTACTTCAAAATATGCTAGCAGGACCACATCATCAGATGGACTTTATAAAAATAGACCTCGATAGATTTTGCTTGACACTCCAGTAGTAGTCTAGTTGAGTGCCACACTTATAGGAGAGCCCCCACCTACCCAGCCCCATCAAATCCGTTTTACCCAGAGCCCCGCCCCCTCTCTTTGTCAGCTGAATTAATTTGATACTATTTTTGAATTTCTGCGTTTCCCAGGGAAACCTAATGACGCAATGACGTCAATGCGGGTCAATAGCACTGTGATAGGCTGGTGGCGGGGAAAGCTGTGCTCTCCACCAACAGAAATGACACCGCTGTATCTAAGAAGCCCTGGTGTCCATTAAATTAAGCATAAAGAGAGAGTGTGTGTGTCCATTAAATTAAGCATAAAGTGTGTGTGTGTATATATATATATATATATATATAAAGATGAATTAATAAATATAAAGGATGAAAAACACATTTTAAAAATACACTACAGTATGCTTTACACAAACTCGTGGTAAAACACTGATGTTATAATTATATTTTGTCAGCAAATTTACGTAAATTCTTACCGTCGATGTGAACATCTTTCACAGCGTCGCGTTCTGTCTGTCTATGCAAAACAAGTTTGCGGGATGCCAGCCCTCCTTTAACTTCTCAATAACCAATTTCAACCCCCTCCCCCAAATACATGGGAAAGCTGATACTTTCTCTGGGTATTTCTCTTCATTCAAAAAAAGCGAGCGAGCTCATTCACGCAGTGAGCGCTGTGCTCCGAGTGCAGACGCTGTGTGCTCCGTCTTGTCTAGATTCCTCTGTGAACACTGTGCGAACATCACTTTGCACTTCTATGAACGAGAACATACGGTGAGTGATATTTGATTTCTTTCTGTTTCAGATCTCAACTCATTTGGAACTTTATTTTGACTTCGGATCGCTTTTAAAGTGATCAGATGTTGAACTAAGTGCTAACTCCACAGAGATTGTTTGCTTGTGGTTGGATTGCACAGGCATTTGGAGTTTACAGAGTCCAGATCAAAACTAGATCGGAAGATGCTCCTTTTGTGTTTTGCAGGATTGCAGCCACTTAAAGTCTCACGCTTCGGTTTGTAGGCTATTTGTGCGTTGTATTGAGTCTTTATTATAACTTTTTATTTATCTCGATACTTGGCAGAGTGTTATAATAGTAGCAGCTTATTCGTCCTTGATATGCGGCTCTTTCACAACTTTAAATCCGATGTTCTCAAAGCCTGTTGTTCTCATTGTTGCCGAGTGGTCACGATTCGCGCTGTTGTAACATTTATGAATCGCACTGACATCTCCGGTACCCTTTTAGCTTTTGCAACGCTTCTACGTTTTAAAAAGAGCAAACAAACAAATGGAATAATGAAACAAGCTTTTTTTTTAATGAAGTCAGTCGTGTTCATGTTTTACTCCTCCTAACTTGAGTTGTAGCAGATGAGGAACATGCGAGCAGGGAACCATTGTCAAAACTGTAGCAAATCAAATCACTGAATATGCAACCTGGACTGTCTAGACCGCCCCAACTCTGTCCTGTTGCAACCGGTACTGTATGAACAAAGAAAGGACTTTGGTAAGAAAGCGTTCTCTTATCAGTTGACATGAGCGGACGGAGGGTTTCAGCACCACGGACAGCAACTACCTCAGGCCTCAGCTCGAGCGCGTGCATGCGTCGGACTACATTTCACGACAATCAGTATGAAATAGCATGATGTAGCAACAAGTCTACTGCTGCATGAACGCAATGACACCATGGAGGAAGGATTTTTTTTTTTTTTATCCGGTGATCATCTTGAAAATCTTTACCCTGCATTTCCGTATTTATATATAAGCCTATAGTCTACTGTCTTTTTTCGCGTCAGGGTTCTTGCAACGACCGCGTAAACTCCGCGCTATACGGCCTTAAATTTTACAAGTAGGGCACCCAGCCCAGCCTTCACTTCTTGATATTACAAAACGACGGTCTCCGTTTTTAGACGTTGTAACAGTTTGCTGTGTTTGAATGGATGGGTAGGTTTTATGATAGATGACTGTAATATCTCTGATAAATGTATAGAAACACAAATCGTGGCATCTTGCTGCGCCGTCGTGTCGTAGTCTATGTCTTGCATGAGGCCTCTGATCCAGAACTGGATTTTACTGGCAAGGTCTGCTCGTCTTTGCATCATCACCATCAGCCAATGGCACACCTATTTTATGATTGTGTGTGTCTGATGTTATTGTATACTCTGGGTTCTGAGTAAGATAAGATTAGAAACGTCGTTTTTGTCCATCTGCTTTCAAGAGTTTAATCATTGTGTCCATTCTTGCTGTTAAACTGCCATTATTGACGTGTTTATGTGGTTGGTGTGAGGAGCTTGAGTGTTTTTCTTCTTGCTATAAATAATGTTTACATTTTTTTTTGCCTCAAGCATTTTTCATGCTATCGCCTTAAACGATAAAACAGCCACCGAATCCAGAGGTAATGTCTTTCATTAAGGCATCGACGAAAGGAGAAGAATATGAACGTGACGTCAATGCAACTGACGCAGCTTTGGATAAAGGAGGAAACAGAAAATACTTATTTTCCATATAGCTATACATAATTGCATTACGAGTTTGTGTATGATTGTATCTGTTATTGGTAATATGTATCGTTTTGATGCAATTAATTGGGGCGTAACACTTGGTCAAATCAGAAAAAAAAAAACAGAAACGAATCCGCATCCATTTGAATTAAAGCAGAAATCACGAATAGTCTTTTTAAAAGGGTGCCATGTCTCCATACCCGAGGGTCACGATCCTTTACGCAAACCGCGTAAAAGAGAGTAGATGTGAACGCGCATGTCACGGTGATCACGTACAATTCCTCTGAGGAGCATTTGTGAGTGCCTTTTTTCTCCAAGTGCTCTAAAAATAGTAACAGCTTGATCCAGAAATAGACAGGGGTATCACCATCATATGCAGCCTTCGTTTTGAGGCATAAAAACACACCAGGACAGCACGTTATGTGCTCTCGTTGTGTCCTTGAGATATTTCCTTGTGTTATTGAGCGTTTCATTCAGTACTGACACAATGTATTTCTCTCATCGAGGGCTCCCTCCACCGGCGAGACCTCCTCTCGCTCTCCTGGTGACCTCGGTTGCATGTTCTAGTTTAAAATATGTATTTCTGGACAGTTTTGTCGTCGCTTAATTCAGCACGCGTGGGAATAGTTATCGCACGCATCCTGTCAGGGAATCACCCTGTTTGCATTCAGTGAATGAAGCTGGAAGGGGATCACACTGGCGCTTGCTTTAATAACGAAAGCTCTCAAATACGAGAACAAAGGTTGCCTGTTAATTAACTATTTTTATCATTCGTGGCTGAAATCACATGATGATGCCTCTATAATGAAGAGGAGCTGTCCGCCATCAGTGGTGCTGAAATCCGTCGTGTCCTTATCCTTAGTCATGTGGAAATTGTTGTCTAAGCAGAGTTTTCTGGTCTTTATAGCCTATTCCACACACTGACGACTGCTTTTGTGCATCTGGCCATTTCCTCAATAATTCAGTATATCACATACGTTTAATAATTCATTTTCTGCACGCGATCCTGAGGTTAGTCAGGTAACCCTGCTGAAAACACCATCTTAAACCAGCCTGAGGTGATTTGCTGGTCTTAAGCCTGACCAAGCAGATTGAGATTGAGATGGACCCTGATGAAAAACTCAAACCAGCTTGGATTCCTCTAACAAGAACCTGTGAGAAACCACTGAACCTCAAGATCACGTAGATGGTGACACCTTAGTTTTTTTTTTTTTTTTTAAGAAAAAACCCTCAATGATTTGTGTATTTGCCAAAGAGTAACGCTGATTTGTAAAACAATCCTGTTTGTTTATAGACCCAAATGCGTGGTCTTTGTAAAACCAGCTCGTCAGACTAAACATGTAGCTGTAAAATCTCGGTCATACTGTTTATGTTTATCACTTCAAAGAGCAATCAATTCTTCACGTTTGCCAAACGTATGAAGTGGGTAAGAGCCCAGCGCTCCTTGGTAATTCGTTTTTGGCGTGCGGTTTCATCGGAAACAGCACAGATTGGCGAGTCGTGACTGCTAAAGTGAGTAATGCGCGTCGGCTGCGTCAGTAGGGGCAAGGCGCTGGGTGCCGGAGACAGATGGAGGGAATCGTGACTGACTGGAGACTTCCACAAATGAAACCACAACCTCATCATGTCACCACGAAAGCGCTATCTGTTAAGATTAGACTTAAATGTTAGGGTCTCGCTGTTCTCCCCTGTTACTCTCAGTCCTGACCTTGGAATCCGGAGGCAATTCTACACATTCAGAGAAAAGCGAGTGTGGCTCTCTGGTTAAAGAGTTTATGTGTGCGTGTGTGCTCGTGAGGACGAGGTTATTTTATGTGTGTGTGTGTGTGTGTGTGTGTGTGTGTGTGTGTGAGAGTGCGTGCGTGCGTGCGAGAGATGTGTGGGGTATCCAAATATAGCCAGACTCAGAGAATGATGTTCATTATTTTATGAGACAAGGAAAGGAGGACGCTTTGGTGACTACAGACCTAGTACACACGGATCTTGAGGAACTTGTGGTAAGTGTCCAGCTGGATCATTTTGATATTTATCGGCGGTGGTGATGCTTATTATTTGATACGGACATGACAGATGCATCTGTATTTAAATGGACCATTCCAGATGCTTTGGTTTGATATTCTTAGATTAACACCCGGTAAACAACCGAAACCTGTATAATATAACATTTTTATTACTAAGATATGTCATAGCGACGACAGGTTGGCACATTCGGATTAGAAAAGCGCGCTTTGCAAAGGCAAAAATGAAGCAAATTTATTAAATGCATTTCGCACACCGGTGGAGAATTAGTTTTCTATATTTTTCCTTTTTTCAAAAAGGGGGGTCCCTGTGTGAGAAGAGCACGGATTGGTCGAATGACGAGTTTTCGTATGCTCCAATGAAATCCTTCACTGGTCTCTATTTACTGTGAGCTGGAGCGCAGTAATTCCCCTCCTTCAACAGATCTATCGACTGACAGGAGTAGATCAGCTTTTTGCTTAACCACATCACGAACATGAGAATGTGTACAGTATGGCCATAGGAAGGGCATCGGAGCACGGAGAAAATGACGGTGCGCGGGCTCGGATGGGAAGGGAGTCGTACACCAGAGCGGATTCTGTGCATTTCAGCGCGAATGTGTAGAACTGGATTCTACTGCACACGGTCCGGCCATTGGCTACAACAACATGGACTGTTAGTAATTATGGACCAAGCCTGCAACTCAGATGTCACATTCAAAGCGTATGGAAAAGTCTTTCACGAATCTTTTTGCGGTCTGGGCTTGCTGTTCTCATCTATCAATGGGAAGCCCTTACCCCAAAAAGCATTTGCGGAGGGCACACACAGCGAATAATAGAAGAAGCTCTCTCTTACTTCTGCTCCTCTTGGACTATCATCATACTCATCGCCAGAATGGCAAACGTTGCACTATTCTAGTGTTATGTGATTTTTTTTAACTGGAAACCCCCACCCACAGTTTTTACTATTTTCTTTCTTTTTTTTTTTGAGTCTGGCACACCCTTTTAGTATCAAGTGGCTCCAACCGCGCATTATCAATTTAACATGTGATTTAATTCTGAATTCTAACACTAAGGGTTGGGGACTGCATGCTTACTATAACTAAAATAAACGATGCGATGCTTAACGGTTTTACCATGTGAATAAACAACTGAATTAAAGCACAAATGCAATAAAAAGAATATTACATCTGGATCGTGACATCTTATTTGGAGTTTTGCAGAGACGCAGCTGACGCGCGCGCAGGTGCTGTTGCATACAGTTCGTGGAACATCAATTGTGTTTGGAGAGTTATAGCATACAATTTCCAAACACGAATCGTGGGACTCCAGCGTGTTTAAATGGAAATATAGTCACAGCAGCCGATGTATAGACGGACCGATCCTTGACTGACTCCTTGTTAAATTAAATTGAAAACACGCATGTTAGTTGCTCACTATAGGAACTTGTCAAAATATCACAATGCTAGACTAGTAGTGTCACGTGCCCTTACCTGTGCTCAAAATTAGGGAGTTATGTTGTCCAGATATAACTTATGGCTTGTTCACACTTACCTTAACACATCATACACTGTAAATTATTTTTCGAAGTTGTAAATAAAGTAAATATTATTACAAGAAAACACTTCCTACTGCAAAATGCAGTGTACTTAATTGTGTTACTTCCACCTTCTTTGTAATTAATTGGAAAATTTACTAACAATTTCTGACTAAAATTGTTTTCTAGGCCAATTTTTTAGTCAGTGTAGACAGATTAATTGCACACAAGATAAAGTGAACTAAGGGAGTCTTCATAATCCACCCAGACGTCCTAACATTAGATTTATCCACACTTCATCAAGTAGAATACACACTCTCTATTGTGACCTTTAAGGAAAACTTAACTGAATCATTTAATTATTATCATCATGGCATAGTATGACAGCCTCCGATAATATAATGTGCTACTGTAAAGACACAAAACAGTATATAGGTCCAGCAGTGCTGCAAGTATGAAAATGCAATATTCAGTGCAACAGTTAACCATGACAGTAATATCAAGTTTTAAGGCAAGTTTTCTACTGCTACATGTTCAACATTATGCTTTGAGATCTGTGATTATGCATTTTGCAAATAGTGGATAATATGTGATTGTGCTTGTTTCAGAACATGCTATGACATTTAAACTGTGGGAGTTTAGTAAGGATCAAAGACTCTGGGATTTAGCTATATGATTACAGTAATTGTTTAATTGACTATGATTTTAAAGTTATATGGTTTGCAAAAAATGTAAAGATAATTATTTGATATATATATACAAATTCATGAGTCATAAGTATGTATGCGTGTGTAGGTGCTGACAGCACTTTCCTTAATTTCCACTTGTCTCTAATAGTCATAGTCAACAAAAATGGCCTAATAAATATATATATTTTCAGACTATTTTATGACGAAACTGCGCCATCAATGTTCAGGCCTTTTCACGTTCTTGTTCCATTTCATGTTCCAGTCACGTTCTCTAATCAAGCAGAAATAACACATTAAAGTAAATCACTTTGTCTTGTAAAGTAAGTACTTTTAAATAAAACTAATGTATAACAACAATGCATGTTAATTTGTGTGCAGGTTATTCCAGCCCCAGGGTCTGAGCTAAAACAGAGAGAAGCAGACAGACACACACACAAACACACTCAGAGAGAGGGAGGGATGGGAATCCGAGTCAACAGATCAGGACAGCCCATGCCTAAATAACAGATGCCAGGCACGTGAATAATGGCATTTGTGTGTGTTTTCTCAAATGCTTGTTATCATGTCATTGATACTGGATACGTAACATTTATGGATCATCTTTTCTTTGTCTTCTTTTCATGATGCTGTAGATTGCAACCAGATTGCGTATTTAGTGTAAATGGTAAAATTTACAGATCTGTAAGCTTCGGGAATTGTTCATTTTTATGTTTTATAACTAAAACATAACAGGAGGCTGACCCCCATCCTCTGACTCTGTGTTTAAGAGGTGATGTGCTCATATCGTAACTACTCTAAACCATGTGTACAAACAGTGGATTGTTATTTTGTATTTATTCATTAATGAGAAAATATATGTTTACAATGACAAATTATGCTTTCATTCTCATTCATTTTTGCAATGGGGTAAAATATCTAGACGAGCTAGACTGATTCATTTGTTTTGGTAAACACACTACGCATTCAAAGCCCAGACGATCCTCATGTGTTGATATCCTGCTCTGTTAAACCCATTTCAGCTAACATCTGATAGTAGTTACTAACAGTTACTACACATGATTAAATCTTTCAGAGCATTTTGTAAAATAATTAATATTTTCCAATACGTTTTAGTCATCTATGCATCAGTGCCTATTGACTATGCATTTCTGTTTTTAGATTTGTAAAATCTAATTTTAAAATCTGCAAAGTAAATTATTAATCATTTAAGAAGCAATATAAAATTAATATGACTTGTATAGGAAGTCTTGATACAGCACTATAAACTCAGGCTTTTGCACTATGTTATTAAAGAAAGGCCCAACGCCTACAAACGTATCAGATTTTATTATCATCTAAAATCACTGAATAACTTTCTGGGTGAATAATGGCTTCATGATGTGCTTGACTTATTTCCACATATTTTTTTTTTTTAAAGAAATGCGAACGCAAAACATTTTCAATTAAAACTTTTTTTTTTTTTTAAACATGAACATTTTCTAATATAGAAGATGCTATGTTGACAATTTATTTTCATATATTAATTTCTTTTTTTTATTTCAATTTTTAATTTTCTTTCCAGCTGTCTTTGCATTAAGCATTTCAGTCTGTGCGTGAAGCAAAGCAAAGAACTTGCTCTGAAAAACTGCTTACCCCTTAGGGTGACTTAACCCAGCCTCATCTCCTACAGACACAGACAGCCTCTAACATTTGTATGACTTAACACATTGTTTAAATTTGCAGTTTCATTACTTAAAGCAGGTTGTGGTGTGAACGTTACTGATGTGCACTAAAGCATGTTTCAGTCTATCTGTCATTATAGGATTTTGAACACTAATACTAATAAAAACTCAACAATACTTTCTTTCTTTCTTTCTTTCTTTCTTTCTTTCTTTCTTTCTTACTTTCTTTCTTTCTTTCTTTCGTTCTTTTTCTTTCAAACTTTTATATTCTTAACATCCATGTCATTCAAACAAGGGATACACCCCCCCCCAGAACATAGAAAGAAAACAGATTTGTCCTTGTTGTCTAGTAGTTTTCTAGTATAGCGTATCAAATCACATTATGATTTTTCTCACTCTTTGTCTTAAAGTGCTTCAGTGATATTCAGATTATGCTGGATTTATTTAAAAAGATATGGATTCTCAGAATAAAATGACTTCTGCACATATTTTGTTACATTTTAATGGACATGCTTGATACAAGTTTTATCTTATATAGTTTTTTTTTTTTGACTCACTATTATACATCATGGTAATTTGAAATATTGCAAACTCACATTGAACAAATATCATATGATTTTTAAATTAAGCACTTTTCAGGATTAAACAATTGTGAATACTAAGTCAGGAATGCATCTGCCAAAAATAATACTCACGGCTGAGATGTGCAGAGAACTGTCTGCATGTTTTCTCATGTGCAACCTTAGAGATCTCCTTAAAGATTTTAAATATATGTGAAATAGAATGTGGGTTCATTTAGATCTTACATTAGAGATTTATTTTTATTTTTATTTTTTTTACCGTACCTCACGCTTCAGGTCACATTGAAATCTACCTATTGTTCAGTATGCTTTCAGTAAACCTCAAACTCCTCCTAAATCTGACCTATACAGACTAGACAATGATAATAACAGAAGAATATTACACTTTACTGCAAATAATAATTTCTCATTTGCACAATTAAACACTGGGATTGCAGTTTCAATCCCAAATGAGAGCAAAGAGGAAGAGCTCTGTATCAGCACACACCAGTCATTTTTGTCTGCCATTCTGTAGATATTATATTTTGACATTTTAAATTATACATTATACATTTTCAGTGCTACTGAATTTACAAATAATACTGTACATTGATTGGCTGTAATCTGATAATAAAGAGACTTCTTTACATGACATTTTACCTATATAGATTTTTTTTCAGGCATCTAAAAATGATCTAGAATGATGAAAAAAATGTAACCTAAAAAATATCTTCCCTTTCCACTTTATTGTTTGAAGTGAAAGCTATTTCTACTTAAAACTCATATACTAGACTATTGAAATGAGCTGAATCAGACTAAAGCAACTGCTAAAACGTGTTAAATAATCCTAAAACTGACTTTGTTTGAAATAATTATTTATGCTATCTGTGAGATCTTCTGCTAACATCAATGTTCAGAAATCGTAAGTCATTTTCTTTGAATTATTTTGTTTAATTGTTGTTATTAGTGATGTACCACATTCAATACCTCTCATGAATTTAGTTGTATTAAAACCTAACAATATTGTATATAAATACTTGAGGACAAAGAAAAAATAGATTACTGAAGACACTTCATTTAACTCAATTTATAGATTCTTCAAAGATTTTTGACTTGATCATTTATGCTTCTTAGTTATTATCCCTTATTTTTTACAATTAAAAATCTTTTTTTATTATTATGGTAGATTTGCTGATATTATGTCATATCACGCCCCCCTCAAAAAACTGCTGTGAAGCAAACAAATCTATGAGGTTGGAGGGAATTTGGCAGATTTAACATACACACACACACACACACACACACACACACACACACACACACAATCGATCACATCTTTACCTGTTACCTAAAATATTTTGTCTGTCATTTTCATCTGAATGTCCAAATCATGTAATCTGAAAACATGGAAATGTCAACTTTCCAGCATTTTGCTTATACAGTTGTTACTCTCCATTTTGTGTGTAATACTTTGAATCTTTTACATTTTCTCATCCTTTTATTGCCTGTAAAAGTCATAAAACAATTAAAACTGACTAAATATAGTCCTGTGTCCTTTCTGTCTGACATCCAATATATAGTCAAATATTGAGCCAGGATTGCCAATACAAACCAAAATGTTGTTTATTAAGAGCCAGAAACATTTATGTGTTATTTTAATTCTGACTGTGGCATATTGAAAATTAAAGCTCAACCAGAACACTCAATGCAGGCATTTATATAAAATGTTAAACACGTTTTCCTACAGGTTATTCAGTCATACCTTCATAAACATCAGATGCATAAGAAACATTTTGTCCCATCATATAAATGCTGTTTATAGTTTATTAAAATATTCAAAATTCACACTGATCTGGCCCGTGTTTCCCAAAAGCACTGTAAGCATCATAGAAATCATTTGCATCAATAGTTTGTGTGTCGATACCTACAAGAACTGACAAAATATTTTTGTGAACGTCCTAAATGTAGTTAAAAAATAAAGTAATGATTTTTTTTCTTAAATAATATTAAGGCTTGGCTTAAGCTTAGATTGTAGTAATAATAGTTGTCTTTAATTAAATATAATAGAAGTTTATAGTGTGTTACAATGAACGTGTGTGTTTTAAGTGTGTGTATTCATGTTCAAGGATCTGAGATTGAAACTATTTATCTGTGTTTCTTGTTCAAACACTCTGGTTGTCTTGTGTCTTAACCTGCCCACTCATTACAGTCTTCTTAATCAGCATTGTCTTCTGTTGTTTGCACTTCTTTTTATACGTTTTATTGTTCTGACTGATGAGTAATAGCTACCTCAAAAACAAATCTGCCAGTATTGTGAAAATGAAGATGCATTGTGAAAAGAAAATTGTACTTACTTTGAACGTACATGTGTTCTGTATGAAGCATGTTTATTTCAGACATTGTAGATGAGTAAATAAAAAACCAAGACAAAAGTGAGAGAAAACAGAAGCAAATATGTGCAGTAGAGTATGTATGTTAAATTTGACAAAATGTGGGTTATTAGTGAGAACCAATAAGAACATACTACAACTACTACTAATTGTACTACTACTAATAATAAACAGAGAATAGTCGACCACTTGGAATATCTTCTAAAGCTTTGAAGATGTTTATAATATTTGCATGAAATATCTCATTAGTATTTCTTGTTAAATATCACCTAAAACATATTAACTGCTGAATTTGATTTTTTTCATTAAACTTGATACTTTGACTGCTGAGTTATCTTCAAATGTAACCTCAACCTCAAACACACACACACACACACACACACACGCACGCACGCACGCACGCACACACACACACACACACACACACACACACACACACACACACACACATTGTGTTTACATGTTTTATGGGGACATTCAATAGACATTCCATGGTTTTTATACTGTACAAACTGTATATTCTTTCCCTTTCCATTAACCCTACCCCTTACATTTTCAGATTTTCAAAACACTTCATTCTGTATGATTTATAAGGTGTTTTCCTCATAGAGAGCAAAAATGGATTTTGGATAATACCATCTTTATGTTGCATTTTTTTACCCATAATGTATGGTATAGCTACTTGAACCACACACACACACACACACACACACACACACACACACACACACACACACACACACACACACACACACACACACACACACACACATGTATGTACACAGTGCATGTGTGTTGTGGACATGTAAATCTGTACTCTAAAAAAGTAACTCAAAACTGTAACTGTCAAGGCCACCTCATTACTACATTTTTGGAGCTTAAACATTCAATAGCACAGACTGTCAACAGACTCTCGACAGGTAAATTATTTCATTCGTAATGTTTGAATTATCAATGAATTGTAACTTCTGAATTGTAACTGGTTTCCTGTCAGTCAAGTGTGAGCAGCTCTGTTCAGCTGAGGATACTTCTCTCCTCTTCTCCACTAAGTA
Organism: Schizothorax lantsangensis; assembly: GCA_027422415.1. Classification (NCBI taxonomy): domain Eukaryota; kingdom Metazoa; phylum Chordata; class Actinopteri; order Cypriniformes; family Cyprinidae; genus Schizothorax; species Schizothorax lantsangensis. Next base: position 30,994,932 of record CM049839.1, on the reverse strand, counting down.
AGTAACAGTGATATTGAATTTATGATCCATATCGTAGAATTTGAAATTACTAGTACTTACTAAACATGGCCAAAAAAAAAAAAAAAAAAAAAATTGTTTTAAACAAATGGAAGTGACACATTGCAACTCTAAATTAATTAGTGTATTTCTATCCTGATGCTGTGCATCCCACAACCATGACCATCTGCAGAGATAAACTGCTACTCATAATGATGGACATAAAGGCATCAATCATAGAGGATTGTGAAGATAGATCACTGGAACTTGATTGCATTGACTTCACTGCATTTATTTTGTGTTTTATTTCTCTATGTAATTATTCTTGTTCAGTGTTGTTGTTATTGTTAGATCCCTGTCATTTTTGTTACAAATACCCATGTCAATAAAATAGTAAATTACCTGACACAGCTTGCCATTTTTTAAAATGCAAAACCCTAACAGAGGCTATAAGGTATTATAAGACCAGTCAGACAGCCAGATAAAAACAATATTAAGAAATTATTATATATACTAATACTTATAATAATTAAAACAACAACAAAATATTAAGCCAAAGGTTCTTTCTAACACTATTAAGGTCTTATATAGCACTTTCAAAGCTGGTTCTTTATGGAACCTTATAAAAGTGTTCTATTTAGCTTTAAAAAGGTTCTGATATTGTTACAAGCCGAACAACTCCAAGATACCGTTTAGAACCATTTTTTCTTAAGAGTTTCTAAATGTGGCATTTTAATTATACATCTGTTGAATGTGTATAGGATGTACATTAGTTTTTTTTCAGTAGCCTATCATGTATCTGAAGAAGTAATGATAGCCTATAGGCCTATATACTGTATGCGTGTATGTATGATATTAATTGTAATACTGCAACTTTAAACAACAACATGAATTTTTCATCCCTTGCAGGACTAACATTTTCACTCATATTCAAAGATTAAAATTCTCAAAAAGGCACTGGTATATTTTATGTCATGTTTTGCTCGATACAATATAATACAAATTCTGGATTAAATAATATATCAAATAAGAAACAGCATTTGAAGTTAAAAACCTTTGTTAGTCCACTGCTGTTAGGCCTTCTTTCATAATATAGAATTTAATTGTGCCATTTGTTTCAGTGTTTGTTCCCCTAAATGTTCCAGAAAAATAAAAAGGGACCATCTGACTCTTCACAGTGTTGTCTTGAATTCACGCACAGGTTTATTTATGTTTTATGTAATCGTATCACCAAACTTTTCATTATTTTTAAGCTCTCTCAGGGACCAAACATTTGAGACGTTCATATTTCTACAGTATATCGATGTTTTAGCACACTTTGAATCTTTAGTCTTTCGCTGACAGACACGAGACGACGCGGTGACGCGCCGGTGAGCTAACGAACAGAGCTGACATCCAATCAGAAAGCAGTCTGCAGAAAACGCAACAATACGTAATTAACGCGGAAGCGGATGTGCTTCAATCCTGCACACCAACGAGCCGACAGCGTGCAGCATCACATCCATCGGTATTTGCAGCAAACACCGTGAAAACAGTTGTGATCTTTTGTGTGTGAGGCACGTTTGACTGTGTTATGATGGAGCTGCTGACAGATGCACTGTACTGGATCGGTGCTGTCACTGTGGCCTGGGTCTCGGTGAGCTCTCTGTGCTGTCTGCTCAGCGGGATTCGCGTGTGGATTGTGGGCAATGGAAATTTGATGCGGGCAACCAAACTCGGGAAATGGGCAGGTTGGTACACACACTGCAGTGACAGGTTGTCGAGAACACTTTCATTATTATCAGGCAAACCGCTTCAACTATCAGCCATCAGTTACTGTGTGTCATTATTGTAACATGATGCTCGTATGATGTTTCATTGTGAAGCACTTCATACAACATCTATCAAAATGAGGGCTGGAGCTTAACTTTTTTTTTCTGTTTTGCTACACTTTACTGACTTCCACTGAGACCGTCTAATCCGCTTGACGGATCCACCTTGCGATAAAACTGTTTCCGGGTCCTCTGCTGCTTTGGCTGAAGATCTCGTTGCTGTGTCCCTTGTTGTTTGAATAGAGCTTGAATGGAGGGACTAGAACCAAGTATTAAGATGTTTGATTTGCCCTCTAGGAACCACTTGTGTAATGAATGATTGCAGTACAGAAATACAGACATAAATGCAATCTTTAATGAGTTGTTACTTTACAGTAATGTTACTTTATGGATAAATATTTAGTGGTTAAATAAACAAAACAAAACATGAAATCAAAATTGAAATTTTGTGACAGTTCATTTTTTATTTAGTGTATATCTGGTTAAACCAGACCATACATTTGCATTTTCAAATTTTGGTCACAGTTTAGTTTGGGGCTCAATTCTCACTATTAACCACCAACTATGACGTTTGCCTCAATAAACTCCTAATTACCTGCTTATTAATAGTTAGTAAGGTGGTTTTTAAGTTTAGGTATTGGGTATGGATCTAAAATATGGTCACAGTGAACAGCCAATGTGTTAGTAATAGGTATGCTAAAACACAACTAGTTAATAGTGAGAACTGGTCCCTAAACTAAAGTGTTACACAATTTATATAGATATATAGATAGATAGATATAGAATGTCCATAGAATGTCCTTTTCTCCCATAGGTGCAACAGGTTCTTAAAGTAAAAAAACAAAAAAAACAATTTATTTTGGGGACCCTTTAAACTCAGACCTACAATGAGCACCGAGGTCGTTAATCGACTGGACATTTCTTTTGTTGAAGTCATCAGATTGCATTATTTCATGTTATTTTTAAAATAATCCTGGTAACAACTTTGTAATAGTGTGAGTCAGTTGGTTTGGTTCATGGCTTATAATACTCTTTTGGGAAAAATGTTTCTGGAACCAAGGCCACTGAAAAAGTGGACAGGTACTGTTGCATTCTGTACCACCAGCATACAATATCAGGTAGCATATCAACGGTTAATAGCAAACATCTTGTTTTTAAAAGGAAGTTAACTGCATGGGCAAGAAAACGACTTTGCCATGGTGTTTCGTGGGGTCTTTAGTGTCTTGGGATATAGATAGTTAAAGATACAGAATCTCATTGAAGCACAAGGTCATAAAGTATTTCATGGCTTTTGGTCTTAACTGACGTGTCTATTAAATGGATGAAGGTGATGGTGACCAGTATGGAAGGGATCTGGAGTTAATCAGTGTACACTCTACCAATGACTTTTTAGTACAGGAGTGGGAGTGATCCTTACACTGTAGACTTTTTACTTTATACATAGACCTGACTTTTGACCAATGGCTTATCATACGTGGAGTTCCAAAAGTCCATCATTCTGTAGAGTTTAGACCAGTCACCCCATCAACATGCTTTGCTCTGATTTTGACTTTAGCTCATGTCTAATCAAATGACTTCCTGGCTGTCATTAATTTTTAAACTACTTTTAAATGGCAGCTGTCGATCCTCCAATAAGTACTGATCATGTCAGAGATTATCTATCATCTGTGAAAATCTCTTGTGTATTTGTTACGGGTACTTAAATGCATTTATTTTTGACCAATATAAATTAGTGCTTCTCAATATTTTTGACTCAAAGGACCCCGCAATAGGGTCCAACACAACATTCCAAGAGTAACTTTTTTTTTTATTAAGAGAAACTGATAGTATTGATTAGGGATGCTCCGATCAGGATTTTTGCAGCCGATACCAAGTACCGATTTCTTGTCATGGTGATCGGCCGATACCGATGCCGATTCTGATGCTTCAAGCTTTATATAACATATGTAATAATAATGTTATATAAATAATCACAAAAATGATTCCTTATACAGTGAACATTTTAATATTCCTTTAAAATGGTGTTTATGCATAACATTATGTATATCAGGATACTTAATATAAGACAAAAATAAATGCAAACAAAATGTGTCTGATGCACCACAAGGCAGAGATCGAGTCGCATTTTTATAGCCTTAAGACTTGACTTGACCTGAAATGACCCCAGACTTTACTCGACTCGAGGAAAAGGACTTGTGTATATTTTAAAAGCAACTCGAGTCTTTTATCCTTAAATACTTCTATAAGTGCATCCGCACCCCTGCATCCATCCGGACCGCGAGCCGTCGCAGCAGCACCATTTTAAGTGAGCAGCGCATCAAAACAGCGGAGCAGATCACTTAAGCGCTCAGGGTCATTTATGGTAAATATCTTTCAGCGCTATATCCTCGTATTTTTATCTAAAGCTAAACGCGCTTTATTCAAGCCCTTTCAGCTCCGTGCGCTTTCTCTCTCTCTCTCTCTCTCTCTCTCTCTCTCTCTTTGGACGCGCGACCGGTGTACCGACGAAACATGCTACTATCTTTACTATCTTTACTATCTACTATCATACTTTTCTTACTATCTATTTATCTATCTATAAATAACCTACGACTCAAACCAGATGTAACAAAACGTTTCTGATCTACATTTAGCATTATTAATCTGTAGGCTAAGAACATATATATATATATATATATATATACGTATATATATAAAAATAGTTGTTAGATGGCTAGGTTGGAATTTAAACTTTGAAACTGTTATCTTTCTTTTCTGCTCAAGATGAGAATGTTTTGATTAGCCTATCCAATGTTAGAGAGAGGACAAAATAAATAGAAACATTTAAACTCCAATATGGAGAAGTCTGATGTAACTCATAAGGTTTAATACTGTCCAATATAAGACTGAACAGGAAAAAAATAAATAGAAACATTTAAACTACTGAAAGAACAAAACGGAGTTTGATCACGGTTATATCCACGGGCGCTACGGATAATCCATGGGTCGGGTAATAAAAAAATGCATTCTGATTATTAGCGGGTGGATAAAATAAATCATAAATTATGCAATTTTAACTACATTTTTTTTAAACAAATTTTTTCATCAGGCAGATGATTTAATTTGTGTGTGTGTTCGCCTGATCGGGAAGTTGCAGTGACAGAAACGGTGACATTCCAGATAAAGTTTGAAAGGAGTAAAGCCTGTGTTAATGCTATTGAGTAGGCTAATATGGCCAAAGAAGATATTTTGTTTTATAAATAAATGTTCATAGAGCGGCCGCGATCAGCTCCGGCTCCCGTGGAGACGCGTGCAGTGATGCGCAGATCAGCTCTAAATGAATCTGCTGTTAAAAATGAACAATCCATTCATCATATCATCATGCAAAACATACACGACATATAGCGAATTTTTCATTGTTTCTCAAAACATCATAGCATTTCCACACCGGCGTTGACTTGCAGCATATGTCCCCACGCATCATATACGTCGTCAAGCGTTGACGTCATCAAATTGCGATCGGTACATGAGATCGGCCAAATGTACGAGTACCGATCGAGTCATAAAATGTGATGATCGGCCGATACCGATCTCCGGCCGATCGATCGGAGCATCCCTAGTATTGATATTAATTTAATTAACCAATATTCATTTTATGATTCCAGAAGTTTCCTGAAGTATGTTGTTCAGGAAGAAACAGTTGGTGTTTTTTTAAGCAATTTTTTTTTTTATGATGAGAGAGATTATTTTAATATATTAATAATGATGCAATGCTATCTTGAAAATTCACTGAGACCCTGTAACCACTCTCCTGGTTTGAGAACCATTGATATAAATGAAACACGAGCTATCTTGTTTCAAAAATGAGGATTTTTTTAATGCATTAAAAATAAAAATTCTGTCTTCATAAATATGCCCCTTTTAATCTTGAAAAAAGCATATTTGAAAAATAATACTTTTCAAATATTTTATATGAAAGTAAATGAAATCCAGTGGCATATTCCATACCATTTTTGCACTGTATTTCAAGATTGAATTCATAAAATAGTTTTGTGTGTAGAACAAATGGAAATTCAAGTTGTTTTTCACTGCTAATCTTTTAGGGTTCTGCAATCACAGACTAAGTGGTTTAAATGTAGGTATTTTTTCTGTGACTAAGACGAGACGTTGACGAGCTAAAACTAATATCTGATGATAAAAACTACATTCAAAATACATCCTATGGGCTAAGTTAACTGTCTTGTCTTTCAAAATGTGCGTCTCTGTCATTGGATAAGGGGTGTTTGCATATCTAGTCTCAGTATGGCAGCCGCAGCGGACAGAAAGGCTACCAAAACACAAACTAGAGATCTGAAACAATGGCCTCAGCACCCGAAGGGTTAGGGACTAGGTGACCAGACGTCCCGTTTTTCCTGGGAGTCACAATTCGTTGTCGATTAACTTAAAGTTAGTGAAGGCGGGATAGGCGGAATCGCGCTGATATTAGTGCTCTCTCGCACGCACACTCCACTTCCTCAGTTCTCATACAGCGCGCGATCAGTTCTCAGTGCTCAAATACACACACAGTCCAAATGTCTATTGTGTAGAGTATCTCATGTAAATACAGTCGGTTATGGCTTAAGTGAGCGTAAACAGTAGGGCTGTGTATTGGCAAGAATCTGGCGATACGATACGTATCACGATACAGGGGTTGCACTACGATATATTGCGATACATTGCGATACTGTAAGCAAGGCGATATATTGGGATATTTCTTATTTTAGGAATGGGATATATTTTTAGGAAAGCTGTCATTAAGAGTACACCACTATATGCAAACCTTAGCATTAAATAAATAAATAAATACAAATTGTTTAAACAGAACACACTGGGATCTGCATTTGCAATAATCAGTCCCTGTAACATTCAACATTATTGAACCACTTTTTATACAGTACGAGTCAAGGGGGAAAAATTAAAGTGCTTGCAGGATTCTCTAGTTAAATGTATGTATAAAATGTATTTTATAAAAAAAGACCATATATATTTTTAGACCCTGCTTTAAAGGTTCACAGTTTAAGTTTACAATTGTAATATACAATGTCATAACATTTTGATCTGAACAAAAAATTACATCTGCTTAGTATTAATGAAAAATAAAGTGCTTGCTGGATTCCTAATGAAAACAAAACAAATGTAAAACAATAAAATAAATACAGATGTTGAACATTCTCAGAACATTTCAACTTTGATTTCACAGGTGTTTCAGTTTGTATTTATGTTCCGCGTGGAATCGCCGAGACTGCGACGCGAGCACCGCCCCAACTGCACAAAACGCCCCCGACATGAGAGAAAGTTGCAGCCGCGCAGCGACCCTGCCGCCCGCCCCATGCGAAGGCTCTTCAACACGGGACGTGGCAAGCGGTGGAACCGAGGTGACGCCCACGCTGCGGTCCCGGGGCGGACATTACCACAAAAGCCCAAATGACACCACACTTCAGCTTTGTACACCGAAACGAGAGCTGGAACAGTTATTTCATCCTCCATTACTGTCAGCGAGCTATATTAACACTAACATTAGTGGTGTGCTCTAATGCTAGTATTTCCTGTCACTGTTTAAGTTCAGAGATGAAGACTGCTCTCTAGCGGTCGGGATATGAACTCAAAACGAAACAACTGCCATGAATTTTTTGATTTTTTTTTTTTAAATATCGATATTCCGTTTTTGAGAATCGATACAGTATCGCCAAACAAAATATCGCGATACTCACGTGTATCGATATTTTCTTACACCCCTAGTAAACAGGTGGGTGAAAACTGAATGTGTGCTAGTATTACATGCATACCTTCAGTCTTAAATGGACAGCATTCCTAATAATCTGTCATCAATGTTAACCAACAAAAGATGTTAAATAAATGTATACTTGTTAAAGTAAACCTACTGTATCTGAAAAATTTGTTTAATTTGTATCTCTACCAAAAAATGAAAATGTATTCCAGTTTTTCCAAATTCAATCCTTGATTCAAATTTCTAATAAGCTTAAATGATTTGGTCTAAAGAGAGAAGAATTTGACTTTGTTTAAATAATTCATAAAATAGCTACCAAAATAAATGTTGGTAACTGCAGTTTGACAAAGTAATGACTAAAAGTTGACAAAAATGCAATGACTTTTCGTCGACTAAAACTATGAAAGACTCAAATGATTAAGACTATTAAGCATTTTCGTCTCAAGATAAAGACTAAGACTAAATAAAAAATGTCTGCCAAAATTAACACTGCTTGTCTCACACCCCTTTCAATTCTAAACCATTCTGTGTCGCCATACTGCGTTCGAACAACGGCTTCTTGATCTGTGTAAAGCGATCTTATCAACTGGGTCAGATGAGGTGATATTCCCAGTTTTTGAAGTACCTTCCATAGCTTATCAGGTTCAACACAATCAAAGACCTTACTGTAGTCAATGAAACACATAGATACCTTTTTGAAATTCATTGCATTTTTTCAATGATCCATCGCAAATTTGCTATGTGGTCACGTGTGCCACGACCTCGGCAAAAACCAGCCTGCAAATCAGGTAGTTCTGTCTCTATGATTGGGAATGGGTGTTGCAGAATGATTTTTAAAAAGATTTTACTTGCAGTGGGGCAAATAAGTATTTGATACACTGCCGATTTTTCAAGTTTTCCCACTTACAAAGAATGGAGAGATCTGTAATTTTCATCGTAGGTACACCTCAACTGTGAGAGACAGAATCTAAAAAAAAATCCAGAAAATCACATTGTATGATTTTTTAAATAATTAACTTCCATTTTATTGCATGAAATAAGTAATTGATCACCTACCAACCAGCAAGAATTCTGGCTCTCACAGACCTGTTAGTTTGTCTTTAAGAAGCCCTCCTATCCTCCACTCATTACCTGTATTAATTGCACCTGTTTGAACTTGTTACCTGTATAAGACACCTGTTCACACACTCAATCAATCAGACTCCAACCTCTCCACTATGGGCAAGACCAAAGAGCTGTCTAAGGACACTAGGGACAAAATTGTAGACCTGCACAAGGCTGGGATGGGCTACAGGACAATAGGCAAACAGCTTGGTGAGAAGGCAACAACTGTTGGCGCAATTATTAGAAAATGGAAGAAACTCAAGATGACCGTCAATCTCCCTCGGACTGGGGCTCCATGCAAGATCCCGCCTCGTGGAGTATCAATGATCCTGAGAAAGGTGAGGGATCAGCCTAGAACTACATGGGAGGATCTGGTCAATGACCTGAAGAGAGCTGGGACCACAGTCTCAACGGTTACCATTAGTAACACTACACCGTCATGGATTAAAATCCTGCAGCGCGCGCAAGGTCCCCCTGCTCAAGCCAGCACATGTCCAGGCCCGTCTGAAGTTTGCCAAAGACCATCTGGATGATCCAGAGGAGGCATGGGAGAAGGTCATGTGGTCAGATGAGACCAAAATAGAACTTTTTGGTATAAACTCCACTCGCTGTGTTTGGAGGAAGAAGAAGGATGAGTACAATCCCAAGAACACCATCCCAACCGTGAAGCATGGGGGTGGAAACATCATTCTTTGGGGGTGCTTTTCTGCAAAGGGGACAGGATGACTGGACTGTATTGAGGGGAGGATGGATGGGGCCATGTATCGTGAGATTTTGGGCAACAACCTCCTTCCCTCAGTAAGAGCATTGAAGATGGGTCGTGGTTGGGTCTTCCAGCATGACAATGACCCCAAACACACAGCAAGGGCAACTAAGGAGTGGCTCCGTAAGAAGCATTTCAAGGTCCTGGAGTGGCCTAGCCAGTCTCCAGACCTGAACCCAATAGAAAATCTATGGAGGGAGCTGAAACTCCATGTTGCCCAGCGACAGCCCCAAAACCTGAACGATCTGGAGAAGACCTGTATGGAGGAGTGGGCCAAAATCCCTGCTGCAGTGTGTGCAAACCTGGTCAAGAACTACAGGAAATGTCTGACCTCTGTAATTGTAAACACAGGTTTCTGTACCAAATATTAAGTTATATTTTTCTATTGTATCAAATACTTATTTCATGCAATAAAATGGAAATTAATTTAAAAATCATACAATGTGATTTTCTGGATTTTTTTTTTAGATTCTGTCTCTCACTGTTGAGGTGTACCTACGATGAAAATTACAGATCTCTCCATTCTTTGTAAGTGGGAAAACTTGAAAAATCGTCAGTGTATCAAATACTTATTTGCCCCACTGTATGTGAGGGATCAAGGCTATTGAGCGGTAGTTGCTACAATTACTTGCATCACCTTTCTTTGGTATTGGTATAAAAACTGACCTTTTCTGATCTTTTGGCCACTTCCTGGTTTCCCAGACCTTTTGGCAAATTACTTTAATGGCTGCAGGTGGAATTGGCCTCAGCAATTCCGCTTGGATACAGTAAAACCCAGGGGCCTTGTTGTTTGATAGTTGCTGCATCGCACATATAATTTCTTAATTCAAAATAGCAGGTTCTGTTTCCACTGGGTCACAGTTACGTTGTTCTCCAACACTGGCGTTTGCGTAGAGCCCTCTTGTATATTCTTGCCACCTGTCTCTGATACCTTGCTGGTCAGTCAGAACTCTTCCGTTTTTGTCTTTTATCATTCCTTTACAGGCTTTAAAGGGGGTTCGCAATTTCCTGACCTGTGCAAAGAGATCCCTGGTGTGCCCTTTTCTACAGTCCTCCTCCAACTTCATGCAACTTTGCTTCCAGTATGTCTCTTTGTCTTTCCTTGCTGCTCTTTGAAACTTTGCATTTAACCTCTTAGTCTTATTTCTGTCGCCGGCAGCTTTGGCTTCTCTTCTTTGTTCGGCAATGCTGATTGTTCCTTCTGATATCCATTAGCTTCGTTTCTCTTGTTTTTTGTATGGTATATGTTTCTGTGCTGTTTCAATAATTGCAAATTGCATTTCTTGCCACAGTTCATCTGGATGTTTCTCTGCAGAATCAAACAGTTCAAACCTGTTCTTCACTTCAACATTATACGGTCAACCACCAGATCCTCCTGTCAACCCTATTGAGAAAGGGCATCTCAGGAACCGCATTCCAGTGGTTTGAGTCTTACCTCTCAGATAGGTCCTTCAAGGTATCTTGGAGAGGTGAGGTATCCAAGTCGCAACATCTAGCTACTGGGGTGCCTCAGGGCTCAGTTCTTGGTCCACTTCTCTTCTCTGTCTACATGGCATCACTAGGTTCTGTCATTCAGAAACATGGCTTTTCATATCACTGCTATGCTGATGACACTCAACTCTACCTCTCATTCCATCCTGATGATCCGACGATAGTTACTCGCATCTCAGCATGTCTAACAGACATTTCTTGCTGGATGAAGGACCATCACCTTCAACTCAACCTAGCTAAGACAGAACTACTTGTAGTTTCAGCAAACCCATCACTTCATCACAATTTCACCTTCCAGTTAGGCTCATCTACCATAACTTCTTCAAAAACTGCCAGAAACCTTGGAGTTGTGATTGATGATAAGCTGAATTTCTCAGACCACATTGCTAAAATTGCCCGGTCCTGCAGATTTGCTTTATACAATATTAGGAAGATCCAGGCCCTTTCTTTCAGAACATGCAACACAACTCCTTGTTCAAGCTCTTGTTCTGTCCAGACTTGACTATTGCAGTGCTCTCTTGGCAGGTCTTCCAGCCAATTCCATCAAACCTCTACAATTAATCCAAAATGCAGCTGCAAGGTTAATCTTTAATGAGCCAAAAAGAACGCATGTCACACCTCTGTTTATCAATTTGCACTGGCTACCAGTAGCTGCTCGCATAAAATTCATGGCATTAATGTTTGCCTACAAAACCACCTCTGGCTCTGCACCTCTTTACCTAAATTCAGTACTTCAGACATGTGTGCCCTCTAGAAGCTTGCGTTCTGCAAGTGAACGACACATTATTGTGCCATCCCAAAGAGGCACAAAATCACTTTCACTGACTTTTTCATTAACTGTTCCCACCTGGTGGAATGACCTGCCCAACTCAATCCGAGCAGCTGAATCCTTAGCCATCTTCAAGAAACGGCTAAAAACACATCTCTTCCATCTTTATTTGACCCTCTAACTCTAGCACTCTCTATTCTAATTCTATTTTATCTATCTGTCTTCTTTTTATTTAAAAAAAAACACACACTTGACCCTCTATCAACTGCATATTTATTCTGTAACTGCTAGCTTTTCTTGAAAAACTAACACTAGCTTTCTTTTTTCTATTCTATCTACTTTTTCTTATACAAAAACAAAAAAACTAGATTTCTTTTTTCTATATTCTATCTACTTGTTTTCTTAAAAAAAAAAACTTGCTACGTGTACTGCGTGAGGCTAACCAAGACTTGTCATAGCACTTGCATGTTGTTGCTTTTTTGTTGGTTTTGATTGCTTCTATTGTCCTCATTTGTAAGTCACTTTGGACAAAAGTGTCTGCTAAATTATGAATAAATAAATAAATATGATACCGGGATTTTGTAGACATCAAATCGTTTTGGTGGAGCAGTCTTTCTGATGTTACAGAATTTCACTTTGATGGTAGCTACAAGCAGGTCATGGTTGGAGCTACAATCAGCACCAGGGAATGTTTTGATGGCATTGATTGAACTTTTCCATCGTTGTCTGCAGAGGATGTAATCTATTTGGTTCCGATGTAGTCCACTAGGGCTTGTCCAAGTGTACAGGCGTTTTGGTTGCATGAACCATGTATTTGCCACCCACAGCTGGTTTTCATTGCAGAATTGGATTAGCCGGTCACCAGCTTCATTTCTCTCACCTAATCCAAACCGGCCTGTAATGTTTAACTCTTCTTGATTACCAACCTTTGCATTGAAGTCACCCATGATATAAATTGTCTTTTTTGGGAACCTGATCTAATGCTTCTTCAATTTTGGTGTAAACTTTCAATGTCATCTTCTGAGGCATCTGTTGTTGGAGCATATATTTGTAAGACTGTGATGTTCAGTGGCTTTGCACGTATACGAATGGCCATTATAGGGTCATTAATGGTGGTATAACTCTCCACTGCACAAGCAGGGTTCTTTTGAGCTATGAAGGCCACTCCATTACTCCTAAGCTCATGATGACCTGACTGAGTAATACACTGAAAAGTAATCTGATTTAAAGTGACCGTTCTCTTTCCAGTGTAATTCACTAACTCAGAGTAAATTTATGTTGAGGCGTATAATTTTCCGCTTGACAATGACCATTTTTCCTTGGCTCATTCCCCTCACATTCCATGTTGCAATTTTGTATATTTTAGTGCAGCGCAGAATCTGTCTTTCATCATAGGTAAAATCTACAGCTGGGGCTCCCAAGGGTTTTCCCCCATTTGCGTCATAAATTCCTGGTTTACTCGCAAAGAAACATTGCTCTTCCCCAGTCTCAAGTTGGGTACTTACTGGCCTGGGGGGTCCACCATTCGGTACCTTAATCACATTCCGCAAGAGACTAGCCATGAATTTTCTTGGCGATAGTTTTCTGGGGTAGTTCGCCAGGTCTTTCCCCAACCCTCTCCATTTATATGGTTTGGGGTTGCGGACACATGTTCGTCTGGCTTCTCAGTTCAGACCTGTCTGGCATGGGAGACCCTTCTGGTAACATAGCTACTGCCAGCATAGCTCTGGACTTCACTGAAACACTCAAGCCCCTCCGGCACGGCAAGCCCTGTGTCCCTCGGGGGGCATATATATACAGTTGTGCTCAAAATTATTCATACCCTTGGTAATATGATCAAAGAAAGCTGTGAAAATAAGTCTGCGTTGTTTATCCATTTGATCTTTCATTCAAAAATGTCTAACCTTTTGATTAAAGTAAAATAAAAGTGAAAGTGGGGGAAGATCACATCAGGAAATAAATATTTTTCTCTATTACACAATGGCCACAATTATTGGTACCCCTAGAAATTCTTATGATTAAAATATCTCTGAAGTATATATTACACAAATTTAGAAAGTGGCTATAAGAAAAGAGCTAAAGCATTAAAAATCCCCATTTCCTCCATCAGGGCAATAATTAAGAGGTTCCAATTAGGGCTGCAGCTAATGATTATTTTTATTGTCGACTAATCTATCGACTATTTTTCAATTAATCTATTAATTATTTTCTTATCAGTTGCTGAATTCTTTAGTTAAACTATCAATAAATAATAACAGTAACTTCTGCTATTAATCTTTTATTTTATTCAAACGTTTTCTCATAATTACCACTTTACAAAAAATAAATAACAAATAAAGAAAGATAATAACAAGAAAAGAGAAAAAGAAATAACAATAAATAATTAATAAAAATGAAAAAGAAAATAACAATAAATAAAAAATAAGAAGAGAGAGAATTACAGGGCAGTGATACAATCAATAGAAATGCACATTATGGCTGCATTCACAGTTACTGTTTGGGACTGACAGTAGTTGCTTACAGGTGAGAGACATGACATGTTTTATTTATTCAGCAGATTAAAACATCTGCTTGAATACATCTGTTATGAATGAACAGCTGAAGTCACAACCGCATTCAGGACACTAGAGCGACAGAATAAAAAATGGCGTCATAACACTGGGAAATTTTATCACAGTTGACAGCCCGTTTTTAAATAAATGAGCCCAGTCGAGGCTTGTCCTATCCATCACACAGTTAAACAACTAACAATGACTTTAATGCTTTGTTAGCGAGTGCAGAGAGCGCGTTTGGTGCGCGCGTCTCAGAGCTTGCGCGGTCGCGTCCACGGCACTGACGGCAGCTCCGGTGGATCTTAAGATGAACGCGAATCATTTCTCCTTCTCTGTCTCTGTGGGTGAATTAAACCCATCATGATTATATAGGCAACTCGATGTCCTGTGCTATTCCGTTAATTCAGCGCAGCTTTGAATGCGGTTGTGAATCCTGACAATGTAAAGGCGTCAGTTCGGCTATATACTGTATATGCGGTTCTGACGGTCGTATAATAATAGAATGCTCTATGAACGCTCTATGAAGTGAAGTGATGTTGCCATACTAGCCTTTAACTTCTGCTCTAGAGTCTTGTTTGTGTTAAACATGGAAAAACAGTCTTAAGTAGGTCCTGGACATCTTGTTTAGAATACATGTCATCATGGATTCAATTAAATACCAACATATAAAAAATTAAAAACTGACTGTCCATGCTAGAAATCTTTATAATGGGCCGTGGTTGGATCTTCCAACAGGACAATGACCCACAAACAAACATAAAAAACAAAACAAAAATGGGTCACTGGGAACTTCTGCCATGGTCAACCCAGTCCTCTGACCAGAGCCCTATAGAAAATTAGTGGGTTGGACAGAAGAGAAGAAGCACCAACATGGAGTTATGAATCTGAAGGTTCTGGAGTGATTCTGGATGAAGGAATGGTCTCTAATATCTTGTCATATGTTCTCAAAACTTATCAGGCATTATAGGTGAAGATTCAGAGCTGTTATCTTGGCAAAAGGAGGTTGCAAAAAGTATTGAATAAAAGGGTATTATTAATTGTGGCCAATGTGTATTAGAGAAACATTTATTTCATAATGAGATTTATCTCCCATTTTAAATTCTTATTCTCCAATGAAAGGTTAGATTTTTGTAAATTTTTAAAATAAAAGATCAAAAGGATTGATACAAATTTATTTTCACATCCGCCTTTGATCATATTTACCAAGGGTATGAATAATTTTGAGCACAACTGTGTGTGTATGTGTGTGTGTGTATATATATATACAGTGCCCTCCACTAATATTGGCACCCTTGGTAAATATGACCAAAGGCGGCTGTGAAAATAAATCTGCATTGTTTATCCTTTTTATCTTTCATTCAAAAAATTCACAAAATTCCAACCTATCATTGAAGTAAAACAATTGAAAGTGGGGGGGAAATCTCATTGTGAAATAAATGCTTTCACTATTTCATGTTGGCCACAATTATTGGCACCCAAATTATTGCAACGTCCTTTTCCCAGGGTAACAGCTCTGAGTTTTCTCCTATAATGCCTGAAGATTTTGGAGAACACCTGATAAGAGATCAGAGACCATTTATTCATACAGAATCTCTCCAGATCCTTCAGATTCACAGCTCCATGACGGTGCTGCTTCTCTTCAGTTCACCTCACTCATTTTCTGTAGGGTTCAGGTCAGAGGACAGAGACAGCAATGGTAAAAGATTCATTTTGTGCTCAGTGACCCATTTTTGTGTTTATTTTGATGTTTGTTTTGGATTGTTGTCCTGGTGGAAGATCAAAACACGGCCCATTATAAGATTTCTAACAGAGGCAGTCAGGTTTTGATTTTTTATCTGTTGGTATTTGATAGAATCCATGATGCCATGCATCTGAACAAGATGTTCAGGACCTCTGGCAGAAAAACAGGCCCACAACATTAAAGATCCAGCAGTATATTTAATCGTGGACATGGGGTACTTTTTTATCCCTGTTTGTACTAAACTCATCTGGTGGGTTTGCTGCCAAAAAGCTCTTTTTTCAGTTTCATCTGACCACAGAAGCCAGTGCCATTTGAAGTTCCAGTCGTGTCTGACAACTGAATTTGCTGGAGTTTGTTTTTGGATGAGTGAGGAGATTTTTTCTTGAAACCCTCCCGAACAACATGTGGTGATGTAGGGGATGTTTGATTTTTTTTTTTTAGGTTTCTGACCCCAAGACTCAACTAATCTCTGCAATTCTCCAGCTGTGATCCTTGGAGTGTCTTTGGCCACTCAAACTCTCCTCCTCACCGTGCATTAGGACGATATTACACACGTCCTCTTTCAGGCAGATTTTTAACATCTTTAGTTGATTGGAACCTCTTAGATTATTACCCTGATGGTGGAAATGGGGATTTTCAATGTTTTAACTCTTTTCTTACAGGCGTCGCCACTTTCTATTTTGTGATGCTCAACAATCTTGTTCTTCACATCAGAAATATATTTTTTGTTTTTTCTCATTGTGAGTGGATGATTAAGGGAATTTGGCCTTTGTGTTCCTCATATTTATAATCCTGTGGAACAGAAAGTCATGGCTGGACAATTTCATGCTCCTAGTCACCCTGTGTGTGCTAAAAAATGTAAATATGAATGGGAATATACTTCAGAGATATTTTACTCATAAGAATTTCGAAGTTAGGGGTGCCAATATTGTGGCCAACATTCATTGGCGAAAAACATTTATTTCATCATGAGATTTTCTCCCCACTCTCAATTGTTTTACTTCAATGATAGGTTAGAATTTTGTGAATTTATTGAGTGAAAGATCAAAAGGATAAACAATGCAGATTTATTTTCACAGCCGCCTTTGCTCATATTTATCAAGGGTGCCAATATTAGTGGAGGGCACTGTATATATATATATATATGCATGCATGCATGCATGCATTAGGGCTGCCACTAACGACTATTTTTATTTCGATTAATCTATCGACTAATTTATCGATTAATCTAAACGATTAATTTCCCACAAAAAAACAACAACAATTTTACTTAAGAATATTTTATTAAACCAAATTAAATCCAAATTTCTATGAAATCCTTTTTAAAAGCAAAAGTAAAGTGTAACATAGAGTGCAAGAAGCAAGTGTCCATCTCATCTCAGTCCAGATCTCTGAAATCAGTTCAGAATTATAGTGTAAGAAAGACAACATATCCACGTGTTCTAGTCTAATAATACAATTATAATCAGTATTTTAAATAAAGGAGTATTTACCAGAAATATTATTTACCAGAATTTATTTAGGAGAAAAATGTAAATGTGCAGTATTTCTGAAAAAGAATAAATAAAAAAAAATAAAAAATTAATGGAACCATTAAAATGGAATCCAGAAAATAATGGAAAACAGAATTTGGTACAGATAAAACTGTAAAACTCAATTAATTAGACAGGCTTTTTGATTAATAAAATGTAATTTAACCATTAAAACAGAGTATAGAAAAATGAAGAGGAAATGGAAAGCAAACTAGAATTTGGAAATCGCCAAAGACGGATTTCATAGAGCCCTATAATTATAATAATGTTTTTGTGGTAATAAAAATAGATGTAAGTGAACAATAGCTTTTAAAATACTTATATAATAGCAATGATGCAATAATAATGAGTTCAAATAAAGTATCAAAAGCAATAAATCATATGGTTTTATTGAACAAAACTGTTAAAATACATAATGTATTATAAACAATAGAGCTAATGTACATTACGCATAACAACAAAGCCTGATTATTATTTTTAAACATTACTGCGTGATCTAATCCTTGTTTAATATTGACCAAGCACCATTTAATTCAAATGTCCACTTAATCTTTAATATTTGGCCATTTCTTTAGGACAGAAATGCTATAGCCACTGTAATTAAATGAATATGTGGATATCAAAACGTGTAAACTCAGAAGTGAGGGTTTGAGCTTTTATTTTGAAATCGCGACGTATTCTCCTGTGTTTGCACAGGTTTATAAATGATTTACCTTACAAATCTGATGAAATGGCGCACGTTGCGTTCCCAGATGAATGTTATAATAAACCCAAACTCACAACAACATGCAGAGATGGAGTTTGAGACGCTCCACACATGTAAATGATAAGTTCCTGCAGAACTACAAACTGTGAACGCGAGCTGCCGTCCTTCTCTTCTGTGTGACGCATCGTGCTTTAACCTACACGCATTAGTAAATAATTAAAGCGCATATACTGTGTTAGAACTGCATCGCATATAATTATTTAATTAAATCATAGCGTTTGTGAATTCACAATTATGCTTAATTATGATTTTTAAATGGGTTTAATGTCATGCAACCTTGGAAAATAGTCTAATAATGTGTTTTATGGATTCTCGTCCGTGAAATGCGGCACTTCCGGTATTTTGCGGTTAGTCGACGCAGCAAAATGGAGTCGACTATTTTTCAAAGTCGACTAAAATCGACGAATCGCGACAGCTCTAATATGCATGCATGCATAAATACATATATATACAGGTGCATCTCAATAAATTAGAATGTCATGGAAAAGTTCAGTAATTCAACTCAAATTGTGAAACTCGTGTACAACCCCAAATCAGAAAAAGTTGGGACAGTATGGAAAACGCAAATAAAAAAAGATAGTAGTGATTTCTAAATTTACTTTGACTTGTATTTCATTGCAGACAATATGAACACAAAATATTTCATGTTTTGTCTGGTCAACTTCATGTCATTTGTAAATATACATCCTTTCCTGTCATTTAGACCTGCAACACATTCCAAAAAAAGTTGGGACAGTAAAGAATTTACCACTTTGTAATGTTGCCATTCCTTTTCACAACACTTAAAAGACGTTTAGGGACTGAAGACACCAAGTGATGAAGTGTTTCAGGTGTAATTTTGTCCCATTCTTCCTGCAAACAAGTCTTAAGGTGGGCAACAGTACGGGGTCTTCGTTGTCGCATTTTGCGCTTCAAAATGCGCCACACATTCTCTATTGGAGACAGGTCGGGACTGCAGGCAGGCCAGTCAAGTACCCGTACCCTCTTCCTCTGCAGCCAGGACTTTGTAATGTGTGCAGAATGTGGTTTTGCATTGTCTTGTTGAAATATGCATGGACGTCCCTGGAAAATATGTCTTCTTGAAGGCAGCATATTGTGCTCCAAAATCTCTATGTACTTTTCAGCATTAATGGTGCCATCACAGAAGTGCAAGTTACCTTTGCTAAGGGCACTGACACAACCCCATACCATGACAGACCCTGGCTTTTGGACTTGTTGCTGGTAACAGTCTGGATGATCCTTTTCTTCTTTGGTCCGGAGCACACGGCGTCCATTCCTCCCAAAAAATACCTGAAATACTGATTCATCTGACCACAGTACACGTTTCCACTGTGTGATGGTCCATCCCAGATGCCTCCGAGCCCAGAGAAGTCGACGGCGCTTCTGGACACTGTTAACATAGGGCTTCCTTTTGGCACAGTACAGTTTTAACTGGCATTTGTGGATGTAACTACGTATTGTGGTACTTGACAAAGGTTTGCCAAAGTAGTCCTGAGCCCATGTGGTGATATCGCTTATAGATGAATGATGATTCTTGATGCAGTGCCGCCTGAGGGATTGGAGATCACGGTTGTTCAACTTAGGCTTGCGCCCTTGTCCTTTACGCACTGAAATTCCTCCAGATTCCTTGAATCTTTTAATTATGTTATGCACTGTTGAAGGTGAAATATCCAAATCTCTTCCTATCTTTCTTTGAGGAACATTGTTTTTAAACATTTCAATAATTTTCTCACGTATTTATTGGCAAACTGGCGATCCTCGGCCCATCTTTGCTCCTAAAGGACTAGACCTTTCTTGGATGCTGCTTTTGTACCAAATCATAATTACAATCACATGTTGACATCAACTGTTTCAAAACACATCATTATTTAACCAATTTACCTCATTACTAGCCCTAAATTGCTCCTGTCCCAACTTTTTTTGGAATGTGTTGCAGGTCTGAATGACAGGAAAGGATGTATATTTACAAATGACATGAAGTTGACCAGACAAAACATGAAATATTTTGTGTTCATATTGTCTGCAATGAAATACAAGTCAAAGTAAATTTAGAAATCACTACTTTTTTTTATTTGCGTTTTCCATACTGTCCCAACTTTTTCTGATTTGGGGTTGTATTAAATAAATGAAATGCACACAGACTGAAGTAGTTTACATCTTTGGTTCTTTTAATTGTGATGATTTAGGCTCACATTTAACAAAAACCCACCAATTCACTATCTCAACAAATTAGAATACTTCATAAGACCAATAAAAAAAACATTTTTAGTGAATTGTTGGCCTTCTGGAAAGTATGTTAATTTACTGTATTTGTACTCAATACTTGGTAGGGGCTCCTTTTGCTTTAATTACTGCCTCAATTTGGCGTGGCATGGAGGTGATCAGTTTGTGGCACTGCTGAGGTGGTATGGAAGCCCAGGTTTCTTTGACAGTGGCCTTTAGCTCATCTGCATTGTTGGGTCTGGTGTCTCTCATCTTCCTCTTTACAATACCCCATAGATTCTCTATGGGGTTCAGGTCAGGCAAGTTTGCTGGCCAATCAAGCACAGTAACACCATGGTCACTGAACCAGCTTTTGGTACCTTTGGCAGTGTGGGCAGGTGCCAAGTCCTGCTGGAAAATGAAATCAGCATCTCTATAAAGCTTGTCAGCAGAAGGAAGCATGAAGTGCTCTAAAATTTCTTGGTAGATGGCTGCGTTGACTGTGGATTTCAGAAAACACAGTGGACCAACACCAGCAGATGACATGGCAGCCCAAATCATCACTGACTGTGGAAAACTTCACACTGGACTTCAAGCAACATGGATTCTGTGCCTCTCCACTCTTCCTCCGGACTCTGGGACCTTGATTTCCAAATTAAATGAAAAATTTACTTTCATCTGAAAAGAGGACTTTGGACCACTGAGCAACAGTCCAGTTCTTTTTCTCCACAGCCCAGGTAAGATGCTACTGATGTTGTCTCTGGTTCAGAAGTGGCTTGGTAGCCCTTTTCCTGAAGACGTCTGAGCGTGGTGACTCTTGATGCACTGACTCCAGCTTCAGTCCACTCCTTGTGAAGCTCTCCCAAGTGTTTGAATCAGCTTTGCTTGACTGTATTCTCAATCTTGCGGTCATCCCTGTTGCTTGTGCACCTTTTCCTACCCAAATTCTTCCTTCCAGTCAACTTTGCATTTAATATGCTTTGATACAGCACTCTGTAAACAGCCACACCTTTCAGTAATGACCTTCTGTGACTTACCCTCTTTGTGGAGGGCGTCAATGTTCGTCTTCTGAATCATTGCCAAGTCAGCTGTCTTCTAGGGATGTGCGCTACGACTAATTTGACTGTCGTTTAAACGGAAGTTTTGTATCCGACTAGTCAACTAGTCTAAAAGCTAGAAACCCCCCAAAAATGGCAAAAAAAAAAAAAAAAAAAAAACTGTGCGTGTGTCTATATAACAGCATACAGTTGAAATACTTAATCTTTGAATCACACTGTCAAATCCCTCAATGAATTCTGCTAAAAATAGGTCACGATTATGCCGTATGCTTGCCTCGCGTTATCAATTAATTTTAGGTGGTCGTTAAACAGAAAAAAGGAAGAGCATACACTCTTCATAAACCAGTGCGTAGCTTATTTATTCAGATCGGCAGGAGCAATGCAGAAATGGAAAATCAATCAATAGACTGACAGAATTTCATATAACGTTAGCCAACATATTAAAACACATATTAAAACAAAAGTAAAAAACAATAGGAAAGTTTATCAAGGAATAGCATTAAAACGGCTTTTAAAAATTTACTTCATGTTGGCTATATTGTCTAAAAAAAGCTCGTTTTACTTACTCAGACTGTGCGCATTTGTTCAGTGAATTTAACATGTTAACCAGGTCTGGCGAAAGACGTGACAAGAGGCAAAAAAAGCGCTCGGCAGGAACTGAAGTCACAGGCACGCAGAGAAATAACTACAAGCAAGCAGACAGTTTCGAAAAGAGCCTGGAAATCCCGCACCACCACCGAAGTGGGTCTTCGTTTAGAGGAATAGACAGCGCGGATAGGATCGCGGACAGCAGCGGCAGGTTGTACTGTATGACATGATTGACATTTGCTGGCTTTGTCTAGCCTCCAAGCTAACGCATACATGCCTGTATTGAATATGATTACGCATAGCTCCAGTAAAGTTATTGTAAGCCAATTTGACATTACACAGTTTACAAAAAACATTTCCATTTCCTTCTAATTCAAAATCCCACACCTTGCTGGTCTTTCGCGTGGAGCTTGCCGCAACTGACATGAAGAAAACGCATGTGAGGTAAAATTATAGTTCCCGCCCAGATACGCTTTTAAAAATATTTATATATTTAAATATTTTGATATGTATTCTTTTTCAAAAGTTTTATTTTAACTGTTCTTTAAAATGTTTTAAATGTTACGTTAAAATGATGGTAATTTGAATGATAAAATCATCATGTTTTTTTTCTCTCGTGTAGTCGACTATTGTTTTCAGTGTCGACTAGTAGGAGCTGTACCGTTTAGTCGACTAGTCGACTAGACCCGCACATCCCTACTGTCTTCCCCATTATTGTGGTTTCAAAGAACAAGAGATACCCAGAATTTATACTGTATGGATGGTCATTTATTGAAACTCAAATGTAAATATTCTAATATTTTGAGATACTGATTTTTGACTTCCATGAGCTGTAAGCTCTAATCATCAAAATTAAAACAAAAAAAACTTTTGAAATGTTTTACTTTACATGTAATGAATCTAAAATATATGAAAGTTTCACTTTTTGAAATAAGTTACAAGAAAAAATTAACTCTTTCACAACATTCTAATTTATTGAGATGCTATATATATATATATATATATATATATATATATACACACACACACACACACACACACACACACACACACACACACACACACACACACACACACACACACATACTATATTGCCAAAAGTATTGGGTCGCCCCCTTCTAATGAACAGGTTTGACTACTTTAGTAATTTCTATGAGTACAAATCTTAATGTTAAAGCATATAATGATATTCTAGGAAATTGTGTGCTTCTAATATTATAGCAACAGTTTGGACAGGACCCTTTTCTATTCTAACAGGACAATGCCTCTGTGTATAAGGCAAGGTTCAAAAAGAAAATTATTGATTCAGTCAGTGTGGAAGAACTTGACCGGTCTGCATAAAACCAAGTCCTAATCCCAGTTTAACATCTCTGGTGTGACTGTAAATGCAGACCTTGAGCCAAAAACTCATCACCAAACATCAATGACTTGTACACACACTATATAGACAAAAGTATTGGGACACCCCCTTCTTTAGAACAGAAAAATGCACTTCCAAATCTGTGGCAACAACGATGGGAACATAATTCATGTTTTTAAGTTTTTTATTTCCATCTCTGTTGCAACCGTTTTGGAAGTGTCTAAAATGACTGTACCCATATGTACATGTCATTGGTGTTTGGTGATTAGTTTTTATATATATATATACACAAACCCGATTCCAAAAAAGTTGGGACACTGTACAAATTGTGAATAAAAACAGAATGCAATGATGTGGAAGTTTCAAATTTCAATATTTTATTCAGAATACAACATAGATGACATATCAAATGTTTAAACTGAGAAAATGTATAATTTTAAGGGAAAAATAAGTTGATTTTAAATTTCATGGCATCAACACATCTCAAAAAAGTTGGGACAAGGCCATGTTTACCACTGGGTGGCATCCCCTCTTCTTTTTATAACAGTCTGCAAACGTCTGGGGACTGAGGAGACAAGTTGCTCAAGTTTAGGAATAGGAATGTTGTCCCATTCTTGTCTAATACAGGCTTCTAGTTGCTCAACTGTCTTAGGTCTTCTTTGTCGCATCTTCCTCTTTATGATGCGCCAAATGTTTTCTATGGGTGAAAGATCTGGACTGCAGGCTGGCCATTTCAGTACCCGGATCCTTCTTCTACGCAGCCATGATGTTGTAATTGATGCAGTATGTGGTCTGGCATTGTCATGTTGGAAAATGCAAGGTCTTCCCTGAAAGAGACGAGGTCTGGATGGGAGCATATGTTTTTCTAGAACTTTGATATACCTTTCAGCATTGATGGTGCCTTTCTAGATGTGTAATGCAACCCCATACCATCAGAGATGCAGGCTTCTGAACTGAGCGCTGATAACAACTTGAGTTGTCCTTGTCCTCTTTAGTCCGGATGATATGGCGTCCCAGTTTTCAAAAAAGAACTTCAAATTTTGATTCGTCTGACCACAGAACAGTTTTCCACTTTGCCACAGTCCATTTTAAATGAGCCTTGGCCCAGAGAAAACGCCTGCGCTTCTGGATCATGTTTAGATATGGCTTCTTTTTTGACCTATAGAGTTTTAGCCGGCAACGGCGGTGGATTGTGTTCACCGACAATGTTTTCTGGAAGTATTCCTGAGCCCATGTTGTGATTTCCATTACAGTAGCATTCCTGTATGTGATGCAGTGCCGTCTAAGGGCCCGAAGATCACGGGCATCCAGTATGGTTTTCCGGCCTTGACCCTTACGCACAGAGATTGTTCCAGATTCTCTGAATCTTTGGATGATATTATGCACTGTAGATGATGATAACTTCAAACTCTTTGCAATTTTTCTCTGAGAAACTCCTTTCTGATATTGCTCCACTATTTTTCGCCGCAGCATTGGGGGAATTGGTGATCCTCTTCCCATCTTGACTTCTGAGAGACACTGCCACTCTGAGAGGCTCTTTTTATACCCAATCATGTTGCCAATTGACCTAATAAGTTGCAAATTGGTCCTCCAGCTGTTCCTTATATGTACATTTAACTTTTCCGGCCTCTTATTGCTACCTGTCCCAACTTTTTTGGAATGTGTAGCTCTCATGAAATCCAAAATGAGCCAATATTTGGCATGACATTTCAAAATGTCTCGCTTTCAACATTTGATATGTTATCTATATTCTATTGTGAATAAAATATAAGTTTGAGATTTGTAAATTATTGCATTCCTTTTTTATTCACAATTTGTACAGTGTCCCAACTTTTTTGGAATCGGGTTTGTGTATATATATATATATATGCGCCTGAACATAAACTGAGGAAGTGCAGCTTTACGTCTCATCCATGTCCTCTGTATATGTGTGATTCATCTTAATTCCAAGGAATTCGTATGGTACACTGGCTCGTCATTTGCTGAGAATTTGAGTCAAAAATACTGAAATGTGTGTACTACACGTACGTACAGTCACACACATTTCACCACGATGACATGGCATAATTATGAATAAATTATATGCATTATTTCAACAAGAAAAGTGGTGTTGATTGCAATTCTCTGTTGACATGGCTTTAATTGAAGGCTCTTCCCCTCTTGTGCACATTGTTCTGAATGCTTCATTAATAGATATTTATGAATTGCTGTAACGCTACTGTACTGCACACTTGATCGCAGAAGACATTCACATAGTTCTCCCCCTTTCTGAAAATATCTTGCCTCAGGAAAAAATAAATGCATCTCACTCTATTTTTAGAGCAGCCGATTTTAAAACCATCCTTTTGAACAGCGCTGCTGATGTGAAGCAAATAAAGCCGTCGAGAGAGGCACGTGGCACCCCATGCTATTTAAAGAAGCATGTTACTGGGAGTGGGGGCCCAGGAGACACTTTGAATCCTCTACTGCGGCATCCAATGAGGAGGGAGGATCCCGGTCTGCTGACGGAGAGGGGTGTGCTATTACATAACACTGCAAACATGGGAACATCCAAGGGCAGTGAGGGATGGCACTTTTTGTTTTTCTCAAAGGTTTTCCAGGTTGCAAAGAGAGAAACTTGGTGGAAAACTCTCTTGTTATAACCCCTTGAAAAAAAATTGACTTGTTATGGATTAGTAAGTAAACTGTAGCTTGAACCGTACTGTTAATGAACATATCGTTAATCGCCTAATTTAAACCTGCAATGGATTCCACAACATATGTAGAAAATTAAAAATAAAACTGCGTTGTTGACAGCAGCTAGCACAATGCAACAGTCGGGTGTATAAATAATAGTGTACCATTCTTCATTCTTGTAGATTCATTCACTTGATCTTCATTGTGTGAACATGCAGCTGCAGTAAATGCCTCATCAAATGCATGGCTTCTCTGTACGGCTGCATGTACGGCTTGGTGAGCCCGGGGAGGAGGAGTGCATTGCATGTGATGCCGGGGGAAGCTGAGGCTCGTTTGTATTCAAGTGCTGCAGCTGTTCCAGACGAGGCTGCAGTGCTTGCCTGGTATTTTTAATCTCCTGTTCTTTTTTTAGCCTTCAGAATATTTAGCGGCAGCAGCATCAGTGTGCGCTGTGAGTGGGCGTCTTCTCTCTTATACGATCATTTCTCAGTTGACCAGACTCCAGCATTTACTCTTTTGATATGTAGCTTGAGAAGGTCGACAAAAAACTTTTTTTTTTTTTTCATGTTTGGGATAACCTGCCAGTTACTAATGTGAAATTAACCAGGGGTTTTTCCCTGTTGCTGCCTCACATGTTTGCAAAACTGAAACGCTTCTAACCTTGTGGTTTTAGTGAAGGTTTATTTTGC
The DNA here is from genome assembly GCA_027422415.1 of Schizothorax lantsangensis. Classification (NCBI taxonomy): domain Eukaryota; kingdom Metazoa; phylum Chordata; class Actinopteri; order Cypriniformes; family Cyprinidae; genus Schizothorax; species Schizothorax lantsangensis. Next base: position 30,968,087 of record CM049839.1, on the reverse strand, counting down.
ATTGTTCTTAGTTGTTTTTCATATGCCAGACAGGAAGGGGCTGTGTCTGACTAATGTACAGTTTGTGTGAGAAATTAATGAATTCACTGAGCTGTTTAACGTCATTGTTTAGCTCTATACTTTAAAAATAACTTGAATCACACTGACCCAAATTCCTCATCACTAGGTTTGGCATCACCTTCCGAAGATTTTTCTCTGACATTTTCTAACAGATGATGCTCAAAATCTGTGAATGTTTTCACTCAGATGCAGGCTTAGTGATATAACGCAGAAAATATTGTCGGATTTTAAAAAAATAGCTGGAAACCTTTTATTGGGGTAGGTTTAGTTGTTACTTTTTCTGCACAATGCAAATGAAGTGAAAATTGTGTATAATACAGGTGCATCTCAATAAATTAGAATGTCGTGAAAAAGTTCATTTTTTCTTGTAATTTATTTCAAAAAAGAAACTTTCATATATTTTAGATTCATTACATGTAAAGTAAAACATTTCAAAAGTTTTTTTGTTTTAATTTTGATGATTGGAGCTTACAACTCATGAAAGTCAAAAATCAGTATCTCAAAATATTAGAATATTTACATTTGAGTTTCAATAAATTACCATCCATACAGTATAAATTCTGGGTATCACTTGTTCTTTGAAACCACAATAATGGAGAAGACTGCTGACTTGGCAATGATTCAGAAGACGAACATTGACACCCTCCACAAAGAGGGTAAGTCACAGAAGGTCATTACTGAAAGGTGTGGCTGTTTAGTATTCAGAGTGCTGTATCAAAGCATTTTAAATGCAAAGTTGACTGGAAGGAAGAATTTGGGTAGGAAAAGGTGCACAAGCAACAGGGATGACCTCAAGCTTGAGAATACAGTCAAGCAAAGCTGATTCAAACACTTGGGAGAGCTTCACAAGGAGTGGACTGAAGCTGGAGTCAGTGCATCAAGAGTCACCACGCTCAGACGTCTTCAGGAAAAGGGCTACCAAGCCACTTCTGAACCAGAGACAACGTCAGAAGCATCTTACCTGGGCTGTGGAGAAAAAGAACTGGACTGTTGCTCAGTGGTCCAAAGTCCTCTTTTCAGATGAAAGTAAATTTTGCATTTCATTTGGAAATCAAGGTCCCAGAGTCTGGAGGAATAGTGGAGAGGCACAGAATCCATGTTACTTGAAGTCCAGTGTGAAGTTTCCACAGTCAGTGATGATTTGGGCTGCCATGTCATCTGCTGGTGTTGGTCCACTGTGTTTTCTGAAATCCACAGTCAACGCAGCCATCTACCAGGAAATTTTAGAGCACTTCATGCTTCCTTCTGCTGACAAGCTTTATGGAGATGCTGATTTCATTTTCCAGCAGGACTTGGCACCTGCCCACACTGCCAAAGGTACCAAAAGCTGGTTCAATGACCATGGTGTTACTGTGCTTGATTGGCCAGCAAACTCGCCTGACCTGAACCCCATAGAGAATCTATGGGGTATTGTCAAGAGGAAGATGAGAGACACCAGACCCAACATTGCAGATGACCTGAAGGCCACTGTCAAAGAAACCTGGGCTTCCATACCACCTCAGCAGTGCCACAAAACTGATCACCTCCATGCCACGCCGAATTGAGGCAGTAATTAAAGCAAAAGGAGCCCCTACCAAGTATTGAGTACATATACAGTAAATTAACATACTTTCCAGAAGGCCAACAATTCACTATTGGTCTTATGAAGTATTCTAATTTGTTGAGATGGTAAATTGGTGGGTTTTTGTTAAATGTGAGCCTAAATCATCACAATTAAAAGAACCAAAGACTTAGGGTGAATCCCATTTCTCTGTCTTACCCCTTCCCCTTAGTTTTGCGCGTTCACGTGAGAGTAAGGGCTGTCCCAATTCTCGTTTTGATCGAGGGGTAGGGCTAAGGGGAAGGGGTAGATACCCCTTAAAACCAAGCATTTTCGCGAGCTTACTTGAAACCAAGGGGTACCCAGAACACACTGCGCAACCGTCAACAATGTCGGCCAGATCATCCAGAGAGTCCCATTTTCGGCTTAATTGATTTAAAAATTATGACAGTCTTGTTTTGTGCTCTACACAGTCCTGTACATATATATTTGCAACCATGTTCTTAATTGAAACGTTTTAAAAAATCGCTAGTTTGCTACGCTTTACATCGCTGATTTGCACAACAATCGCAAAAACATCACTAATAAAACCCACGCGATCGACATACACACACTTGCAGACGGCATCTTGGAAGTTTGTGATCAACACTTGTCGCCTCAGGTGACGTTGCAGCCAGCTAGCGACGATGTACGATGACGTAACCGTAACCAAGTGGTGCCTCATTTCATAGGGGTATGTTTTCACCCCTAGCGCTTACCACTCGGTTTCGAGGGACAAGGGCTAGGGGTAAGACGAAGGGGTAGGGGAAGGTGAAGGGGTAAGACAGAGAAATGGGATTCACCCTTAAACTACTTCAGTCTGTGTGCACTGAATTTATTTAATACACGAGTTTCACAATTTGAGTTGATTTACTGAAATGAACTTTTCCACGACATTCTAATTTATTGAGATGCACCTGTTCTAGGTGCATCTCACAACTCATGTTTGGGGTCAGAACATTTGTGTAAGGATTTATTAAAGTGATCAAAAGTGACCGTAAAGGCAATTATGTTACAAATATTTTAAATAAATGCTGTTCTTGTGAACTCTCTAGTCAAGGAATCCTGAAAAAAATTCTCATGGTTTCCACAAAAATATTCATCAATACAACTGTTTTCAACACATAATAATAATAATAATAATAATAATCTGTAATATTTCACAGTATTACTGTTTTCATGTATGTTTGATCAAATAAATCCAGCCTAGCTGAGACTTTTCTAAAATATGAAAAAAAAATCTTACTGATCAAAAACATTTGAATAGTAGTGTAATTTAAGATAAAGTTTAGTATGTATTTTGTTTGTTTTTCATTCTCAGTGAAATATTTCAATAGAGCTGGAATCACTTGTACAATAGTCAAATGCCTTGCATGTTGTAGTACATGGAACACATTATAATGCATTGACATTTCTTCATAAATTTTCCTTGGTTTAAGTGAAGGACAAGGTTATTCCTTGGTTGAAGTGAAGGACAGATTGTGCATTACCCATAATAGCGATCATGGAAGAGTGCTCTTAATTTTACTTAAGATATTTTTGCACCTTTCTGCAGACAGGATGTAAACAGATGCTTTTTATTTAAACTGGAAATCTAGTTAAACTGTGAAGTAGAGATGTGATACGATACAACAGCGTTAAACACGTGAGGTCTTTTTACCAAGCACAGTTTTTCTGAATAAGACTCCCATTCATTCACATTTCCAGTGTGTTTGCAGACATTGCTCTGGGTGTGTTATGAGATGGAGGCATTTGGCCATAGAGCAGCATTCATACAAATTTTCCCCATCTCTGTCCTCACCTAGCAGTACACGCTCGAAGCGTTTCGTCCCAACCAGTGTTTTTTCCTCCGCTCATGTGGAGTAATGTATTGTAAATGTGCTTAAAAATAACTGGGAAAATGGTTCCCTTGCCTCTAACTGTGTGCCGCCCCCTCCCAACTGTACTCTCCGTTAGCCACTTGCCTTTCACTCTTCCCTTTCTATTTTTAACTGCCCCCAGGATCAGTCCTCATTCGCTCCTCCCTTGCGCTGTCTTATTGTTCGTCATCCACCCCTCCCTCGCCACTCTCTTGTGTTACTCCAGCCGGTGTATGCGGGCTGCCCATGTAAATCTTTAATCAGTGCTGGCATCTCTGACACCAAAGATGCCAGGCTAAAGTGTGGGGATGTGTGTCCCGTGTCCTTGATGCCCGGTGAACAGGGAACCGAGCATGAATTCATGCTTTTCTGCTCTTTCTATAAATGTGAAGGCGTTTCCCTCTTTGCTTGCCTCCAAGCTATTATTTGCAAAGGTGAACTGCGTTTGGGGGGGTGATGGGGCTTGTTGTCTAGGTGAAGCCAGGACAGCTAATCAAAAACGCTGTCATTTTAATGTTTTCATTGGCAGACACCCAGGTTAACATGTCTGAGAGTCCCTGGACTCTTCTGTTTTTTTAAATTGAAAAAATACAGTTAGTTTTTATAGCCGAATTTAATTACATATTTCTTCTCTCACAAAAGTAATAGCTTGCACTGTTTATCAAAATGCGTAATTATACCACCTATCAGTGTGACTTTACACATACATTGAGGTGATGTGTATTTAGTGTGCTTGATAATTTACATTCTCCCCTCAGTATTATCCGGCTGACTCTGTCTTTTTCCCTGTAGTTGTGACTGGGGCCACCGATGGAATCGGAAAAGCCTATGCGGAGGAGGTAAGATTCCTCAGGTTTTATTTGTGTTTTTTTCCCCGTCTCTTCACGGAAATCACAATGAGTCATCAAACTAGAGGTCTCAGTCAGAGTTCAGGGAAAACTCCGCTCTCAAAGGTTTGTCTCGTACAGTCAACAAACCAGCAAGCATTTGCCACCCTGCTGCTTCTCATTTCTTCCATTTGATGGCCTTTATGAATTGTGCTTTTTATTATATACTATTTTGAATGATTATACTATAATATAATCTGATTCTATAATAGTGTACTAGGATGAGGAGCATTTTGATGGTAATGCGATTCGATTGTGAAGGCTAGATTACTTATGATCTGATCCTGAGCGATTTGATGTATAATCAAAGTAAAGTAATAAAATTAGAATAATAATGTATAATGTGAAATGTTTCTGATTCTGTGCAGCTTGCTCGCCGAGGTTTTGCTATCGTTCTCATCAGCCGTACTCAAGAGAAGCTGGATGAAGTGTCCAAAGCTATCGGTAGGTATCTGCTTAGAGTTTTTAAATAAAACTGGACTTTTAATAAATGCAAGCAACTTTTAATAAATGCAAGCAGAATTAATATTTTGGTAAATCATTCATAGTTGTTCTGAAAGATTTTCATCAAAGTGCTTGTATTATCAAAATGTTAGTTAATATGAAAAAATACACCTGCTCCCAAACATGCATTAATGCATGAAACATCAGAACATTTTGTGCTCTTTTAGGGAAAATAAAGACACTACATTTATTTATTTATTATTATATTTTGCGTGCAAGGAAATTACAGGACCCAAACCTGAGAAGGGAGTCCAGAAGATCCCACAGAATTCCTGTAAATGTAATTCATACAGTTATAATTCACGGGGGGTATTTTTATATTTATTGTGAATAAGCGTGGCCTGTTTACAAAATGATTGTGTCTAAGGATTAATGAAGCATTTGTAAATCAGGAAGTGTGTTTTCAGGGAAGGACTGCATTACATGCACTATGGAAAATATAAATATAAAAATAAAAATACTCTGATCATTGTGTGATCCTAAGTCGGTTGTTGTGTGTGCATTGTGTTGCTGTAGAAAAATCATTAAATTAAATTTTTATTTTTTAGAATCATTTACAATTTTATATGTATAATCCATCGTTGGTTGTTCTTTATACCACTGGCACTGCAAGAACAAAGCAAAAGCAGGATCTCCTAGTATGGCATCATTGAATGAATGGAGCAGCAGTGGCTGAATCACAGATGTCCCCCCCATTCATTTTTTCTTGTCCTTTGGTTGGCTGACTCCTGATCTGAGGAGGATGGCATGATTTAGAGCATGCACACACGTGTGTGCGCACCCATGTACTGGCAAATGTGCGTTTGTGTTTGCTTGCATGCAGAGGACCTGTGGGGTACCTATTTGTGTGTGTGTGTGTGTGAGAGAGAGAAAGTCGTGAGCAGCGAGTGCTGCTCCTGTTTGTGAGGCAGAGAGTGTCTCCCTCTGCTAAATGAATGTGGATGTTAATGAGCTGAGTTATTTTTAGCTCTGTGTTGAAAGGCAGGCACTCTGCCAATTGAGCTGCCTGGCTGCTGTAGCAGAGCGCGACTTCACAGATGGAGGTGGATCCTGGAGATGTCATGGTAGGGATGAGAGAAAGAGTGAGAGAGCATCGAATGGAGGAAATCAGCCCAGTGACCTCCACTGAACACTGGCAAATACAGTCATGTGCATCTTTCATCGGATGCAGCTGGAATTATTTGACAAAAGAGATGGATGTAATGACTCTTACCTCTCTTACATGTGTGTCATTGTCCTCCAGATGGGCGGTACTTCTGTATGGTGTATATTATATTATACTTGTGTTTTATACAGTATTTATTAGGGCTGCATGATTAGTAAAATTAAACTGAAATCACAATATGGCTTTGGGGTTTTAAGAAATAAATATGATGTAAAATATGAAGCTGGGCACTGTAGAGATGTAACAGTAAATAAAACTGAAAATTTCTTATGATTATTGTGACCAAAATGATCATGGTTATTAGTATCATCATTGTTGAAATGTGCTGGAAATGTTCACAAAGTAATGACACATAAATCGTTTTACAGAGTTTAATATTTAAAATCTAATTATCTAATAACATGTATGAAATGTTCAAATAAAACTTTGAAAAGGTGTCATGAAATGTTAAACCTCACATTTCAGCCTTTAATAAAGAAAAGGGTTGTCACAATGATAACTGATTAATAAATGATTTTATGTATTTTATCTGCTCCATAAATAAATCTAGACACCTATTGTTTAAATGTGTAGAATCCAAGGTTGTTTTTAGTTAACTGGTCAAAATCTACAGCAGGGCATGCAAATTTGGTCCGTTATTTTGACCAGACAAAAACTGCAAACAGGCTGAATGTGAATGTAACTCCACTCTCTGACAATAGTTGGTGCTTATGGAACAGCAGTATTACAGCTGTTTCCCATAACATTCATGGACAAAGCAGCATTGCGATTAATGCTGCCTTCACGTGCTATTGGAATTATTGTAACTATGAGTTTCATAGTCGGAATTTGGACATGAACGGCCTTATGTCTAATTTCTGACTAGGAAACTTGTATTTATGATATAATTCCGATAGCACGTGAAGGCACCTTAAGAACATTATAAAGTATTACATGGAGCGAAGATGAAAGCAAAATGCCAGTAAATCTTTTCTGACTGTCAGAGCCTTCAGAGTTATATTCATATAATTAATTAATTCATATCATTTGTATAATTCCACTAGCACTCTTTTAAAACCGCCCAGCTTTCTGCCATGTTTTCACGCAAAACGTAACTACTCTGTGTGCTGTGCGCACATGAGACTGTTACTTAAAGCTTTGCCTCTAGAACCACTGCTGTCAATCAAACCGTTTTTTAAATGCTTGAAGATGTGAAAAATCATAATTGCAATTTTTATCTGAAGATTTACAATTAGATTTATCCAAATCATGCAGCCTTACAGCCATACTGTATTTATTTTGTATTTACATGTCAAACTGAAATTTGCAGACATCTGTTAATCAGTCAAGTGGGTTCTGACTAATGCTGATGACATCACAGTGATGGCGTAATGGCCAAAATGTCAGTGTACTAGTACTTTATATTGATGATTGTGCCAAAATGTACCATTTTCCCAAATGTGTCCAATTGATATCACTTTCAGGGCTGTTTATTGAAAATGATACTGACTGACACATGCACACCAAAAAAAAGAAGAAAATAAAAGACCTGAGTAACCAGTACAACAAATTCTCATCAGGTTATGTGTAGTTTTATTAGGATATGGTATCTTTTTTACCCCCATTTTCCTAGTGTGACTTTCTGAGTGCAAATATACATCACATTTCTTTCAATGAAGCAGAGCAGTGTCTACCAGAGCAAGTATTGAATGGACTTCTCTGTTTCTTTTCTTTCATTCACTCTCCTCTCTCCCGTCCATATTCTCAGACATGATCCATAATTAAAGTAGCCTACTTTTACAATAGAACATTTTATTGCATTTTACAGAAATGAATCATGCTCTTGTGAAGAGAAACTGCAGTTGTAGTTTAAGTGACATACTTTGTTGCTGTTATTTGATGATAGTTGTAGTTGATTTATTGGAATTTGTACACTGAAAACATTCTCGCTATCAACATTCCTAATGTTTTGCAATTGTCTGCTTTTCATTTTCCCCCTCTAGAAAGCAAGTATAATGTAGAGACCAAAACCATTTCTGTTGACTTTGGATCTGTGGACATCTACCCTAAGATTGAGGCTGGACTGGCCGGACTGGAAATAGCAGTTTTAGGTATATTACATATCTGTAATTTAGATGATAGTGGGAGACTATACTGAGTTATTTGGTTTTGTCCAGAACAAGATGTTCTGGTCTCAAAGAGCGAAACTTTTTTTTTTTTTTTTTTTTATAATGAATTGTCTCTTCAGTGATATTTTAGGATTTGCTGCCAGCTATAGGAAGGTGGAGTGAACTACCTGTGTTTCCAGATCTGTTTTTAAAATATCCTGTTTTTTTTATTATTGCTCAGTATTTTTTTAAATAACCTGCCCTTTAAATTCTTGGATGTCTCTTCCTCCTGCAGTTAACAATGTTGGAGTGTCTTATTCCTACCCAGAGTTCTTCCTCAACATTCCTGATATTGACAGTGTGAGTTTGTGTAGCCATGTGTGCATTACACAAAATTACCATTTGATTAATAGAAGTGTAATTGTCTGTTGTGATCTGTTTCGTTGTTGTTTGTTTTGGTTGGTAACGTATTGACAATTGTGATTGCAGTTCATCAACAGTATGATCAACATCAACATTACATCAGTTTGTCAGGTAAGAGAAATTTGCTTAGAAACAGCCTTTACTCATCCACTGTGAGTCTGAAAACCAAGTCTATGTATGATGTATGAAAACCAAGTCTATGTACAAAATTTCTCCACCAATACCGATAGCCGATTATTCAGAATGACATCTGCCGATACTGTTAAAAATATCTTCCAGCTAATGCTGTAAACTATACTGGGACAATCGCTTGATACATTGCTATAATATTAGAGATGCTTATTTTAATGTCCTATAATGTAAGTGCCTCAGCCTGTCATATTTAAGAGCGTCAAAACAGCATTTATTGTTTTAATTTGTTGATAAAATGGACAGAATTTGAGAGCCAAGTTTTTTTTTTTTATCAGAAGTAGCAAAGCTGCAATTACTGGATGGGATGTGAATTGCAAATAATGTTTGATAAAGGGTAGTGGACCTGGCAACCCTGCCTTGAACTACTGGTGATTCATAGGTTCAAATTGACTCCATTAACTGCACGATTTTTTAAAAGTGAGATTGTGTTAATGTCTTATCGACAGCCCTAAATTCTACACAAGACATTTTCTTCACACATAAGTTGAATTCTGACATGTTTTTCTGCCCCCTTTTGATTGACAGAATATTATCTGCCTTTATCATTTACTGGTATCTGTATTGATTGGATTGCTGTTACCAATTATTGGCCGATACATCTGTTCATCTCTAACAGTCATTACATAGTTTTTATAATTTCTTATGAAATCATAATTTAGTTTTTGTTAATTTTTTTGCTAGCATGGTTTTAAGATGCCTTCTTTGCCTACATTTTACTAACAGTAATATTGTCTGTCCTGCTTCCTCTATATTACCTTACTGTGTCTTGGCAGGCCAAGTTTCTGAACACAAAATAAGTGCTGTTGGCATGAAGTGTTGGCGGTCTTATGTGTATGTGTGAATGCATTCATTGATTTGGTATTAGAAATTTGCAGAACTCCTTTTTGCACTAGAAAAGAAGGTTTTGCATTCTGATTGTAACAGTGTTTTCATATTGCAGTGAACTTTATCAAGGAAAAAAATATTCCTCTTAATGTGATTAACAAATTTCACTCATTCATGAAAAATGTATACATCACTTCCTATATGATGCTCAGGAAAGTTGAGTGTAGTTCACTGCCTCTGCAGTTCTTTATTATACAGCCAGTCTCTGCTGCCACCTTCAGGATCCAACATTTATTATTCTGTTAGTGCAATACAATGTGTGGTTTGCAAAAATACATGTCCATTCATAGACATGGGACAGTTTATAGTTTATAGTGTGCATTTATGCATATGTGAAATATTACTGAAAAGATTGCTGGAGTTGATCAGATTTTAATATATAGTGCAATAAAAAACCTTAGAGAAAACCTTAAACCTTGTAGATCTGATTCAAATGCTCTATCCCTGCACTATTGCAGATGACACGACTGGTACTGCCCAGGATGGAAGAGAGGTAAGCTCAGAAATCACCAAACTATGATTTTTTTTGACGTTCAAAGTAGTGTTTGGTAAAGCAGATGAATGATTCTTATACTTGTAGCATTATGACTAACTAGTAGGCTCTATCCCTCAGGAGTGTGTGTCATGCACATTTTTATGTGGTTATTTTTGTACAGTTTGGTCATCCCATGCTTACGCAGTGGTTTTGGCCTTTACTTCTTGCACACTTCAGTCCACACTTCAGTCCAGTAATCATGAACAAATGTTCCGCTTTCACATATTTTGATCTGTCAGACTGGCAATTATAAATGTTGCATGTTGATGATAAGCTGTTTCAAGGGATAGTTCACCCCCCAAAAATGATTTCTTCTGCTGAATACAAAAGTAGATATTTTGAAGAATGTGGGTAACCAGACATTTCTGATCCCCATTGACTTCCATAGCCTTTTTTTCCCATACTATGAAAGTCATTGGGGACCAGAAACAGTTTGGTTATCCACATTCTTCAAAATATCTTTGAATATCTTTTTTGTTCAACAGAAATTCATACATGTTTGGAACAACATGAGGGCCAGTAAGTGATGATAAAATTTTAATTTTAGGTGAACTATCCCTTTAATTAATTACTTATGGCACAGGCCGATTGTGTCAAGCAGAAATGAAACAGATTTAATGGAAAGTTTCCCAACCAATGTATTTAGTTAGGGTCTTCCTTATTTTGGAGAATAAAAGAGATGCTAAAAGTATTTGTAGCTCCTCCCATCTAGAGCCCTAGATTATGGTGTGCACTAGTACATAATGCAACAGTATGTACACTGGCATGGGCACTGGTTGCCATAGCAACAGGGATGCAAGAATCCATTAGCAGGTACCAGTGTGTTAGAAGGGATAATTCTGTGCTGTCAAAAGAGTCAAGTGAAAATGGAACGAATACATGATACATTTTAAGCACTCTTGTCTGTGTAAAACATGCTTATGTGCTGTGCTGCGACAGTTTGAACATTAATGGGTGAAACGACACGACTTTTTCCAGGTCTAAAGGAGTGATCTTGAATGTTGCTTCAGCGAGTGGCATGTACCCAGTTCCTCTTCTCACCCTCTATTCCTCCTCAAAGGCAAGTCATCTTTCTCTTATTCTCTCAACCATTGATCAGTTTTTCGATATCTTTGTGAGAAAGGTCTGTCTTGTCTTTTGTTGCTAAGGTTCTCAGAGGACGTTGCTGTATAGAAAGTGTTTAGCAGCACTATTTTGAGCAAATTAATTGTTGATATTAGAATGCTACTGCAGCTTGATGCTCTTGGTTATTTTTTATTTTTTTTGCTTTCATAATGTTAAATAACACACATTACATAATTATTCTCATACCTCCAGGCCTTTGTGGACTTCTTCTCCCGTGGACTTGAGGCTGAATACAAAAGCAAAGGGATTATTATACAGGTGAGTGACAATTTATTAACAGTAGTTTAAAGTCAACCATGAATTCAGACATCAGCATGTTGTCTGAAAAGCATCATCATTTCAATATGCAAAGATGATTTTAAGTGTAATGCCATTTGAGAGAAATAGTGTTAGATTTTTTTTCTATATTCTATTTCAACTGCTTATACTGATAAAGTGTCTTGTGTATTGCCTTGAAGAGTGTGCTGCCGTTTTATGTGACGACAAAACTGAGCAAGATCAGGAGGGCCACTCTTGACATTCCCACTCCAGAACGCTACGTTAAAGCCCAGCTGAGCACTGTAGGCCTGCAGACTCAGTCGAATGGTTACTTCCCTCATGCCGTCATGGTGAGACACTCTTAAAATGTATTAATCTTTAATTCAGTGTTCAGGTTTACAGTGAATTCATTATACAGTACTGTTCAAAAGTTTGGGGTCAGAAAGATTTCACTTATGCTCAGCAAGGCTGCATTTATTTGATCAAAAATACAGTTAAAAGCAGTGAAATTGCGAAATAATATTACAATTATAATAAATGTTTTGTTATTTATATTATACCTTAAATTTAAATGTAGTTTATTCCTGTGATGGGAAAGCTGAATTTTACTCCAGCCATTACTTCAATGTCACATGATCCTACAGAAATCATTCTAATATGCTGATTTGCTGCTGAAGAAAAAAATATTTTTGTAGATTTTTTTTTTTTCAGGATTTTTTGATAAATAGAAAGTTCAAAAGAACAGCATTTATTTGTTGTTTATTTAAAATATTAAGCTTTTGTAACATTATAAATGTCTTTACTGTCTCTTTTGATCAATTTAATGATTGACTGCTGAATAAGGGTATTAATTAAAAATTTTTCAAAAAAAGAATTGCACTGACTCCAAACTTTTGATCAGTAGTGTACATCCTACAAACTATACTTAAAAGGACAATTTTGAATGATGGAAGCTTGTAAATGATATAAACTAAAGTGGATTATTTTCATATTCTGTATTTTGACAGTCTAACAAGTCTGTTATTATGTCACTGCCGCAGGGTTGGGTGACTACTGCTCTGCTTCCTGCAAAACTGCTCAACAAATATGTAATGAGCATGGGGTTGTCCCAGCGTGTACGCTATCTGAAGAAACAGAAGCAAGGTTAGTCAGAAAAAGGACAGACAGAGGGATGAAGGGATGGTGTGACTAAACGAAGAGGGACCAACCAAAAAAAAATGATCCCCAATCTCTCTGCCCTTTTGCTGTCAGGGGCCAAGAGCAATCACACCCAACTGCTCCTGAGATGGTACAAAACAAGCAATGTATTTTCCAGACATTAGAGTGGTTTATTGAGTCGTAGCTAACCAAAACATGATTTGCTTGAACGGCCTTTGCTGACCAACACAGTTCTTATTAGCTGGGTAAGAGCCACAGAATAGCTGAAGTTCTTTTGTATCCTAACAGTCACTAACAGCATTGATCAGTACAGTGTGTTTGGTTTTCTTTAATGTTTAATGAGAGTAAATTAGTAGTTCTCTGGGAATAGTGGTCTGATGAACATGAATAATGCAAAAAAAATTCTCAACCTGAATGTCTATTTGTGTAACAACATGTCCATTAACATAATCAAATGATTTACAAGTGATATGACTGAAATTAGGCAGGTTGCCTGCAATCGTTTAAAAAATTGCATCTGCAGCATCTACAAAATGGTGCACTTATAATTCTTGGTCCATATTTGCTTTTTTTCATCTGACTCAGCAGTTGTTTACAAACTAAATGCACTACATGAACTATTTGTGCCCATCACAGATGGCACTATGCATTCTATCTTTAGAGCCTCTTTTTGAAAGGAGATGTGGTTTGTATTGCACTAACATAGCTGAGGAACGTTTGTGTGGTTAACTTTGTGCTGCTGGTGACAGGAAGCAAATTTCAATTCTGACAACAGTTTATTTGAAAGCTAAGGCTGTTCCGTTATTGTATGGTCTAGGACAATGCAGTATTTGCTCCAAAACAGTTGTTAGAATTCCTGAATTCATTATGAATGAAACAGTCATGAATAACTTTTACAAGACAAATGTCTAAAGTCTGCAATAGCAGACTTAATGCATTCAGTATGCCTGCTTGTGAATTGATCCTGCAAATAAAATCTTCTTTCTAATAATGCTTCTAACTCTTATGTTTGATTGATTTTTAATGCACAAAAAGGGAGCTGTTAATTGACCTTAATATATATTATATATTATTATTTTATTGCACGTGTTTGTGGTAAAATGATAAAGATGGACGGTGAAGGTTTGGACATTATTCAGTAAGACTATGTTGTCATGATGATTTTGGCATGGCTTAATTACCTAATAGATGAATACCATTAATAGAAGAATAATCATGTTCTGAAGTAGCATAATTTCTAAATCATAAAAAGATAATCGTTTGCTTCAGTGGAAGCAAGGATATCTTAATTTATGTACAAAGAGTTGCACAATCATTGTCACAAATGTACAATACTGTTCAAAAGCTTGTGTGGGGTCAGTAATTTTTATATATATTTTTTTGGCTGAGATTTAAAGGAGTCTATTATGCTCCTCTAGGCTGCATTTGTTTAATCAAAATACAGTAAATTGTGTAATATTATTGCTATTTAAAAGTACTGTTTTCTATACATTTTAAAATGTAATTTATTCCTGTGATGGCCAAGCTGACTTTTCAGGAGCTATTATTCCTATCTTCAGTGTCACATGAACCTTCAGAAATCATTGTAATATGCTGATTTTGGGGATCAAGAAACATTTCTTAATATTATCGATATTGAAGACAGCTAAGCTGCTTAATATTTTTGTGAAAACTTTTTTTTTTAGGATTCTATGATTAATAGAAAGTCATCATTTATTGGAAATATAATTTTCTTTAAACAATGTAAATGCTGTTACTGTCACTTTTGATCAATTTAATGTATCCTTGTTGAGTAAAAGTATTTATTTCTTACCTAATCCTTACTGACCCCAAATTTTTGAACAATAGTGTATACTTGTTTGATTAGTGACCTATAGTTTAGACTCTCCATTTCACCTCACAAATATTTTTTTTTCTAAGGACTAAGATTTCCAATCTGATAAGCAGTCTGTTTTCATCCCATCTGGGATTGTACTTGGGCTGTCTTAGTTACTATCAATCAGGACAGCAGTCCTGAGCTCACTAGACTTCACACCAGAGTTTCCCCCATGCCTCTATTTCTCCCCTGCAGGCAAGAACCATCTGTGTCCAACCCATGTACATGCCCTTTGCATTTAAATGCTACCAAAATCGTATTCTTTGGGCCTTGATACAAGTGAATTTTGTAGCTTTGTAGCGGCATTTAAAAGGCCATCTGCCGGGTGTCACGTCCATCTCCTCTGATAGATGTGCATGATCTCTCTCATGTTGTGTCTGAGTGCCAAATCCTCGAGTACTGTCCCTCAGGCCCCTCCCTGTTGCACTCCGTATGCGTGTTTGTTCCAGGCAGTAGTGGGGGGTGATTCCGGAGGATAGGAATGGAAGTCGGAAGCGTGACAGTCCTGTGATGGAGGAGGAGCCGTGAGGAGTGTGTGGGAAGAGAAGGCCTATATAAAGCCTCACAGCAGCTCTGGGTTACAAACACTCGAGACGGACACAGAACAGGAGCAGCAAACCAACTGAAGAGCTTCTCTCCAGTTTCTTCGCCTACTTCTACCAGCACTCTGGCTTGCTGCTTTAAAAGCGTGGCATTGGAAGACTGACTCAACTTGCAAGAACTACATCTACAAGAGGAATTTGAAAGAAGCTTTCCTCATTCATCCAAACTTCCAGAATGTCTGCACATGCAATGGAGATGAGCCACTTGAATGCTTTGGCCGTTCACCGAATGTCCTTGGCTATGGAGGAATTCCCCCAGATGGTGGGCTTGTCCAGGACCCAAGACTGCGACAGGACCCGCTCCGTCCTGCAATGGAAGAAGCAGTTCAGCTGCGACAAGATCGCTGAGGAGGTGGATGAGGAAGGACCGCTCACAGTGGAGGAAGACAAAGCACTGCGCACCTTCTTGCAGTCGCTTGAGAGTCTGCGCAGATGCACGCAAGGACGTCAGTAAATCTAGGAGCCTGCACGCCGGTTTGGACCTCACCTTGAACCTGAATGGACTGAGAGACTGAGATTCAGTGTTGAATGGAGATTATTTTAAGGGAACAGTCAAGGTAGATGCTTCACAATGAAGCCAGACTGACTGACCCAAACTGTTTATATCTACCAAAGATGTGTAATTTGCTGGTTGAGCTGTATTATACAGTACATTTCTGTTTTGATTTTTCTCTGCACTAGTAAATGACTAATGTGTAGCATGTTGCATTTAACGTTAACTGGAATGTGTTGCATGCCTCTCCATCTGGCTTAGAAAAGCTGTGGAGTTACTGGGCCACACATTAGCACTGTTATGGTTTTGTCAAAGGCAAAATCTCTCTTGAGACTGTTTTCTCACAGATGCATATGAAAATAATTGCTTTCTATTTTGTCTTTATATGATCTGCGCAATAAAGTTTTGAATATGAAATGTAGATATAGTGACTGAGTTTTTGATTCTTTTTAGAGTAATCAAGATTTATGCAGTATAAAGTTTGTGTCTTTAACGAGTTCACCCAAAGTGAAAATTCTGTCATTTACTCACCCTCATGTCATTCCAAACCTGCATGACTTCTGTGGAACATAAAAGAAGGTAATTTGAGAATTGTCTCTGCTTTTTGTCCATACAGTGGAAGTCAAATTGTTTGGTTACCAACATTCTTCAAAAAAAAATGTTATGTTCCACAGAAGTAGGAAAAGCAAACTTGTTTGGAACTAAAGGGTGATGACAATTTTCATTTTCGGTTCACTTTCAATGTTACCTGGTGATGATATACAGTGATCTTAAGTCCTACAAATTTAATTCTCTATGATATTCTTAAAAACGGAATTGAATTAATGTAATGTGACAATCAGTTTTTGAGGTATGTATCAACTTCTCACACTGTTCATGATTCTTGTATTTTAGTTAGTTGGATGATGTTTGTGTACTTAATTATTTTTACAGATTCTTGACTGGTTGGAAATAAGGACTTTTTGGCAGGCTTTACCAAGCATGTAGCTTAATTTAATCTCTTCTTGGGATCAGAACATTGAGCTTATACTTATTCCAATCTTTAGTTTTTAGCAGTCAGAAGTATTTTGCTGTATGTTCTGCCCCTGTTTACAGGCTTTAAAGGACTAGCTTGCCTCCAAATGTTGCAAACACTTCTGTGGAACACAAAATAAGTAATTTAGCAGAATGCCCAAGTTGCTCTTTTCATACAAAATCCTGTTCCATACAAATGCTGTCAGTTTCAAAAATAGTCTCAAACAACTTTGATTTTCCACCATCTGATGGTTAGGTGGCGGTCTAGTTTTCCAAAAAAAAAAAAAAATCCTTTTACCAAATGTAATGACTTGCTCCCCTTCTGAAACATTGTTTTTAGTTGAAGTCATAAATATATCTTGCTTTTTAACTCCTTCCCTCCACTCAACCTGGACCCATTCTGGTAATGCTAATTACAGTTTCACAATTTTTTTTTTTGTCACATTACTGAAGAAAACTGATTGTGTAAACAGCTTCATGTTTATTTTAAAGCACTAGAAAATGTTGCTTTCCATCATATAGTTTTATAATCTCATTCCCCCTGTTCTGTCCTGGCAATGCTGAGAGACCAGTGAAATCTGTGCAAGTTTTTTTTTTTTTTTTTTTTACTCATTTATTGATTATTCTGGGCTTGTATCATGATTTAAATAGGCATATGGTAAGTCTTTAAGTAAATAATGATTTTAATTTTGTACAATAGTATAATAATTGATGTGCTAATGTTTGTTTATTTAAAGGCTCACAAGGTTATATTGACAGAATAATTAGAAATCATTGTGTTTTCTTTCCTTAGTTTCACTCGAATTAATTCTGGAATTGGCATGAAGTTCTAATATCAATACACTTTATCAGGGCCAGGAGGCTCTCTTCACGACACCTTTGATTAGGGGTGTCCAAACTCGGTCCTGGAGAGTCCTTGTCCTGCTGAGTTTAGCTCCAACCGCAATTAAACACACCTGAACCAGCTACTCTAACTAAGTGTACTAGAAGCTTCCAGGCAGGTGTTTTGAAGATGGCTGGAGCTAAACTCTTCAGGACAGTGGCCCTCGAGGACCGAGTTTGGACACCCCTGCCTTTGATGAATAGAGTTTGGCTTATGGTCTCTTAAAATCACATCAGCACGGGGGAAGGACAGAACGCTGTTTTGGCAAGATGCTCATTCCCTGCTCATGAAAATGGTGAAGCACAACTCCATGGTTAAAGACCAGGACGTTCAAATCATAATTCAAACCTCTCAATCTTTTGGTAACCCAAAGCTTGTACATGTAGAGAGAACTATTACAGTTCTTGAGCTCTTGAGCAAAGGGATCCAAGTTTTATTCCAGTGAGACAGTCCTTTTTAAACTGTTCTGTAAGTCATCTAAAAAGTTGTAGTATACCCAGTGTTAAATATAAGATATTTAATGGTTGGCATTACTGGGACATGTATTCACAGAAGATCAACAAAATAAATTCTGGGCAACAATGGTGGAATTTTATTTATTTATTTGGTTTTGCAAAAAATGATTCAACAAACAATATTCAACAACATTATTCCTCAGGTTTGTTGTTGAACAATGTTATCCATCCATCCGTCCGTCTGTCCATCTATTTTTTTTTTTTAGTTTTTATACGACTTGTAGTTAATAATAATAATAAATGGTTAACATGGAAAACAAATGCATTTTTGAGAGTGTTCAGAAATGATGCGTTGTTAGTTCTTATGATGTTGAGTATCTCAGTGCATGTGTGTATGTATGTGTGTGTGTGTATATATATATATATATATTTGCAGGTCTTGACCTATATATATATATATATGTTATCATATCTTTTTCAAGTAAATCATGGCAATAGTTAATCAAGACAGCTAATTATTATTATTATTTCTTTTATTTTTTATTTTTAGAACTCATTGTTGCTGAGGGATGAAGGATTTATTTCCTCCATTAGGGGTCTCTGTTGTCACATCATAATTTCTGTCTCACACCTCCTCAAGTCCTCCAACGTACAAAGATATTTTTGTAGACATTCAGCATCAGCAGAGCTTGACTGTCTCCCTGAAATATATGACAGCAGCTTGCAGATCTTGTCTGTGCACAGGGTCTGTCTCTGTACCTCTCTGGCTGCTCTGAGCCCTTCGAAATGGAAATACAGTCACTGTAATATGGTGAACCCCAAACATCAACTGCTGAAATCAGCAGCCCCTGTCTGTCTGTCTGTAAAAGGGCGCTATGATAGACTTTAATGACAGTGACACCAGTGCCAGCTCTTTGACCTAAGTGTAAAGTCCCATATGGCCTCCTGGTGCCTAATTTGCATGTAATTTTAATAGATGGCTTAGATTCAAGGTCTGCATCTTTTGGGGGTGGGTGGAGAGGTTAATTTGTTCATCATCATGATTCAGTTTTTTTCTCCTCGAATGCCAGTCTCATCATTCACTTGCCCGCCCACTGGAGTTAATGCTAAAACATTTGCACGCTGATAAACAGCATTGATAAATGGTGCAATTAATGTTCTCTAACCACAGCAGCATTATTGACTGGACACATATATTCAAAAACACCTGATTTCTCAGTATGTGGAATGAAGAGCTAAAGCAAATGAACAGTATATCAGCACCATTCAAGGCATATGGCTGGTGAGAAAAGATAAATTTGCTATAAATTGGACAGTTTTGTACTTCTGCAAGTTATTCATGAATTCCACCCTTCTTTTTGTAAAGGATGCTGGCATAGAAAATAGCCTTTAACAAAATACCCAAAGCGTAACTAAAAGACCTAATTATTTGAGCTCTTTGCTATTTATTGGTTCATTCCATTGGTTTCCATTCCTCCATTGACCGCTTATATCCTCAGGGAAGAAGGAACATATTTCATAATACAAGACTCCCCACACGAAGCTGTGGTGTATGATTAAGTTTTTTCTTTCTTCCATTCTTTCTTTACAGTATAATTCACCGCCACTAATTTAGATGACCAAGCATATCGGCAGGGACATTTGAGAATAAATTGAGTGTGAAGATTGAAAGGAATTAATGTCTACTTGACTGTGAGAAGAACGCCCCTGCCACATGAAAATGAAGCAAAATAGTGGCGAGGATGGTATTTCTACGCTGATTTGTACATTAAAGGTTGACTTAGCAAAGTCAATTAATGTTCCTTACTCTAGAGACTCTTCTTTCTCCAAGCCACAATTCCCTTTGTGCAATAAAAAGACCAGTGGACAATTTCCAATATAAAAAGCTCTTTCTTTATCACTATTTTTTTTAATCACATTTCACACTCTATAGAACCAGCAAAGGTAATATACTTACCCCTTACTGGTGTATTCAGGTCTCTCTTCATATCAGACAAACAAGTGGAGGGCTATTTTTTAAATAGAATATGTAGGTTTAGTGACTTTTAGTCTACATGTTACACTGCAGATTAGTTTAGTGCTAACATTAGTGCTAAATGAGAATTAACGGTAAAACAATTTAATCATTTACACAAGAAATAATTGGAAGTCAGGCCTTGGGAAAAAAAATAAATAATAATCTGTGGACTGTTAATCATGTAGCTAAATCAATATCATGGTTATATATTTCATTTTTTTAGATAATAAGGAAAATGCATTTTGAGCCAGAATCATTTGTTCTTTTCATTTTACAGCTGTAGACAAAGGAATCTATGATAATGCCAGTACAGGGAAAGACTGATAAGAGACGCTTTGATAAGAGGCATCAGAACCAACCAGGAAATTGGGAATGGGGCTATTCAGATATTTGTTTCTATCGCTTCAAATTATAGCCCATCACAATGGATTCATATTAACAACAACCTCAAAAGTTTAATGAAATTGTTTAAAAGAAATGTTCCCCCTTCACAAACATTAGTATTAATGTTTTCAGCTCATTGACTCTGATGGCATGGTAGTGGAGAGAATGAGGTAAGTCCATACTGGCCTTTCAAATGCATTTCGGTTGGTGAGAAAACAACACTGAATCTATGATTACAACTAGGCTATCTGCACGTTATATTATAGTAGCATAGCTCATATACACAACCAGCCGTTTATTGTAGAAACACTGGTGATCTTTTATTTCTACACATACTGTTTAAAGGTTTGAAGTCAGACTTTTTTTTTCTTTTTTGAAAGAAATTAATACTTGGATTCAGCAAAGACACTGAAGGATCTAAGGATCCTCAAATGCAGCATGTGTTTTTCTTCAAGAGAGCAACTATACATTTGTGTTGTTTTTCCTTCCTTCCTTTCCTTCTCTCCCTCCCTCCCTCCCTCCTAATCATATAATAATTTATAATAATAATTTTAGCCATCTATATACTCATTTCATTGATTTATTCATTGATTGGTCATTTATATTATGTTATTGTTTTTTTATATTATTTTTCCATTGTTGTTTAGACTTTAGATGGTGGTAAGGGATGTTTGTGGAATGTTCATGGAAATTCAAGGTTTATGGGATGATGTTGTGAAGCAATAATTTTCCATTTCTTGTGTATTTTTATTAATTGTTATTGCCATGAAAATAGCCTAAGATGCTGACATGGCATTAAATAAAAATATACTGCTACTACTACATTTCTATGGCTTGTGGTATAATAACACTTGTTGGATTTGTACTGGTCAGATAAAGTCTGAGCATTGAAACAACTAAGATTATTCAATAAACTCTGCTCCTTATTATCATCATTACTTCATCTCCTACTTCTGCTCTTCACTGACTTTACTTAGTGAACTTTTTGGCTGATAGAAAACTTAATACAGTTGTGGGTACCAGACAAGACTTGCTGTTAACAGGTTTTAGGTATTAGACAACTTTGCTATCTAGTTACCAGACAAAATAAATATTTTCTGACAGGATCTGGTGTCTGCGGCTTGATGGAGGAAACGACACATTAACTTGAAGGAAAATGACTAACAACATTTATAATGTTAGAAAAATGTAATTGAAAATAAATGTTGTTCTTTTGAACTTTCTATTCATCCTGAAAAATGGGATCCACAAAAATATTGAGCAGCACAGCTGTTTTCATCATTCATGTGCATCAAATCAGCATAAAATTATTTCTGAAGAATCATGTGACACTGCTGAAATTTCAGCTTTTCCATTACAGGAATAAATTACATTTTTAAAATATATTAAAATAGAAAAGCCTTCATTGAAATTGTACTAATATTTCACACTACTGTTTTACTGTATTTTGATCAATTAAATGCAAACTTATTGAGCATCGGAGACTTCAAAAACATTTACAAATCATACCAACCCCAAATATTTAAACGGTGGTAAATCTACCATCTATGAAGTTTTAAAGACACCCGCTTCCACCGAAACTAGGCTGGTGCCCTGCTCTTACTTGTCTCTGTAGTTTACCCCTGAGCTTCAAGCCTTGAAACAAATTCTCTCATCCTCTGTCAGCGAGTTAATTATAAAATCTAACTCATCATCCTGCCACATGGACCCTTCCCTCACCCCATTTTAAAAAACTGCACTCATTTCACATTTGAAAATATTCTCTCTCTTCTGCTTCTGTGCCAGTACACCTGAAAACGGATGCTGTCACCCCTATAATTAAGAAACGTGGCTTAGATACATCTGCACGGAACAATTTCAGATCTATCTCAAATCTTCTTTCTTATCTAAACCGCTTGTTGCTTTACAACTATAATCGCATCTGCTTACTCACAGTCTCTATGACCCTTTTCAATCTGTTTTTCACACTTTCCACGGCACAGACGCTGGTCTCTTGAGTAATATCAATGACCTTCTTTTAGCTGCTGAATCTTGGTATCCTCATCCTGCTCGATCTTAGCGTTTGAGTTCAGTACATACTCCTCTCTTGACTTTCTTTTAAAGGAAACAGATTTTGCTCCCTAGTGGTTTAAATAGTATTCCACTGACAGACTTTGCTTTTGCATGCTTCCTCTTGGTCATGTTGTCAGCCATCATGGTCTCAGCTTCCATTTCTCCGCTCATGACTTTCAGATCTGTCCTCCCACTCTGTTCTTTTAATGCCCGCATTGGTGATTTGAAAGCATGGTTGCTTTAATTTTCTCACATCCAACATGGATCGATGTTATGCTGTTTTAGCTCTTCTCTCTTGGTTGGCCTGCAGTACCTGCTGAAATCACTGCAATATGTTCAAACTTCTGCAGCAAACGTCACCCACACCAAACAATGTGCCCACATCCTTTGTAAATTACATTGGCTGCCTGTCTCCTCTTTGTATCCATTACAAGATGCTTCTCCTAACCTTTAAATGTCTCAACGGCCTCTTGCTACATCTGTGAGTTACTTCATCCCTAGATTTCGACTTTCTTTTTGTGGGTGGAAGTTAATTTTGTATCATGGCACCAAAACTTTTTCACAGAACTGTTTCTCTGACTCTGAATGTTTTTGTGTATTTCTCTCTCTATCTCTTGATGTGTAGATACTCATGTCTGTCAGTTGCATCTGTCTCTTAAAAGTTCACGCTTTGTTGTGACGCAACATTGAGCTTTGGGATAAGAGCTTAATAATAAAACATATTATTGTTTATTATTATTATATGAGACTGAGACTGTCTGAGTGAGGCTAATACATTGTGTCTTTCTATGCTGGTTTTCATAATCTTTGGGCCTAAACAATTGGAGAAAAACATAGCGGCAACCTCTTTACTAATGTGAAATGTAAATGTGACATTCTCTATTATGTCAACACCTTGCAGACCCATTTTCCTTTTTCTGTCTTTGTTTTCCCCGAAGACCATCCTTTCCACGACAATAGCTCAACACAACTCTTCTTTTTCCATCAGGTTTTCATTGATTATCTTGAGGGTTCCCAGCCGGCACATTATACTGTGCATAATGAAATCACAACATCTCTGTGTGATTAGTTTTTTTCCACACACCTGAGGAAGGAGCTACACAAGAAAAACAGTCATCTACATAAATACACATTGATGATGTGCCTGTCTGTACAAGTATCAAGATAAAGTAATATGGACTTTAATCATGGTTGGACTGTTTGTTTTCATTGACTTTTAACATGACACTTAGCCTATATGATATGGTATAGCTATACGGTACATTCTCCTGCACTTTCTCACCTTTTAGAGAAACCTGGAAATATATTATGCATTGCTGGAAATAAAAGGGCAGGCTTTAAAGTAACCAATTATATGTAGTTTTTATGCCACATGACCTTTGACTTTTTTCAAGACTCCTTTCCCCTACAAGAGATATAACCAGCTGAAGTGCTTCAAAATTGCTCTATTAAACAAACAGTTCACCCAAAAATGAAAATGTACTCCCTCACAGGCCATACAGGATGTAGACGAGTTTGTTTCTTCATCAAAACAGATTTTGAGAAATTTAGCATTATACCACGTTCACCAGTGGATCCTCTCCAGTGAATGGGTGCCGTCATCTTAGATGGCCTGAGGGTGAGTAAACATTCAGCAAATTTACATTTTTGGGTGAACTATTCAAATTTTTTTTTACAGAAAATTGAGAAAATATGAATATTGCCAACACTGACAACTATATATAACAACACAGTACCACAGTGGAAATTTGCCATTTGACAACTCTGTATAGTGGAATTGTACTCATGCATTTTTCTCATTGGGATTGTATATAGGTAGTATCATCAGATATATTATTGCATTTATTAATGTATTATTGTATAGAGTGCATAGAAAGTGCAAGAATGCACAGTCAGCTTTTCCAAGTGACAATAGTGAGAAAGTTCAGAATTAGTTTTTAATGCTTCTAGGAACACTATTGAAGAACCCATTATAATGATGCACTCAATTTTAGTTTGTAAGATTTTGAAGTGTATAAATATTTGTTCAATTAATTAAATAAATATTGATTTAATTCAATGAGAAATTGATCTGAAAACTTTTGACATAAGGCAATATTTCCTGTAATATTTTAGTTATTAGAATTATTTTATGTCCAAAAATAAAATGGGAAAATATTCCACTGTTACAATGTAAAGTGTTACCATACCAGGATATACAGCATCATACATAAACACATAAATAAATTGTGAAAAGTTTGGCAGATTCTCATTTTCCATAGTTTGACATTTCGCAACAGCATAGTTGAAACCATAAACAAAATTCATAATTCCTTGTCTTGTACAAGGTTTTTTTTTTTTAAGTTTGCTACTTTAACAATGCACAGCTAATATATTACATATCTTATAATTCATGTGTATGTTAGACGGACCTATGATGGAAATGATTGACGGGGAGAGGGTCTCAGCACAAGGTAATCCATCTTCAAATTACTGTCATTAAGTTCACATTGTGAGAGATAATGTCATTTTACGGCTAATCAGCTAATGGAGCCCAAATCCATTTTCACCTGAATAGGAGATTCACGCACACACTCATATTAACTTAATGGCAGTGCAGAGACAAGGGATGAAACTAATGAATGCAAATGCAATTTACAGCCACCTCTCACTCAAACCACCTGAAACACAAGACTAAATTGAAGAGTGGTATGAAGTGTGTTCCCAGCTCATACATAACCCAAATATAGTTATGAAAAAAAAAATCCATTTTCATTGAAGAAAGGAAGTCTGAATGCCAGCTATTCCATTTTTCTTAGCTGTTAGCGTTCTCTAATTATGAGGTAGCCGACTTCCACCCTTGAGGACCTCAGAAGAAGCTATTTTTTGTTTCAATATGGTCACACCTCTAATGCACCTGATTCAGTTAATTAATGTAGCTCTTGAGCCAGGTATTATGCTTTTGGTTTAGAATAAGTACACACTGTCAAGTTGTCTTTCAAGACAAGAGTTTTGGGCTGATGTCTTCATAGAAATGGAAAAAAATGTAAGTCATTTTAGGCCATTGACATTTAATATGGAGAGAAATATTGAAACATTTACTGGAGGATAAGATGGGGTACGATGTTCCCGGGTAAGATGACCCTCCAACCCTATTTTTTTTTCCCTGAACCATAGACAGCATAAAATCTCATCTCAACATTTTTGATGAAGGGCTACACTATTTTAAAATTTGTAATTTCATCTGAAAATCAACATGTGTGAGATTTAGTTTAATAGAAATCGATGACACTGATGTTGGATATTAATGTTCTATTTGTTAACGAGGGACTTGTGGACACATAGATGTTTTTACTCAAAGTGAAAGATAAAATTTGATTTGGGTGAAAACCTTTGAACAGGATGATGTCCAAATTTTTCTTATTTTGTAGAAATATATATATTTTTCCATTTAGTACTGCCCTTCGGAAGCAACAGCAGATGCTTGCATGTTTCCCGGAAGACAAAGTAAGTACAATTTACCTTGATCTTCAAATTCAAAAAGTTTTCACCCCCCGGCTCTTAATGCATTGTATTTCCTTCTGGAGCATCAGTAAATGTTTGAACCTTTTTTAACAGTTGTGTTTGAGTCCCTCAATTGTCCTCAGTGTGAAAAGTTGGATATCAAAATCATACAGTCACTGCTGGAAAGGGTTCAAATATGCAAAAATGCTGGAAAACTGAAGAATCTGCAGGACATGGAGGATTTTCAGGAGGAACTGTTCATGGAGGAACTGTACAGAACAAACAAGGGACTCATGAACAACAACCATCACAAAACAAAAAACAGTCGGGGGTCATCCAGGTAACCACACACAGTATTAAGAACCAAGGGTTCCAAAACTTTTGAATGGGGTTATTTTAATAATTTCAGCTATTTTTTTTTTGTCTTGTGGACTAAATGTAAACATCTTTTATGTAAAATATCTTACTCAGGACAGTACTAAATAAAAAATAACATGCATTTTGTATGATCTCTTATTTTGTTAAAATTACTCCCATTTTCACAGATTCTGCAAGGGGTTCACAAACTTTCAAGCAGCACTGTATATATTGACATGTTTTTCATCTACATTTTGAATGTCCAGAATTTTTAAAACAACAATTTGATCTAGAAAGTAGTTATTATGCTGCTTTGCTTGAATACTTAATTCTTCATTCTGGTCACACCATGAATTTACTCGTTTCAGCAACTGCTGTTGTAGTCATTGTTTGTAGTGAAAATGATCTTGGATTGTTTTCTATGTTGTAGTGGATTATTTTCTTTAAATGCAGGCTTGTAAAAGATTGTAAAGTTTCAGTGCATATCAATATTTAATGTACATATATGTATTTATTTGTTGAGTTAACATTCTGCAGCATGGTCCAGATCACCTTGTCGAGGTTACATAAAATCTAGTTCTCCGTCTATGAACCAATTTGAATCAACTGAATTAATATTCATCAACGGTGACAAAAGGCTCAGTAATTCATCCTTGGAGCAGAATAGGACATTTCTGGCTTGAGTCTGATTTTAGCATGTGATTACTAATATGATCAGTTTTAGATTGGATTATTCCAGAAAGAGCTGTGATTAATCTGTGACTAAACTGCTTGATAATAGAGCTGACTTGGACAGTTGAGGCAATGAATAGTCATTTTGGATACTAAAACCATAGTACTGATTTATAAAAAGTCCTGATATTGATGTAATATTGAAAGGACTGGGTTCTACACATAATTTGGCATGATGTAAAATAGATGCAAAGCGTCTGCAGTGATACCATCCTGTTTTATCTGATAAGACCCTTTGGGGTATGTTTTCTCCTCAGTAACTCCAGTAGCGAGTGATCAAATAAAAAATGTGTGACTGTGGAGCTAATTAAGCCAAGACAGGGCAACATTTGCATGTCTGACATGAGGAGAAATATGACACTGTGGTAATAAACAACGTAAAAGTCATTTTTGGCGTCAAATTATTCATGATTAGTCTGCTCTATGCAGATAGCTCTAATCTTGCCCTTTAGGTGAGGATAACTCTTGCCAAACATTCACGCAATTTGGTTGATTTGAATTGTAAATTGACAGTCCCAGTTTCTGTGCCCTAAGTCAAACTAAGTGTACAGGAAGGACATCTCGAGCTTGAATTGCGTTGTGATCTGGACCAGTGGTCCTGGAGCCCTTTCTCTGACACACCCATACTGAGGTCTTGGAGTCTCTACTAATGAGCTGATGACCTGAATCAGGTGTGTTTGATTAGTAAATCCCTTTGTGTAGATAGATTATAAAGATGTTTCTGGCAAAGATTGTGTGTTTGGCTAAAGTGTTGTTTTCTGTCTGCTGCCATCTCTTTCATTAGTCCTCTAAAGAGAAAATTCTTTTCATCGGCAAAAGTGTTTTATATAAACGTGCTTTAATGTCCATTGGAATTTGGCCATGCACATTTCATTATCATCTCATTTCAAAGGCTGGGTGTACGAAAGGAAAAAACAAATAAACTCAGAGACAAGCTAATTATTAGTGCAAATTGTCTTGGCTGAATTTAGATATTTTTTGTTTTCTTTTGTCAAAGTTCACTGACATTTTTATGAGTAATGGATGAGATAAAAATAAGGATTATATATATGTGATATATGTCAATAGAATAGATGAATAAATGAATACACACACTTAAACACACATCATTTAGTTTTTTTCATATTTATCACCTATATGTACCTGTACACACACGAGTCTAAACAAGTACATTCTCACCAAAAAACTCCTAAAACTACATTCCGTGACATAAAAACAGTATTTATAAAATTATAGTGGATTTGGGCATCCACCATCCATGACTCTCACTGTGAGAAATACGGCAAGTGGAGTGATACAAATGGTTCTGGAGTTCTGTTATCACTAGAATATCACATTCCTCTCAGCCAATCAGATTCGAGAACCAGAAAGAAACGCACACACACACACACACACATACATATTTTGTTATTGCCATTGCTCAGTATTGATATTTATGTATCCTGCACAGCCTCCATTGGGTTCTAGAACAAGGGTGCCGGAAAGTGTGTGTGTGTGTGTGTGTGTGACAAACACATTTATTTTACAAGTCTCAATGAGTTTCTCTCTTTCTCTCTTCAGAGGACACAGTTGTACATATAAACAAGATTTTCTTTGAAGTAAAAGTGTGAATTGAAAGTATCCGTTCAAAGCATCGTTGTCAGTACTTCTGAAGCCAAGATTACTCCAGTTCTACATCCACTATCACTATGAAGGCTAGGTAATCAAATGCATAGCAGATCATTTAGCAGCAAAATGACCTTTCTCATGCCTTGATAATTAGGAAGGCAGATAAGGAAATCAAGCCCAGAGCTCAGAACCATTACTATGCATGAGAAGGGGGCCCACATCAAAAGGCCTGTCAGAGGTTTGCTTTTGTCTGGAAACAACTTATCAGGGTTCCAAATTTCCTCTCGCTGCATTATCATGTGGCCATTATCATTTACGGGGGGCAACATGACGGTATAGCATGTAACATCTTCTATACTGAGTTATCCAACAAGCTTCTGCCAGGAGTTTGATATTCATGAACTGCTTTCATCTATAATGGTGCTGTCCAGGTCTCTTACAACCACTTTTGTTGAGCTCACTCTCAAGCTTATTATTTATTTAGAATATAAGTAGATAATGAATGCCGTTGGACTTAAATGAAAAGAGACATTCTTGCATATTTATGTATGAAACTATTATATTTCTGGCTTATTGCCACTGAAGGTGCTCATGGAGCTAAACTCCATCTAAACTTGTATGCTAACACACTTTGATTTTTGCTTCATCTTCCAGTGACAGGTCAGATACATTATTCTTCGAGTGTTACATTCATTAAACCACACACACACACACACACACACACACACACACACACACACACACACACACACACACACACACACACACACACACACACACACACACACACACACACACACACAGACAGACAGACAGTGTCCTTCAAAAGTTTGGAAACCTTATATGCTAAGTGGAGTTTTGGACAACATCAGCATAAATCATTATCATGCAGACTTTGCAAAGTAACAACACAAACTATGAAAACATTTTATTAAATTGCAAAAATTCAGAACATACTAAAAATGCTATAGCTATTTACAAGGTAAACTGTTGTTGTAATAACCTCAATTGGCAATCAATCCGTTAAGGTGTGCTGAGCCATTGATCTTCATCAAAGAAACCTGGAGCAAGTTTAATTGCAGCTGCCGAAGAGTCATATCATCATTGTCAATTTTGAGTGGTAACTTTGTTACTTTAATGATAAATAAATTATTAGGATTTATGATGGTATTATCCAAACCCATACTTTAGAAACCTAACCAAACCAAAGATAAACATATGTCTAATAAATTCAAGATATTTATATTTCTGTGCAGGTCTTAAAGCTATTTATTGGATTTTTTTAAGGAGTTTTAAAGGAATTGAAAAGCATGTCAAATCAAGTCTTTGTAGATGAATTGATTGTGCTAATCAAATTTACTTGTTCAAAATAATTGTTATTCCATTCCTCATTACCACCCATTCAAGCATTTTAATTCAAAAAGGTATATATAATCAATCTCACAATTGTGGCAATATGGCTTGTATATAATGCCCCATTCTGTGCAATTTAGTGGAAGTACAATAGAATGTGTTTCAACCCTCCCAGTCTGGTCACCATGATATTTCTTTCTTTGCTTTTTAAAATATGCAGATGAAAAGTTTGTGTCAATGTTATATATTAAATTAAACAAGAGTACCGGCTGACACCAGTTCTGTCATTTAACATTTGTTAACATGAACACAATTAAGCAATAGGTTAAAAGTGCTACATTGTGAATATAGTCATTGCTAAAGGACATTTTTACTTTTATTGTTTTATTGCTTCTATAAAATTAAATATCAAAAATATTAAGTACTCAATTTGTCATTAGTCTTCAAAAATGAATAGGCTAAAGAAAATTAATTAAGTGGCATAACAAAACAAGCCTTTCCTCCCTAGTGATTATATTGGTAAATCACACTGTGTTCTGCAAATAGATATGCTGATTGTCTGATGAAGTCAATATCACTGCATGCAGCATGTTGTGTAGCTAATTACAGATTTGACTGAAGTGTTTTCTAGAAACCTCCGTTAACATGCCAAATTCAGGGCCGTATGCAAAGAACCAACCTTCCAACACAAACACTTACTTTATCTGCAGTTCCTGAGTCACCCATCCATCTGCCTTTAGCCTCCATCTCCGGCTGTTCTGTTCTACCCTTTTCACGCAATACACTCATCACTTCATTTTGATCTGAACACAGTCTCACTCTCTCTCTCCCTCCAAGCCGAGTAACGGTCAGAAATACAATCATTTTAACAAGACCGTAGTAAATTTTTACATCTACCACTGTTATGTGTGAGTGGCATTATGTAAGAATGGTTATGCACCTCAGTCTGTATCCTGTGTCATTGTGAGAGTGAATGTGGGTGCAGTTTGTGAAGTTATATTGCATGGCCTGTGAGTGAGATGAAAATTATGTTTCTATGGCAACAAGTGCAGTATTGTTAGGAGGTCAGAGACAAACACAAGGAGGATACAGATTAGGGCATTAAAAAGAGAATAACAAAAAGGCAGCTTCGCTTAGGAAGTATTAATGCCTCATAATGAAATGTTTCTATTACTTATTCAAATTATTTTCACTCTACATTCGTCTGGTAAATAAAACAACTGTTTGTCTACCTGTTTGACTACCTGTCTTCCACACAAGTTGACACATTTATAAAAAAGATTGGTAGCACTTTAGTACAGGGACCAATTCACGCTATTAACTAGTTGATTATTAGCATGCCTATTATTAACATATTGGTTGTTTACTAGTACTAATAAAGTACATATTTTGCATGACCATATACAGCCCTAATCCTACCCAATACCTAAACTTAACATCTATTAATAAGCAGCAAACTGAGAGTTTATTGAGGCAAAAATCGTAGTTAATGGCAAGAATTAGACTTTAAAATAAAGTGTGAGGAAAAGATTTATGTAATAATCACTGGCCCAAATCACACTATAAAAAAGATTTTTGGTATGTTTTGAAAACTCCTCAGAAATTAAATCTGGTCTGCGTCAAATGTAGGTGGAAAAATAATATCTTATTGCGCTACAGTATGTAGTTTGACTAAAGCCAATGAGCCTGTAAGTGGTAGTTGCACAAAACTGTCACCACCGCCCTGGCTGATTGATACGGGGCCACAGAAATCATCACATATCTTGCTATCACACATATGTCTATCTCTGCACTACTGTCCATGCAGAGCTGCAATCATTAAGAGTGCCCACCGGCACCCTTATTCTAGAACCCAATGGAGGCTGTGCAGGGTACATCAATATCAATACTGAGCAATGGCAATAACAAAAGCTCTTTTGACACCAGCATTAGTCTTCCAAATCACCCCTTCTGCCTTTCAGCATAAGGCTGTAATGTTTGTGATTTCTCTCGACAGCACAATTTAACACCCACA
Organism: Schizothorax lantsangensis; assembly: GCA_027422415.1. Lineage (NCBI taxonomy): Eukaryota > Metazoa > Chordata > Actinopteri > Cypriniformes > Cyprinidae > Schizothorax > Schizothorax lantsangensis. The sequence goes on along the minus strand of CM049839.1, from coordinate 30,936,047 downwards.
GTTCAGGCAAGGCCATCGCCTTGGGCCCTAAATGTGGTTGACCGATCTCACTGAGCTATCAAAACCCAGTGAAAAGGAGTGAATATGAATTTGATTTAAAATAAATGTCTTGGCAACATAGGAAAGAAACTAAGGGGGATTTACATGACCACTAATGAGCTGATGTGATGGGAAATATATACAGAAAGAGGGGCGTAATTAATCAAAGAGGAAAGCGTTGCTATGATGTTCTTGTTGATAATGTGTAGCAGGGTTTTGTTAATTTACCCCAAAATGATTTCAACTTCAGGACTGATCCCAAATGTCAGTCACTTTTTGCTGAGGTAATTAAAACCCAAATGGTCAAAGTTTTAATTGGACTGAAACCTGTACCTCAGCCAAATTTCAATGGAGACTAATATGCCGAGTTGGGCTTTCAGACTGTAATTCCAGTTTATTTTCATTTACTCCACACAACCAGTCCCTCAAAACAACAACAACAAAAGGGTTGTGCTTTAAATTACTTTTTACCAGGGACATGCTCATTGGGACGACTGCTAATTTACTCAAGTATCTTTGTTGCTTTCTAAACAAGGCCATTTCATGATCCTGCTTCTGTATTTGTTATGGTTCTCCCAGTCGGCAAAAAGATTGGGCCTAATTGATCTCATTGGAGCACGAGGTCCTGCTTTTCCTGTTTGTTGTAAAAAGCCGAGAAAAAAGCATTAAGGCTTACAAGCTTTTATAGGATTAAGCATCATAAGCTTTTACCTCTGCTGCTCATATTAAATAGTATTGAACAGTTAAAAGACAGACATTTTAGACTAGAGGATTACACGAAGGAAACAGTTAATGTCCATGTTATTCTCTATATGGTTGCTATAGCTGTAGCTAATTGCTTTATATTTTTTTCTGCCCAGGACTCAAGTAAGACATTTTGTCTTTATCTTGGAACCACAATTACAGAATATGCTACATTTGCTACAACTAGTTCACTTCTTTGCCCGATCTTTAGGCTTAAATGAATTGCAATATATACAATTAATTTTGCAATAAACAATTACGTTCATGGAGCTAAAAAAACGGAAAATGTCCAGACTGACTTACAATAATGCTTTATATGTGGCTTTGTGAATCCTATAAAACAAAATTTTACCGTAGTATCCATTATTTCATACCACTGTTGCTTCAGTTACTTTAATAATTTAATGGTTTTTACAAAAACAAAAACTGCAGTAACTGTAGACACATATTGTAGTTATGTGAAGATAGTATGCTTTGCTTGCCAATATTCCCACATTCCTAAGACATATTACATGGCAAAAATATGACTCAAACCTTTGCAGTGAACTCATGAAAAACTTCATGAAACGTCAGTTAGCTTGATTTGCGATCAGCTCCATTTTCCATCTCAGTTCTTTGCATGGTCAAGATCTGTGTATGTCCTCTGCTCCAGGTTTCATCAGGCTGGTAACAGGCAGAAGAGTGGCAGCTACAGTAATACCCTTGGGGTTTCTCTGCTCATCTCAGGGCACTATTGCTGTCTCTCCCAGCGCTCACCGTGCACAATTCCATTAAACTGTCACATCTTTCCAAATGACTTTCCCCTGTCCAAGGAAAGAAAAACACTTCTTCACTGGCACAGTACTGAGCGACAGCATATAAACTGTAGTTGTTAAGTTTTACCATTAGCATAAAATAAAATAAAGCTCACTTGTTTTGAAAGCAAGCTTCAAGTGTGTAGAATATGCAAAATTGCTCAACTTCATTTGCCGTTTTTGCATCACTTGCCATCTTACAAACCTCAGCCCATCAGCCTTGTTACTCCCTGTTATTAGAAACCCAGGGACATGATTCTGCAGCTGGTGGAAGCACATCCAGCTCAATAAATAGGACTTTTACAAAATGGAGAGATATCTACAGTTTGTGTAGCGGACCATGCTGATCTCATTCATATTGAAAGGTATTCATGTGTAAAGTGTATACATGTAATGCAATGACAACATTTTGAACCCTTTTACACATGTACAGCTTTAGAAATGTACAAATCGTTTCTGATCTCCTGAGGATTTGAAACTGGAATTGAACTGGAACCACTGTGGATGTTATGGTGATGTGATTCACTCATTTATTGATTTGTGTGTGTATATGTGTACTGTCACAATAGTTCATCTAGTCTGTATAAATTGCAGAATGAAACTCTAATGATGTCAAATTAGGCAGATAGATTAACTGTGTTAAATAAATGTGATGCAGTTAAAATCACGTTGAGCAGACAGATGCCAAGGTGACAAGCAGCAGCTGGAATCCATTATTTTGTCCCTCAAAGTGAGTATATGACCTATCAGCTGGAAATGCTCTTCACGTGTGGTGTGTTACAGAGGAACAGTCTCTTACGGTCATTTCTGCCAAACAAAATCTTGTAGTAGTGACAGTTGGTTGTTACAGCAAGAGCTGTTATTTACCATCCTTGAGTCTTGGAAACGTACTAATGTCATGTGGAGCATGAATTAAGTGTCAGTATCAAGTGAAACTGTTTTTCTTGTAATGAAATGAGTTGTCTTTAGTCAGTGGCAAACAGATTGAGTTGATGAAATGCTTAGCTATATTTGGGCATCAGAGCCTGACAATATGTTTGCCTGAGGATTGCTGCTGTTCGAGCTTTTGACATTTGCTGTAGAGGCACTGAAATACTGATTGTATCTGTGGAGAGGCAGGGTTTTCATGTTTTTCAAACCATGAAATCTTCCAAGATTTAAAAGTACCAAATAGGGCCTGCTTTAGTTTTTGTTTGACAATAAAATGTAATTTATTATCATAGTCATGTGTAACAAAATTCTTAAATTACCTAAGACATCGTCTCGGAAGGTTACAATTGCCAATTTCACATTTAGAGCCAAATCGACATGATTGTATGCAACTTCAAGTCATATGAGTTTAATTTGTAAAGTACAACTGACTAATCCCATAAAACACTTGGACATTCAAAAAAAGTCAAATAATTGTCATTGTATGAGTCACTACAGCATGATTTATATTAACACTCTAGGCAAGGCTACTAGTATAAATTTTGAAGTGCAACCATTTTCCTAATCACATCTCCTCCTCACAGACATACAGTTATTGGATAAGCACTGAATATCTCGTTTTACTCAGCCTTTCAAAATAGCTGTAGGCTGTGACATCCAAAGATATTGGTCTATGCATTGGAGTGGCACTCAAATATTCCAGTTCTAGAATAAACTGAAATCGAATGTCTACAGATACTGCATGTGTTGTTTATTCTAATGCAAATTAGCATGAAAAGCATGAAAATGAAGTTAATTACAGGCAGGGAAACAGTCCAGTGGTTGTATTCAGTTCCAAACAATTCCAAGATAATTGTTTTATCATACTGATTCCCCTCATAATTTCCAACCCCATTCATTTCATCCAGTAGATGATTTCATTTAATAGTGTGTTTTCCATTTCTACATACTGTATGCTAAATTTTATGGACATTTCAGACTTCACATTCACATGTTTGCACATATTATAATGTCTTATAGAAGCCTGTTTCTGCCAGGTAATTGCATACTTTTATCTCACAATTCAGACTTTTTCCAGAGTTCTGAGAAATGAAGTTGGAATCGCAAGATAGGGGAGAGTGGGGTAAGTTGAGCCACCCGCCTGTATCTTGACAACTGTACACTTTTACTGTAATGTGACCTTATATTTCAGAACCACCCATCATTTCTGCCAGACTGTTAAAATGAGAAACACAGGGGAGTGGAAGGCACCCATTTACTTTAAAAACCGTTTTTGGCTTTTCAAAGTAAAATTTTGGCATAACAGATGTAATGGCTGTTACACTAAAGCAAAATATTATCCAGGTCTAAAAATATTTATGATGCATATAGGTGATGTATCAACATATACAACCATGCAAATCATTTAACTAAATATTAGAATGGACTGGAAAGCTACGGGGCAAATTGAGTCAAATGCTGTGGGGTAAATTGAGCCAGCATTTTGACCTACAGTACCCCACCATAAGGGACTGAAGTTAAGTTAAGTCTCTGAAGTATAAACTGCTATTTTAATGTTATGTAAAAAAAAAAAAAAGGCTCATCTTACCCAGAGGCGTCATGCCCATTCAAAGTGCCCCTCAGATTTCTGAGCCAAGTGCAATTTGAATGCAGCTTCCAAAAGACAAAATATAGCTGATTAATTTTTTCTATATTTAATACAATCACACCGGCGTGATTAAATCGTTCAGCGCGTCATATCATCAGCTGCTAAGTTCAAATCTGCATTCGCTGGCTGGTGCTGAGCCAGAGACAGACGCGTTTTTACAGCACTGCGCATTATAACCAATCACACACGATGCTGTTGAGCTTATGAATGCAATGACCAATCAGAGGAGTTCAGATGAGTCATCGCTAAAATACCGTGTTTTCTTCACTTCCTCGGACACTGAATACCTCTTTCTGGTGAATTCTCTCATGTGTGTACGAATCTGTAAGATATTATTTTCATAGTGTAAACAGCTTCAGTGATTTTAATGGGAGTTTTTGAGAGTGCTTGAACTCTGGACTGTCAGTGAAAATGTTCTTTGATAATGTAAATGTTCTTTGCTCTCTTTCTGTACAATGAACGTGTTAGTAGCCTAACTTATAATGTTTTTATTCACATTCATTTTCAATGTTAAATTCACATAAAATATAAAGTCAGTCATATTAAAAATATGTCATGACTCACGACACCCATAAACAGACAGGTTTTTATTAATAGATTACATTATTAGGTTACTTTGACCATCGCCCACCATATATAACATGATCTATAAAGGTGAGAATCAAGATATTTCATGATAGTTAATGCGTTTGGGAATGTTTCGAATAAAAAGGAAAAAATATATAAAACATAAGTGTTGTTGTGGCTGCTGTGTGTCACATGACGACCGCCCCCCCCCCCCAACTCGTGCCCCCTCAAAAATAATGAGTGCATGACGCCCCTGATCTTACCCCACTCTCCCTATAAACATGCAATTCTGAGTTTTATTTTTACAAGATTACATTTTCCTCAGAATTCTGAGTGTACATCTCACAAATCAGTTTTTTTTTTTTCTGCCACGGAATAATAATTTTAAAAAGCAACCTGGTCTCATGGCATAAACGTACCTGGGTGCACTTTTTAGCAAGACCGTTTTTACGTATGTATTTCGCGTCTCGCTAAAAAGTGCGCCCAGGTACGTTTATGCCATGAGACCAGGTAGACAATCTTCCATTGTCTCTAGCCTTTCAAAGCACAAATAACTTTATTTGTATATGAGAGCAGTTCTAGCAGCTGACAGCCCTTACAAAAAAGTAGTATACTTCAAGTTTATTTTATTAAGTATACTTAAGTAAAGTTCAAGTATATTTTTAAGTATACTTTATGTAGTAAGTATACAAATATCAGTGTACTAGTAGTATACTTGTAAGTGTACTATTTCAGTACTCCTTGAGACTAAATTGGCCCACTTTCTAGTATATAAAAGTATACTTTTAAGTATACTTTAAGTATAACAGTAGTAAACTTTGAGTACACAACTAGTTTACATCAATGTTTTTAGCTTGTACTACAACTATACTAAAAGTGAACTTATAAGTATACTGATAGTTTACTAATTAAATACTTGTAGTAGCATTTTTAGTACACTTTGAATTATAGTCTCAGTAAACTACTAGTTTAGTAGTTTTATACTGCAAGTATACTCGTAAGTTTTCTTTAAGCAAACTTTACATCATACTTTAAGTATACTACTCTGTCCCTATTTAGGTATTAATTTGTATTAGTGCTGTCAATCAATTAATTTTTTTTTTACTAATTAATCGCACATTTTTCTGAAATTAATTTGCGATTAATCCCACCTAACATTAAAGTTTTTAAATATACTTTTATATTGCAATAATTTCACATTCAATCTTCAAATTAATGTACAAACAACATATTTTTTTATATTTGTTTAACGGCATCTTTTTTTATGACTGAAGGCCAGTATCACTGATCCCAAGTAATACTGATTTCCCTATAAAAAAACTTCCCCTAATATTTAACCATTGACTATAGCCATTAAACATTACATTATAAGTAAGAGCTATCAATTTTAACATTTATTAGACTTTAAAAATAGCTTCTAATTTAAGTAACCTTAAAACAATCTTCACATAAACCCATTATAATAAATGTTATATTTAGCTAGGCTACGTATGCCCCTCAGCAGAAACATACAGAAATTGAATAAAGTTATCAAACACTAAATTCTAAACTAAATAGAGATAAATACTTGCAGCTATATAAAAGTTATTGATTTCCTCTTTTTTTCTTTTATTCTTGATGAACAGACATCACATTCACAGCAGCTGGTTATTAGGTTGTTTGGCTGCTATTTCTTTAAGAGCTGCCGCTGCTGAACGTGATGCAGATCTGACACACATCTATTTTCTCTCAACTCTCATAACCTTTTCTGACCCATTCAGGTCGGACCCATTTCAGTCTCTACTAATGAGCTGACGAGTTGAATCAAGTGTGTTAGATGAGGGCATTACCGCGGGAAGTAGGGGTGCTGAGGGTGCTGCAGCACCCCCTGGCGTGTAGCCCAAGAAAAAATGGGGTGCTGGGTGTGCGGTGTTAAAAAATAAATAAATGAAAATTTTGTAACAGAAAATAAATAAAACTCATGTTATTAATTTGTATATTCATTAAAATTAATGGAAAAAAGAAGCCTAAGCCTACAATGACAATAAGCAACAGTAAAACATGAATTAAGTCGAATCAAATTGATTGTGAAAGTCGTTTCAACTTAAACTAACTAGGAAGTCATTTGTTGCCATGACTTTTTGATCATATTATTACCTGCACCATACCCAAATCAAGAATTAATGATCATTTCTACAGTCATTGCAAAGATACAGCAGAGAAAGATCGAGAGCGTTTATTTACCTCAGCAGCAAACAATCTCACATTCTCACATCTGCAGCGATTATTTTGATCTTTAACGGTAGATCTTTCCTATTCTTGGAACAAAATTAATGCTTAAGGTTGATTCAGTATTAGGCTACTCTTAATGAAAAAGAAAATCCCACACACAACATCAGCAATACAATGACTAAGTAGCTTATATTAAACATAAAACTTTTATTAACTGAATGAATAAGACATACCCGCGTTGTAACAAATAAATAAAAGGTTTTTGGATTTTCCCCTTACTTCAAACAAATGCTTAGTTTGGCTCATTATTATTATTAATAATAATAATAAAAAAGGCTATAGCATACAATAAAACAGTACAATGACAAATTCACTTAGGCCTATATTAAACTTTGAACTTTTATTAACAATATGAATAAGGGAAATATGTTTTACCTGCATTGTAACACAAATAAATAAACGGCCTTTGGATTTCCCCTTTCTTTAAAACGATCGTAGTTTGGGGTTCATTATTAGCCTATTAATTAAAACACATCAGCCATAAAATAATACAATGGCAAGTTCGCATAGGCCTATATTAAAAATCTAACTTTTATTAACAAAATGAATAAGACAGATATAGCCTACTTGCGTTGTATAAGGTCTTTTCTCTCTTTTAAAACAAACGCGTTGTGGTTCATTGTTTTATTTTTATTTTATTTATTTTTTCTTTACGAAAACAGCAACAATAAAGACAAACTCGCTTATATTAAACGAATAAATGAAACTTTTATTAACAAAAGTCGCGCTTTTGGATCATAGTGTCTCGCATCACTCTTGTCACGTTGCCCCCCCCCCCCCGTTTATTTCTCAGCCCCCCCCCCCCACCTGCTCAAAATACGTTCCCGCGGCTATGGATGAGGGAGACAGTGCTCCACACATGTGTATTAGTGTTCTCTTTGATCGTGGGAAATCTGAAATGTGTGCGAAGATATCGGCAAAAGTTTTTTTTCCAAGGTGAGATTTCATCATCATTTCACCATGTCCCTTTCACAATTCATAGCTTATTATTCTTTTATGATTGTTAAACTTAACATATATCATTGCAAACGTTATATGTGCTCTAAAAATATCTGAATATACAAAACATCAAAAGAAAGAACAGGGTAGCTGCTTGCAAACAATTTTTTTTTATTCTAGCTTCATGCATTCTTTTTTTAAACACTTGAATGTAAGTTTCATGAATAAAAAAGTTAAAATAAAGAAATAAACAACATTAACAAAAAGCTGTAAAAAGACTAAGAATTGGATTCAGAATGATAATCAAAACGTAGATGGAGTCGATCAACACCCCAAAGCTTGACAGTCATTATTACTTCTTCATTGGTTGACATTTTATTCATAACATTACACAGTTTTGATGCTGCTTAATGTCTGATGATCTTGTTAGATTATATGTGGAAGTATCTGTTGTTTCGGTTTCTTCTTCACTTTTTTTGGGAAATTCTGAACAGAAGATGTGTACTAGCACCCCCAACCGTATAACAATGAAAACACGGATTCTCAGAGCACAAGTATAGCTCAAATATATTTAGACTTTTTCTAAGTATAAGTCAAGTATACTTAAATGTCATTTTAAATATATTCCTGAGAAGTACATAAAGCCCATTTCTGAGAAGTACATAAAAAGTAAACTAAAAGTATACTTTCCTATTTTTTAGTTTAAAAGAAGTATACTAATAGCACACTTTAAAAACTTATTTTTCGTAAGGGAGGTCATAAAAGAGAACCGTACCTTCCTTCCCAAACTGCATAGTCTTATTGATGACGGAGGACCTAGGTGCTGTTTATCATCTTGTGACCTGGATTTTCTGCTGAGTAAGACTCGTTCCACCCAGCAATCCACTGAACACAGATCATACGTAATAGTACCCTTTCCCTTCTTCTATTACGCTAATATAGAAAAGTGACATCTGTACACATAAACATCGCACAATGTATAAAACGTCTACCCTATTGGATTAATGTCCTGTTTAATTAATTCTTGTTTATTTCACCCCAAAAGAAAATAAGCTGAATGCATATTATGCTGGCATAAAGTGATGCAGCGTTCTATCAGGCTGGTAAGTGATACATGTCCATTCTCTGTTTTTCATAACTGGATTATGAATCATCATGACACCTACAATGGAGCATCGTCTTTGCTTGTTCATTTGTTTTGCTCTGGTACATATTTCATATAAATGGAGAGTGATGAGAGTGCAGAATTTCACAATTGAAATATCCATTTCAAATGACAACACTGCACGCTCTAAAGGTCCCTTTAATTTTTCTCTAGCCTCTGCAAACCAATGAAGGGAAAACATAATAAAGAATTCAGCAGAGGCACCAGGTCAGTGTGTTGCAGCACAGTTTTCAGGCACATTGTTGACCCACCTTCAAAAGGAGCTGTCAGGCTATTGCTGGCATACACTGTGAGCGACTAGCTGTTACACTCCTCAGTGATAATATTTCATGAGCCAAGGATCATAAACAACTGTAAGCTTCTGTCAAGCAACCAAGGTAAACATAACTTTTCTCAATTCCGAATGGTTTAGAGTTGCCATCAGCAGATATACAGCTTGACAGATTTTAAACTTATTCTGAAGCATTATTAAATCACTGTTTTGTTCATCATCTTTAAGAGCAAAGGTGTTAAAAAAATAATCCATTTTTGATTAATAGATTGATAAGTTAATTTGTTCAGCTTTTTTTTAAACTGTGAGATGTAAACTAGAAATTGCAAGAAAAAAAATCAGAATTCTGAGTTTATATCTCACAATTCTGACTTTTTTTCTTTTTTTTTTTTCAGTGGCAGAAACGGGCTTCCATAGATAACAGATAAAATAATTCATTTAGGCTCTCCACAACGCTCTCTTTTCCGGGACTCTGCATTTCTAAAAACTATGAATAGACGTCACTTTAATATTCTTTTTTTTTCCTGAAGCCATTTTTTTCTCTCACACACATCTCTTTCAAAAGAAATGAAAGCGCCAGTGACACCTCTTGACATGTCCCAGATATCTTTACCTGACAGGCAGTGTGTGGTGCTGCAGGCGACTCACTCCCCAGCGTTGACAATACTGTCTAAAACTGCCGCTTCCATATGTCCATTGAGCCCACTGTGAATCGAGGCCTGAGTGGCTTGGCTCGCAATGTGGATGTTCACACATTAATGCCAAAAACTCTTGAGAGGTTGTCGAGGGATAGTGTGATGGGGGCAAAGGGTTCAAAAGGAGAAAATGGCCAAATGTATTTAAAGAAACCATTTCCAGAGCTCTTTTGACATGACCTGCTCGAGTGGCAGTCATGTTGAGACTGTTTTTGTGTTCTTTTTGTTTTTGTTTTTGGACAGCCCACCAAGCCACTGGCAGATCTAAGTCTCTTTAGTGTGCATGAAATTGCTGCCAAGTGTTTTTTTTTGTGTTGTTTTTTTACACAAACTGGGCACCATTTAAGCCACATCAGCTAAGTCTGTTGATGTTAGAAGATGCCATATGTTACAGCACCGATGGACAGCTGTACATACTGAAAATCACCAATCACATGGTAGTATCCAGATACTATTAAATTTGGCTATGTACACTACCGATCAAAAGGTCATCTTTTTTTTTTTTGAGAAGTCTCTTATACTTACCAAGGATGCATTTATTTGACCAAAAATGCATTAAAAACAGTAATATTGTCAAATATTACCACAATTGAATGAAATGCATTTATAACTTTTATTGTGTATTGCCATACACCCAAAGCGCTTTATATGAACATATTTTAAAATGTAATTTATTCCTTGATGGCAAAGCTGAATTTTCAGCATCATTACTCCAGTCTTCAGTGATCGTTCAGAAATCATTCTGATATGCTGATTTGGTGCTCAAGAAACAACTTCTTATCAATGTTAAAAACTGTTGTGTTGGTTTCTGTGATACACTACAATTAATGAAGAATCTTTTTTTAAAAAAGAAAGAAATTAACACTTTTATTTAGCAAGTGTGCATAAAGACATAATGTTACAAAAGATTTATATTTCAAATAAATGCTTTCAAACTTTCCATTTATCAAAGAATCCTGTAGAAAATCAGCTATGATATTATAGTATGAATTACATTGTAAAATATATTCATATGTTTAAAAATGTAATAATATTTCACAATATTACTGTTTTTTTTAAAATATTCACCCTAGTAAAAAAGTTATATATTTTAAAAAAAAATATGTCATACTAAGTATAGTTCAAATCTATTAACATATTTACTGACACATAACTCGAGACTTACTGATGTAAAAATTATAATTAAACTTTTTTTGGCGTACTACTTGTGCACAATGCACATTTCTTAATATTTAGTCTAAAATGTGTTTTAATGTCACTTTTGATGAGGATTGTATGATCTTTGAATAATATTGTTTTTTAAATGCAAAATATTTAAAGTGTGCCTAAAGTGTACTTGCTATAGTTCTACTTTAGCACAATAAAATATACAAAGTATATCTTTAATTGGACTTCAGCACTACTTCTGCACAATTAAAGTACATTAAGTACCAAATTAGCTGTTCCAATTTAGCAGACTTTAAGTATACCAGTTTAGTATACTAAAAGTACAATTGCAATTGCATTTTATTAAGTACATAAATATTAAAATGTATTTGTAGTATACTTAGCATAAAATAAATGTATTTCAAATACATTTAAGTACATTTATTTTTCACTAGGGCACTATCTATACACAGTAAGAAAAAAAATCTAGGACTGCCTGGACATTATCTGTTAAGTACGGACATTTCCTTTAAACACAATGCATAATTAAAAAACAAAACAGGTAAAACACCTGTCAAAAATCATTACAGAAAATTCCTTCATATTAGCATGATACATTGTGACCTATTTTTATAGATTTTCCTTTTCTAACTAACAAGCAGTAATGTGACAAATCTCTGCTGGTGTATCTAGCAGCATCTGACACTTTGAAAACATCTAATTATGTTTTAGCATCACTCACTTATTACTGATCATCACATGTCCACTACTGAAGTGGATTGCAGCTTTGTCAATTGACTGCCATCACCGACTGCTGTGTAGCAAATTACACGAACCGTTTAAAGGCTGACTTTTCATCTGGCAGGTTTACAATGACATGCAAAATTTGTCTAAAAGATGCATGCTTAGTAAATCAAAAAGAGATAAAAACACAGCAGAGAGTGAATTATGTGTAAGGTAGCCATTTAACAAAGATAAATATGACTGTTACTCACTTAAATAAAATGCTGCTAAAAACTAATGCAGCATAATTTTGTCACAACTTAATTTCATTGTGTGCAGTGTGAAAGTGAATGTGTGAAATAAATGTTTACTTAATCCATTTGTGCTGAGACTACATGAATCATTTTGTTGGCACTAACTGAAACTGAACAGGGTATTTCCAGTTCCCAGCATGCTTTGCCCGAGACTGGATGGGGTAAATGTGTGAAATAATTGTATTTATTTGTGAGCAAGTTGTAAAAGGGGAAAATCTGCTAGTATTTAAAGTCAGCATGTGCGATCGTCTTTTTACCCCTATTGTGCATATATATACAAGTTAATCAAGAACAAGAAAAATGTAGGGAGCAGGACTCAGGAGTTGGTTGGATTGTTAGATTTTTGTTAGCTGTGATCTCGTGTGAGTGACAGGTTGCTGGAGGGGATGGATTATTGAACCGCCTTCGCTCTGAGAAATGATGTTAATGTTAATGAAGATGATGTTTTGATTAAAGATTGTGAAGGTGCATGAATTTAAAAAAATAATGATGTGCATGGATAGATCATTTAAAATAAATGGCAATATTCTTAAAAAAAAAGTTTATTTCATGGTGCTTAGGATGAGAGTGGCTACATAAAGACTGTACCTTATAATGATTTACTCAGTGAGCAATTACTGTGCAATTGCAAGTGCAATAGCTTCTTTTTTCTAGCAAACTTAAAGATAATTATTTGAGTTACTTTAGCATTTCTAATTTTAATGGACTCAATTCAGTTAGTAAGTTTGTGCTATACAAAATAATTGAATTTACATGGCAATTTCATGTAATGAAAACTCATTTTCAGCATGTGGAACCAAGTTCATCCAAAGACTAATTTGCTGTTGCTTCTGTGAAAAACAAAAGAGATTAAGCCACTGTGCAGGTGTACAAGTGCTCTCTACGCTTGGTAAAGCAGAACAATCACCCACACAGTGAGCTAGTGCCAAATAACTGGAAGGAAATAAAAAAAAAAAAAAAAAAACGATTACAGTCTGTCTGTACAGCACAGTGCATCATTTACAGTGTACCTTTTTTGTCTGCAGTCATAAAGCAAAAATATATTGGTTGATCTGACTGATTTTATGCTGCATGGGGAATCCAAAAACGTACTGTAAGCTATATTTTTATGTAGATTAAAGGGATAGTTCACCTAAAAATGAAAATTCTGTCATAATTTACTCACCCTACACTTGTTCCAAACCTGTATGAGTTTCTTTCTTCTGCTAAAGACAAAAAATATATATTTTGAAGAATGTTGGTAACCAAACAGTAACGTAGCTATTGACTTCCATACTATAAAAAAAATACTATGGACGTTTGGTTACCCACATTCTTCAAAACATCTTCTCATATGAGTGAGTAAATGATGACAGAATTTAAATTTTTTGGGTGATCTATCCCTTAAAGAAAATGGACATTTCTTCTTCCAAACGTGCATATCGACAATATATTGAGACTGTTGTTGTTTAATCTTTTTCATTATCATTTGATGAATATGCACTCTTAATTATTTCTCATTGGGTGCAAGCAACCTTGTTTTATATTTTATTCAACAGAAAAGAGTTGGTCAAGGCTGTTGGTCTGAATATCATAATGACTGCCATGCACTGTGGGAGTAAGCAAACTTCTATCAAAGGCTGAAGCCAACAAACGACTGCCTGGGGCTTGAGAATATTCACTCTGTAAAATGGCCTTTTTCTCAGATCTCAGAGGGCGTTTGTATGTTCTCTTCTTGTAACATGTAGCCTCAGGCGAGTTGAACTGTGAACCCAAGTGTAGATATTTATAATCTTTTAGCATGGAATGTAAAATATGACAAGAAAAAAAATATATAAAAACAAGATTCCACAAAAGACGAGGATTTGCAAAGCGTAATGCAGCTTAGATGTCAGCGATATTGAACATTATTAGTTCTTTGGTGTCATGAGACAGGTGAATGAGATATGACAGCTACTGTGGAGGGGTGGACTTTTTCATTTCCATTTATGTTGTCATTCATTATGAGTCACAACATCAATGTAAATGGCAGTAGCAGGTGTCAGAATCTCAGCAGTGTAAAAATACTGTTTGCACAGAGATTAATGACATGCAGTGCGTAATATCAGCATCGCCCTGTACTCCACGAACAAGCGCGGGTGACAAATGCTCAGAGCACAAACCTCATTACTCATTCCAGTATCACATGTCCATCTCTTCCACAGTAAGAGATGTCACTGTGACAGCGCCACCATTGTGTCTGTGTCAGACACCTCTCTTTGAACCACCAAATCTTAGTGCTGAGGTGGATCTGTCCCACTCCTCTTTTGTTCAAATTGGATTTCTTCCCCCACTTTGTTCCTATTTAGGCTACAGGGGTTCATGTCAGATCTCAGGCCTGCTGTTGAAATAAATTCCTTGTCAGCGAAGCTTTTACACCCTGCCATTTGCGAGGATTTACGACGGAGGCTGTTTTGTTGCATGATACATACATTTCTGTTCTGTAGCAGGGCACTTAGTGCTTAAGGAGCTCTACAATTCTGGCCTCTTGCATATTTTATGTAGCGCATGTGTTTGGCTCCTCGTTTGCAAATGTCATATGGAGACTTCTCATAGAATAGAATAGAATAGAATTTATTTTAAGCAATTGTGCTGTTGTTATTTTGAATTCAGAACAACTGCACACTTGGAAGTTTGATATGGTTTCTATATAAATGTTCAAGTAACAAGATGCTAATATTTAAGTAACTTTAATTTTGCACTGGCAACACTAACTATGTTTCCATCCAAAGCTGTGAATTTAACGCATGCACAAATGAGTATATCTGTGAATAAAATCTGTGAATAAAGCATCACTTCCATCCAGTGAGTTGAAGAGAACAAAATGAACGTGGTCATATTATCTTATGTTCTGATGTCTGTAATGCAATCGTGTGAGGTAATTATACCAAATAATTTTAATGGTGGATCTTGGCTCAGGCATTTCTTAATGATTTAAACAACATTTTATATTTAAGATCAATCCACTGGTTAGTTCAGTTATCCAGTCACATGATCATCAGTTGAAGCAAAATCACATGAGGAATTTATGTCTTAAATGTGTTTCCATTGCAGTGTATGTGCATGTCTTCTTATTGGATAAAAAAGTTATGCGACTTAATTGAGCGCATACATTTTTAATGCACATTTTAATAATTTATGCACATTTTGCCATTTCTATCCTACGTTTTTTTTATGCGATATTACAAAAAAATCCAAAAATAGCCCCAGTGTTGCCATTTACTTGGTCTAGATAAAAAAAAAAGTTTAGTTTAGTTACAAATTAAGATTCTTTATGATTGAACTTGAAATTAAATCACATGCTTGAAACATTTGCTTTGATATTAGATTAATAGATAGATTATTAGACAGATTACTTATTAGATACAATATTAATATGATTATAGATATATCAACATACTTTTAAGATATCTTCAAATCTTCATTTTCATCTGCATTTGTTTATCTATATACATGTGCAGATATACAGAAAGTATTTTAGTGACTGATTGTTAGCATTAGCTATGTGAAACAGATCAGCATGCAATACATAAAGCAATAGAGGCATATAATGGCTTGTGTACATTGGATGCAGCATTTCTAAACACTTTTTTTGCATGCTCCTCCTCTTTTTTCCTTCATGCTAGCATTACTTATTTATAGAAGTAAAGTGCCAAGCCTTTGCACTTGACTAAATATCTGTTCCACATAAATGTGGTTTTATAATAAATTCTTCATTATCTCAGAAAAACCTGAACTAAAGCATGTAGTGCACACTTTTATTGAATAAAGAAGTTTTCCCACAACCACCCCAATCTATACAGCTCTCATAAATTCACAGTGTGATATTCCCAACAAAGAGGATGAGGCAATCAGAGGCGGAAATGGAAGCTTAAATTATATTATATTCATACCTGACATTTACAAATGAATGCAATGGAGAAGTTCCTCTGTAATCTGGAGTGCACAGCAGGTGTTTCTATCTACACAGATGGTAAACACCCACTGTTGTCTCCGTAGTAAGCCTGGAACAAAAACACTCACAAAGAATGCCAATTCCGGAGGCAACACATCATCAAGAATGCTTAAAGACACCACAATATGTGCCAGATAGTCCAAAGAGTGTCCCAGCAGTGCTGGCACTCCTATAGTAGCCACAAAATTGTAGTTTTTAAACTAGTTCTTAAAACGTCAAGTCGAAGATAGCACAGAGCAATACTCGTTTCTTCAAGCCATGTGATCTGTCTTTCAACGGGGAAAGTCTCATATACACACTGAGCTGGGGCTGTATGCTGATGTTTGCCATCTGTGAGAAAGAAAAAGTGATTGCACTTAGACGCAATTAGAGAAGTGAAACGATGAATTAAGCAAGGACACAGGCCCATACAGAATACAAAACAGGTAAACAGAAAAAGAAACATATCAGTCAGTGGTGGAGTCTAGACAGTTTCCTGCTCCACGGGTCTGAGGAGTGTTTCATAAATTACATTTACATTTAGTCATTTAGCAGACATTTTTATCAAAAGCGACTTACAAATGAGGACATTAGAAGCAATCAAAACCAACAAAAGAGCAACAACATACAAGTGCTATGACAAGTCTTGGTTAGCCTAACTCAGTACACGTTGAAAGGTTTTTTTTTTTTTTTTTTGAAAATGAGTAGATTTTTTTCTATATATAAGAAACAAGTAGATAGAATAGAAAAAAGAAAGCTAGTGTTAGTTTTTCAAGGAAAGCTAGCAGTTAGAGAATAAATATGCAATTGATAGAGGGAACAAAGGATAAATGAGAACAAAGGTAGTCTGTAAATATGAAGATTTTTTTCAGTCTTACCAGACATTACAAACAGATATTACACATTTTAAATACTATTACATTTAAAATGATTCGTGTAAGAAGGTGCAGATACCGAAGTTTCACAGCTTGTACAAAGAACCGCAAATTATGTTGATTATTGGTTTTCTGTATTCAAAAGTAAAAGTATAAATTTTTGAAGATGGTTTATTTTCTTCAAACCAAAGCACTTATCCTCTTAGGATTCTAGTAAATTAGCAAGCACTGTCAATGACTCTGGAAGATGACTAAGCTATGAAAAATTTTGAGTGTCCTCTCTGAAGAAAATGGCTAAAGACTAGACTAAAGATGCGCAATATCAATGAATGGACCATAATTTTGTGTAGAGGCATCGGTGTGTAATTCAGTGTGGATGAAAGTGGGTAAACATCAAGCAAATCTCCCCTTAAATTCTTGGTGGTGCAATAGTTTGTGTGCATCTTGAGAATGTAACATCATCAAATTGAATGAAATGCTCTCATCTTACTTTTCAGTCCACTGTATGAGAAATGCTAATTGCTTTGAACGCCCCCTTGGAGTAATGGGACTTGTAATTACAGTTTAGCACCAGACAGACTCTTCGTGCTAGCTGTTAATTACTCTCTGCTAAAGATGAAGAGACTGAAGATAAGCATTATAATCACAGACGCTGTTTGAAGAAGGATGTTGTGACTTCAGAGAGCAGGGAACATCAGTTGCCCGAAATGTCTGCCCCCCGGGTCGCAGAGCAATCTCTGTGGATGTTCCAGGGTGACCCTGGCCTCAAAATCCCCAAGCGCTCAACTAGAAGCTGCTCAGCATGGGACCTATACAAATTACTCACATCAAATAATACGCAAATTGCCATGTCAGTTCCTTAATCAAAGAGGTGAAAACAGACCTTGGAATTTATGCAGCTGCAACACTGCGAGTTGGGTTGGTTCTCTGGCATTGAGGCAGCTTTTCCTCATTAAATAATAATGTCAAATAAATAAAAACAAAACATTCAGAAAGTTGCCTATGGCATGGAGTTCTGTGGTATTTCAGCCAGTAAACTGAGTTATTTATTTACTTTGGAATGCTTGATTCTGATTGGTCAGTCGCAGCATTCTGTGATTTGAAAGTTCCTGATGACAACAAACATGGCAACTTGGTCGCCAAAGACAACTCAGGTCACTGAACCTCTGCTGGTGCTATTTTCAGGTCTCTCGGATCATATTGTGGACTCATTCTTTCCCATTTAAATGTCATATTATGACTTTTACTATATGTGTAATATTCTTGTGGTGTTTGTCTTGTTGCATAAAGGAATAGTTCAGCCAAAAATTCAAATCTGATGAAAATTTTCTCACCCTCAGGTCATCCAAGATGCAAATGAGTTTGTTTCTTTATCAGAACAGATTTGGAGATATAGTATTACATCACTTGTTCACCGATGGATCCTCTGCAGTGAATGCGTGCCGTCATAATTAGATTCCAAACAGCTGATAAAAACATTACAATAATCCACAAGTAATTGACCCTTCGCAAAAACCAAAGTCCCTTTAAGGCATGTCATGCCCCTCGGCGGCCATCTTTGAAATGCCTCTCGACTTCAAATTCTCCAAAACTGTTCACCAAGCTTACGATTAAATTCCATATTTGAAATCACCAATGAAATCTGACAACAACTTATCGTAAATGTTGTTTATTTTGCTTGAATAGCGTTAAAAAAACGTATTTTTCAGGCTAGACCAGCCAGTGCGTATGCACAGTTTTAAGCGCACATCTCAGACCTTTGCTTTCGGCTAAAATACAAGTCCTCTATCCTTGATTCTCCAGTGAAAAGTCATTGTGTCTGAATCAGGCGAGAAATAGTCAGATAAATTGAGAAATAGATCATTCACTGTTTACAAGTGAAAACAGTCCATGGGTGCATTTCCCAAAAACATCGTTATCTAACTATGTCCGTTAGTTCCATTGAACTCTATTGGTAATGACAGAACTTGCGACCACAGTTGCTT